>CM069133.1:140334854-140952354 GCA_035221665.1 Okamejei kenojei
CAGTGGAGGCCAAATCACTGGATGGATTTACGAGAGAGTTGGATAGAGCTCTTGGGTCTAGTGGAGTCACGGGATATGGGGAGAAGGCAGGCACGGGGTATTGAGAGGGGACGATCAGCCATGATCACAATGAATGGCGGTGCTGGCTCGATGGGCCGAATGGCCTCCTCCTGCACCTATTTTCTATGTTTCTATGTTTCTGTGCAAGCATGCAACAAAAGCTTCTCACGTTACCTCAGTGCACTTGACAATAAACTTCCTGATTAGTACTGGTTTGTGGGGTTATGGGGAGAAGGCAGGGGAATGAATGGGGTTAGGAGTGATAGATAGACCAGCCATGATTGAATGGCGGAGTAGACTTGATGGGGCGAATGGCCTCATTCTGCCAGTATCACTGACGAACAGGAACTCAAAACTCAAAATGATAGAGCTGTGCAGCACGGAAACAGATGCTTCAGCTCACCAAATCCACAATGGCCATCACACTAATCTGATTTCATTTTTCCCACATTCCCATCAACTCCTGGCAGATGTTATCATTCAACTGGACACTAGGGCAATTTACAGAGTCCAGTTATCAGCGTCTGCACCTTTTTGGGACATGAGAGAAACCTGGAGCACCTGATGGAACGCATTGGGCCACAGTGTGAACATGCAAACTCAATGCAGACAATGCCAAACGGTAGGAATGAGGGGGTTAACGTATGATGAGCTTTTGACGGCACTGGGCCTGTACTCTCTGGAGTTTAGAAGAATGAGGGGGGACCCTCATTGAAATGCACCGGATAATGAGATGCTTGGATAGAGTGGATTTGGAGAGGACGTGTCCACTAGTGGAAGAGTCGAGGACAACAGCCTCAGAATTTAAAGGCGTTCATTTAGGACGGAGATGAGGAGGAATTTCTTTAGTCAGAGGGAGGTGAATCTGTGGAATTATTTGCCACAGAAGGCGGTGGAGGCCGTCAATGGGTATTTTTAAGACAGAGATAGATAGATTCATGATTAGTACGGGTGTCAGGGGTTATGGAGAGAAGGCAGGAGAATGGGGTTAGGGGGAAGAGATAGATCAGCCATGATTGAATGGCTGAATAGACTTGATGGGCCGAATGGCCATATTTTGCTCCTGTCACTTATGACCATATGAACCTATGAGGATTGAATGCAACGTGCTAGATCTGTGAGGCAGCATCAAGTTCAGCCATTATGCCACACACAGCTGATCTTGTTGACTGCAATTAAATAGTTTACAAATACAGGCTAGTTGTAATCTGCTTTTTCCCAATTTGACTCATAGTGGCTAAATTTCATTTTATACCGTAACTGGCATTTTTTGATTTTTTTTACAATTACCATATAAATCCATTTTTTACAATTACCATAGGAGTTCCCTGTAATTTTGTGTAGGGTCATTCTGAACCTACTTGCTTTTGGGCAGAAATGACAGGGTATTGGAAAATGTATAAGCTTACAAATAGTGTCCCACAGATATAGCCTTTGCCAACTCAACTATGATGATTTATGCATTTCAACGTATACACTTTGCATCACGTCTGAATGTCATATACTCTGTCATTATCTCATATCTCATATCAATACTCATTATCCAGGAGTGGTAGGGACACTCTGTTACGGTATAAAATGAAATTTAGCCACTATGAGTAGGGCTAATGTAGGGACACAGACTTCCTATGGATAACAATAAAACAGGGTTAGCTGCAACTGGCGGTGCTGGCTCGAAGGGCCGAATGGCCTCCTCCTGCACCTATTTTCCAACTGGCAATGCTACTAAGCCTGCGCTGAAATACTGTGGTCAAATCCTTCATGGGTGCAGCAACATCTATGTAGGTTTCAGCTTGTCGGTTTCAGCCTGTCAAGACAAGCACGGTTTGCTTTCGATTTACTGTAGGGAGGAGATTGACTAGCTTTGGGCTTTTCTCACCATCCATGACGCCTGTTAGCGAGTGACTACAACCGAGGCCGTGAGCAGCAACGTCTGTCAGCACAGCCAGCTGTGTTCCAACGCCCAGCCCTGGGTGCTAACTGCACACATTCCTGAACCCTGGTGCTCCCGACCCCAACCTGTCCGCACACCCTGCCCACCACTAACCGACCAGTGTTCTCTACCTTGACCTAGGCCACACTCTGGGCCCTGAGTAGTTGTCACTTGAACATACCCACTGGGACATGGGCGATCAATGGGAGGTCACAGGCTTAGAAAAACTTGCATCAAATGTAACTTTTTCAATTTGCGAAGTGTAAACATGGTAGTTAACTCAAAAATAATATCCTGGCATGCACCTGAAATGTTACCTGCCCGGCTACTTCACACTCAAACAGTAAAGTAAAACACTGCTAGAAATCTGAATTGAATGCATAAGCTCATCTTCATAAGTTATAGGAGCAGGATTAGGCCAACACTGCCTTAAAAATATCCATTGACAGCCTCCACTGCCTTCTGCGGCAATTAATTCCACAGATTCACCACCCTCGGATTAAAGAAATTCCTCCTCATCTCCTTCCTAAAGGAACGACTTTAAATTCTGACGCTATGACCTCTGGTCCTAGACTGTCTCACTCGTGCAGGAAATATTGGAAATGTTCAGAGGGCAAATGAGATTTATGTACTTTTCTTGTTACCATCCGTCTTCACTTTGCAGTACCATTACTTGCTGTCCTTTCATCTGTTCCGTCTTTCACCCTTCTACAGAGTTTGTCTTTCACGTTCCGCCCCTCACCTCCCTTTCACTGCATCTTAAAATCTGTTTGTGTGAAAGATTCCCCAATTGAAATGAAAGGTCATCAACCTGAAATGATCGCTCCGTTTCTCTCTGCGCTGTTGCTCCCTGACCCCAGTTGGCATTTCTAGCATTGTCTGTTTTTATTCCAGTGCTTCTCCCAGAGGGTCTCTGCATTCCGTGCCTTATAGTTTTGAGGTCAAGCAAAACTCTAAAACCTGCATCGCAATGTCTTCACCCCTCCACCTCTCTGTGGGCTGAGCCACACTGACGCTGGGTTAAGTGAGGCCTTGATATTAAAATCCTCATTTTCAAAGACTTCCTTTGCACATCTCCAGAAACATTTCCACCCTTACGAAGCTCCAACTGCATTCCAAAATTCTGATGATGCGATCATCCCAGAATGTAACGCCTCCACTTTATGCGACTGTGCCTTCAGGTGACCTGGCCCTGAGCTCTGAAATATCACCCACCAAAAACATCACCCTACCCTTTCCAACGCCACCTTTTCGATAAGATGCCCTTTAGTTTAGTTTAGCTTAGAGTTTAGAAATACAGAGCAGAAACACGCCCTTTGGCCCACCAGCGATCCCCACACGTTAACACAGTCCTCCTGCACATACTAGGGACAGTTTTACATTGACACCAAGCCAATTAACCTACAAGCCTATACGTCTTAGCAGTGTGGGGGGAAACTGAAGATCTCGGAGCAAACCCACGCAGGGCATGTGGAGAACGTACAAACTCTGTATAGACACCTCCCGTAGTCGGGATGGAAGCCAGGTCTCTGGCGCTGGAAGGCAGCAACTCCACTGCTGTGCCGCTCTTTGTCCAAGCTTCTGATATAATACTTCATATTGTGACTTGGAGATGTTTTTTTATTTGATTGTGCAGCTGACATTTGCGAAGGAAAGTTTTGCTTTGGAAGTTGTCAACTCAAGGAACTGCAGATGCTGGAATCTTGCGCAGAACCCAAAGTGCTGGAGTACTTCAATGGTCAGGCAGCATCTGTGGATCATGTCCTCCAGGAATTACTCCAGCACGTTGGCTGCTTCCGTTTCGAACACAATGTGCGACGTTTGCAGATTTAGCTTCTCTGGACAGCACGGAGGTTTTCAGCACGGACGTTTCGCAGTTCCAGAGACCTCAATTTAATTGTGATCTCCAAAGCTGTCTGTGTGGAGTCTGTATGTTCTCCCTGTGACCACATGGATTGAACATAGAACATAGAACAGTACAACATAGGGCCCTTTGGCCCTCAATGTTGAACATGATGCCAATTTAAACTGATCTCATCTGCCTGTACATGACCCATATCCCTCTATTCCCTGCATTTTCATGTGCCTATCTAAAAGCCTTTTAAACGCCACTATCGTATCTGCCTCCACAACCATCCCTGGCATTGCGTTCCAGGCCCCCACCGCTCTGTGTAAAAAAACAACATGCCCTGCTCCATTAAACTTTGCCCCCTTCACATTATAGCTTTGCCCTCCAATATTGGCCATCCCAACCCTGGGGGAAAAGGTTCTGACTGTCGACCTTATCAATGCCTCTCATAATTTTATATAATTAATTTGTATTGTTTCCTGTGTATAGTCCAGTTTCTTCCCACATCATCAAGCAGTGCTGGTTACTAGGTTATTTGGCAGTAAATTGCCTCCAGAATACCTGGGTAACAGGAAAGTATGGGTAATAAGAAATGGGAGAGAATAGGTTATAGGGAACAAAGTGGAGGATTAGCTTTGAAGGAATTGCTTTGAGAGCTGACATGGACTCAGTGGAATGAATGGCCGCTTTTAATGTTGTAAGGAATTATGAATATGCAAAGTGCAATACTGTAACTCAAGGTCGGTGTTCGTTTGCTGTTGCAACTCGTGAATTTGTAAAACCAAATTACACGGAGAATTGAGAAAAGAAAGGAATTTCAGTAGATTCCATAAAACATATAGATGTACCAAGTCAAGTCAAGTCACATTTATTTATCTAGCACATTTAAAAAACAACTCCCGTTGGCCAAAGTGCTGTACATTTGTTATAAGAATAGTGTAAACAAACAAACTACATACATATAAGCTGGTAAAGTAGGCAGTCTAAATAATTACAGGCCCATAGCTTTAGCCAGCATATTGTCAAAAGTCTTAGAAAGAGGTCTGCTGGATAGAATACATGAGTTTGTTAACTCCACAGATAACCAGTTTGGCTTCAAAGCTAAACATGGCACTGACCTATGCATATATGCCCTAAAGGAGATTGTAAACAAATATAGAGGCAAACACTCTTCAATCCTTATGTGCTTTATTGATGCTTCCAAAGCCTTTGTCCGTGTTAATCACAGAAAGCTGTTTGGTAAAATGTGTCAAAGAGGGGTGCCTAAACACATTGTGAGAATTCTGGCCTACTGGTGTGCCCACCAGACTATGCAAATAAAATGGGGCAATAGGGTCTCAGCCCCATTTGGGGTTAGCAATGGTGTTAGACAAGGGGGAATTTTATCCCAGTCCTTTTTAATCTATATATTGATGATCTGTCTAAACAATTGAAAGCCTGTAACACTGGGTGCGTGATTGGTAATATTTTAGTGAACCATATTATGTATGCAGATGATCTTGTGGTCTTTAGTCCATCTAGCGCTGGTCTCCAGCAGCTCCTTACTGCATGTTCCGTGTGTGGTGTGGAACATGACATTAAATAGAATGCTAGTAAGAGTGCTGTTATGGTCTGTAGAACCAAAGAGGATAAAAGCCTAAAATATCCTGATTTTAAATTGTCTGACAACAATCTTAGTGTCTGTAATAAGATATAATATCTAGGGTATATTATTACAGAACAAATGACAGATGATGAGGATATTTATAGGCAACGACGCATGCTATATACAGGCGAATATCCTCTTGCGTAAATTTGGTGCGTGTGCAGATGTGGTGAAGATGTCGTTATTTAGAGCATACTGCACACCCTCTACACTGCGCACCTGTGGTCGAACTATTTAAAGACAAGTATGCAGAGACTAAAGGTGGCATATAACGATGCCATGAGAACACTGCTAAGGCAACCAAGATGGTGTAGTGCCAGTAATATGTTTGTGGCTGCAGGAGTCAGTACTTTAGAAGCTATTCTAAGACACCACATGTATAAATTAATTTGCAGGATAAATGACTCTAAAAATGTGCTTATTGTGGCCTTGACAAACATAAGGGTTAGCACTACACGCTACGAATCCCAGTTGTGGAGACACTGGTATCGTTGTCTCGTTGTACGACATTGATCATTTTTTACTCTGGATTTTTAACTTAAGTATTGTGGGGTTTTTTAAAAATATATAAATTATGATGTTTTTTATGTGATTTACCATGATTTTATATATATTTATGATATTTGATATGCAATGCATTTTTAATGTAATGTTGCCCCTTGTCTGGACCTTGAGTCCGTAATAAAGTTATTATTATTATTATTTATACAAATAGCCCTCGCATAGAGGACGTCAAGAAAGGCTTGGGAGTATAGATACGTTTTTAGTCTTGACTTAAAGGAGTCGATGGAGGGGGCAGTTCTGATGGGAAGAGGGACGCTGTTCCACAGTGTAGGAGCTGCAACCGCAAAGGTGCGGTCGATCGCCCCTGAGCTTATGCCTAGACCGCGGGATGTTCAGTTACCCCAAGTCGGCCGATCTGCGGGACCTGGAGGTGGTGTTGCTCTAACTTTAGAAAGAGGTGAGGCTTAAAGGTGGAAACCTTGCCTAAGGTTGTCAAGAATCCATAATTGTTAAAAGCATCTATGGGGAACGTGTTTTATAGTTCTGTTAATATTCCCCTGAAGAGCGCAGAAGTAAAATATTGTGGCGTTGAATGTCTTCGGAAACTCTTCGAGCAGTCACGTAGATTACTAGATGATCTTTGTTCAGGTAGTTCATTCACATGTTTGAATTGCTTGTAAAATTAGTGATAAATTAGGTAACTAAATTTAAATCTACGGTGGAAATAAGATGCATAAATATAAGCAATTAGGTGTGGGATAAACAGTACTTTGCTTCTCCTTGTAGTTATGTTTTCACATTCAATGGTTTGTTTTATTCATTTTGGGGGGTTTGGCTGTCGCTGGCAAGCAAGCGGGAGTTTGTTTGCCCCTACGTGCCTTAAAGTGAAGCGATGAGTCATCTTCCCCAGTCTTTGTGAGGAAGACATTCCCACATTAGTGAGGGAATTCCAGGATTTCGAACCGGTGATGATGAAGGACAGCCAGTATATTCCCAATCAGGATGGTGTGTGATAGGGTGGTGGTAGTATGATATGTACAGATGCAGGTAGAGCACTTGAACTGGAGAAACAGATAACATATATAGATATTTGAAAAATGAGGGTTGGAAGTCATATTGTGAGAGGATAGTCAGTAGTAAATGTGGATGAAGATATGGGCAGTCTTTTATGAACATTAACTTGCTTGGTCAGGGTTGAAACAAAGTTCAGAATGGGTTTGATGGATGCTATTGGGTGGGGAACACACACAACAGATCCTGCTGGACATATCTTCCATTAATTAAACAAAAAACATTCTCCTTATTCAGTTTTCCTCTCTGTGGTACTCATTAGCTCTGAAGATTTAGAACTCACTAAAGAGTTAAACATGTTTGGAGAACACAATACCAAAGATGAGGAAACATAGAAACATAGAAAATAGGTGCAGGAGGAGGCCATTCGTCCCTTTGAGCCAGCACCGCCATTCATTGTGATTATTGCTGATCGTCCCTATCAATAACCCGTGCCTGCCTTCTCCCCATATCCCTTGACTCCACTAGCCCCTAGAGCTCTATCCAACTCTCTCTTAAATCCATCCAGTGATTTGGCCTCCACTGCCCTCTGCTGCAGGGAATTCCATAAATTCACAACTCTCTGGGTAAAAAAGTTTTTTTCTCACCTCAGTTTTAAAGGCACTTCCCCTTTATTCTCAGACTGTGGCCCCTGGTTCTGGATTCACCCAACATTGGGAACTTTTTTTCCTGCATCTAGCTTGTCCAGTCCTTTTATAAATTTATATGTTTCTATAAGATCCCCCTCATCCTTCTAAACTCCAGCGAATACAAGCCCAGTCTTTACAGAGAATACAAGCCTAGTCTTTTCAGGAGACTTAAGGAAGCAGGACATGGTATTTTCACTATAAGTGCCGGGAGAAACTTAAGACAAATTATGAAATCCTTTGACCATAATTATACTGTTGGCTTGATGTGAATTCACAGACCTTCAGGTGCAGATCTGTCTGAAACGTTTCTCCCTGTTTTTGACTGTAATAACTTCAGTAGTCTAGATCAATGAACACACTTGATGAGATCTGTTGTGGCGTGTTCTTTCATCTGTGTTTTGTAATTATATATTTCAGTTTATTCATTGGCACGGCATTCATCACCCGAAAGGCCAATTGTAAATGCTGAGGATGGTATTTTACGGCAGAGATTCACAGGAAGACATTGGGCTGGGTCACCCAGCTTGCACCTCATGCCTGCCGGTCATATGACCATAAGTGATAGGAGCAGAATTAGGCCATTCAGCCCATCTACTGCACCACAGAGAGTGGTGAATCTGTGGAATTCTCTGCCACAGAAGGTAGTTGAGGCCAGTTCGTTGGCCATATTTAAGAGGGAGTTGGATGTGGCCCTTGTGGCTGAAGGGATCAGGGGGTATGGAGAGAAGGCAGGTACAGGATACTGAGTTGGATGATCAGCCATGATCATATTGAATGGCGGTGCAGGCTCGAAGGGCCGAATGGCCTACTCCTGCACCTAATATCTATGTTTCTAAATAGGTCTGAAGAAGGGTCTCGACCCGAAACGTCGCCTATCTCCTTCGCTCCTTAGATGCTGCTGCACCCGCTGAGTTTCTCCAGCTTTTTGTGTACCTTCTATGTTTCTATGTTATCTTAGGAAGGAGACGCTACAGTAGGAACTCAGCAGGTCAGGCAGCAATTTGTCAACATTTTGGTCAAGACCCTACATCAAGATAATTGTTAATTTCCATAAAGTTGTCCTTTATCAATATAAACAAACTAAATATCAGTCTCTGTAATAAGTTTGTACTCTTTACACACAAATGCACACAAAATTGTTCCCAACATAACATTTTTATGAGGCTTTCTACAATATCACTATCTTCTATTTATAAAGGACCTTTAACTGAAGAAAATATTTAAAGTTGCTTCACAGAAATTTCTATGTTTCTATGTTTCTATTCAATCATGAGTGATCTATCTTCCCCTCCTAACCCCATTCTCCTGCCTTCTCCCCGTAACCTCTAACACCTGTACTAATCCACAACCTTCTGTGGCAAATAATTCCACAGATTCACCACCCTCTGACTGAAGAAATTCCTCCTCATCTCCTTCCGAAAAGAACGTCCTTTAATTCTGAGGCTATGACCTCAGGTCCTAGATGCTCCCACGAGTGCAAACATCCTCTACACATCTACTCGATCCAAGCCTTTCACTATTCTGTACGTTTCAATTAGGTCCCCCGGCTTGATCCAATCGTCGACCCCCCAACTACTCGCTGGACAAGCCGGATTATGTCATGGACGCTGCTCTACCCACCAAATAGTCAAGCTGACCAATGACAATAACAGGGTCACAAGGCGGGCGTCACGCTGGTGGACCTCACCGCCGCCTACGATACAGTGTGGCACCAGGGCCTGACCGTGAAGCTCCTCCGCCCCATTCCTGACCGCCATTTAGTGCGGTTCCTTGCCAACATCCTGGCCAACCGCAGTTTTGTGCTCAAGACCAGCGACGGACAATCTAGCCGACTGCGACGCCGAAGGAACGGAGTCCCCCAAGGCCCGGTGCCGGCCCCCATGCACTTCAATCTCTGTATCAGCCACCTGCCACGCACGGCCTCGCGCCAGTATGGACACGCAGATGACCTGGCCCTACTGCGTTCGGACAGGAGTTGGTCAAACGTGGAGGATGTGCTTTCAGCGGATATGGAACTCGTCGCGGGCTGCGTTAAGACCTGGAGACTAAAACGGAGTGTGGCAAAAAACCACCACAACGGCCTTTTACCTGAACAACAAGGAAGCTCAACGCCAGCTAACCGTCGCCCTCAATGTGTCACCCCTACCCTATAACCCATTTCCTACATACCTCGGGGTAAAACTGGATCGGCAGCTGACCTACAAGCCTCACACTGAAGCTCTCCGTGCTAAAGTCTCGGCGCGGAACAACCTCCTGCATTGCTTGGCTAGATCGTCATGGGGCACCAGGACATCTACTCTCTGAACCAGTGCTCGTACACTCGTGTACAGCGCCGCTGAGTACACCGCCACAACATGGTGCCGCAGCGCTCATACTAGCAAGCTAGACGCCATCCTCAACGACACCATGCGGATCATCACCGGCTGCCTACGCACTACTCCGACGGATCTTCTGCCGGTGCTCGCAGGTCCTCACCTCCTCAACTCACTGTTGCACCGCACACCACAGCCCCACCCGGCTCGGGCCTGCCCCGCAAAGAGTGGGTCACCCTGAACCGGCTCCGTACAAGGGTCGGCCTGGTTCAACACCAACATGCATCGCTGGCGGCTGCGTTCATCAGCAGCCTGCGTGTGTGGAGCAGTCCAGCAAACCGCGCATCACGTCATCTCCGACTGCGCTGCCCTCCGCCCCCCCTGGTGGAGGGATAGACCTCACGGCCCTCGACAACAGCACATTGAACTGGCTGCAGCACCTGGAGGGCGTTACATCACCTCTGCTGCCTCAAACGCTAGAAGAAGAAGAAGGTCCCCCCTTATTCTTCTAAACTCCAGTGACTACAGGCCCAGTGCCGACAAACACGCATCCAACTTATTTGTGGGATCATTCTGTCCTAGTATCTAGAGACTGCTCTAACCTTTTTTAGCCACAAGGCTCGTTGCACCTTTTTCGTTATCAGAAGGCATCCTCACCTTTTGCAAATGATGCTGATGAGGTGTGCTTATAGGAAAACTTTTAAAAAAAAGAGTGATTAAAAATAAAATAGTAGAGCTAAAACAGAAAATTTATTTATACGCGTGAAACTGATGTTTGTTAGTTAAAAAAATCACAAATTAAAAACAAAATAAAGAAAACTACACAAAAATAATTATCTGATCTTAGCTTTCAAATGAAGGTTGGTGATCCATATCATGGAATGTGAGATGATTGGAGTGAAAGTGATAACCATATATAACCATATAACAATTACAGCACGGAAACAGGCCCTCTCGGCCCTTCCAGTCCGTGCCGACCATTTGTTTTCCCCTAGTCCCATCTACGTGCACTCAGACCATACCCCTCCATTCCCTTCACGTCCATATACCTATCCACTTTACTTTTAAATGTTAAAATCGATCCTGCCTCCACCACTTCTGCTTGAAACTCATTCCACACAGCCACCACCCTCTGAGTAAAGAAGTTCCCCCTCACGTTACCCCTAAACTTCTGTCCCTTAATTCTCATGTCATGCCCTCTTGTTTGATGGTGAAAGACAATTACGAAGTATAACCAGTTTCTCGGCTCACCTATGGAGGGGATGCCCCTAGACTCAATGGTGAGTGCAGGGACAGAGGGAGAGGTCGGATGTATTTAATCTCTAAGGCAGCGAGTAGGTGCAGAAGCTAGCTCGGTGGGGACGCTGCGAGTCGGCTGCCCTGCCAGCAGCGTGTTCGTCATTTCCACTTTTTTTTTTAGTGTGTCCAAATGTGTGTTTTAACGTCTCTTAGTGTGTCTTGTGTGGGGGGCAGGTGATGGGGGGGGGGGGGGGGGGTGGGTAAGGACTGTGAGGAATGAGAATGTTTTGCCAATGGCATCATTCAGCTTGTTCACTGGCACACACGTGTCGAAGGCATCCAGGGAATTGAATTGACAATAGCAATTGTAATCATTTGTCCCTGTCTTCTCAACCTTGAGGTAGTACCATGCAACAGATTAGGGGTTATTAATAGGCCCACAAAGAAAAATGGCATCTGCAAAATCTCTCTTTGACCCACATGGAGTATCTGATCCAATACTGTCTGTCTGTCTGTCTGTCTGTCTGTCTGTCTGTCTGTCTGTCTGTCTGTCTGTCTGTCTGTCTGTCTGTCTGTCTGTCTGTCTGTTGTTTTGAAACTATGATAAATAGTTCATCATAGTTTCAATGATGATTGAAATTGAATCATGAATTTCAATTTCATGAATGAAAGTGAATCAATCAATTGATTAATTTGATTCATCAGTTCATGATTCAAACACATATAGAAAGTAATGGTAAAGTCAGTGGTGGTGCAAGAAGTGGTCCCTAGTTAGGATGAGGGTTCGTTCAAGATCCCGACAGCTGCTGCAACGTAGCTTTTTATGAACGTGGTGGTATGTGACTTCAGGCTTCTGTACCTATTTCCCAACGGCAGAAGCCAGAAGAAGGCATTCTACTATCTTTCACCGATCCTTGATAGTTACTACCCTCTTGAAACATTGCCCTGATGGCTTGAATGCCATCACCTCCTACAAGGCGACATCAGGAGGCGCCTGGACCAGATGGTATACCTGGTCATGTTCTAAAAACCTGTGCGGACCAACTGGCTGGAGTTTGTATGGACCATTTCAACCTCTCACTTCTGAGGTCTGAGGTTCCCACCTGCTTTAAAAGGGCATCAATAATACCGGTGCCCAAGAAGAGCAAGGTGACGTGCCTCAACGACTATTCCTGGGCGTGCACATTTCCGAAGATCTCTCCTGGTCCCAGCACACAGATGCAATTGTAAAGAAAGCACATCAGCGCCTCTACTTCTTGAGAAGGTTACGGAGAGTCGGTCTGTCAAAGAGGACTCTCTCGAACTTCTGCAGGTGCACGGTAGAGAGCTTGCTGACCGGTTGCATCGTGGCTTGGTTCGGCAACTCGAGCGTCCAGGAGCGGAAAAGACTGCAGAAAGTTGAGACCACTGCCCAGTCCATCGTCGGCTCTGACCTTCCCACCATCGAAGGGATCCATCGCAGGCGCTGCCTCAAAAAGGCTGCCAGCGCCATCAAGGTCCCACACCATCCTGGCCACGCACTCATCTCTCCCCTACCATCGGGCAGAAGGTACAGGAGCCTGAAAGCTGATACATCCAGGTTCGGGAACAGCTTCTTCCCCACAGCCATCAGGCTATTAAACGCGCCAACAAACAGACTCTTAACTGCAACAGCATCTGTTTATTTTTATGTGTATATTGAATTAAACTGAACTGTTCTGTATTTATGTTTACAATATTCTGTTGTGTGGCAGCAAGCAAGAATTTCACTGTGCTATCTGGGACACATGGCAATAGATTCCCTTGAGTTGACTTGACGTGTAGATGCTTTTAATGGTGGGTTGGCTGTGCCAGTGATAGACCACAGTGGGCCTACCACTCTCTGCAGCCTCTCACATTCCTGTGCATTGGAATCGCAGGACAAGGCCATGATGCGATCGGACAAGATACTTTCTGCAATACATCTGTAGAAAGGTTTAGAGCATTCAATAACATGCCAAGTCCTTCGTGAAATTAGAGGCACCTTCTTTGTGATCACATCGATGTGCTGGGCCCAGGACAGGTCACCCGAGATGTTAATGCCCAGGAATTTGAAGCTGCTAACTCACTCCTCCACTGACCCACCAATGAAAGCTGGAGGGTACACAGAAGGCTGGAGAAACTCAGCGGGTGCAGCAGCATCTAAGGAGCGAAGGAGATGGGCGACGTTTCGGGTCGCGACCCTTCTTCAGACTGGAGCGTGTTCTTTCACAGAAAATTGGAGTAGAAGTGGCGAAAACATTTTTAAACTGCTCTCTGGGATTACATGGGCGTCTCTTCAGCCTCTGAGTCAACAGCAGTGCATGCGACAGAATAATCTTTTTATATATTCCCCACAAATTATCGGAACCTTTCATGGTTATGCAGGTTACAATTTAAAAATAAATTGGATAGGTATATGGACGGGAAAGGAATGGAGGGTTATGGTCTGAGTGCAGGTAGATGGGACTAGGTGAGAGTAAGTGTTCGGCACGGACTAGAAGGGCCGAGGTGGCCTGTTTCCGTGCTGTAATTGTTATATCGTTATATAGATCAGCCCTGAGAGCGGCAGAGTAGACTTCATGGCCTCATTCTGCTCCTATCACTTATGATCTAATGAAGTTCACACCATTGGCTAATTGTTTGTTGGTTCTTTCTCAATTGGCAGTAAAAAGATATAAATTGTTAATTGGGTCCCTCGCTATCAAGGCAGGGCAAGATATCTTTGTTGAATCAGTGATCTGCACCAATTATATATGGGTGAAAACAGTCAAAGATACAAAGAGTCAGGTGGAGGAGGGAAGGGCAGAGATAGTGGAAGAGGCTGGGAGGTGATAAATTAAGAATAACAGGCTGCAGTTTGAAGGTGAAAGGAAGATGGCATCAGTGGGAGGGGACAGGTGAGCATTGGCAGGTGGGGAGTGGGAGGAGATGTGTGTATGGGAAGAGGAATTTAAATGGCTTACAACCAGGAGCGCCATCTAGACATAGTGGATCTGGATATGTTTCATTCCTCTTTCCATTCCTTCATTGACCTGCCTGTCCCTGGCCCACTCCACAGCCAAGAAGCATCATCTTATTTTCTGCTGGTACAACCCAATAACGTGAACATCTAATTCTCCAGTTTCAGGTAGCCTGAACCCTCTCACTCCCTTTCTCTTTCTCCCTATCCAGCCTGGCCCTCTCACACACCCTCTTCCCACTATCGGCCCTGAGCTCCCTATCACTCTTGATTCCTTTGCCTTTCCTCATTTACCGCATCTGCCCATTGCCCAGGCACTCCTCACCAGATCCCCTTTCCCCACCCCCCCTCGATGCCCATCACCCACACCCCCCTCCCTGCCCATCACCCACACCCCCCTCCCTGCCCATCACCCACACCCCCCCACCCCACCCATCACCCAGACACTACTCTCAACAGATTCCATTTCACCCATCTTAATGCTCATCTCCTATTAGTTCCCATCTGCCACAATCCTTTTTATTGTTCCAATTTTCACTTTCCTTTCCTTTCAGATTCCAGAATTTGCAGCCCTTAGTTCTCCACTCATCACCTCCCAGTCTCTGACACCATCTCTACTCTTCCCTTCTCCCATGTCTTATCTGTGTATCAGCCTCTCCTCACCTGTAACCAACCATTTATTGCTTGCCAGCCTTTGCCCATCCCTCTACTTCACCTCTTTATCCTGACTATTTTATTACTACTCTTCCAGCCCAGGTAGTCTTGTTCAGAAACTTGGACTGTCCATTTCCCTCCAAAGATACTGCTGGACTGTTTCTCTAGCAGCCCTCCTTCTTATTGTAATATTATTAAAGGGCTACCATACACAGTACCCTTTTGTCATACCAGGTCCAATTACGGACGCTGACATGACAAAATCTTTTGCAAACAGAAAAGAACCCACTTTTCACAAAAGGTTTTTAAATATGCTGTGAAATAGACTCGAGCCGTAAGAGTAAATAAGCATTAGCCAAGTTCACAAGGCACAGGAGCAGGATTAGGCCATTTGGCTCATCCTCTGCTATTCGTGGCTGATCTAATTTTCCCTCTGTTCTTTTGCCTTCTGCCCATAACCTTTGATGCCCTTACGAACCAAGAACTTATCAATCTCTGTCTTAAAAATACCCTATGACATGACCTCCACTACCGTCTCTGGCATTGAATTCCATAGATTCGCCACCTTTTGGCCTAAGAAATTCTGCCTTGTATCCATTCTAAAGGTAAGTCTTTTTATTCTGAGGCTGGGCCCTCTGGTCCTGGACATCCCCATTATTGGAAACATCTTCTCCACGTCCACTTTCATGATTTTATTTTATTATTCGGCCTTGTATTATTCGGTAGGTTTCCAGGAGACCTCCCATTATTCTTCTAACCTCCGGCAAGTACAGGACCAGAGCCATGAAACGCTCCTCATACATGAACCCAATCATCCCTGGGATCATTCTTGCAAACCTCTACTCGTCCGTCTCCAGAACCAGCGCATTCTTCCTCAAATTGGGGGGGGGACGGACGGACTAAGTTCTTGTTCTTTAAACTTAATTCTCCGCATTTT
Organism: Okamejei kenojei; assembly: GCA_035221665.1. NCBI lineage: Eukaryota > Metazoa > Chordata > Chondrichthyes > Rajiformes > Rajidae > Okamejei > Okamejei kenojei. The sequence continues at coordinate 140,350,647 of CM069133.1, forward strand.
CCTGGATACTGACCATGCTCTTTCTCATGTGTTTCGCAGGTCAGCATTCTGACCACACTGGAGAGACGGTTCGACCTGCACAGCACTGAACTGGGAGTGATTGCAAGCAGCTTTGAGATCGGAAACCTCATGATAATTTTGTTGGTGAGCTATTTCGGTGGCAAGGGCCATAGGCCGCGGCTGATAGGCTGTGGTGGAATCATAATGGCCATAGGGTCCTTGTTTTGTGCTCTGCCGGAGTTTCTAAGCCATCAGTATAAATACAAGCAGGTGGATACATCAGCATTGAAAGACACCTGTATGACAAACCTTTCCTCGGAGGAAACGCAAATTGAGGTGGAGAAGAATCTAAAGACATGCGCAGAAACGGAAACAACGAACATGATGTATGTCCTGGTTATTGTAGCCCAGGTTATCATTGGGGCTGGAGCAACTCCAATTCAGCCACTGGGGGTCTCCTACATTGATGATCATGTACGCAAGAGGGATTCTTCGCTTTATATCGGTGAGTAACATTTTAGCATTTTTAGATGTACTTTTGAAAGAGATTGCATTGTTAACAGCTCCTCCTGTGTGTTCAAATGTACAGCATTTATTGGATGAATTAAGATAATGGCAACTTTTATATTTGATCATTTGACAGTCTTCTGTTCTCTTCAGAGATTGTAGTTTGAAACAAGATGTCGTGGTTGTGTAAAGTATTTATTCCTGAGTGAAACTATTTAAGGCTATTTCACTTTCCGAACCCACATTTAATGACTTTAAAGATAAAATGCTTTCATGACCCCAGAGAAATGTAGACTCTTTAATGTCCTTACAATCGAAAAGAAGACTTTGTAAATATTCATGGAATATTGTTCACTGAATATTAATGAAGGTGAATTGTTGACACTTAACGAACTTCACTCTCCCATAATTGTGCAGCCGTGTTTAAATTCCACAATCCACGGAAATGGCAGTTTGACATCTTTTCGATATATTGCTTGGCAGTTAAAATTAATTTTACTCTGCGGTAACAAAGCTGTCTTTTTAAAACTGATTTTTGCAAATCATCTACGAAGTCTGTATCGACAGTTAGCGCAACTGAAAAAGAAACGGAAGTGCATTTTACAGAGTTTCGGAGGGTGGATGTTTCGAGGCTCATTCTAAGCACGCATTGGAGCGGTGCTTTTATCAGCATTTATACAGCATTTATTGGATGAATTAAGATAATGGCAATTTTTATATTTGATCATTTGTCAGTCGTCTGTTCTCTTCAGAGATTGCAGTTTGAAACAAGATGTCACGGCTGTGTAAATAATTTATTCCTGAGTGAAACTATTTCAGGCTTATTTCACTTTCAGAACTCACATTTAATGACTTTAAAGATAAAATTCTTTGTGATTTTCAGTGATTCACAATCACTGACAGTGATTTTCCCATTTTCTCAGCATCCTATCAATAAATACATTATCATACCTTTCATGGTGTTCATGTGCACCTTTAGCACCCATTGTAATTCAATCTGTTAAGGGCCTGTCCCACCAGCATGCGACTCCATGCGGTGAGCGCGATCTAACGTGGTCGCTTGAGCCGTCCGGCCTCGCGGTGCCGGTCCCACTTCGATCGCCAAAGCCGTATGTAGTTGAGCGGACCTGGTCCTGACATCGCGCGGGGCTCCGAAAAACTGACCGTGTTCAAAAATTCCGCGTGGCAACGGCCTGTCGGCCCGCAGTCGCCTCGACGCATTACGCACCGCCTCGACGTCGTGCCTCTGTGACCTTCTCTGTATGTGCCTCCGTGACCCTCTCTGTGTGTCCCTCTCTGTCCTTGCGAACTTACCGCGGACTTTGCTCCAACTTTGCGCCACTCACCCGACCTCTGCGCAGCCCCCGCTGCCGGTTTGGTCGCGCTCACCGCATGTAGGCGCATGCTGATGGGACCGGCCCTGTACGGGGACATTCGACCTCCGCTCGGCCCCCGCTTGCCGCATGCAGGTCGCATGCCCGTGGGACCGGCCCTCTACGGGGACACTCTACCTCCGCGCAGCCCCCGCTTCCGGTTTGCTCGCGCTTGCCGCATGCAGGTCGCATGCCCGTGGGACAGGCCCTTTACTGTGAAACGGACAATGGTGGCAGTTTACTCATGGAAATGAACTCAATTTGCTCTCCTATTCTTGTTTCAATGTTCTTGCAAATGACAGATGGCAATTACATTTTTTCAGATTGTTAAATCACAGCAAATGTCATGGAATAAATTTACTCTTAATTTAGAAGATCAAATTAGAGGCTTTTTGCTTTTACGGTTGCAGCCATTAACCCACCAAGATTAAACATCTTTTTTTTAAATGATATTCTTGAGGTGCAGCTACTGTTGGGAAAGTCGTATTAATCGGCCATATCTGGTTACCCAAAGCAGATGCAATGGATTTTTAAAAAAAATGATTGCAATCCTTGTATTGTTGGTCTGGTTTGGCAGGTCCAGGATTTTCATAGGGCCGTGCAGTAGGAACCTACAATAAATGTCTGAGAGTTTCCGATAGAGTTGAACATGATCAAGAGTCAAGAGTGTTTCATTGTCATATGTCCAAGATAGTGCAATGACATTCTCACAAGATAATATGTAAACATAGTACTCTGCATACAATTTAATAAACAAAATGCAATAGCGCTAATCCATTTAAATGGGTTAGCAGCTTGTTCATTACAGCCCCAGTTTGTGTTGTTTATTTGATCGAGACTATCCCAGAACTGCTATATTTGATTATTTTGTGTTGTGCCGTTTGCAACATGTCACCACAGACATGATCCATTTTTTCCAAAGGAAAACCTGGAATGAATGGTGTTCCTCAACTTTTGCTGTTTCATTTTCGTGACAGTAGGCATGTATCTCAGAGGCATGGCCAAAAAAACTTGGTGTGTTGCGACGGTGGATGCTATTGACGATACGTATTGCAGCCATATGTGTGATGTCGGAGTTGGAGGTTAAATCTCCTGGCATAGCAACAAGCAAGTTAACTGTGCATAATGCTCTTATTCTCTCTAATTATTAACTTATTTCCTCCATATTCATTGATCTTCAAGGACTACTAAGAGTTAAAGATTCATCAATGGCAACTGTTTAGTTTAGAGATACAGCACGGAAACAAACCCTTCGTCCCACGGAGTCTGCACCGACCGGCGATCCCCACACATTAACACTATCCTACACACATAAGGGACAATTTACACACATAGCCAATTAACCTACAAACCTGTATGTCATTGGAGGAAACCGAAGATCTTGGAGAGAAAAACTGGTACTAAATGCCAGATGGGGGGGTGTTATTATAATTTCTTCCAATGAAGACATTAATCTTCCTCTGAATCAATGATAAGGAAATGGCCAGCAGGTCCACCTTGAGCTTGGCTGTGTTACTTTCTGACCTACATGTTGTACAGTCCCGATTTGATCAATAGGCAGTATGGACACCAAATCTTGAGACAGTTGGATTGCGATTCTGATTATCAAATGATTCTCTGAAGTTGCTAATGTATTTAAAGAAGACGCATCATCAGACAGTTCTTAAAAATGTAATAATGTGGAGTCATAGATGCATAATGCGCAATCATAAAAATATTTGGGGGATTACTTGCTAAAACATTTATTTCCTTGTGATTGCCTGATTCGTTGTTGCAAGCCAAGTTATCTATTATATTGGCTCATTTAATGTTTTGTTTATTTTAGCATCATACTTGAGTGCTTTTGTTTCCCAATGATAAAGATCGTAGAGCAAAAAATCAGTACGCAGAACTTAAGCATCAATATATAAAGATCCCATTATTTTCTTTGGTAGTGAGTGTTAAAATCGGGCCCTTGGTTACGGGAAAAGAACTCCATCAGCCAGTGATATATCTAACAGCTCTTCAGTATCCTCTGACATATTTAGACCAACAACTTTGGAACTCTTGCAGAATAAATGTACATTTGATCTGGTCTGTTCTCGACAGCATAGGAAAGTTGAAGGGGTGCCAGTGGATGTAGTGTATCTAGACTTTCTGAAAGTTGTTGATTAAACAAAATCCTAAACGACCAGTCAGATGAAAGAACCAGACAGAGCAAAAATGTGGGAAGCATGAAACAAGTTGGAAACGAGCACAGGAGTGATTGTGAGAAAATATTTGCTGACATGCATTAAGGTGAGGAGACTTTTTGGCCAAATCTCACAGCAGTTCATTCACACTTTTCCTCTGCTGCAGTCTAACATGTAGTTATAATCGGATCGGCAACAAGCACTGAACTCCACGGTGATGCTCCCTATCCGATAGTTAATTTAAAATAAATATGCAGGCGTGTTAATGGAGGAAGTGCGAGAGGTGTACAGAATGGGAGATTGAACAGGAAGAATTCTGTGAACGGCCATTTTGAGCTGACAGACAACAGGCCATTATGGAGGGAACTATCCTTGTTAGTCGTTGGTAACTCATCTGGTTGCAGAGTTCAGCACATGGTATTGGCATTGGTTTATTCCTGTCACGTGTACTGAGATATCATGAGAAACTTTGTCTTGTCTGTTATATTTTAATTGATTTGGAAAGCGGTTAAATGTTGGCAAGTTGTCAGGAGTCCTTGGGTCTTGTTGAAGTGGCAAGGACCAGAGATTCCCCACCTGAGGCACTTGGGAGGTAGATGCAAAATGGTGCGGTAACTCAGCGGGACGGGCAGCATCTCTGGAGAGAAGGAATAGGTGACGTTTCGGGGTCTTGACCCAAAGCGTCACGCATCCCAGGGTCCTCAGGGAGGTGGCTCTAGAAATAGTGGACACATTGGTGATCATTTTCCAATGTTCAATAGATTCAGTTCCTGTGGATTGGAGGATAGCTAATGTTATCCCACTTTTCAAGAAAGGAGCGAGAGAGAAAATGGGGAATTGCAGACCAGTTAGCCTGACCGGTGGTGGGAAAGATGCTGGAGTCAATTATTAAAGAGGTAATAATGGGGCATTTGGATAGCAGTAAAAGGATTAGTCCAATTCAACATGGATTTATGAAAGGGAAATCATGCTTGACTAATCTTCTGGAATGTTTTGAGTAAAATGGATGAAGGGGTGCCAGTGGATGTAGTGTATCTAGACTTTCAGAAAGCCTTTCATAAGGTCCTGCACGGGAGACTGGTGACTAAAATTAGAGCACATGGTATTGGGGGTAGGGTGTTCACATGGATAGAAAATTGGTTGGCAGAGAGGAAGCAAAGAGTAAGAGTGAACGGGTCCTTTTCAGAATGGCAGGCAGTGGCGAGTGGAGTGCCGCAAGGCTCGGTGTTGGGGCCGCAACTGTTTACCATATATATTAATGCTTTGGAAGTTTGCGGATGACACAAAGCTGGGTGGCAGTGTGAACTGTGAAGAGGATGTTAGGAGGTTGCAGGGGGACCTGAACAGGTTGAGTGAGTGGGCAGATGCGTGGCAGATGCAGTATAATATAGATAAATGTGAAGTTATCCACTTTGGCAGCAAAAACAAGGGGGCAGATTATTATCTCAATGGGGTTAGGTTAGATAAGGGGGAGGTGCAGCGAGACCTGGGTGTCCTTGTACACCGGTCACTGAAAGTTGGCTTACAGGTACAGCAGGCAGTGAAGAAAGCTAATGGAATGTTGGCCTTCATAACAAGAGGATTTCAGTATAGGAGTAAAGAGGTTCTTCTGCAGTTGTATAGGGCTCTGGTGAGACCACATCTGGAGTATTGTGTACAGTTTTGGTCTCCTAATTTGAGGAAGGACATCCTTGTGATCGAGGCATTGCAGCGTAGGTTCACGAGATTGATCTCAAGGATGGCGGGATGTCATATGAGGAAAGATTGAAAAGACTAGGCTTGTATTCACTGGAGTTTAGAAGGATGTACGGGAATCTTATAGAAATATATAAAATTATAAAAGGACTGGACAAGCTAGATGCAGGAAAAATGTTCCCAATGTTGGGCGAGTCCAGAACCAGGGGCCACAGCCTTAGAATAAAGGGGAGGTCATTTAAGACTGAGGTGAGAAAAAACTTTTTTATCCAGAGAGTTGTGAATTTATGGAATTCCCTGCCACAGAGGGCAGTGGAGGCCAAATCACTGGATGGATTTAAGAGAGAGTTGGACAGAGCTCTAGGGGCTAGTGGAGTCGAGGGATATGGGGAGAAGGCAGTGTAAACCAGCAGTTGCAGTTTCTTCCTACATATTGCACTTGGAACCTGTACTGGCTTGCGGGTGTGGACATCATTTCACTTGCCCCCCTGAATCATGAATAGCAAAGTCTATTTGGGGGTTATCAGGAGGGAGTGATGGGGGAGCACCACAGGCTGTGAGGCGAGGCGAGGCCGCCAGCTGAGTTCAGCACAGTCTGGCCAAGAGCAGTACAAGTTATTTTGGGATTGCTGGTGGTCTTGAATAAATCCGCATGGGAAGATTAGGAGAACTCGACTGGAAATTCCATTCCCAGAAGATAAAGAACCAGGCTTTATAAAGCAAGAGAGACAGTTATAGCAGGGTAAATATAGAGATTATCTTATGTTTTGTCATTGAACATGGGACATCAACTGTACAAACATTAAGAATGTTTCAACTCTTGCCCCTGGTTGAAGTTTGTCGTCAGTGTTTCAACTTGAGCACCTGATTAACATTTACTTCTGCCAAGTACTCATTTACCAATTGTACACTTCAACACAACTCTATGCTTCATATGCACTGAAGGCTGGAATGGGTTCATCGCAAATGCCGTACTCTTTAATTTGCCTTGTTGCTATGAAGTCGAACAGCTTTTATTGAAAGCATTGAACAAAAGAGCATGAATAGACGGACGAATGTTTGAGCAAACCAGAGTCTTAAGAGAAGTAAATTACTCTATAAGCAGGCATTTCAAGATTTTAATATCTCTGGGTCTTGACCTGATTGTTCGGATTCTTTCCAATGTTTTCTGTCTCTATGGATACGTAGACATTTCCCATCACACTTTCAGGATCCACTGTTTCCTGCCTTGTAATTTCAAGGGGCACCTCCCTAGCTTACTCACAGTTTACAGCTCTCTGAATCATTCCTGTAGTTACACCCCTTGCGTGAAGCCTTTTCACCAGCTTTGCCAGTTGTGCTCTAACCGACAACACTCATATCCTTCCTTCCCTGTTACTTACCTATTGATTTTGCCTGCGTTGTGGCCTCCTTCACCACTGTCCATTTGGAACTAACATACATGCTTTAAATAGCATGTTGCTGAGGAATGTTAATGACTGACGGGAGGATGGCTATGATGTAAATTGGCACAAACTCTCTTTTACCCCTTCATGGAAAAGGAGAAATGAAGAAATATTAATTCTATCAAGCTAACAACTTTTTAAATTAAAATAAGTTGCAATTCAACTTGTGTCTACTCAATTGTGTCATTCTCAATCACTGTCCTCGAAAATACACAATAAATGCGTACGCGTTTCAGAGCCTTCAGCATTAATTAAGACGATAAGACTAATATATGCACAGGATTTCTTCAAACTCTGTGTTTTATGATTCACTTTCATAACAAGGATATTACATTGTAGTATGTGATAAGTTAGAATGTTAACCATGAAGATTCACTATTCACAAGTAAATGAAACATCACATTTCTATTTGCTGTTGTGGAGTTATTGATAAAGTTTGATTTGGACTTCTTAATCAAGAAATAATGTTATATCTAAAATGTTAACTGTTGACGTAAGTGCCTGAAATAAATCATGGTATTTCAGTACCAAATGGGCATGGTTTCAAATTATTTACCTTTTACAAATGGCATGCAAAGTAAAACTTCAATTATTTATTAATAAAAGCACTTGACTGATTTCAGTGGGAGAACCCAGAAATATCGTGTAGGTGCAGCTTTGTTGGCATCTATTGCTTGAGGATCCCATGATAGTAGGAGATCAGTAAAAAGGCCCACAGTAGATCAAATGGCAACAGGGATTGAGTTCTTAAAGTAGCGACTAGAAGCAGCGTGTTCAATCATGTTTGGCTGGATTTCAATTCTAGAATTAACCAAGTGGTTGAAAATAGTAACGTTCACGACATAAGAAATGAGATCGGCCCGTGATACAAACCCGGGTTTACTCAACTCGGACAACGTGATTCCCAGCTTGCTCGGAAGATGATGTAAACATGCCTTTTGAGGACTGTTGAACATGCTTGTCGAGATTATTTTAGACGTGCTAAATAATGAAAAGCTTAATAAAGAGAAAAAAAATCGTAAATGTATTTGGAGTAGGATGGGATTTAAACTACCCAAAAGCAGCAGTTGTATTTTAACCATTTCCCCACCATGCCAATGACATGCTTTTGTTTTGATTTCTTCCTTGATATCATTCGTTAAAAAATCTTCAGGAGCGCCGCAATTTAAAAAAAATAAATGAAAGCAAACACTTGGCATTTGTGCCTTGACCCAAATTTGCCATTTGTTTAGATCATGGCTGATATCTTTCTTCAGTGTCACTTTAATGACCCAATGCCATGCCCCCTACCTAATTCCTTTAAAATCTAATCTCTGTCTTGTAAAAATGCACAGTAACAAACCCCAGTGGACCTTGTGGATACATAATCCCAAAGAATCACTACTTTCTGGGTAAATAAAATTATATTCTGTCCTGAATAACTAACGCTTATTCTGAGACAATGATGTCTGGTTTGAGATGCCATCTGAGTCATCATTGTATGCCTGTTCTTCTGCATACATCATTTCAAACCCTGTGTTGGGAAGTATATTGCATAGACCAGCCTCCCCCTCCTAACCCCCTCCAGCCCACCCCCCAATTTGAGCCCCAATTTGACTCCATGTACACCTCGCGTTGCCAATATCATCAAGAACCATTTACACCCCGGCCATTTCCTCTTCCCCCCTCTTCCATTGTCAAAAGATGCAAAAGTTTGAGATCGTGTACCACCAGATTCAGGAACAGCTTCTCAGCTTCAACAGCTTCTTTGCTGTTATCAGACTACAGAAGGGCCCCTCTCATAAGCTAAGGGTTTAGTCTCGATCTCCCAACTTACCTCATTGCGGCCCGTGCAATTCTTCATCTGCACTTTCTGCTACAGTCCTATAATGCTATAAGACTATATTCTGCACTCTGGTAGTTTTCTCTTTGCATTACTGGTTGTATTTGTGTATGACTTGAGTGGTCTGATGTATATTATGCCATTCAGTATATTATACTGAATACTGTGAAAACTTTGTTTGCATGCTATCTCGGTAATAATAAACCAACACATACATACACAATATATTGATATTTATGATATATCTCATAACAATGGTCTGACCTTAGTTTAGGTAAAGATATAGCATTTTTTTAAGAATGAATTATCGTTATTGATTATCAATTTTGGTGGGGGGGAGTGGCAATTCTGTTAGCAACCTCGGTGAATTTACCAAAAATGTGGGTAGTACTGAGCAATTCCCTCTGTAACTATCAGGAATCTCAGGACATGCACGAAAATGTGCCTGCATGGACGTCTGCAGCTTCGCGAGGAGAGCTGATTGTACTACAATTACCTTGATTGACTTTAAAATATGTTAGAAACATAGAAAATAGGTGCAGGAATAGGCCGTTTGGCCATTCGATGTATATTCAATATAATAATGGCTGATCATCCAAAATCAGTTCCCCGTTCCTGCTTTCTCCCTATATCCCTTGATTCCGTTAGCCCTGAGAGCTACATTTAACTCTCTCTTCAAATACAACATGTTGTTGCTTTTAAGTGTTTTGCATTATTTTGAAGTGCTTTTATAATTTCTTTTAGAAAGGCAATTCATTAGAGTTTGTAATTCCAATAGAATGTGATGATTTGAGAATGTAGACGTTGTGTTTGTGCGTGGAAGTTGAGTCGGGGCCTTCTCTACTTTGTTCTGACCGTCCTCATGAAGCCACTTGCAAATTGGAAGATCCTGACAAATATGAGGCCTCACTAGAAACATAGAAGCATAGAAATTAGGTGCAGGAGCAGGCCATTCAGCCCTTCGAGCCTGCACCGCCATTCAATATGATCATGGCTGATCATCCAACTCAGTATCCCGTACCTGCCTTCTCTCCATACCCTCTGATCCCCTTAGCCACAAGGGCCACATCCAACTCACTCTTAAATATAGCCAATGAACTGGCCTCAACTACCCTCTGTGGCAGAGAGTTCCAGAGACTCACCACTCTCTGTGTGAAAAAAGTCTTTCTCATCTCAAAGGATTTTTCCCCTTATCCTTAAGCTGTGACCCCTTGTCCTGGACTTCCCCAACATCGGAAACAATCTTCCTGCATCTAGCCTGTCCAACCCCTTAAAAATTTTGTAAGTTTCTATAAGATCCCCTCTCAATCTCCTAAATTCCAGAGAGTATAAACCGAGTCTATCCAGTCTTTCTTCATAAGACAGTCCTGACATCCCAGGAATCAGTCTGGTGAACCTTCTCTGCACTCCCTCTATGGCAATAATGTCCTTCCTCAGATTTGGAGACCAAAACTGTACGCAATACTCCAGGTGTGGTCTCACCAACACCCTGTACAACTGAAGTAGAACCTCCCTGCTCCTGTACTCAAATCCTTTTGCTATGAAAGCTAACATACCATTCGCTTTTTTCACTGCCTGCTGCACCTGCATGCCTACTTTCAATGACTGGTGTACCATGACACCCAGGTCTCGCTGCATCTCCCCTTTTCCTAATCGGCCACCATTTAAATAATAGTCTGCTTTCCTGTTTTTGCCACCAAAGTGGATAACCCCACTACTTTTGGGATTCCCTGAGAAAGGTGATGCTAGTGGATGCACCTCATGTGAGTGCAGCCCTGGAGGATAAGGCACCAGTAAACACAGGTGGCTCGCTCTTGCCAGGAAATTCCTGCCCACGAATCCCAGACACACAAATATGCAGTGACTCAGCAGGAAATATGTAAATAAAACATTCTTATAGTAAATATCAGTTTCTTGAATACAGAGCTTCAGTCAACTCAGAGATGTAAATCACCAGACAGCTATCATATTTTAAATCGACCAAGGGCCATCAATATCAAATGGATATCGAAGAGTCTAAAACTTGGCACATAACTTTGGAGGAAACATGAGCGTAAAAGATTATCTGAGGAGAATTTGGACTATTCGCTCTCCAGGAGGTGGGAAGGGGGAAACGATCTTGACATATCATGGTGACAAAGGAAGACGAAATCTAAAGCTAGGCCTGAAAATGTCACCAATGGGCCCAAGCCAAGCATGACAATAGGCTGTTTGATTAAACGGGACACTGAGGTGTTGACTTCACCAATGCAGCTCATCAGTTAGTTTTTGAGAGTTTGTGAGCTAGAGTGTCGAGGGTAAAAGTAGCTGAGACTGACAGATAACTGCGCCCAAGTACTCTGTGACCCAGCTTATTCTGGTGAGGTTAGAAGTGCGCTCCTTCCCGCTCTGACAACTGCAATTGCTGGTTTAAACCAAAGATAGACAAAATGTTCTGATTATTTTCCGCTTGGTCTCTGGAGGTACTTTGAAGCTCTTCCGGGATGGAGGTTGGTCAATAGAGAGGCAGCCGGTAGACCCAGAGGTCACCGGCTTTTAATCTGGAAGCTTGTGAATTTCCGTAAAAATATGGAGATGGGAAGATGGATTCTGAATGTAGTTGCTTCAGTGTTGATTTTAGTCATGGAGGAGAAAGCATTAACTTTCCCCCCTCAATGTGTTCTGAATCGAGGAGAAGGAATTGTGTATGTAATGTAATCTTATTCCATCCGCTCACATGTTTTGCTTGCGATAAAGATCTTTTAGTTCATGCTTGCTTGCCACATTGGTAATGCTTATGAATTAAAGCTCACATCGCACCCAGGGACCAAACTATACAAGGGATTGCAGGGTTGGACAGCTTGCCAACTCTCGTACTTTCGGACATCTGCCAAGAAGGTCACAAATGCTAGTGAGTCCCAAATATAGGCTGAGGTTTACCATGTGGCCTTGTGGAGCTGCAGGCATCCCGCACAAGGTCAATATTGTAAGATCGTGGGAACATGGTTGTGGGAAGTGGACGGCTGGTTGGGTGCCAAGGTACAAGAGGCTTCTGAAGGACTGAAGTGGATACTACGGTGGAGGATGTGTCTGCAGGCCAGAATCAAGGCCGGGAGGCCGTAAATTGAGTGTGTCTTTATTCCTCTACCCGGGGAGCACGTTAGCTCCCGAGTGCTGACCTGGCAGTGATTTTTCGCACTTCGGGCAGGAGGGCATCCAAGATGCATTGTGGTGGGAGTGACTGGCATTAAGAAGTGTTTTCCACCAGTCTGGAAAAGGATCCTAGCAGGAATGACGGTGGAATAGCAATGGCAGGAATTTCTGGGCATAATCCAGAAGATGCAGGGTTATTTCATTCCTAAGAGGAAGAAAGTTTCTAAGGGGAGTAAGAGGCAACCGTGACTGACAAGGGAAGTTAGGGATGGTATAAAACTAAAAGTAAAGGGGTATAACATAGCAAAGAGTAGCGGGAAGCTAGAGATTTGGGAAACTTTCAAAGGACAACAGTACGTTGGTTCTGTCTTCACTAAGGATGTAACTAGAGGATCGAGGGAGACAGAGGAACTGAAATAAATTTGCAATAGGCGAGAAATAGTATTGATGGGACTGAAGGCTGATAAATCCCCAGGGCCTGATGGTCTGCATCCCGGGGTACTCAAGGAGGTGGCTCTAGAAATCGTGGACGCATTGGAGATCATTTTTGAATATTCTATAGATTCAGGATCAGTTCCTGTGGTTTGGAGGGTAGCTAATGTTATCCTACTTTTCAAGAAAGGGGCGAGAGAGAAAACGGGGAATTGTAGAACAGTTAAGGGCCTGTCCCACGGACGACCTAATCCACGAGTTTAGAAGACCCCAGCCGAGTTGAAAAAAATGTCAAGGTCGTGTTGACTCATCAAAGTAAAAGACCTCCTACGACCCCCCTCGACCTCGATCTTCCACACTTAAGACCAACTACGACTAGCTACGAGTGGAAAATGATCACATGAAAAAATGATGACCCTGGAGGCTGAAACTATCAGTATCACTGATAGACAATAAACAATATGTGCAGGAGGAGGCCATTCTGTCCTTCGAGCCAACACCGCCATTCAATGTGATCATAGCTGATCATCCCCAATCAGTACCCCGTTCCTGCCTTCTCCCCATATCCCCTGACTATGCTATTTTTAAGAGCCCTATCTAGCTCTCTCTTGAAAGCATCCAGAGAACCCGCCTCCACAGCCCTCTGAGGCAGAGAATTCCACAGACTCACCATTCTGTGAGAAAAAGTGTTTCCTCGTCTCTGTTCGAAATGGCTTACTCCTTATTCTTAAACTGTGGCCCCTGGTTCTGGACTCCCCCAACATCAGGAACATGTTTCTGCCTCTAGTGTGTCCAAGCCCTTAACAATTTTAAATGTTTCAATGAGACGCCCTCTCATCCTTCTAAACTCCAGAGTGTACAAGCCCAGCTGCTCCATTCTCTCAGCATATGACATTCCAGCCATCCCAGGAATTAACCTTGTAAACCTACGCTGCACTCCTCCAATAGCAAGAATGTCCTTCCTCAAATTAGGGGACCAAAACTGCACACAATACTCCAGGTGTGGTCTCATTAGGGCTCTGTACAACTGCAGAAGGACCTCTTTGCTCCTATATTCGATTCCTCTTGTTATGAAGGCCAACATGCCATTCACTTTCTTCACTGCCTGCTGTACCTGCATGCTTACTTTCGTAGACTGATGTGCAAGGACCCCCCGTTGTACTTCCCCTTTTCCCAACTTGTCGCCATTTAGATAGTAATCTGTCTTCCTGTTTTTTGCTATCAAAGTGGATAACCTCACATTTATCCACATTAAACTGCATCTGCCATGCATCTGCCCACTCCACCAACCTGTCCAAGTCACCCTGCATTCTCATAGCATCCTTCTCACAGTTCACACTGCCACCCAGCTTTGTGTCATCTGCAAATTTGCTAATGTTACTTTGAATCCCTTCACCCAAATTATTGATGTATCTTGTAAATAACTGCGGTCCCAGCACCGAGCCTTGCGGTACCCCAAAGTGGGTAACCTCACATTTATCGGCATTTATCACTTTCAGTGACGAGGCTGAAACTATCAAAGTATTGATTACATCCAAGGAAATGTACTCTAGTGAATGCTGGTAATCTAAATCTTCCATAATGGTATCTGAAGGAGAAATCAGCAAACAAATGTTAATAGAAGATTAATGCTTGGGAGTGTCTGCTCACAGAACCTTATCAGATCCCTCCTATGCAAGCAGCTCTAAAATTGGCAGTGCCGATTTACAGCCAGATTGACTGATATGTGCATATTAAAAAGTATATTGGACCAAGTTTGAGGAGAGTTGTGTTAGTCTCTCCATTGCATCCCCATCTTGTAGGGTTGATCTCTGCCCCCTTTAGTATTCCACTCTCACCATGCTGTTCTTCTTACCCTGACTGGCAACGTGTGGAAGCAAGCTGTATGGTTGGTAGACGTAAGTTTCAAAATAGATGGGAGAATAATGCATTTGACGTACTCTGCAGACTTTGTGGTTCCACTCCCAGGTACAGAATTAGCCATAGAATTACAAATTCACAGTAATGCAGCACAAAACAGGCTCTTTGGCCCAACTCGTCCATCCACGTTTTCCCTTTCGTCTTTTGAGTTGAAGAGGAAAAGATTTAATAGGAATCTGAGGGGTAACCTTTTAACACAAAGGGTGGTGGATGTATGGAACAAGCTGCCAGAGGAGGTAGATGAGGCAGTAACTATCCCAACATTTACTAAACAGACAGGTACATGGATAGGACAGGTTTGGAAGGATATGGACCAGGTGCTGGCAGGTGGGACTAGTGTAGCTGAGACATGTTGGCCGCTGTGGGTAAGTTAGGCCGAAGGGCTTGTTTCCACGCTGTATCACTCTATGACTCACCTTAAATCTATGCCTTCTAGTTTTTGATTCATCTTTCCTGGGACAAAAGCTCTGTGCATTCATCCTACCTATGCCATCAATGATTGTCTATGATACCTCCTATTTTAATGTAATCTGCCAACTTTCTGACCATGCCTTGTACATTCTCATCCAATTAGTATCCAATTAGCTTACTCTTCCTGGATCCCACGAGATCTAACATTTCATATTAACCTATCAAAGGCCTTCCAGACGTCCACAGAGACAACCTCCACTGCCCTTCTCTTGCTCACTTTGACCACAGTATTTTCCCCCAAACTCTCATCTGCCTCTTTTCAGTTTCTAGAGTTATTACATGCCAATCTGGTTTAAACCTTCCTGAGTAGAATTGGCAAATCACCTTCCCAGGATGTGGTCTCCCTTTAAGACCCGAAGCAGTCCAGCCCAGCCCCTGTTCCAGAAGAGATTCCAATAATCCAAGAACATGAATCCATGCACCCTGCATTAGATCCTCAACCACACATTAATTTGGCCTGTCCCATATCTGCTCTCATTAACTTGCAGCACTGGGAGTAATCCAGAGATTACTACACATGAGGTCAGTATCCTTTCTCTGCCATTGTGGTTGGTTCCATTCTCCTCTGGCTACTCCTCCTCCCCCTTCAGATAGCATTGTTAATAAAACTGTGGGGCCTGGTTATCATCCGTTATATCGGTGGTATATATTGCCTCTTATTATTTTCTCATCTTCCCTCTTTTAAGCTTTGGCAAAAGCTTCTGATTATTGAGGCAAACAATTGCCTCTGAATGCTGCATTCTTTCCAACGTTGCCGATTCAGCAGTTTATAATAAACATAACAATTTACAGTGTAAGGCTTCATAAACCAACATGAGTTCACGTGGTGTGCAATCTGATAAAGATGCTGCCTACATCTTATGAAATGCCTGAAGCGGCAGAATGGGTGGAGGCTAGTGAATAGAAACTATAGAATTCAAGTAATGTCTGTGAATTCCTATTTTGTTGAAATGTGTGGGATTCATTACACAAACAATAAGTAAATAAGTTTATTTGTCTCAATTCTCCACCTAAAATTAGCAAGTAGTCATTGTGCAATATTTGTGGCTAGGTTATGTAGAAATGCCGTGAAATAATCTGTCTTGTTAGATTGAAAAACACAGAGAAAATAAATACTTGTCCACTCAAAATACAAACCGTCATTAGCCATGATGAAGGAATTGGTGACGTTTCAAGTCGTGATTCTTCTTCAGACTCGAGTCTGAAGAAGGGTTTTGACCCAAAATGTCATCTATCCCTTTTCTTCAGAGATGCCGCCTGACCCGCTGAGTTACCCCAGCATTTTGCGTCTATCATCGAACTAAATCGGCATCTGCAGTTCCTTCCTACGCAGTATTTCAGGTGGTTATCATATCGCTCTCTGGACGATACAGCTCACTCCTTCCCTGGTCAACAACATAGAAACATAGAAATTAGGTGCAGGAGTAGACCATTCAGCCCTTCGAGCCTGCACCGCCATTCAATATGATCATGGCTGATCATCCAACTCAGTATCCCGTACCTGCCTTCTCTCCATACCCTCTGATCCCCTTAGCCACAAGGGCCACATCCAACTCACTCTTAAATATAGCCAATGAACTGGCCTCAACTACCCTCTGTGGCAGAGAGTTCCAGAGACTCATTACTCTCTGTGTGAAAAAAGTCTTTCTCTGGATTTCCCCTTATCCTTAAGCTGTGACCCCTTGTCCTGGACTTCCCCAACATCGGGAACAATCTTCCTGCATCTAGCCTGTCCAACCCCTTAAGAATTTTGTAAGTTTCATAAGATCCCCTCTCAATCTCCTAATTTCCAGAGAGTATAAACCGAGTCTATCCAGTCTTTCTTCATAAGACAGTCCTGACATCCCAGGAATCAGTCTGGTGAACCTTCTCTGCACTCCCTCTATGGCAATAATGTCCTTTCTCAGATTTGGAGACCAAAACTGTACGCAATACTCCAGGTGTGGTCTCACCAAGACCCTGTACAACTGAAGTAGAACCTCCCTGCTCCTGTACTCAAATCCTTTTGCTATGAAAGCTAACATACCATCGCTTTTTTCACTGCCTGCTGCACCTGCAATGCCTACTTTCAATGACTGGTGTACCATGACACCCAGGTCTCGCTGCATCTCCCCTTTTCCTAATCGGCCACCATTTAAATATAGTCTGCTGTTTTTGCCACCAAAGTGGATAACCTCACATTTATCCACATTATACTGCATCTGCCAAACATTTGCCCACTCACCCAGCTTATCCAAGTCACCTTGCAGTCTCCTAGCATCCTCCTCACAGCGAACACTGCCCCCCAGCTTAGTGTCATCCGCAAACTTGGAGATATTGCCTTCAATTCCCTCATCCAGATCATTAATATATATTGTAAATAGCTGGGGTCCCAGCACTGAGCCCTGCGGTACCCCACTAGTTACTGCCTGCCATTGTGAAAAGGACCCGTTTACTCCTACTCTTTGCTTCCTGTTTGCCAGCCAGTTCTCTATCCACCTCAATACTGAACCCCTAATACCGTATGCTTTAAGTTTGTATACTTGTCAACCTGAGGAGTACCTTCAGCAACAGGTTGGTTCCATCAGGATGCAGGACAGAACGCCACAGGAGATCCTTCTTCCCAGTGGCTGTTGTTCCTAGTGTGAGTAGGATAGTGTTAATGTGCGGGGATCGGCACAGGCTTGCAGGCCGAGGGACCTGTTTCTGTGCAGTATCTCTAAACTAAGCTAAACCTGGCTAACCAACGTTAGAGTTGCCAGAGAGATAAAATCTAAGGCTGGGTCTTTAATAATATGTTTAAATGCGTAACCAATCTTCTGAGAGCGATCAGTTACTTAATGTGAGTTGGTTCCAGATTTGTCTTTTTTAAGTTAACATCACTTCCAACCTAACCCCATTCATATTTGAAACTAAAATGATAGTTGAGCAATGGGTTCAAACTTGGTTCAAATGTGGCTTATCTGATCTTGGCATCAGCTGCACATTCATGGCTGTTTCCCTGAAACCCTTGATTAATCTGAAACAGTGAGATCTTGCTAAATGTTTAACTTGGACACACAAATTAATGTGTAGATAATGCAGCTCTTTGTACCAACCAAGGTGGACGGGTGAGGGCTGCAAATTACAGGGGATTTGAAACGGTATCCCGTCCTCTCCCTCCACTTGGTTTTAAAGACATTGCAGTGTTTGTATTATTTACCAATGTAACTCGCAAGTGAAAGTGAGGGCTTAAATTTAGGAGAGCGGGGTGTCTTTTACAGAAGAGAATTATTTTCCTGCAATATCAAACAAATAGTCTAGAAATGGAAGGTCTATAGACTCATTCATATCAACAAGTAGTAAAATATTAGAGTTTCTCTTTTTTAAATTTGCACCTTACTAAACTATATCTTTCTTCACCACTCTTTGTTTCTTCTTCTGTACCTGGTTAGATTTAAATAGTCATTCAATCTCCCTTAGTAAAAGAATGTGGTATTAATCCTATGCTGATCCATTCTAGTAATTTCTGAACTCATTATTTTGGACCCAAAAGGTGAAGAGGACAGTCTCACCAGTGAGACCTGCCTTGAATACTCTCACCAGCCAACACTGGACCATAAAATTAAAGCAATTGGATGGTTTGGGTTCAGTTTTAACCATAGACGGAATTGGTGGGGGTAGTGGAAAAGGTAGCACAGAGATCCACAATGCAGGCATAGTATTGAAGCTTGTTTCACGAGAAAACCTGGCCTTGTTTGAATAGATCCATCACAAAAAGGGGAACATGACTGGAACCAAAACGTTGGCATTGACCTGGATGATCATTGAAAGGGTACATCATGCTTGACTAATCTTCTGGAATTTTTTGAGGATGTAACTAGGAAAATAGACAAGGGAGAGTCAGTGAATGTAGTGTACCTGGACTTTCAGAAATAATTTGATAAGGCCCCACATAGGAGAATAGTGGGCAAAATTAGGGCACTTGGTATTGGGGGAAGAGTGCTGACATGGATAGAAAATTGGCTGGCAGACAGGAAACAAAGAGTAGGGATTAACGGGTCCTTTTCAGAATGGCAGGCAGTGACTAGTGGGGTACCGCAAGGCTCAGTGCTGGACCGCAGCTATACATCATATTACAATATACATCAATGATTTGGATGAAGGGATTTAAAGTAACATTAGCAAATTTGCAGATGACACAAAGCTGGGTGGCAGTGTGAACTGTGAGGAGGATGCTATGAGAATGCAGGGTGACTTGGACAGGTTGGGGGAGTGGGCAGATGCATGGCAGATGAAGTTTAATGTGGATAAATGTGAGGTTATCCACTTTGATAGCAAAAACAGGAAGGCAGATTACTATCTAAATGGCGTCAAGTTGGGAAAAGTGGAAGTACAACGGGATCTGGGGGTCCTTGTTCATCAGTCTATGAAAGTAAGCATGCAGGTACAGCAGGCAGTGAAGAAAGCGAATGGCAAGTTGGCCTTTATAACAAGAGGAGTCGAGTATCGGACCAAGGAGGTCCTGCAGTTATACAGAGCCCTAGTGAGACCACACCTGGAGTATTGTGTGCAGTTTTGGTCCCCTAATTTGAGGAAGGACATTCTTGCTATTGAGGGAGTGCAGCGTAGGTTTACAAGGTTAATTCCCGGGATGGCGGGACTGTCATATGCTGAGAGAATGGAGCGGCTGGGCTTGTACACTCTGGAGTTTAGAAGGATGAGAGGGGATTTGATTGAAACGTATAAGATTGTTAAGGGCTTGGACACGCTAGAGGCAGGAAACATGTTCCCGATGTTGGGGGAGTCCAGAACCAGGGGCCGCAGTTTAAGAATAAGGGGTAAGCTATTTGGAACGGAGACGAGGAAACACTTTTTCTCACAGAGTTGTGACTCTGTGGAATTCTCTGCCTCATAGGGTGGTGTAGGCCGGTTCTCTGGATACTTTCAAGAGTGAGCTAGATAGGGCTCTTAAAAATAGCGGAGTCAGGGGATATGGGGAGAAGGCAGGAACGGGGTACTGATTGGGGATGATCAGCCATGATCACATTGAATGGCGGTGCTGGCTCGAAGGGCAGAATGGCCTACTCCTGCGCCTATTGTCTATTGAAAGAAGCCTGTGAAGTAGTATTTGGATGCAGGAGTTCTCCAAGTGTCCTGGTGCTGGAGAAGACAAGGAAGATTGCGGAAGGGTAGGAGAAGGCATTTATTGTAACCTCTGTCAGAGCACCCTGGGTCTGAATAAGGGTCTTGACCCGAAACGTCGCCTATCTCCAATTGGCATCTTTGGGGACCATGTTCTGGCAGTTTAAAACGCATTTGGATAAATATGATTTCTCCTCCCATTAGGCCTGAGATGTGCTGCAGAGCAATTTATAGTAATGAGAAATAGGCCCGAGGCATAGCCTTCCATTGCACTTCTTTCTGGTGTGGTCAGGACTGCACAATCGACCCTTAAATAACTGGGGTGGTTTTGACATCCCTCTGATAACAAAATTGTGCCACAGTTGCACATGAATCGAGTGATAGTTCGAAGATGGGTCCCGCCTGAAAGATCGTTCATCTGTATCCTCCAGAGATGCCGCTCAGTTATTCCCGCATTTATTTGATAATCTTCTGTTTGTACGTTGCGCAGGGCAAAATCAAAAATGTGTTCTTCATTCACATGTTGACACTTTTTACAACAGCCAACACACAAGGAAAACCTACCAGTGTACAAACGCCAATCGTATTCATATACATTTCCTTACATATTATGCACTGAGAACATGACCAACATGTTAGTGGAGGCATAAGGAGCTGCAGATGCTGGAATCTTTGTGGAAAACACAAGTGTAGGTTCCCAATCTAAAACATTGTCCATCCATGTCGGCATGGGGCATAGAGGTAGAGCTACTGCCTTACAGCGCCGGGGACTCTGTTTCGATCCTGACTACAGGCGCTGGCTGTACAGAGTTTGTACCTTCTCCCTGTGACCTGTCTGGGTTTTCTCCGACAAGTTTGGTTTCCTCCCGCACTCCAAAGATGTACAGGTTTGTACGTTAATTGGCTTGGTATAAATGTGAGTTGTGTCTAGTGTGTGTGTAGGATAGTATTAATGTGCAGGGATCGCTGGTCGGTTAGACTCGGTGGGACGAAAGGCCTGTTTCCACACTGTATCTCTAAACTAAACTAATAACATGCCCTCCAGAGATGCTGCCTGACCCGCTGAGTTCCTTCAGCACTGAGTCTCTTTTTGTTAGCATCTGTATCTTCACAGAGGTTTCCTGGCAGGTATGTCTGTTTTATTAATGCAACCCCCTTACAGAAGCGGTCTTGGACACCTCACGTATTCAGAATGATCATCCTTGTGATTGAGGCAGTGCAGCGTAGGTTCACGAGACTGATCCCTGGGATGGCGGGACTGTCATAGGTTGAAAGGTTGAAAAGACTAGGCTTGTATTCACTGGAGTTTAGAAGGATGAGGGGGAATCTTATAGAAACACATACAATTATAAAAGGACTGGACAAGATGCAGGAAAAATGTTCCCAATGTTGTGTGAGTCCAGAACCAGGGGCCACAGTCTTAGAATAAAAGGGAGGTCATTTAAGACTGTGGTAAGAAAAAACTGTTTTACCCAGAGAGTTGTGAATTTATGGAATTCCCTGCCACAGTGGGCAGTGGAGGCCAAATCACTGGATGGATTTAAGAGAGAGTTAGAGTGAGCTCTAGGGGCTAGTGGAGTCAAGGGATATGGGGAGAAGGCAGGCACGGGTTATTGATAGCGGACGATCAGCCGTGATCACAGTGAATGGCGGTGCTGGCTCGAAGGGCCGAATGGCCTCCTCTTGCACCTATTTTCTATAATTCTATGTTTCTGTCACAAGGTTCAAATGAAATTGTTTTCCTATGGCAACCCAATTGGTTTTGATGCTTTGGAATATGTTACGCATGCAAAACCCATATTGCCGTTAAGGTCAAGAACACCAAAATAAATGAGCAAAATACAATGACTAACAAGAAAAAATAAAATATACTTTCCAGACCGCTTCGAATACATGTTCCAAATTCAACTTGATTCTAATTAAGTGTGTAGAAAGGAAATGCAGATGCTGTTTTATACCGAAGATGGACACAAAGTGTTGGAATAACGCAACGGATCAGGTAGTATCTCTGGAGAAAAACGACGGGTGACGTTTCGTGCCCGGAACCTTCTTTAGACAAATGGAAAACAAAAACTGCAAGTCGTGTGCGGGAGGTGGTCTTGCACATGCTGTCATTCAAAATCAGTGTGGACTGCAATCTGACAAAAAAACGTGGCAGTGAAAGTTAAAACTTCAGCAGGAGGCCACTGTAGGCCTTAAGAAAGGCCCCGACCGGAAACGTCACCCATCCTTTTCCCCCCAAAGATGCCGCCTGACCCATTGAGGTACTCCAACGTTTGTGTCAATCTTTGATTCTAATTAAACTGGACAGATGAAATTGCAAATAATTAAAGTTTGGACCAATTCAGATAATTCTGAATGTGAGAAAGAAAATGTTTATTGTTTGTATTGGTGACGTACAGCAGGTTACTTTCACACAACAGGAGTAAATATGTGCATTTCTAATGTACTAAAAAGCAGAGGGTTTCGGATGATTGCCTGGGTTTTTAGCAGAGCAGAAAAAAAAAAAAAATATATATATATATATATATGTGTATATAATATATTATGTATATATATGTATATGTATATGTATATGTATATGTATATGTATATATATACATATGTGTATATATATACATATGTGTGTATATATATATATATGTGTGTGTATATATATATATGTGTGTGTATATATATATATATATATATGTGTGTGTATATATATATATATATATATGTATATGTATATATGTATATATATATGTATATATATATATACCACTTATACCATACTCAACCAGAAATGGGGTTCTGCCGCCATCGTAAACCATTTCCGACAAGAGAGTCTAACCGTTTAACCCTTTCATTCAACAACATCAGTATCATTAAGTCCTCTCACTATCAACATCTTGGGAGTCACAGTTAATCAGAAATTCACTTGACCAGGTACAAAAATACGGTAGCTGCAACAGTTGGTCGGAGGCTGGCTATTATCCATAACTCACAAGTCATGGATGTGATGGAATTCTCTCCACTTTCTTGGATGAGGGCAGCTCCAGGAGCTCTCAAGAAGCTTGGCACCATCCAAGGCAAAACAGCATGGCTGACAATCACCAGATGCCATCATTCCCATCCACAACATGCTGTTATTCACCCAGGCTGCTCTAACAACACCTTGCAAACCTGCAACTACCATAGAGAGGGACAAATCTACCATAGAGAGGGACAAGGACAACAAGTGCATTGGGTCACCATCGCCCACAGGTCCCTGACTGAGGCATAGATCCACCTGACTTGGAATATACTGCTGGTCCTTCATCACCATAGAGTCTAGTTCTTGGAACTGCCTCTCTGATGCCCCTGTGGGAATTCCTCTGCTAGAAGTGTTTCAATAAAGTGGCTCTTTCTCAAGGGATAGGCTGTAAATGGTGGCCATGCCAGTGAAGCTCAGACGTTGAAAAATAAATAAAGCACCTCCGGTCAAATGGAAGATAAAAATTGACAGTTTCTTGCAAGTCGCGTGCAGGAGGTGGTCTTGCTTGCACATGCTGTAATTCAAAATCTGACAAAAAATGAGGCTGTGAAAGTTAAAACGCAACTTCTGTCGGCCACTGTGCAGCTATGCTTAATGACTCAAAGTAGTTTACAATGGCAAGCCAATTAAAGTGTTTTTTTTGTGATAGGTTTTACTCCATTTACAAGATGTAATAATGGTAAATTCACTCTGGACAAACTAGACCAAAATTCAACTCATTCCTTCTGATTCTCTTCGCTTTCAAAAATCCAGCTAATACTGCACCTTCCAATGGTGGAGATTCTGGATTTAGTGTTGTCCAATGAACCAGATTTGATAAGAGAACTAGAGGTAAAGGAACCGCTTGGAGGTAGTGATCATAATATGATTAGTTTTAAACTGCAATTTGAGAAGGAGAAGGTTAAATCGGAAGTGTCAGTGATGCAGTTGAACAAAGGGGACTATGAAGGCATGAGAGGGCTGGCCAAGGTAGACTGGAACGGGATCCTAGCAGGAAAGACGGTGGAACAGCAATGGCAGGAATTTCTTTGCATAATCTGGAAGATGCAGGATCATTTCATTGCAAAATCGAAGAAAGACTCTAAGACGAGTAGGGGGCAACCGTGGCTGACAAGAGAAGTTAGGGATAGAATAAAACTAAAAGAAAGGATGTATAACACAGCAAAGAGTAGCCGGAAGCCAGAGGATTGGGAAACTTTCATAGGACAACAGAAGGAAAGGAAACAGGCAATACGGGCTGAAAAGATGAAGTGCGAAGGGAAGCTGGCCAGGAATATAAAGAAGGACAGTAAAAACTTCTTTAGATATGATAAGGGAAAAAGCAGTAGCAAAGTCAAATGTGGGTCCCTTGAAGGCAGACACGGGTGAAATTATTATGGGCAACAAGGAAGTGGCAGAAGAGTTGAATAGGTACTTCGGATCTGTCTTCACTAAGGAGGGGACAAACAATCTCCCAGATGTACTGGAGGACAGATGATCTAAGGGGGTTGAGGAACTGAAAGAAATGTTGATCAGGCAAGAAATAGTATTGGGTAGGCTAATGGGACTGAAGGATGATAAATCCCCTGGGCCTGATGGTCTGCATCCCAGGGTCCTCAGGGAGGTGGCTCTAGAAATAGTGGACGCATTGGTGATCATTTTCCAATGTTCAATAGATTCAGGATCAGTTCCTGTGGATTGAAGGATAGCTAATGTTATCCCACTTTTCAAGAAAGGAGCGAGGGGGAAAACGGGGAATTACAGACCAATTAGCCTGACTTCGGTGGTGGGAAGTATGCTGGAGTCAATTATTAAAGAGGTAATAATGGGGTATTTGGATAGCAGTAAAAGGATTAGTCCAAGTCAACATGGATTTATGAAAGGGAAATCATGCTTGACTAATCTTCTGGAATTGTTTGAGGATGTGACAAGTAAAATGGATGAAGAGGTGCCAGTGGATGTAGTGTATCTAGACTTTCAGAAAGCCTTTGATAAGGTCCCGCACGGGAGACTGGTGACTAAAATTAGAGCACATGGTTTTGGGGTAGGGTGTTGACATGGATAGAACATTGGTTGGCAGACCAGAAGCAAAGAGTAGGAGTGAACGGGTCCTTTTCAGAATAGCAGGCAGTGACGAGCGGAGTGCCGCAAGGCTCGGTATTGGGGCCGCAACTGTTTACCATATATATTAATGATTTGGAAGAGGGAATTAGGAGCAACACTAGCAAGTTTGCGAATGACACAAGGCTGGGTGGCAGTGTGAACTGTGAAGAGGATGTTAGGAGTTTGCAGGGGAACCTGGACAGGTTGAATGAGTGGGCAGATGCGTGGCAGATGCAGTATAACATAGATAAATGTGAGGTTATCCACTTGGGCAGCAAAAACAAGGGGGCAGATTATTGTCTCAATGGGGTTAGGTTAGGTAAGGGGGTGGTGCAGCAAGGCCTGGGTGTCCTTGTACACCGGTCACTGAAAGTTGGCGTGCAGGTGCAGCAGGCAGTGGAAAAAGCTAATTGAATGTTGGCCTTCATAACAAGAGGATTCCAGGATAGGAGTAAAGAGGTTCTTTTGCAGTCGTATTGGGATCTGGAGTATTGTGTACAGTTTTGTTCTCCTAATTTGAGGAAAAACATCCTTGTGATTGAGGCAGTGCAGCGTAGGTTCACAAGATTGATCCCTGGGATGGCGGGACTGTCATATGAGGAAAGATTGAAAAGACTAGGCTTGTATTCACTGAAGTTTAGAAGGATGAGGGGGGAATCTTATAGAAACATATACAATTATAAAAGGACTGGACAAGCTAGATGCAGGAGAAATGTTCCCAATGTTGGGCGAGTCCAGAACCAGGGGCAACAGTCTTGAAATAAACGGGAGGCAATTTAAGACTGAGGTGAGAAAAAACGTTTTCACCCAGAGAGTTGTGAATTTGTGGAATTCCCTGCCACAGAGGGCAGTGGAGGCCAAATCACTGGATAGATTTAAGAGAAAGTTATTTAGAGCTAGTGGAATCAAGGGATATGGGGAGAAGGCAGGCATGGGTTATTGATTGGGGACGATCAGCCATGATCGCAATGAATGGCAGTGCTGGCTCGAAGGACCGAATGGCCTCCTCCTGCACCTATTTTCTCGAAGTTTCTATGTTGCAGTTTTACTGGTAATTATCTATTCTATTTTGTACTTTATATTCTTTCATTTTCCCACATTTCATAATTCGCAACATTTCCTTCTTATTTCTCACTTTCAATTTTCACTTCATCATTTTTCAAAAGATTTTGATTGTGTTTAACACCAAAGACATGTGTAAAAATTTAGTTTTAGTTTCGTTTATTCTCGAGATACAGTGTTGGCTATCTTCATAATACATGCAGCGCTAATGCTCTGGAACCTGTTTATCTCATTTGCAGCATGTCCAGATAAAACATAACCTTACTGCTCTTTCTTTGATTAGCACTTGCATCATCTTTCATTTCAGTTTTATTGTCCTTTGTTTTGATAGACCCACCCAACTGGGACTAAAATGATCCAAATTCCTGTCACTTTTTTCAGGCTTTGAATGTTTAATTTTATCTCTCCCTCGAGAAAATGGGGAAGATGAAGCCTCTTTTTCCACCAGAGTTGGGAATTCCAGATAGCTGTGCAATTTGATTTGATTTCATTTTGTTTTTAATCTACAGTTGATTAGTCTGCACAGTTTCAAACAACCTAAATTTAAGTCTGAAAATGATATTTATCTTCACAAGGACACCAGTGTATGAATAATCAAAGTGAGCATTACAGACCTATAGTTGATGGTTTGTGACCAAGATGAAAATTTCCCTTTTTAGTCTATTACTTCTTTATCTGCTTTTTAGATAGTTATTTATGATGAAATCTTGGGGAAGTTGTGAAAGGTCTGGATGGATCACAGTTCCTACCCGGTTTTAATTCTGTGCAAAGCGCATTTTTTCTGTCTTCCCCTTTGTTCTATCTGTTTGCGTGCATAACAACTGTGATTTCTGATAGTCTTTTCCAATTCAAATGCTTTCGGCTTGGTGTCGGAGAGATGACAGTTGCCAAAACTGGGTGAATTCAATAACAAACATTTTTGGGCAATTCAAAAAAAAAAAATCACATCAAACAGCTGAAACTGGTTAGCAGAAGAAATATACAGTTTTATTTTAACCTAATTCCAACATGTCTTGATCTCCATGTCAATTTGCCAGTGATGTTTTTATTTTTAGTTTTATGCCTCGATATTCTATTGCAGCCCTGTAAGGAACCGATGAGCCTTTTGATTGCGAGTATCCATGGCAAGCTTTGGTTGTGTTTAACACCAAAGACATGTGTAATTTAGTTTTAGTTTTGTTTATTTTAGAGATACAGTTCGAAAACAGGCCCTTCGGCCCACCAAATTCATATTGACTAGCAATTCCTGCACTATCCTCCACTTGGAACAATTTTCACATTAATACCAAGCCAAATAACCTACGAACCTGTATGACTTCGGAGTGTGGGAGGAGGTTCTCAGAGAAAACCCACGCGGGTCACATGGAGAGCGTACAAACTCCATACATACAAGCACCTGTAGCCAGGGGGGTGGGGGGGGGGGGGGCTATCCCCCTCCCATGGTAAGGAGCTTTTGCATTTTTCAGCTTGAAATTGTGCAATCGGGTGCATACTGTAGCGAGTCTTTTAACTTGCACTTGAATGCAACATTTATGCTTCAAATTGGATTAGGTATGGATAGGGTTAGGCTAAATTACATTCCTAACTACATTCCACAGGCTCTGATCAACAGGTGCAGCACATGAATGACCTTAGCATATTCATGTATGGAAATCAGATTATAATTCATGCTGTTGTGTTTTATGGCTGGTTTTCAACCTCTTCAGTCTGAAGGCCTCGACCCGAAACATCACCTATTCTTTCTCTCCAGTGATGCTGCCTGTCCAGCTGAGTTATTCCAGCTTTTAGTGTCTATCTTCAGTTTAAACCACCATCTGCAGTTCCTTCCTACACTCTTTGTTAAGCGAAACGGGTCCTATTCTCACAATATTATTCACCTCAACTAAGTATTTTCTTCACCTCTGTTGCTGCAGAGAACACAATCCCAGTTATCAATTCTTTCTTCAAAGTGAAAAAAAAATTCCAGCCCTGCCAATATGTTCATAATTCGCCCCCTGGATCCTCTCCAGAGCAATTGCACCCTTTCTACAGTGAGTCATAGTCTTACAGCATGGAAACAGGCCCTTCATCCCAACTTGTCCATGCAGATCAAGATGCCCCATCAAAACTAGTCCCATTTATCTGCATTTGGCCCATATCCCATTAAACCGTGTGTGTGCCAGTGTGTGTGTGTTAGGTTGTGTGTGAGAATGTGTGTCAGTGAAGCGGTGACAACACCCAGAGTGAGCAGAGACTTGGCGATGTCCGGGGAGCATTTCCCTCTCTTCCCCCCCCCCCCCTCCCTGGAAATGTGGGCCGTCCCAGGTGCTCTGTGTTCAGCTGGGGTCCAGGGGAGGTGAGGGACAGTGACCTGGGGGGTCGGGCATCGGAGCAGAGTTATAGCGTGAGATTCATCCCGGCGGCTCCGGAGGCGGGGTTAAAACTCCATGCGGTGTGGACAGATCGGCCAAAGGACACAGAGCCGCCGGTGGGAGGTGTGAGCGGTGCCTCGGGGGTTGGTGCCGTGTCTCACCTATCGCACCATCTGCACGGGAATGTGAATGCGGGTGAGGCAGCATCTATAGAGCGGTGGGCAATAATGCTCGAGAAATGCTTGAGTGTGAAGAAGGGTCAAACTCAGATTAGATGCTGCCTCACCCGCTGAGTTTCTCCAGCATTTTTGTCTACATTGCCATTTTAAATAGTGTACGATGGGCTTAAGCCAATTAAATTGCTCGTTCTTTATGGGAAACCTGCCGACAAAAAACTATTCTCATTGATGGGTGCGACTATTTATTATGTATATATATATTTTTTAAAATTTGAGCGTGAGAACCTCTGTCATCAGCGTGAGAGCGTGAGAATTTCGTCAAATGCGTGAGTCTCACGCTCAATGCGTGAGAGTTGGCAGCCCTGTGATTGGGCCTGTGTTGTGTTGGAGTTATAGGGTGGCAAATGAGATTAGATGTATGTCCAGGGTAGGGTGGAGGAGAAGCTTCACAAGATATCCGTTATGAAAGAGAATGTGCCTTGATTTGGCCATTGACTCAGGCCTGCACCTTAAGTTAAGGTGGCTGGGTAAAGAGAATAGGACATTAGATCATGAAGGATATTGATGAAAATGTGATGAGAGTAGGATTTGTGTTAATGGGTGGCTGGTAGTTGGTGCAAACTCGTGGATTTTCACTATCATTGATCATCATATGTGCCTTCTATATTTACTCATTCTATATCTGCACATTTGGTCTCTCTCTCCATGGTCACGTGGGTTTCTTTCTTTACTCTGGTTTCCTCCCATATCACAAAGATACCTTGGTAGGTTAATTGTATGTTGTAGATTAGCTCCGAGTGTGGGTTAGTTTAATTTAGAGATACAGCGGGGAAACAGGCCCTTCGGCCCACTGAGACTGCATCAACCAGCAAACCCTGCACACTATCCTACACACTTAGTGATCAATTTTTCAAAACTCTTTAGATTCTGGAGTAGTTCCTGAGGATTGGAGGGTAGCTAATGTAACCCCACTTTTTAAAAAGGGAGGGAGAGAGAAAACAGGGAATTACAGACCAGTTAGTCTAACATCGGTAGTGGGGAAAATGCTAGTTATTAAAGATGGGATAGCAGCGCATTTGGAAAGTGGTGAAATCATTGGACAAAGTCAGCATGGATTTACGAAAGGTAAATCATGTCTGACGAATCTTATAGAATTTTTCGAGGATGTAACTAGTAGAGTGGATAAGGGAGAACCTGTGGATGTGTTATATCTGGACTTTCAGAAGGCTTTCGACAAGGTCCCACATAAGAGATTAGCATTTAAACTTAAAGCACATGGTATTGGGTGTGCAGTGTTGATGTGGATAGAGAACTGGCTGGCAGACAGGAAGCAAAGAGTAGGAGTAAACGGGTCATTTTCAGAATGGCAGGCAGTGACTAGTGGGGTACCGCAAGGCTCAGTGCTGGGACCCCAGCTATTTACAATATATATTAATGATCTGGATGAGGGAATTGAATGCAACATCTCCAAGTTTGCGGATGACACGAAGCTGGGGGGCAGTGTTAGCTGTGAGGAGGATGTTAGGAGGCTGCAAGGTGACTTGGATAGACTGGGTGAGTGGGCAAATGCATGGCAGATGCAGTATAATGTGGATAAATGTGAGGTTATCCACTTTGGCGGCAAAAACAGGAGGGTAGACTATTATCTGAACGGTGGCCGATTAGGAAAAGGGGAGATGCAACGAGACCTGGGTGTCATGGTACACCAGTCATTGAAAGTAGGCATGCAGGTGCAGCAGGCTGTGAAGAAAGCGAATGGTATGTTGGCATTCATAGCAAAAGGATTTGAGTACAAGAGCAGGGAGGTTCTACTGCATTTGTACAGGGTCTTGGTGAGGCCACACCTGGAGTATTGTGTACAGTTTTGGTCTCCTAATGTGAGGAAAGACATTCTTGCCATAGAGGGGGTATAGAGAAGGTTCACCAATTGATTCCTGGGATGTCAGGACTTCCATATGAAGAAAGACTGGATAGACTTGGCTTGTACTAGCTGGAATTTAGGAGA
This sequence comes from Okamejei kenojei, assembly GCA_035221665.1. Taxonomy (NCBI): domain Eukaryota; kingdom Metazoa; phylum Chordata; class Chondrichthyes; order Rajiformes; family Rajidae; genus Okamejei; species Okamejei kenojei. The sequence goes on from CM069133.1 coordinate 140,381,413, forward strand.
TTGTAGGGGGATCTTATAGAGACTTACAAAATTCTTAAGGGGTTGGACAGGCTAGATGCAGGAAGATTGTTCCCGATGTTGGGGAAGTCCAGGACAAGGGGTCACAGTTTAAGGATAAGGGGGAAGTCTTTTAGGACCGAGATGAGAAAAACATTTTTCACACGGAGAGTGTTGAATCTCTGGAATTCTCTGCCACAGAAGGTAGTTGAGGCCAGTTCATTGGCTATATTTAAGAGGGAGTTAGATGTGGCCCTTGTGGCTAAAGGGATCAGGGGGTATGGAGAGAAGGCAGGTACAGGATACTGAGTTGGATGATCAGCCATGATCATATTGAATGGCGGTGCAGGCTCGAAGGGCCGAATGGCATACTCCTGCACCTATTGTCTATGATTCTACACTGCTACCTTCAGGACTGAGGACTGCAACGACCAGGTTCAGGAATAGCTACTTCCCCACAGCCATCAGGCTATTAAACTTGTCTCAGACAAAACTCGGAACATTAACACCCCTTTATCTGTTATTTGCACTTTATCAGTTTATTTATTCATGTGTGTATTTAAGTGTACAATGGTATATGGACACACTGATCTGTTTTGTAGTCAATGCCTACTATGTTCTGTTGTGCTGAAGGAAAGCAAGAATGTCATTGTCCTGTCAGGGACAGATGACAATAAACTCACTTCACTTGACTTGATGAGGGATAATTTACACTTATACCAAGCCAATTAACCTACAAACCTGTACATTTTTGGAGGGTGGAAGGAAACCAAAAATCTCAAAGAAAGCCCAAGCAGGTAATGGGGAGAACGTACAAAGTCCATGCAGACAGCAGTGGCAGTCGGTATCGAACCTGGATCTCGGGTGCTGCAAGCACTGTGGGGCAAGAACCCTACCCACTGTGCCACCCTCAGTCACAGGCGGCACATTTTCATTGCTGGCTGAAAGCATAACCTGTGCACTGGGCGCAGCGATAGGGTGCTTCATGCAAGAAGAATCAGGGAGAGCTGATACGTCATTTATGAGAGAGGGGGAAGACAACAAAAAACTGAGAGAGGCAATGTGAATAATGACACTGCTCCCCTGGGAGTTGGCAGGGACCCAAGGGGCTGAAGTCTGCCTGGTGTCAAGTATTATCTTATATGTAATGAAAGTGTCAGTATGCCTGCATTTAACATCTACTGTAAGTACATAGAGAAGGCAGTGAATGATACCAGTCGGAGTACATTGCTGCTTTATCACCAGCATTGCACGTAATACCCCAGTTAAAACTCTCCCTTAAAGTTAAGGCGCTGGACGTGCGTAAGCAGCAGGAATCGCAACGTCCTGCGCTTGTACTATTTAAAGAATCCATCCACGAGGATCACTGTGGATTTCTTCCGGCCTTTGCCCTGATTTTACAAACATTTGGGACATTCCATTGTTGTTCTGAGCTTTAAAAGTCCACCGGGAGTGGCGTGGTAAAGTGCTGAAGGGCTTATCACTGACTTAAAGGAACCTGGTTAACCAGTTGTTCACAGTTATTGGTGCATTACTTGGCATTTCCCCGTTGGAACACAGCATCTCTCGGGGAACAGAGCAGGAGAGGTTGCTGGAACATGTGGGAGGAGGATGGTGAAGAGGGAGGTTGATACATGGTTAGCGATTCAGCCATCTCATCTCAAAAAAAATATGACATGGACGGTCTGAGTAAGGTTTAACAGGCCTGAAGCTGGAGGTATTCGTTGCAACTTGCAGAGTTGGAAAATACTTAATTCCATTTATAGAAACATAGAAACATGGGTCCAGGAGTAGGCCATTCGGCCCTTCGAGCCAACACCGCCATTCAATATGATCATGGATAGGAACATAGAAACATAGAAAATAGGTGCAGGATTAGGCCATTCGGCCCTTCGAGCCTGCACCGCCATTCAATATGATCATGGCTGATCAACCAACTCAGTATCCCGTACCTGCCTTCTCTCCATACCCCCTGATCCCTTTAGCCACAAGGGCCACATCTAACTCCCTCTTAAATATAGCCAATGAACTGGCCTCAACTACCTTCTGTGGCAGAGAATTCCACAGACTCACCACTCTCTGTGTGATCATCACGATGATCATCTGAAATCGGTACTCTGGTCCTGCTTTTACCCCCATATCCCTTAATCCCTTTAGCTCTAAGATCTAAATCTAACGCTCTCTTTGAATGAGGAGCCTCAATAATATCCTATTGCATGCAGGACGTTACTGAGATTCTTCATTCAAGGGGAACTTCATTCCCTCTTGCCAGAAAGCAGGAGGTGGAGAGAGCGTGTGGCCTCCTGAGAACGTCAGACTTTACAAATGCACACAATGCAATCCACCCCATTCACGTTGCTTTGCAAGGGGGGGGGGGGGGGGAGGAGGAGGTTGGATGCCAATGTACCTGGGTTGGGCCTACAAGGGATTCTGCTACTTCATGCCCAGTAGGCATGTCGTCATTAGGCAGCTTTTCATGCTAATGCAGTCATTATGCCCTCATTCTGCATCAGTCCATTATCCACGGTGCTGGCTGCTTTGGAGTCACCTCAGCAAAACCAAACGTATTTGCTCGGTAACAGGAGCCAGGCCTGACGAGCTGGCTGGCTGCGTAGACCATGTGTGCATCCCAGCAAGCGTACAGTGTGCTGTGAAAGCCTTGACATCTGATAGTACAGATCAGTTACATGCTGAGCCAGCTCCTCTGAGCTCTGGGCTATCCTGAAAGAGCCCTGCACCGCAGCTGTACAGTTTGGGTTCAGGTACAAATAAAACTGCAGATGCTGGAATATGAAACGAAACAGAAATGGTGAAAGAACGCATGCAGTTAACTGGCCTCTAATGGAAGAGAAATCAGTTAACGTTTCAGGTCAGACATTCGTCTTCACAAATGCCATAGAGGGAGTACAGAGAAGGTTCACCAGACTGATTCCTGGGATGGCAGGACTTCCATATGAAGAAAGACTGGATAGACTTGGCTTGTACTCGCTAGAATTTAGAAGATTGAGGGGGAATCTTATAGAAACTTACAAAATTCTTAAGGGGTTGGACAGGCTAGATGCAGGATGATTGTTCTCGATGTTGGGGAACTCCAGAACAAGGGGTCACAGTTTAAGGATAAGGGGGAAGTCTTTTAGGACCGAGATGAGAAAAACATTTTTCACACGGAGAGTGGTGAATCTGTGGAATTCTCTGCCACAGAAGGTAGTTGAGGCCAGTTCATTGCTATATTTAAGAGGGAGTTTTGATGTGACCCTTGTGGCTGAAAGGGATCAGGGGGTATGGAGAGAAGGCAGGTACAGGATACTGAGTTGGATGATCAGCCAGGATCATATTGGCAGTGCAGGCTCGGGGCTGAATGGCCTACTCCTGCACCTATTTTCTATGGCTCAGAATTGGCTTCCAGAGTTTCTGTGTTGTTTTTGGAGGTGTGGTCTGCTGTGGGCTACACAGATCCCTGCACAGCAAGATGAGTGGGCAGTTGAGGATCAGAAACAAGGGCCGAGAGTGACCACAACTCAAACTCCCATTCCCGAACGGAATCTCCTTCGATCATCATGATCTGCAATTAGCCATTACAAAATTTTACTTCACAAAACCCAGCATAATACTAACTTTAGAGATACAGCGTGATTCGGCCCTCCGAGTCGTCCAGCAATTACCCTCTGTTTACCAAGCTAATTAATCAATAAAACCTGTAAGTCACTATAGAAACCCCCTTCGAGCCTGCACCGCCATTCAATATGGCTGATCATCCAATCAGTATCCTGTACCTGCCTTCTCTCCAATTGATCCCTTCAGCACAAAGGCCACATCCAGGCCAACGAGGCCTCAACTACCTTCTGTGGCAGAGAATTCCACAGACTCAACTCTCTGTGGATAAAAACGATCTCATCTCGGTCCTAAAAGACTTCCCCCTTATCCTTAAACTGTGACCCCTTGTCCTGGACTTCCCCAACATCGGGAACAATCTTCCTGCATCTTCCTTAAGCTCTATCCCCCCTCAATCTTCTAAATTCCAGCGAGTACTCTATCCAGTCTTTCTTCATATGGAAGTCCTGCCATCCCAGGAATCAGTCTGGTGAACCTTTGTACTTTGTATAAACTTTGTACAGACCGCACCTGTAGTCGGGATCGAACCCGGGTCTCCGGCGTTGTAAGGCAGCAATTCTACCGCTGCGCCATTGTACCACTCAAAATCGCACAAATCGGTGAAACACCCCTGACACTTCCGTTGTATCTACCATCTATGTTCTTTTGCTAGCCCTAATGCTATGTGCAGTACTGTTCCAGAGACTGCAAGGTGGATGTGAACGGCTGCTGACTCTAAGTGGAAATGTCTACAGATGGGCTGCAAGGTTAATCTTGAGATCTCTCTGCCTAGATCTGTGTCGGCATGGGTGACGATGGTCTAGGGACCGCTGGACCTTCCAATCATGTTTGTGTACTGCAACCCACGATCTGACCTAGCGCAACAACAACAACACAACATGCCACAACTAAAGCCCCTGTCCCACTTTCACGACCTAATTGGCGACCTCTGCCGCGTTAGCCCTTGACTCGTACTCGCAGCATGGGCGCCACGAGGTCTTAGGAGGTCTTCGTAACCCTTCCTCATGCTTGTGAGTGGTCTCCGCGTAATCGTGGCCTCAAGTAGGTCGCGGCGTTTTTTCCAGCCTGATAAAGAATGTCCACGAGTAAAAAAGGTTGGCATGGAAAAAATGGATACTTTTTACTCGTAGGTGTGTGGTAGTAGGTCGTGATGGCAGTCGTAGGTTGGTAACCGGCCCGAGAACAAAAATGCAAACATGACATCATTTTATCATGTGATCATTTTCCACTCGTATCTAGTGGTAGGAGGTCTTAGGTGCGGAAGACTGAGGTCGTAGACATAGTCGTAGGAGGTCGTAGACATAGTCGTAGGAGGTCTTTTACTTCAGCAAGTCGACACGACCTTGACATTTTTTTCAACTCGTCTAGGGTCTTCCAAACTCGTGGATTTGGTCGTCCAAGTGGGACAGCCCCTTGAACACAACAGCAGCCTCTCCACTGTGGCACTCGAAGTGGCTGCAGAGAGAAACGGGGAGGAAACATTAGCCCATCAAGAAAGTATTTGCTCTAATCCTTCCTTATCCCATTTTGTTTGCCCCCCCCCCAGATTGTACAAACTCCCCTCCACACTAAGTGCAATTTACGGTGGAAAATTAACCCTATCCGCCCACACATCTTTGCTCGCTGGAACAGAGAGGAACAGTTGTACTAGCCGCGCCATTGTGTTGAACAGTAGCAACACGTTGCAATAGAAGCTGGAGCATTGATCATTGGACACAGGAGCCTCACAGTGTGCTGGTAGCCTTGAAGCAGATGAGAATGGGTAGCAAGCTCTGTGCTGAATCTCGTGGTCTTTATTGATAATGGACTCCTCCATGCATCTTGACAATCAACTCGGGCTTGCTGGCAGGCTTCATGATAAATAAATATTCAATTAATGGAAGGCCTCGACAGAGTGGATGTCGAAGGGATGTTTGCCGTTATGGGAGAGTCTAGAACCAGGCGGCACAGCCTCAGAATAAAAGGACGTGCCTTGAAAATGGACACGAGGAGTAATTCCGTTAGCCAGAAGGTGCTGAATCTGTGGAATCTCCACAGTTGCGGAGGCCAAGACATTGGTTGAGATTGGTTAAGGTAGAGATTGATAGGTTCTTGATTTAGAATGGCATGAAAGGTTACGTGGGAAAGGCGGGAGAATGGGATTGAGTGGGAAAATGGATTAGCCATGATTGAATGACAGAGTAGCCTTGATGGGCTGAATGGCCTAATTCTGCTTGTATCGTTTATTGTCTTCTATAGCCTGCCCATCTGAACTCTTTGCGGTGGAACGTATGCACGGTTTTCCCCTCCAGAGTGTTGGAATGTGTGCTACTGGTTTATTGTGCTATAGACAATACACAATAGGTGCAGGAGGAGGCCATTTGGCCCTTCGAGCCTGCACCACCATTCAATGTGATCATGGCTCATCATCCACAATCAGTGGTGGAAAGATGTGGAAAAGGGATTTGGCAAGGAGCGTTAGGTATGAGGACGTCACTATTTATAGTTTACTCATTCTATACTGGCCAAAGGCTCAGCAGCTGTTCTCTTAATGACCACGATTAACTCCTGAGGATATTAGGGAACATAGGCAGCCTTGCCTCTGCCAGCTGGAAACTGCTCTCTGCATTTGCATTACTCTGCAGGAGAGGGGCGAGTGCATCAGAGCAGGTTGTGTGGTCTGTGCGAAGGATGTGGCTGTCATGGCATTACGGGTCCAAATGCATGAGGTGTGTTAGGTGTATAGCTGGCCATCATGTGTCAGTGTTGGGAAGTGTGTGCGTGAGTTTTTCAGCAACACAGAATGAGGATGTGGTGCAGGAAATGGTTGAAGATGGTTTGTTTGTTTGTGATTGTCATGTGTATCGAGGTGCGGTGAAAAGGCTTTTGTTTGCATTCTATCCAGTCTAAAAAAACACTGTCACGTGAATACAATCAAGCTATCCACAGTGCAAGATCAAGGATTCAACATTTTCTGCACCGCTATTAGGTTGAAGTCCGATAAAGTCTGATCAAAGATGGTCAAAGGTCTACTATGAGGTAGATGGGAGGTCAGTTTGTGAGAGGACCATTCAGTTGCCTGATGACAGCTGGGAAAAAACTGTCCCTGAATCTAGCATTATGTGCTTAAAAGGTCTGCATCTCCTGCCTGATGGAAGAGGGGAGAAGACGGAATGACCGGTTTGAGACTGGGTGCTTGATTATGCTGGTGGCCTTGCAGAGGCAGTGTGAAGTGTAGATGGTGTCGATGGAAGGGGGGGTTGTGTCCACAATGCTATGTAATTTATCGTGGATGGAGCTGTTCCTTTATTAGTGGATGGGTTGAATATATTGGGGGGGAGGGGGTGTCATGCATTGGGTACTGTCTGAGGCTTGTCCTGCTGCTGGTCCAATGAACATTTGTACATGCGCCTTCTCACCTCTAATGTGAGGTCAGTGAATTCCCTGCAGAAGTACAGCTCGGCCCTCAGCATGGATTTCTGGCTGCAGCTGTCCCCTCTGCCTTTGGAGTGTGTGGTTTTGAATTTCTTGATCCCACTTGGGTCCAGAATGTCTTTCCTACTTTTCCTTCCTCACTGGTTCCCAGGTTGTTCCTGCGGGAATGCCATTATCTGGTCCTTGGAGTCATAGAGCTATAGAGTATGGAAACAGGCCCTTTTGCCAAGTGCATCCATGCGGGCCTTCCTGAGCTGGTGCCATTTGCCTGCATTTGGGCCTAAACTATTGTAAGAACATTGTTGGAACCGGGCAGCATCCCTCTGTAGTACTGAGGCTTAGTTTCTAGACAGTAAAATGAATATTTAGGCAAGTAAAATATTTACTTATTAGCATGAAAAGTTGCATATATTTTCTGACATAAAAGGCAGGACAAATCCAGTCCAGATAATTCCCTCAATCATTATTTTCTCAGTCATCAGCAGGGTAGTGGAAGGTATTAATAAAAGTGTTATTAAAAACCCTAACCTATTCACATGCTTGAAATCATCAGGACCGGGATAATTGTGATCTAGGGAATGAATGATTATGGTTGAGGATGGGAACAAGTTAACTGGGCTGTTTGGTCCTCAAAGGTGTCCAGTTTCTTATTGGAGCGAGCTCATTGAGGCAAGTAGACGGCATCATGTTCCTGACTTGTACCTTGTTGCCATGGTTTTCACCAAGAAACCAAAGAGATGTTCTTTTTCCTTTTTTTTTTAAAGTTAATTAAATAGTTTATGTAAATAATTAATTTCCTGAAAGGTCTGCCCGAAATTTGGCTCGAGTACAGAGTTTCATCATGAGATTAATGATGCTGACAAATGGATCCGTTCAACGCAAAAGATTCCATGTTTCATTTTTGAATTCATGGAATGTGTTTTGTATTTACTCTGCACCTTGGATTTCCATTAGAGCACATGTTGGTCAGACTGCTCATTATCTTGCAGAGTGGTTCCGAGTCAGAGGAAAGTGTTGGCGGAGTTGGGTGGGTGGCTGTGTTGGAAAGGTTGCACTTATGTTTTATGTGTTGTATGTTGTTTCTCCAATTTGGCATTAAGACATGGAAAAAATATATATTTTTTTCAATTATTTAATGCTTTTTATAACTGCAGGACATTCCAAAGTCTTTGTTGCCAACTTTTGAAGCATTGCTGGAAAATGTGAAGAAATATTTGTACTGTTTGATTTTTGACCGTGTAAATCACTTTTTTTGTGAAATCGGTGGAAGAAAGATGTGGCCTAGGGCCCTGATACCATTTCTTGTCAACTCGTGAATCCTCCCAGATGGGTCCAAGAAGAGCGTCTACCTTTCACAATGCAGTTTTTGCCAAAGTCTTGATGCAGGACCTGCCATACTCATAAAGTCATACAGCAAGGGAAACAGGGGGCCCTTAGGCCCAACTTACCCACAGCGACCAGCATGCCCCATCTACACTTGGTTGCTTTTGGCCCATCTCCCTCTAACCCTACCATATCCATGTACCTGTCTAAATGTTTCTTAAAACATTAACACAAGACCCTACCATATCCATGTACCTGTCTAAATGTTTCTTAAAACATTAACACAAACACGAAACAAACCACAGTTTAGTTTTGTTGTCGCGAGTACCAAGGTGAAAATCTTTTTGTTACGTGCTATCATCATACATCATTATATTCAAGCCATCCACTGAGTTGCAGGATAAAGGGAATAACATTTAATGCAAGATAAAGTCCAGTAAAGTCTGATTAAAGATAGTCAGAGGGTCTCCAATGAGGCAGATGGTAGGTCAGGACCACAATCTAGTTGTTGATAGGATGGTTCAGTTGCCTGATAACAACTGGATTGAAACAGTCCCTGAATCTGGAGGTGTGCGTTTTCACTCTTGCCTGATTGGAGAAGGAAGAATATGGAGTGACTGGGGTGAGATTCATCTTGGGAGATATCAAACTGCTGTTGTAGGTCAGGATTTGTGTTGGATTGAACACCACATGAAAAATTCCTGCCCAACTACTTCTGGTTATGGCGTTTGCATCCCGCAGATTATACCAGTGATGTAACATTATAATTATGTTAAATAGGATGAAGTTTGCCTTTTTAAACGGCAATACCCCCGAAGAGAGAGAAGAGTGAAAAAGAATAAGCCATTACCTGTAACCTAATGAAATTCTTAAGGGGTTGGACAGGCTGGATGCAGGAAGATTGTTCCCGATGTTGGGGAGGTCCAGGACAAGGGGTCACAGTTTAAGGATAAGGGGGAAGTCTTTTAGGACCGAGATGAGGAAAACATTTTTCCGGGTCAGACAGCATCTCTGGGGAAAAGGAATTGGTGACGTTTCGGATCGAGACCCTTCATCAGACTTCTTCAGTCTTTAGTCCGAAGAAAGGTCTTGAACCGAAACGTCACGTAATCTTTTTCTCCAGGGATGCTGTCTGACCTGCTGAGTTACTCCAGCTTTGTGTGTCTATCGTCAGTTTAAACCTACATACTTAATATTCTGCATGGATGTGGTGGACCAGAGGACCTGTTTCCTTGCTAGATGACTCCATAACTTTAGACGAGTGTTTACACAGCCTGCAGAATGTTTTGACAACTGCTGCTTGCTCTATGAGAGTTAAGACGGCAACATTAGCATTACATAAATCCAATCAGAAGACGGCTTTCTATATATCTAAAAGTGTTGAGGAAACATTTTTATGTTGCAGTCCTCAAACTATTGTCTCATTAGAGCAAGCACCTCCAGTGGAGAGAAAGCTTAAAATAGTTTCAGACTGTGTGAGGATCAAACAGGGACGAAACATCCATTGTTTCCAGAGTATGTTGCTAAACTTACCAATAAAGTTGATGTATAGAAATAATATATTCTTCCTATATTTTAGCTTTGCTGTAATCTGTGATTGTCAGCCTGCAGCTTGAGAGGTGGAATAACATTTTAGTTTAATGTTTCGTGCAATTAGAATATGCGGGTAGGTGTGAAAAGTTTACAGACTCATTTAAAAACAAAATCTAAAAAATGAACAAGGCTTTCACAACACAGCTTTAATTCAGTATCTCAGGTCAAAGTGCACATTTCTGGAGAGTTGTTGTTATAAAACAAACATTCAGAATTGCTGGAAGAGTTCATACTGGTTTGATTGAAAGAACAAAGCTGCGGGGCTAAACTCTTTGAAGATAATAGTGGAATGATGGGTGCAAAAAATAGCAATAAGTGAGCTTACTTTCCTTTGACTAAACCATGCTTCAGAAAGGAAGCGCTGTCTTTGACAAATTGAGGACAGTTAAACAGTCTTTTTAAGTGGGGCCATCTGACAAAAGGAAGTTAAACAATAAGTTCCAAAAAGATGAGTCATGCCTTATCATGTGTTTGCATAAAAATATAACTTCCTGCAGTTGACCCCTTTTCTATTCTAGTAAATTAGCTATCAAGTAATGTTGACAGTGAATTATTTTCCAGACAGTGTGGCCGAAGGAAAAAATATTAAAATGTACTTCAATGATGAGAAGTTAACGTTTTTTAAGAACAAGCTTAACGGGGCCAAATCTTTATAGTCAGAAAGTCATAGAGCTGTGCAGCATGGAAACAGGTCATTCATCCCAACATGTCCTTGCTCAACCAGACGCTTAGCCCAGCTACTCCAATTTGCCTTCATTTGGTCCATATCCCTTTACCTATCGATGAACCTGTCTGTAAGTGCATTTTAAATTTATCAATTGTCGCCATTTTTACCACTTCCTCTGGCAGCTTGTTCCATGTATGCACTGCCCTCTATGTAAACAAAGTGTCACCCCTCGGGTCCCTTTGAAACCTTTCCCCGCTATCCTTAAATCTGAGACCTTTAGTTTTAGCTTCCTCTGTCCCACGGAAAAGCCTGTGGCTATTCACCTAATTTTAGTTTAGTTTAGAGATACAGCCATGGAAACCGGCCCTTTGGCCCACAGGGTCCGCGCCGTCCTGCGATCCCCCTCGCTAGCGTTATCCTACACATTTCAGGGACAATTTACACTTACACCAAGCCAATGAACCTACGTACACGTACGTCTTTGGAGTGTGGGAGGGATCTGAAGATCTCGGAGAAAACCCACGCGGGTCACGGGGGAGAACGTACGAACTCCACACAGACAGCACCCGTAGTCAGGATCGAACCCGCGTCGTTGGCACTGCCAGCGGCAAATCTACGGCTGCGTGGCTGCCATCAATCTATGCTCCTCACACATTTGTATTTGTCCATAAGGTCACCCCACAGCCTCCAACACCCCATTATTCAAAATATAGGAGGTAGCCTTTACTTGACAGGTTCTCGTTATGGATCCTTATTGTCAGAGGTTGCACCCGAGGGCCAGGTTGATAGAGGACCATCATTTTGCCGATGTGTGTCTGAACCATCCTGTTAAATGTCCCACTGCGTTAGTGATGATGCTTCCGAGTTAATTTTCACAGAGTGCACAAACACACAAAACATTTGCAACTTGATGACTGGAGCTGGAATCCCTTGGTTCCGCCGCACCACTGTTGCGTTTCAAATTCTTTTCCAATTGTTCAGTAGATGAGCTCCACTCCAAAGGGACCTTACTTGAAGGCAAGGTGCAGGGAGGGAAAGATTAAAGAGAGTGTTACAATGATGATGCAGCCCGGATTAACACTTGTCTGCACCACGAATGATAGACGATAGACAGTAGGTGCAGGAGTAGGCCATTCGGCCCTTTGTGCCAGCACCGCCATTCAATGTGCTCATGGCTGATCATCCCCAATCAGTACCCCGTTCCTGCCTTCTCCCCATATCCCCTGACTCCGCTATTTTTGAGAGCCCTATCTAGCTCTCTCTTGAAAGTATCCAGAGAAACGGCCTCCACCGCCCTCTGAGGCAGAGATTTTCCACAGACTCACCACTCTCTGTGAGGAAAAAGTGTTTCCTTGTCTCCGTTCTAAATGGCTTACTCCTTATTCTTAAACTGTGGCCCCTGGTTCTGGACTCCCCTAAAATCGGAAATGGCATGTTTCCTGCCTCGAGTGTGTCCAAACCCTTAATTATGTTTCAATAAGATCCTCTCTCATCCTTCTAAAATCCAGAGTGTACAAGCCCAGCCGCTCCATTCTCTCAGCATATGACAGTCCCGCCATCCCGGGAATTAACCTTGTAAACCTACGCTGCAATCTCTCAATAGCAAGAATGTCCTTTCTCACATTAGCGGACCAAAACTGCACACAATACTCCAGGTGTGGTCTCACTAGTGCCCTGTACAATTGCAGAAGGACCACTTCGCTCCTATACTCGACTCCTCTTGTTATGAAGGCCAACGTGCCATTTCCTTTCTTCACTGCCTGCTGCACCTGCGTGCGTATCATGCACATAAGATGGCTCGTGAAATTACTTGCCCAAATCTGGTGCCCGTTAAACCTGTTCCCAGCTCTAATGTTGGGCAGAAGCAAAATCAAACATGATATTTCAATTTCGAGAAGATTTTTCAGAATGCATGAATGATTCCACTCATATTATCATTTTTATTTGATTCAAATTTTCCATGGCTAGCAGGGAGCAGTGGGAATCTGATCCAGCTGTTCATTTTGGGTTTCATACAAAACAGCAATCTGTCTGTGAGCCCAGCTCAGATGACTCACGGTGTTGGCCACATCACACCATGGAACACGTCCCTTCCTGGAATATATAACAGCAATGTGTCTGTATAAAATTGTAACTAGGCGGACTATGCAGAATACTGAATGCAATGACTTTTCTTCTTTTATCCTAATTTCATGGTTCGATCATGTTTATTTATTTTGCTTGTTTCCTCAGTGTGAAAGGGGCAGATTGTATTCATGAGTGATTTGGCGGGGGGGGGGGGGGGGGGGGGGGGGGGGGGGGGGGGGGGGGGGGGGGGGGGGTGGGGGGGGGGGTGGGGGGGGGGGGGGGGGGGGGGGGGGGGGGGGGGGTGGGGGGGGGGGGGCAGATGTGATCAGACTGGCGGTGGGGAATTCATGACTAGCTTCGACTAGTTGCTTCTTGCTGGCCACTGATTACAGAGTGAGGCATGGTTTCCATTGTGTCGCTAGTGCTACCTACGCCACGACTTAGTAGCGATAGAAAATCAGAAAGAGCTGCTGATGTTGGAAATGTGCAGCTAAATGTGCAATTAAAAAAAATAAAAATGCTAGAAACAGGGTAGACAGTTAGAAACATAGAAACATAGAAAGTAGGTGCAGGAGTAGGCCATTCGGCCCTTCGAGCCTGCACCGCCATGCAATATGATCATGGCCGACCATCCAACTCTGTATCCTTTTCCTGCCTGATGCCTTTAGCCACAAGTACTGACCCACCCCCCATTTACCCTGCACCAATCCCCCCCCCCCCCCATCCCCCATCCATGCTGTAGAGATCTCCCCATTCATCTTTTACTGATCCCCTCATTCATCCTAGAAACATAGAAAATAGGTGAAGGAGCAGGCCATTCGGCCTTTCGAGCCTGCACCGCCATTCAATATGATCATGGCTGATCATCTAACTCAGTATCCCGTACCTGCCTTCTCTCCATACCCCCTGATCCCTTTAGCCACAAGAGCCACATCCAACTACCTCTTAAATATAGCCAATGAACTGGCCTCAACTACCTTCTGTGGCAGAGAATTCCACAGATTCACCACTCTCTGTGTGAAAATGTTTTTCACATCTCGGTCCTTAAAGACTTCCCCCTTATCCTTAAACTGTGACCCCTTGTCCTGGACTTCCCCAACATCGGGAACAATCTTCCTGCATCTAGCCTGTCCAACCCATTAAGAATTTTGTAAGTTTCTATAAGATTCGGCAGGTTAGAACCTTCTTCGGCAGGCTGGAAATATCAAAGGCCACAGGGCATAGATTTAAGGTGAGTGGGGCAAAGTTTAAAGGTAAACGGGATGGGTGCGGCAAGTATTTTCACACGGGGTAGCCTGGATTGAGCTGCCAGAGGGGGAGGATGGGAGGGCATTTAAAGGGCTTTTGGACATGGATATGCACAGGATGGGGGTTACATGGATCATGTGTAGGCAGATGAGCTTAGTTTATCTTAGCATTATGTTCAACACAGACGTTGTGGGCTGTGGGGCTTTTTCCTTTGCTGTGCTTTTCTCTGTCCTATGGTCTGTGAAACACTCAGCACGTTAGACAACGTCTTTAGAAAGAAAGCTGCGTTAATGTTCGGAGTCTTTGGTCAGATCGTTCTGATGAAGGATCCCCGATTGAAATGTTAATGCTATATCTCCTTCCATTGATTCTGACTGACCTGTTGGTGAATGTTCTTGCAATTTCTTTTTTTAATTTCCCAAGATGTTAACTTGATCAATTGGTTGTCTCAATTATTTAGTCGATCAGTATTAGAATGCCATTAGTATTTTTAGTCTGTTAACTTTTTATGTTTAAATAGTGGCAGCTAAGTTTTAACTCTTCCAGGAGATTAACTGCATTAGGCAAGACTGGTGGCTTTAGTAAGAAATGGTTCCACACATTCTGATTTCTATTTTGTTCTCTGTCTTTATTATTCTTTACCAGCGTGCATGATGCAGCTAAATCTTGAGTTGCCAGGACATTCGGTTTAGCTCATAGGGTCAGTTGTTGAAGTGTACAACACTGGTTGATCATGAAGTTTTGGTTGTGAGCTGAGCCTTGTTAAATGGAATACAGTTTTGGATGTGCTCAGCAGTGTCTGAATTAAGGAATAATACAAGACCGTTTAAATGGCAAAAAGTCGCGTTTAGTTTAGCCAATAAAGTAGCATTTTGATCTGGTGCTGTGGAGATTATGGGTCAATGCTGATTTAGCTAGTCCAGTTCAGGACCTTCCATTGGTTTTACAATTTTGGGTCTCATTCCTAATCGGTTTCTAATGATCCGTTCTGAAAACTTCAGATGTGGATAGGATCTGGATTGATTATGTTTCGTTTAGTTTAGTTTAGAGATACAGCGCGGAAACAGGGCCTTCGACCCACCCAGTCTGCACTGGCCAACGATCCCTGCACGTTAACACCATCCTACACACACTAGGGACAATTTGCATTTATACCAGGCCAATTAAACCTGAGCGTCTTTGCAGTGTGGGAGGAGACCGAAGATGTCGGAGAAGACCCACGCGGGCACGGGATAACTCCGCACAGACAGCGCCTGTAGCTGGGATTAAAGCCTGGTCTTTGGCGCTGCAAGCGCAGTACGGCAGCAACTCTACCACTGCGCCACCGTTGGTAGCATTGTGCGTGCCGTTTGGCCTCTATCCATGAGTGAGTTTATATTGTAATCATATTTGATAGTCATGCAATGCGCCTGCTTCTCAACAATTTAACATTGCAACTGACGTTCAGATTTTACTGAAGATGGGCACAAAATGCTGGGGTACCATAGCCGGTCAGGCAGCATCTTTGGAGAAAAGGAATGGATGAAATTTCGAGTTGGAACTCTTCTTCAGACAGATCTTACTGTTCTGACAGCTCAGAGACTCTAAATGTAAATAAGTTTTTTTAGTTTTCATGTGAATAAATCTTTGGCTATTTTCTCTATTATGTCTCAGTGCATTCGTCAAGGTATTGCAAATGTTTGATGAATGCTGTAGTTTCCTTCAGGATTGTTGAGGTATGTTGTTGAATGCAGCTGGATGTGCGTGCAATACCAGAAGCTGAGTGTATGGTTCTTTCCTGTTGCCAATCACATGGATTCTTGTTTGTCAAAGGCCTTGGTGTAATGATGAGAATGCACAGATGACAAGTCACAGTAGCCAGCGAAGGCATCTTTGACCTTTCAATTAACTACCTTATTGCGCTCCCCAAATTTAGCTTCATTGCAGTTAGATACGAGAGGACAGCAAGGCCGTCCCATCTAGCGGCACTGGCAGCCTCATCACGTATTACCTAGCCTGAGAAGCATTTAGCTTAGAATGTATGGACAAAGCTCAAAAACAAACATTGCTGAAGGGTTAAGATAATAGTGTGAGAGTCTAAAATGATGCTGTGTTTGCGCATAGACCCAGATGGTGATTGTGCCAGAAGAAGACACATATACTTGTGCCATACATGAAAAATATTGAACGATATTTAGAAACGGGAACATTATTTTAATCCAAAGCTGTTAGAAATTGATGAAAGCTATAAATTTGCGACAGGGAGTCAGAGGCAAGTCCGATGTACATTATTTTATTAAAGAACTGGTTTTACAATTTTATTGTCCAGGGCTCGAAATTAGCAGTTGCCCGGGTGCCAATGACCACTCAAAGTGCCGCCGGGCAACCTAACCGCCGGGTCATTATGCCCAGCTTGGCACGCAAATACTGGTTTATACCGATAGACACAAAAAACTGGAGTAACTCAGCAGGTCAGGCGGCACCTCTGGCGAATAGGAGCATGACGTTTCGTGTCGGCAGCGGCTCTACTGCGGGGCAAAGATACTAGGAGCGGGATGATGAAGGGGCGGAGCAAATGACGGGACCACGCACAGCAGCTCCACCGCCTCCTCCTCCCGCACCCCGCCCGGTGGAAGGAGGCCTCCCTCTCCCTCCCTCCTCCCGGCCTCGGCGTGCGAGAGGGGTTGTTTTGAAAGCACCGTTGGCGGATTTGCAAGCAGCGGCCGCTATCGCCCTGAAAATCCGCTTGCAAATCCGCCAATGGCGCTTTCAAAGCAACCCCTCTCGCACGCCGAGACCAGGAGGAGGGAGGGAGAGGGAGGCGGAGGCCTCCCTCCGCCATCTGAAGCAGCTGCACCAAAGATCCTATAGCTATAGGATCTTTGAGCTGCACCACTCGGCCCCGTACCTTGCTGTCAGCTGGCGGAGGAGGGGAGGCGGTGGTGAGGAGTTCCCAGTCGCCACCCCCTTTGGCGGCGGGACTTTGGCGTTGGACAGGGACAGCCAAGGCAGCGGGGCCATGTTGTCCGAGGAGCGCTGACCTTCTTCCCTCCCCACCTCCTCTGCCCCCCCTCTCTCTCTCTCTCTCTCTCTCTCTCTCTCTCTCTCTCTCTCTCTTGTACGCTCCCCTCCACCCCTCTTGTCCTGAGACCCCTCCTCTCCATCCCGCACTGATCCCCATTCCCTCCTCTATTCAGTCCTCACTGACATCCCCTGTGCTCCCCTCCCCATCTACCCCCCCCCCCCCCCAATCTATTCATTCATCCTACCCACCTCGCATTGATTCTCCTGCCACCCACCCCCCCCCCCCCCCCCCCCATCCATCCTACACTGGTCCCCCAATTCATCCTGTACTGACCCCCCTTTCCATCCATCCTGCACTTCTCCCCCATTCATACTGCACTGATCCTCCCATTTATCCCGTACTGACCCACCCCCCATTTACCCTGCAATAATCCCTCCCATCTATCCTGTACACATCTCCCCATTTATCTTTTACTGATCCCCTCATTCATCCAAGAAACATAGAAACATAGAAAATCGGTGCAGGAGTAGGCCATTCGGCCTTTCGAGCCTGCACCGCCATTCAATATGATCATGGCTGATCATCCAACTCAGTATCCTGTACCTGCCTTCTCTCCATACCCCCTGATCCCCTTAGCCACAAGGGCCACATCTAACTCCCTCTTAAATATAGCCAATGAACTGGCTTCAACTACCTTCTGTGGCAGAGAATTCCAGAGACTCACCACAGTCTGTGTGAAAAACAATTTTCTCATCTTGGTCCTAAATGATTTCCCCCTTATCCTTAGACTGTGACCCCTTGTTCTGGACTTCCCCAACATCGGGAACAATCTTCCTGCATCTAGCCTGTCCAACCCCTTAAGAATTTTGTACGTTCCCCCTTCAATCTTCTAACTTCTAGCGAGTACAATCCGAGTCCATCCAGTCTTTCTTCAAATGAAAGTCCTGACATCCCAGGAATCAGTCTGGTGAACCTTCTCTGTACCCCCTCTATCCTGTACTGATCCCCGCATTCATTCTGCACTGATCCCACATTCATCCCATACTGATCCCCTCATTCATCCTGTGGTGATCACCCATTCATCCTGCACAGACCCTCCGATCCACACTGTCCTGATCCCCCCCCCCCCTCCCAATTCATCCTGTACTGATCCCCACATTCAAGAAGAATGAGGCAAACAGTCTGAAGAAGGGTTTCGACCCGAAACGTTGCCTATTTCCATAGCTCCATAGATGCTGCCTCACTCGCTGAATTTCTCCAGCATTTTTGTCTACCTCCATTCATCCTGTACTGATCCCCCCATTCATCCTGTACTGATTTCTCCCCCCCCCCCCCCCCCCCATCCTTCCCGTACTGGTCCCCCATTCAACATCACTGACATCCCCGTGCTCTCCCCTCACAATTTTACATACTCCAACCAACACGTACTAATTCACCTGCTTCAATCCATCCCATTCCACACCGATTGTCTTCTTGAACCCCCCCCCCCCCCCCCCCCCCACCATCTATCCACCCCGCACTGATTCACACACCCCCTGACCCTATTGTGATTCATGGTCTTCAGAGCTAACATTGACTATGTTTGATAACGGGATGCAATCAAATGTGTTTTAATTCCCAATGTTATTATTTGTTTTGACACCTTTAAACATATTACCAAAAGAACATTTGCTGCAGTTATGTCCTTTGGCCATCTCTTGTCAGTTAGTGTAATGTTTAACCTGTCTGATGGGTATAGTCGGTTTTAACAGCTATTATCATAAAATGCCTTTAGAAATTTCCTTGCAACCTGTATATTTTGTTGTGGGTAAATTATGTGGGAAGCCAGAGTGTTTCTGTACCAATAGCAATAACGACCCATGCGATGGCCATGTCATGGTAATTTTCGGTCCTTCACAGAAAACATGCTTGCATCAATCAGCAGTGTGCATGGTTAAGCATATATGTTACCATGGTCCAGGATTTATTGACACAGATTGACCATATGCTGAATAATCCAACCACATTTTTGTTTGGAAATGGAAAGAATGAATAGAAATCGCATTAATTGCAATGTGTAAAAAGAGTTGAGATATTGTATTATAATTTTGCTGCATGTCATTGTGGTATATATCATGTCTTGATTGGTGAATATGTTTAGTTTGTGAGTTATTTGAAGCAGTAATAATATGTGAATGTAGACAAAAGTGCTGGAGAAACTCGAAGGAAATAGGCAAAGTTTTGGGCCGAAACCCTTCTTCAGACTGATGGGTTTTGGCCTGAAACGTTGCCTACTTCCTTTGCTCCATAGATGCTGCTGCACCCGCTGAGCTTCTCCAGCACTTTTGTCTACCTTCGATTTTCCAGCATCTGCAGTTCCTTCTTAAACATAATATGTGAATGCTTCATTGAGCATAATTCTGACTACGTACTTCGTCCGAGCACATTATCGCACGCATCATGCAAACCGTCTTCAATGACCACCTAAACTGTCATTTGGCAACCTAAAAAGCTGCCACAGTTGCCCTGCTGGCAACAGGGAAAAAAGTGGAGTGAGAGCCCTGTTGCCTCTCTAGATTTCTGGCTTTTTCATTAGATTTGTTTGTGGATTGTCAGATGAGTAGGTAAGAACATGCCTGTAAAATTGTTGTTTACATAAAAATGGCATCCAGGAATACTAGTGAATTTATTTGAGTTCAATGGACTAGTTAGTACAGCAGCCATCTACAGAGCCCTCCATAATGTTTGGGACAAAGACCCATCATTTATTTATTTGCCTCTGTACTCCACAATTTGAGATTTGTCGGTGTTGCGGCAAGCGAGCGGGTGGTCTGACGAGGCCGGTGCTATCTGGGTGCTGAAGGCGGCTCGGGCTGCGCTGCTCCCCACCAGAAAGGCATGCTGGCCGAGGTGGACACGCTGCAGGGCCACTTGTACGGAGCCCGCAGCCGGTCCCAAAGCGACTCCAGCTCCAGCCGTGGGCTGCTCTGGGAGGGGGGCGAGTTCCTGCCTTAGGCATTTTCCTGCCTTAGCCTTCCCCCAGCCTGGCACTGCCCCAGTCCCACTATGGCCGTGACCCCATACTCTGTACACTGGCAGTCAGTGGGGTTCAGTAAATGGGGGAACCCAGAAGAACTGCCCTGACCTATTAATTAGGCTGGTAAAAGAGGACCTCTGCAGCAGTCTCACAATTATATTCATTATATTATTTTTATATAATATAATTATGCATAATCTTACCTTTCTGATCTCATTTTCTAATTAGTTTAATTAATTAATGTGCAACTTTTGGCACTGACGAGTTATGACTTCCTTCTCAATTATATTTTGTCTAAATCTGTGCAAATTTTAATGTAGTTCCGAGACGTGGGTCAGGAAAGTTGATTTCTAGGCACATTTTTGATGCTCGGCCCACAGCCTAATATGCTTCAATGTCGTTAGTTTGGAACAACCAAGTGTTTCAATCAGTTAAAGAACGGTCATACTTTGATATTTATTCTGTCAATCCAAGATAATAAATTAACCATAACCATATAACAATTACAGCACGGAGACAGGCCCTCTCGGCCCTTCCAGTCCGTGCCGACCATTTGTTTTCCCCTAGTCCCATCTACCTGCACTCAGACCATACCCCTCCATTCCCTTCACGTCCATATACCTATCCACTTTACTTTTAAATGTTAAAATCGATCCTGCCTCCACCACTTCTGCTGGAAGCTCATTCCACACAGCCACCACCCTCTGAGTAAAGAAATTCCCCCTCACGTTACCCCTAAACTTCTGTCCCTTAATTCTCATGTCATGTCCTCTTGTTTGAATCTTCCTTACCCTCAATGGGAAAAGCTTATCCACGTCAACTCTGTCTATCCCTTTCATCATTTTAAAGACCTCAATCAAGTCCCCCCTTAACCTTCTGCGCTCCAAAGAATAAAGACCTAACTTGTTCAACCTTTCTCTGTAACATAGTTGCTGGAACCCTGGCAACATTCTAGTAAATCTCCTCTGTACTCTCTCTATTTTGTTGACATCCTTCCTATAACTAGGCGACCAAAATTGTACACCATACTCCAGAATTGGTCTTACCAATGCCTTGTACAATTTTAACATTACTTCCCTACTATATTCAATGCTCTGATTTATAAAGGCCAGCACACCAAAGGCTTTCTTTACCACCCTATCTACATGCGATTCCACCTTCAGGGAACTATGCACAGTTATTCCTAGATCCCTCTGGTGATTCAAAATTACACCAAACAGGAGGACTCTGTAGATTGGTAGGTCTTTCAGACGGTGAGATTTCACAGTATGTGTGTTAAATATTGTCAGCAACCAAACAGACACTCGAGTGACCTTGTTGATTAACAACCTGTTTATTGCATAGATCTTCAATTTAACAACATAAAATATCCAAGGTCAAGATTCCTCAAAATTGCAAAACCTGCAACCCAATTTAACACCATAATTTGTGGTATGTTGCACAGTGAGGAAGGATATCTAAGTTTACAGCGGGATCCAGATCAATTGGGAAGGTGGGCAAAAGAATGGCAAATTAAATTTGACTCTTACAAGTGTGAGGTGTTGCACTTTGGTATGTCAAGCCAGGGTAGGACTTGCATAGTGAATGGTAGAGCCCTGCAGAATGTTGTGATCTTGGAGTGCAGGTGGTCATAAGGTCATGTGATAGGCGTAGAATTAGGCCATTTGGCCCATCAGGTCTACTCCACCATTCAATGATGGCTGATCTATCTCTTCCTTCCAACCCCATTCTCCTGCCTTCTCCCCATAACCTCTGACACCTGTACTAGTCAAGAATCTATTTATCTCCGCCTTAAAGATATCCACTAACTTGGCCTCCACAGCCTTCTGTGCCAAAGAATTCCATAAATTCCACAGATTAACCACCTTCTGACTAAAGAAAGTCATCTCCTTCCTAAAAGAACGTCCTTTAATTCTGAGGCTATGACCGCTTGTCCTAGACTCCCCCACTAGTGAAAACATCCTCTCTTCATCCACTCTATCCAAGCCTTTCACTATTCTGTATGTTTCAATGAGTTCCTACCTCATTCTTCTAATCTCCAGCGAGTACAGGCCCAGTGCCGACATACGCTCATCATAGTTTAACTAACTCATTCCTGGGATCATTCTTGCACACCTCCTCTGGATCCTCTCCAGACCCAGCACATCCTTCCTCAGAAATGGTACCCAAAATTGTTAACAATATTCCAAATGTGGCCTTACCAGCGCCTTATAGAGCCTCAGCATTACATCCCTGTTTTTGGACACAAGCCCTCTTGAAATAAATGCTAGCATTGAATTTGCTTTCTTTACTACAGATACGACTTGCAGATTAACCTGCAACAGCTCTCCCCAGTCCCTTTGCACCTCCAAGTTCTGGATTATCTCCCCATGTAGCCTTCTACCAAAATGCATGACTCCACGCTTTGCTGCACTATATCCATCTGCCACATCTCTGCCCACTCTCCCAACCTGTCCAAGTCCTTCTGTAGAGTCCCTGCTTTCTCTGCACTACCTGCCCTTCCACCTATTTTCGTATCATCCGCAAACATGGCCATAAGCCTTCAATCTCCTCGTCCAAATTATTAATATACAAAGTGAAGAGTAACGGCCCCAGCACCGACCCCTGCAGCACTCCGCTAGTCACTGGCAACCAACCAGAAAAAAAAACCCTTTATTGCCTCCCTTTGTCTTCTGCCATCCAGCCAACCTGCTATTCATGCTAGTATCTGCCCTTTGATACCATGGGCTCTCATCTTCTATAGCAGCCTCTCGTATGGCACATTATCAAAGGCTTTCTGAAAATCAACAGTAAACAACATCTACTGACTTTCCTTTGTCTGTCCTGCTATTAGCTTCTTGAAAGAAACATTTTTCAAGCAAGACCTCCCCTTCACAAAGCCAGGTTGACTTCGGCCTATTTTATTGTGAACTTCCCCGGGAGTGCCAGGTTCAGTGAACAGGGTGGTGTAAAAGGCACCCGGCACACTTGCCTTCATTGGAAAAGGTATTAAGTACAAACGTTCGTGCGTCACGATGCAGCTGTACAGGTTGTTGGTGCGACGACACTTGGAGGGCTACGTGCATTTCTGATGTCACTAACTTGGAAAGGGTGCAAAAGAGATTCACCATGTTACCTGGTCTTGTGGGCTTGAGTTATAGGGGGTGGCTAGACAGACTGGAACTATTTTTGGAGCAGAGGAAACTACAACATTATAAGGGCATGGTAAGGCGAATGCTCAGTCATTTTTTCTTGCTTTGGAGGATTCTAAAACTAGAGGGCATAGGTTTAAGGCAAATGGGGACAAATTCAAAAGGGACCTCACAAACAACATTTTCACTCAGAGGCTGGTCTGTATTGTGAATGAACTGCTGGAGAAAGTCATAATTAATTTCAGTAGACAAATGTGTGGATTGAAGGATTTAAAGGGTTATGGGCTAATTGTGGGCAAATAGGACTTGCCCAAAGTGCAATCCTGGTTTTCATGGACAGAAGGGCCTGATTCCATGTAGTAAAGCTCTTGGGCTCTCTCTGGCTATCTTATGTTTAAACACTGTTTGCAATCAAATGTTTTCAGTTATTGGAGAAATATTTCAGTTATTGGAGAAATATTTCAGTTATTGGAGAAATAATTCTGCTGACGTAGACGGGTTCAAGCAAAAGGTTTGGGGCTGCCGTTTTTTGTCCAGCAATTTCTCTTCCAATTTCTTGCGTTTTTTGCCAAGGAAAGCAAGAGAAAAGGGCTGTGGCTCCGGTTGCTGCAGATAGGTTATGTGGAGGGAGAAAGGTGAATGGCCATCGTCATCACTGATTACTGTGAAGAGCTGAGGCCCAAACAGCTGGAGGCCGCAGCGGCTGGGGCACTGTCCAAGGCGGTGTGGAGCTGCCTTCAAGCACCCATGATCATCATTCGCTACGTTGCAGGAGTATGCTCCACCGCATTCTGTTAACTCAGTTAGGATACATTATACATTTGAAAGATATCTGAATTTACAAGTCTCTCTGGATTACTACTCGCGGTGGAATGTTATCCCAAACAATCACTTTGATCCCTGTTAGAGTAATCCAAACCTAAAGTGATTAATTTTTGTTTTGCCTGCACTGGGAGAATGTTTGTGCTTTCCCAATTCCTTGAGGGACAGAACAAAGGGTATTCAGTGCTTTATGTTTATGCCTATGCACTTTAGCGGACCATCCTTTGAGGGGATTTGGAGTAGCAGTTGGATTGAATTGAATTGTGTTGAAAGATATAGCATTGAAACCGGCCCTTTGGCCCACCAAGCCGATTGGGAAAAGGGGAGATGCAGCGAGACCTGGGTGTCATGGTACACCAGTCATTGAAAGTAGGCATGCAGGTGCAGCAGGCAGTGAAAAAAGCGAATGGTATGTTAGCTTTCATAGCAAAAGGATTTGAGTACAGGAGCAGGGAGGTTCTACTTCAGTTGTACAGGGTCTTGGTGAGACCACACCTGGAGTATTGCGTGCAGTTTTGGTCTCCAAATCTGAGGAAGGACATTATTGCCATAGAGGGAGTGCAGAGAAGGTTCACCAGACTGATTCCTGGGATGTCAGGACTGTCTTATGAAGAAAGACTGGATAGACTCGGTTTATACTCTCTGGAATTTAGGAGATTAAGAGGGGATCTTATAGAAACTTACAAAATTCTTAAGGGGTTGGACAGGCTAGATGCAGGAAGATTGTTCCCGATGTTGGGGAAGTCCAGGACAAGGGGTCACAGCTTAAGGATAAGGGGGAAATCCTTTAAGACCGAGATGAGAAAGACTTTTTTCACACAGAGAGTGGTGAGTCTCTGGAACTCTCTGCCACAGAGGGTAGTTGAGGCCAGTTCATTGGCTATATTTAAGAGTGAGTTGGATGTGGCCCTTGTGGCTAAGGGGATCAGAGGGTATGGAGAGAAGGCAGGTACGGGATACTGAGTTGGATGATCAGCCATGATCATATTGAATGGCGGTGCAGGCTCGAAGGGCTGAATGGCCTACTCCTGCACCTAATTTCTATGTTTCTATGTTTCTATGCTGACCATCATTCCTCCATTTACACCAGATCTATATCCCACTTTCACATCCGCTCCAATTTGCAGAGACATTTCACCTACAAACTCTTTGGGATGTGGGAAGAAATCGGACCACTCAGACGAAACCCATGCGTGCAAACTCCACACAGACAGCACCTGAGGTTGGGATCAAACCCGGCTAGCTGACGCTGTGAGACAGCAGCAGCTCTACCAGCTGCTCTCCTGCGGAACCCCAATGGGTTAACTGGTGTTTTCAACAGAGCGAATGAAGGATGCCTTTCCAGAGCTTTCATAATTATCGAAATGGAAGAGATTTGGAAGGTGCGATGAGGACAGAAAGGACAGTCCGCCTCGATACAGCTTCATCTGGAATTGAGTTATGCTCCACTGTAACTTTGCAACAGTCATGGCCCCTTCAACAAGCAATCAATATTAGCAGTTAATATAAACAAGACAGTTTTAAATGCACAGAATCTTTTACATGGAGTTGGGGAATCAAGAACCAGAGGACATAGATTTAAGGCGAGAGGACAAAGTTTTAATAGGAACCTGAGGGGCAACTGTTTCACGCAGAGGGTGGTGGATATATGCAACGAGCTGCCAGAGGAGGTAGTTGAGGAAGTATCGTAACACCATTTAACAAAACATTTGGACAGGTACATGGATAGGAATGGTTTACGGGGATAGGGCCAGGCGGGACGTGTAGATGGGGTATCTTGATTGGCATGGTGTTGGGCTGAAGGGCCTGTTTTTATGCTGACCTTGCATCCTCGGCTCCATTTAATCAACTGCTTCATCAGTGTGTGCTGAAGGAAGGATCCCTCCAACCTTCACCCAGTTTTGCTGATGTATCAGTCCTGTACTGCACAAAATGTGCTTAATTCTGATCTGCCCTTTGTAATGGCCCACGAGATAATTCAGAGTACAGAGAGAGTGTCAATAACTCCTGGCCACCCAGCAATATCTGTATCCTGAGAATAATTATTTAAAAATATTTTCACTTTTAAGTAAATCTACAGGAAGATTAATGTGTGAAGTCTTCATTATTTCAGTTTGAGCTTTTCCAGTATGATTGGTGTGTTTAAAGCGTGCACGAAAGAGATACTATGTGTTTGGATCTGTGGCTAGTCGTTGCTCAGAGGCAGAGATGAGTGCGTTAAATTTGTTGTCAGTTTAATTTCCAGGTTTCAAGCTATCGAAAAAGTAGTGAAAGTTACATGTTCTATTTCTTAAACTGCATTGGGATATTGTTTTGCCATCCTTTCAAAGGTGACAATGCAAATGCTTCATTGCAGGATGATTTAAAATATTTCAGGCATTGGAGAGATGGTGGCTGATGCTTTATGGTAGATGAGAACGACAATTGGCCCTTTTTATTCGTTTGAACTTTTGAATAGAGCATATTAATTTGACTGAAATACTACCTAGGGCAATTTCTACTGACTTCATTTAAGCTTGCACTGAATATTTTGCCCTATTTTATGTGGAATGTGTCAGCTATGAGGAAATGTTTTGAAAATAGATATTAGGATACTAACGTATAAAAGAACTCCAGAATGATAAAATAACCATGCCTTTTTAGTTAATGAAACTATTTTATTACTGTATACTGTCAAGATTGAACAATATTTTTGTGCATGTCTTTAAGAAATGACTTTTTGTTGGCATTTATATGTTGACCGAATAAAACATAGTGAACAAGTAAAGTTTAATTTTCTAATGAAGAAGTTGTTGTCTATATTTACAGTTACCAAGTTTTGGGGCTGTAAATAAAGGAAGAAATGACAGGTATGATAAATATTTCCACATCTTCAGTATATACCAAAGGCCTGCACTGATGATCATTTTTCCCATGGGTTACACAAAAAGCTGGAGAAACTCAGCGGGTGCAGCAGCATTTTTTGTGTAACCCTCTATTCTCCAGCATCTGCAGTTCCTTCTTTATCATTTTTCCCATCCTTGTTTTTATGCCTAATTTGTCCAGAAACACCATTGACATTGCTGATCACCCAACGGTTTAGTGTAGAGATACCAAGCGGAAACTGGCCTTCAGCCCACCTAGTCCGCACCAACCAGCGATCCCCGCACATTAACACAATCCTACAAACACTAGGGACAATTTACGCACACACCAAGCCAATTAACCTACGTTCCTGTACGTGAAAAAAGATCTTACCTGGCCCCACACCCTGGCCACACACTCATCTCCCTGCTACCTTCGGGTAGAAGGTACAGGAGCCTGAGAACTGCAACGACCCGGTTCAGGAATAGCTACTTCCCCACCGCCATCAGGCTATTAAACCTGGCTCGGACAAAACTCTCAACATTAATACCCCTCCACCTGTTATTTGCACTTTATTAATTAATGTGAGTATTTAAGTATATAATTGTAGTCAATGCCTACTATGTTCTGTTGTGCTATGCAAAGAAAGAATGTCATTGTCCTGTCAGGGACACGTGACAATAAACTCTTTTGACTTTGACCATTTTTGACCATTAGGGAGACTACCAAAAACCTCCGGGAACCACGCGGAAACCTTGGGTGGGGCGCAAAGTCTCCTGAGGTTTCCATTCAGCTTTCCTAAGTGGGACAGGGGTATAAGGCAGCAACTCAACTGCCACGTCACCGTGACGCTCTTTTTAAAAAGAATGTTTCAAAATTTAAGAACCCTCCATTTTCATAAGTTCACCGAGTTTATTGATGACATCTGAAGAACTCCTCTGCTCTTCTTCAAATAATATTACCATATTAGTTACATAGTGTGGATGTTCCTCAGCAAGAGCCTTTGCTTGGAAGAGACACAACCGGTGTAAGAGATGAAGAGACGATCTATGTCAACAAAGTATCTTCCTGGATTATCTCCAAGTCCTGAAAAACCCAAGCTTGCATCGCAAGGTTAAACCTTTCTCTTGTCAGTCCCATTGCCCTGCCTACACGTCTCTCAGAATGAATGCAAAGCTAATGTGCTCCTTCAATTACCAGAACACAGGGTTTTTATTACTGCAAGAACATAATTAGGGTTTTGACCTTTTCCAATGTATTTGTTAAATAATTCTGTGCTTTTGAATTATGTCTCCCTCCAAATAAAACCCCTATCTTTCCTCATGGTGCTGTTTTTGTTAGGGCATTTTTGACGGAATTGCACTTGGTTTGTGACAGAATAGATGGTGTGTGACTTTGTTAAGGACCAGGTCACTGAAATTGGGTCATTTGCTTCAGCCTCACAGCAGAAAGGGGGGGTGACATTGCCAGGAGTACGCAAAGTGGCAGTGGTCAGAAACTTTAAAGTGCTTGGTATTTTAATATTGCCTCACACTTTGCCATTCATCCTGCATAAGGGAAGTCAGCGACCCCGCACTGAAAGAATATTTATTGCATTTAAATGTTCTTGCCAAAGAGAAGGTTGAACAAGTGTATCACTTCACGAGGATTACAGACTTTCCAAAGGTGCAGGATATCATTGACAGCACAGAATACCTCTTATGTATGACTCGAGTCATTTTTCAGATGTAGTGGAACTGAAAGGGACTTAATTCCCACAACGTTGACATGCTGTGCGACCTGAGGCGACCATTTTTTGCAAATCCCGTTGGTCTTGGCCGTCACGGTGTCTTCATTCTGAAGGATGAATTTCTAATGTCTGGTGCATTCTAGATGAGGCCTACAGTATTAATTAAGGCAAGTCTTCAGATTTGGGTTGATTGCTCCAAGCAGTAAGTTCTCACCATCGGCAAAGCTTATCCCTGCTTTCAACTGAGTGGTGAGCGACAAAAAAAAACAAAACCCACAAAAAAAGGAAAGGCAAGAGAAGATAATTAAAAAAAAGAGAATGAATAAAAGGAAAAACAAAGGAAGACAAAGTAATCAAGCTCTTGAAACTGTGTTAAAGCAATGACTGCCTCCACAAATGCTGCCTGACCCAGTTTGCATTTTTGCTCCAGATTACAGACTCTGCAGTGTAGTGTGTCTCTTTTGAAACAATATTTTCCATGAATGGCTTGCCTGACTTTCCCTGCCAATAAATACAACCCAATTCTTCTTGAGCAATCATTCCACAGACTCCCTTCCTTATGTTAGAGAATCACTGACCCCAAATTATTACCATAGAATAATATAAGCCAAAGAGAATAGATATACTAGAAACTAGATTTGTAAACCATACCATTGCAATATTGCATTGGAATGTATCTATATGTTCCTGCACATTCTTTCAGAACATGTTTTATTTACCTTTGCCCATCCTCATGTTCCAATATAGCAGGTAGCATAACTGTTGGCTTTCAGTTTGAGAGATGAAGAAACCTTTGAAGTGTGGCTCTCAGGTTCCATGTCTTGGATATATACCTTCAAAATGTGTCTTCTCGGTATGTCAACGAATGTTAAGTCTTGGTGCTGATTAATCAAATTTGATGACGAGTGAAATATTAGCTCTTGGTGTATTGAGCAATGTCTAAAACTAGTTATTAGGATATGCCATTTGATGATGCATTATTGGCTCTGTGTCCTGACAGGTTAATCTCTGACATGAAAACCACTGCTGCCTGCTCTCTCATCTTGTCTCCTCTCCAGCACCAGTGCCAAAGACCAATATTTCTATTGAGGCATCCATAAACCATGGACCTCTCCTCCCTCTCTGCAATTTCCCACATCAGCTTAAGGTGAAGAGTCAAATGAAGCCTGCATCAGATGCAGGGGGCGAGGGTTAATTCTACAACTCAGGCCCACTTTTAGCAGCTTTCATTCATTGCATGCATGTTAATTCCTGCATTACGTGCATAGGGAATGTTCGCAGAGGTCTCAGCTGAATTCAGCCACAATGAAACTTGCTTCTTTGTCGTTCAGGCTAACTAATTGGTTCTTGCCTCTTGCGATGTTGGCCTTCTTCAGTGGCATGAGATAGTGTGAGTTACTTACAAGAGCAATGACATTGGTGAACTCCCTGCATCGCAAGCAAAGGGCGAGGGTTACTCAAATATCGCAACCTGCGCCCATTTTCAGGAGCTTCCAATTAACCGGCTTGTATATTAAATGTTGCCTTATTTAGCCATCGCCAGCTGTACTACTGCAAGACCTGCAACTTGTGAAATTTCTGAAGTGATAATTTGGTGAGGGGTAAAAAAATGCCACCCATGAAACGTCTGGAATCCCTCTGTACTCATAAATGAAAAACTGTTTCAGTGCAGTGATGACCATGACTGACCATCCTTGATGCAAGTAAATAGCTCATCTCATTAACTCAGATTCCTGCAGATCACCTTCCTCTGAAGAGTTTACTATGCATGATTGATCATTCCAATATTTATCAAGAGAAAAATATAATTTCTGACAAATTGGTGAGATTAAAGTTCATTCCACCAACCCCTCACAACCCCCCCCAGCCCCAACTCATTTAAGGAGCTATTGAAAATTATCACTCTCAATGCAGATTGTCGTGACAGATTAATCTGATTTCACAGTTAAATGCTTGAAGGGAAGTAATTAATACCCTCTAAAATATTTAGACCAACGAGACCAATGTATTAAAGAAGGAACTGCAGATGCTGGAGAATCGAGGGTTTCATATTTTTGTAGTTTTTTTGATGTGCAAATATACTTTTTTGCTAGTTATGAAAATGGATAATGACTTTGTTTGTTTCCTACGATGTGTTAGGATTTTGTAGAATTCCCTTGCTGGTTATCCATGTGTGGTTTTACTTTCCCTTGCTGTCATCCCAGTTCTTTGTGAAATAACAATGAAGGATTTGGCAAAGCTGTTTATTAATATCAACATTAAAAGAAATTTTGTGCCATAGTGGAAGGGTCTGCTATGAAAGGAAAGGAAAAGAATGTGCGATATATAATCTTTAGGGATTGTTTGATGAAAAAAATCACTGTCCTGCCACAAGTGTTATTGTTTTAGCCACGTGTATCCAATTTTAGCGAAAGGCATTTTAGCAAAAAGACCCGTAGAATGCAATTAAATATATTTAATGTGCTTAAAATTACTTAACAAACATCTGCTATCATTCAGTCACCATGGAAATAAGACCCTTACAAAGATTCAGAAGAAAGCCACCTCCTTTCATTCTACTAACAAACATGGAAACAAATTAAAGTGTACAAACACAAGGGTGAACATCAGTATTAGAAGCACTAATCCAAAGTGCATTGAAGTGCATTCTAAATTAATGGCATTTGACTTATATTAGTAACTAATATTGTTAATGGAGAGCAAGGAACATGAATTGCAAATCAATTTTAATGTTTCAAAGCATTGATAATAAAAAACAGTACATTGAAAAAATGATTATCATCTTGATTTCACTGCCAACAATATTTTTCTAAGGCCTAGCAGGTATCCAAACAATGGACTTCCATAAAGGTACAATTTAGCGTTCGTTGCCTGGGTAGTATAGCTGGCAGAACGGAGTGGATCACATTAATCGAAGCTGGCTAAATGTCATTCCATTGTTTTCACTGGAATGGACATTACTCAGATTTCAAAAGAATAGGAAATCACTCTGCTTCTGCAGCCTACCTGTTACCCACAGCAGCTCCAAGTGTGTATTGTGAGCACTGCATTAAATTGAAAGGTTAAAACCCAAATGGACCACCTGGTATCGACCAAGGCACTGAATTTGGACATGGCCACGTTATCGTCATGGACATAAATGGATTGACCTTTTAAAGAGAGAGTACTGTCTCATAGAGTAGTCAAGCAACATTCTGACAGTCAAATTGACAGAAACATGCCATACATGCCAGATAACGAGACAGATTCCTTCATCACATGATATCCTGCAGCCACTGACTTGCCTCTTTACTCCTCAAAGCCTTTCCATCCAGTACAAAGCACAAGTCAGGAGCATGATGGAAAACTACTGTGGCAGATGGGAATTTAGAAACCACGGGATAAGACAAAACTGGAGTTTAAAAAGAAAACTGCTGACTCCTGGCCCATCATGATGTTGACTGGCTCTTTGGTTATGGGTAATCAGGAATGAATAATGAGTGCTGTGTTTGCCCGGAATACCAACATCCTACGGATGAATTAAAAACATTCTGAACTTTGCAGGATGAGTGCAGCTCTAACAACACCTCAGATGCTTGATGATACCCAGGACCAAGCAACATACTTGGTGGTGACCACTTCCACAATGAAAGTAGTTTCATAACCTGCAAACTTCAACTTCCTACCAAATGGAATAATGGCAGCAGATGTCTGGAAGCATGTTCCCTTCCAAGCTGTGCACCATTATGAGTTGGAAATATACCATGGGTCCTTCATTTTGTTAGGTCTGAATTCTGCAATTTCCTATCCAACAGCACTTGGGAATACTGTCACCAGAGGAATCCTAACGGTCCAAGAAGTTTAGTTTAGTTTATTGTCACATGTACAAATGTACAGTGAAAAGTTGTTGTTGCGTGCTAAGCAGTCAGTGTAAAGGCAATACATGATTGTAATCGAGCCATTCACAGTGTGCAGATACGTGATAAAGGGAATAAGGTTTTAGTGCAAGGTAAAGCCAGTTCATCGTTGGGGATGTGGGTGGAAACCGGAGAACATGGAGATAACCCACGTTGTCACAGAGAGAACACAGGAAAAAAAAAAGCTAGTTCTGGACTAGCTACCCCATTGGAGACCCTCAAACTATCTGATCTCCTAATAACTATCTTTAACCATATAACAACTACAGCACGGAAACAGGCCCTCTCGGCCCTTCCAGTCCGTGCCGACCATTTGTTTTCCCCTAGTCCCATCTACCTGCACTCAGACCATACCCCTCCATTCCCTTCCCGTCCATATACCTATCCACTTTACTTTTAAATGTTAAAATCGATCCTGCCTCCACCACTTCTGCTGGAAGCTCATTCCACACAGCCACCACCCTCTGAGTAAAGAAGTTCCCCCTCACGTTACCCCTAAACTTCCGTCCCTTAATTCTCATGTCATGCCCTCTTGTTTGAATCTTCCCTACCCTTAATGGGAAAAGCTTATCCACGTCAACTCTGTCTATCCCTTTCATCATTTTAAAGACCTCAATCAAGTCCCCCCTTAACCTTCTGCGCTCCAAAGAATAAAGACCTAACTTGTTCAACGTTTCTCTGTAACAACTCTGTAACAGGCAACATTCTAGTAATCTTTGATCTCTGAATAAAAATATATAAAGCCTATAGGAACGTCTTCAGAATTTGTTGATCCAATTAATGAAGACTTCCTAGTGTGCAGACGACGGAGGCAAGAGCTTTGCTGCCATTATTGTAAAGTTTGACTGTGCATCTGCTCATGCATCAGAATGTGCTACATGTATACATGTGAAATATCAGCAGCTTTGATATAATCTAAAGCATGCCAATGTGTCGTGTTGAAAGCATCGCCCTATGGTGTAAAATTGCTGTTTATACTAAATTTCTGCTCGAGCGACAAACATTGATCTGTTTTTTGGTGGTTTACTGTTTTGCACAAGTGTACCATTTTTTAAATATATCACTATTCTCTCAATGCGATAGAATTAAATCCTGAAAGAATTGAACTATAAGGTAATTTATGACAGCAATTTATGATGAAGTAATTCAACCTTCTCAAACCCCTATCAATGGACAATAAATGCTGGGATTTTCACTGATGACCAGCTTGAGAATGAATATTAAAAAAAGAAAATCTTTAGATTGAGAAGAACATTAAAATATAGGAAATAGAGGCAGGGATTCACCATGTAGCACCAATTGAGGTGGCACCATATCAAATACCTCTGAAGATTACATAAAGTACTTCTATTTTGTCATAGTAGACACAGGGAACTGCTGATGCTGGATTACAAAAAAAGACACAAAGTGCTGGAGTAACTCAGTGGGTTAGATGCCATCTCTGGAAAACATGAATAGTTGACATTTCCGGTCTGAGGTCACTTTTAGTTTATTTTAGGGGCACAGCATGAAAGCACTGAGTCCACACTGCCCATGAGTCACCTGTACACCAGTTCTATGTTGTTCCACATTCACATCTTACTAGGGACAATTTACAGAAGCCAATTAACCTACAACCCTGCACAGCGTTGGGGATGTAGGTGGAAACCGGAGCACTTGGAGAAAACCCACGCGGTCACAGAGAGAACGTCCAAACTCCACACAGACAGTACACAGTCAGGATCGAACCCGGGTCTCGAGGCAGCCGCTCTATCACTGCACCACCACGTTGCCCTTTCGCTACTTTAAAAAAAAACAAACAATGAAAGCAACATCTGCATCTCTCTATGTGCAGGCATCTCTCCAAAATCCAGCTATTCTGAAATATTTCTAGCAATTTCCTGTGATAACTGAGAGATTTGATCATAGTGTGACTCCACCCAAGGGGTTTAACATTTATTTTTCCTTCATTTCTACACTATTACTTTGTGTGCCCCTTGAATGAACATGAAACGACTTTCGGCGTTCCCTCTCCCCCTCGGCCTTTTGACCTCCTCAGCCACCATTCCACCGAGCATATCTCCGCCAACTCCCTCAACCACGCTCTGCTGAGCTGGAACTGTAGGTGGAGGGGATCCAAGTGCGAACAACTAAACTAGCTGATTAGTTCCAGCTGCCAGCAGTCAAGTGGTTCTGTGTTGGAGCCAAAGAGAGGCCCAGGCATCATCTCAACAGTGTTTGGAAGGAAACTACTGCGGTATCTTTATCATCAGACCACAAGCCAAACTCTGGGTTCTTTCCATACACAGCTTGTGGTGGCAGTATTCGTATGAATTGCAGTGAAGACCAAAATCCCCAAAGCTAATAGTAAACCCATCTTCAAAAGAATGTTCATCATGTCACATAAAATCTTTGTGATGGTCAGGATATGGTATAGTTTGGCCACTAGAATTAGCTGAAGTAATGTAGGAGCTAAAGGTGGGTTCGTGCGCTGTAAGTCCAATGCAAGACGCATTTATATAAAAGCTCAGGTTTAGATCATCAGCCTATTCTTAGAAACCAAGAGTCACTTCATGTCTTTTAAACAGGAAGTCAATGAAATGAATCACGTAGAGTTGTTAACTGTAATGAGGAAAACCAGAGAGCAAAGCAATGCTGCCATTTTGTGACTCCGTTCCTTAAATCCAGAAAGGTTTTATAGAATTTCTCAAATACCGTGTTCTTTCCATAAATTCTGTTTGACGTTTACTGTAATTTTTCGGTTTCAATGAAATACACATAGAACATAGAATGTAGAACAGTGACGCATAAATACAGGCCCTTCAGCCCACAATGTCTGTACTAAACATGATGTCATGTTCAACTAAGCTCCTCTGCCTGCATGCGATCTATATCCCTCCATTCTTTACATATCCACGTGCCAACTTAAATGTCTCTTAAATCTCGCTATTACTAGAGGCAGCGTGTTCTAGGCACCCATCACTCTCTCACCAAAAAAAAGTGAAACTTACTCTGAACAGCTAGACAATTAACATAGTAGAGAAATAGGCAGGTCAAAGAAAGGAAGTAATCAGATCTTCAAGGGAGAACGAGGCAAATGGTGGGTTTTACATTTTGGAACTCCATGTATACATAAGCAGAGAATGGTAAATCTGTGGAATTCTCTGTCACAGAAAGTAGCTGTGGCCAGTTCATTGGCTATATTTAAGAGGGAGTTAGATGTGGCCCTTGTGGCTAAAGGGATCAGGGGGTATGGAGAGAAGGCAGGTACAGGATACTGAGTTGAATGATCAGCCATGATCATATTGAATGGCGGTGCAGGCTCGAAGGGCCGAATGGCCTACTCCTGCACTTGTTTTCTATGTTTCTATGTCTGTGTTTCTATTAAATGTTATTCCCTTACCATGTATCTGTCCCTGTAAATGGCTGGATTGTAAGCATGTATTGTCTTTCTGCTGACTGGATAGCAGGCAGCAAAAGCTTTTCACTGTACCTCAGTACACATGACAATAAACCAAACTGAGAGCTCACTGATTCACTGAAGGTTATCCTTCATAACCCAACTGGTCTGGTTTGCAAGTGGTTTACAGGTGACCCAAGTCCAATAATGTCCTTTGAAAAAACCTAGCCAGCAATTCATTTTATACAATTGATAAGGCAAACTTGTAGATCACCACGGAGTATGAAGATTGCCCTACTAGAGAGGGGACTGCACTTGTCCTCATATTGGGAAGATGCAGGGCAAGTGACTGAAGAGTTTGTAAGCGAACATGTTGGCACTGGCGACCATAATCCTATTTGTTTTTAAGTAGTTAAGGAACAAGATAGGGAAGCTTCACAAGTTAAAATCCTAACTTGGGGCAAAGTGAATTTTGAAGGAATTGGAAAGAAACTCTAAGAGGACAATCGGGAAAGGCTGTTTGCGGGTAAGGGGATATCTGGCAAATAGGAGGCTGTTAAATGTGCATGAGAGGGAGTTCAGGAACGGCGTGTTCCTTTCAGGGTGAAGGGTGAGGCTGGCAGTATTACTGAACCCTGGTGCACGAGGAATGTTGAGGCACTGGCTAGGAAAAATATGTCACGTATGGACAGCTGGTATCAGGCAGGAGTATAAAGCACCTGTCCCACTTAGGAGACCTAATCAGCAACCTCTGGTGACCTTGCCCGCCACCCTAGGTTTCCCTGAGGTCTCCGGAGGTTTTGGTCACTCTCCCCTAATGGTCGAAAGTGGTTTCCGCGTGGTCGAGGCTTCATCTAGGTTGCTGCTATTTTTTCATCATGATTAAAACCGGCCTCGACTAAAAATAGGTTGCCGTTTTAAAAATCAATAACTTTTTAGTCGCAGGCCTAGTCGAAGCCGGTTTTCTTCATAGTCGAGGAAGGTTTTCATTTAAGTGGAGATTTTACTGCTGCGATGAAGAGAGATGAGAATAAGGCACGTTCATTAAGTTACTTCTGTTACCAGAATATTTAAAGTGTTTTGGAGCCTTTTGCCGATGTATTTATTTTTTAATTTAAATTACAAAACTTAGATAATATTCTAGCCAGGCCTTTAAGCACACATAGTGTTTTGCTTCACAACAACTCCTGTTTATGACCATATCCAACAATGGAGTCTAATCGCCCACCCTTCAATGCCATTACCAGTGAGGACTTCTACATCCTTGGGTCGTCATTGAGCAGAAACCCAGGTGAGCCAGGCAGGTAAATACCCTGGCTACAAGAGCAGATCACTGGTTGGTTATCTGACGGTGAATGGCTCACCTTCTGAGACCTCCAAGCCATTCCAACATCTGCAAGATCAACATCTGCAGTTCTTTGTTTCTGCAAGGGATTAGTCTGGAGGTGATGGAGCACTGTCCACTGGTCTGAATGGACACAGCACCAAGGCATCTCAAGAAGCTTGATTCTCTCCAAGGCAACGTATTAGATTGGTACTCCATCCACCACTCTAAAACTCAATTACTTCCTCCGCCCATCTGCAGTACACAACGGTCACTCAACGTGCAACGTCTACCACCAAGGATGTCCAAGGACACAGTCACCCAGGAGAACCACATCCTACAGGTTGAGCGTCCAGGAGCGGAAAAGAATGCAGAAAGTTGTGACCACTGCCCAGTCCATCATCGGCTCTGACCTCCCCACCATCGAAGGGATCTATTGCAGTCGCTGCCTCAAAAAGGCTGCCAACATCATCAAGGTCCCACACCATCCTGGCCACGCACTCATCTCTCCGTTGCCATCAGGTAGAAAGTACAGGAGCCTGAAATCTGGTACATTCAGGTTCATGAACAGCTTCTTCCCATCAGGCTATTAAACTGGCCATCAAACAAACTCTGAACTATAACAGCCTATTGCACTTTATCTATTTATTTATGTGTCGATATGGTCTCTGCTACATAGACACACTGAATTGTTCTGTATATATGCTTACTATATTCTGTTGTGCTGCAGCAAGCAAGAATTTCATTGTCCTATCTGGGACACATGACAATAAAACTCTCTCCCCTCCCTCACCCCCTCCCACTCCCCCTCCCCCTCCCCCTGCCCCTCTGCGCCAAAGGGCTTGTTTCCGCGCTGTAACTCTAAAATAAACTATAAACATGTACATCCTTGGAATGTGGGATAAAACCAGAACATTCAGAGAAAACCCACGCAGCCACAGGGAGAATGTGCAGGCTCCAAACAGACAGCACCCATGGTCAGGATCAAATCAGGGTGTCTGGCATTAAGGCAGCAACCCTACTGCTGTGCCAATGAGCTGATGGACTTGGGAGGCTTTCATTCAGCATACTGTTCTGTATATGGGGGAGGTACGAGTGTGGGATAATTCCGTATCTCAACTGTGAGCGTGGGCAGTATGTTTCACTCTGCAACATTTGGTGATAATGTTAAATTGCAGTTTGATTACTTGCACAGAAATGATTCTATGAATGTTATACCAAATGTAGATGCAGCATGTGTAAACATGTATGCTCCCTCTGTTGTGGTCAGCATTCCTTGATTTGTATGAGTTACTAGACCAAGTGGGACTCGTTGGGTCCCCCAAGGCAACCCATTCCCCAAACTCAATATTCCACCACTCACCTCTCGCCCCCGTGGGAGGCCTGGTCCCCCAACACAACCCGTTCCCCAATGTAAGATTCCTCCACTCCCCTGCCTCCCCCAGCACTGGACCTTGGAAAAAAATATATAAATGCACTTCCCCTGCCTCCTCCAGCACTTCCAATTCCAATGCACTTCCCATGGTCCCTCCCCCTCCTGTGCTGGCAGGAGCAGGAGTAAGTGTACTATGATGGCAACATTGTTGCAAATGTTGGAGGACTGTGAGATTCCATTCAGCTGAAGACTTGGTGGAAGCACAGTGTGTCCCTGGATTGCCACTTTGTACGGAAGTTTGTTGTAAGCTGGGGCTGCAAGGTTTTAACAGTAAAAATCTTTTTAAAGTTGGCTTTTTTTAAACCTTTAAATGTCAACAACGTGAAATATAACATCAAATCGGATGGAAACTTGACAAGAGCGATGAAGGGAAACAGCTGAGTAAGCTCTGCAAAAACTTTAGCGCTACAATGTACCGTTTTGGCATAGATACCATCACACAGACAACACACACACACACACGCACATAGAAACAAGATAAGACTTTTAATAGATTATGAACAAATCAGGATAATTCTACAATCTCCATCCAAGACACTTCAACTATTAGTTGGTGAGGTCTATTTAACTGAATACTCTTGATTTTATTTAAAGAAACAAGTGGTAGGCAATGGAGTTACTGAAATCCCTGAAGAAGCATTCCACCCAAATCAATCAGGCATTTAAATAACATTTCTTTAGCTGCATAATTGTTGCTTTGGTTTTGCCTCATCACTCAGGAAATAATTAAAATGACACATACTGGCCCACCAGTTTGTTCTGCACTGCTTCTCTACAAAGATAAAAACATTGAAAACGTCTCAGGGAAAAGCAACAACAATCACAAGGCAATAGAGCACAATAAGAAATAACATTTTAATTTGTTCAATGCGCCATCAAGGACAACCGTTTAATCAAGCAAATAGAATCAATTCCTGACTGAATCATTTAAAATGTATATAAAGTTTACCTATGCATAATCATAAATATATATATATATATCTCAATAATAAGTGGTCTGTGAGAAAACTGTCAGATAAAAATAAGATGTGCACGAGTCTAAATAAGATACAGAATGCGACTTTGATGCTGACACCAGCACTAAGCTTATCTGAGGATAAATATACTTAATTCTTGGAGATTAACTTTTAATTGTAAATCGGTGTATGCATGGACTAATTGGACTAATTTTGGGCAATAAAACACTTTAATTATTGCCATAAAGGAAAAAAAATGAAGATGAATCCTTCTGCGTTTTACATCCCTGACAAATCAGAGTGTGAATAAAACATAGAATGCAAGAAGCACGGAATGCTTTTGGTGCACATTTAAATCCCACAATAAGATAAGTGACCAGTTAGCCTGGTTTGATGATGACTAGAATAGGGAATTTACATTGGCCTAGAAACTAAGAGGACTTCACAAGTGTTTATAAAATGCTTTTTATAAAACGCTGTTTATAAAACGCTGTTGAATGATCTAGGTTGGGGCACCTTTTAATGGATGAACAACTCATCAGAAAAATGGCACTTCAATGTCAGCATGTCCTCTGGAATCCCCTAAAATGTTAGCATAGTTTGTGTACTCTGGCTAGGTATATACAACATTCTGATTTCGAGGTCAAAGTGTAATCGATGAATGTGCAGAGAAACATGCGAGGATAAGGATTGATACAGACAGTCAAATTTACTAGAAAACAACCTATTCTTTGTGCTTGACTCATTTGTAGAAATTAATTTGATAGTTCAGCAGCTTTGTTTGAAATGTCAAACAGATAAGCTGAATATTTACCGACAGTCAATGTGACATTTCACAAAGCTTTATCTAATGGACATTGTATCCATGGTCAGTGTTAGATTTTGTGATATGAAATGGGTTCAAAACTTGTTTAGGGATATATTTATGTTATTTTGGATAAAGATTGATAATATTTTGGAATTACACTTTTTGGTATACTTTTTTGCTTCAGATACTGGCATGAAATATTCATGAATGATATAGCTGGGAATCTACTGTCATCCCTTCCAGTTTCACCTTCCTTGGTAATTTTTCACTGTAATTTATGTCGGCAGAACATGGAGCCAAGCGACGTCTTGCTTGTCCACATGGTTGGGAAATGAAATAATGAGGCCCAAAGTAAAAGTGGAACAACATGATAGAACCCAGTACCATATTTACTGGTTGTCAACCTTACTTGCATTTTAAATTCTCCCAAATGCCTCTGTGAGCAATTAAAAACAAAGTAAAGAAATCAATATTGTAAATGTTATTTTTCAATGCAGAAAAACGATTAACTAAAACAGTGGAGCAGCTCGTAGAGCTGTGGCCCCACAGCATCAGAGGTCCGTGTTCGATCATGACCTCGGTTGCTGTCCGTACGGAGTTTGCACGTTCTCTCTTGTGACAGTGTGGGTTTTCTCCGAGTGCCCCAGTTTCTCCCCACATCCCGACCATGTGCGGGTTTGTAGACCAATTGCCCTCTGTAAAATTGCCCATAATGTGGTGGGAGTGGATGCGAAAGTGAGATAACGTGGAACTAGTGTGAACAGGTGATTGATGGTTGGAGTGGACTGAAGGGCCTGTTTCCTTGATGTATCTAAACTCTTTTTTGTATCTCCAAAACTACAACCAAATAAACACTTTATAATAATTATTGTTATAAATATAACCCTGTATGATTACATGAAAAGCATACTCCTTGCCTTTCATTTCCAAAGCTCCAGCATTGCTGTATCTGCATGTGTATCAGCTGCATAAAGACTGTGGTTGCGAGCAGAGAGTGGGTACCCTGCATCATCTTACTCCTATCCCTTCTACCAACACAATGAGGACTTTCATTGAGTCCAGGTCTTTGCCGACAGTCCAATGATCTAGCTTGTTGCGTGCGTGGTTTAATCTTCAGAACCCGGCATTCTGCCTGAAAGGCATCCAATTATCAATCGGATTGTGCAGGCCGGAATCCTGCTCCAACACGCCATGCATCCAAATTTCACAAATCCTTTCAGGAAATCCATTCTTCCAGATTTTATGACACCATCATATAGGAGGAATTCACCTTCTAATATTCGAGCCCATTGCCTAAGGTCTTATTTGAAATGAAACTACTTGGAATAACAATGACCTATGAGACTTAAGTAATCATGAATGTCACTGCTAAGCAACTTGTTGGATTGCCATGATCAATGAAAAGTTCTCAGAATGTTTTTAAACATGAATGGTAATATCCTGAACAGAATAAAACTCTTCAAAAATGTTTCTTTGAAAGCACGGTGAATGCTGTGTTTCTTTTAACAAGCAACTAACAATATTTTTCTGTTTCTCAGATAATTAGTTGTGAGGTCCAACAACTATATAATGTAATAGCACAATCACATAATTGTTGAAGATGGGCAGCAGATACCTTAGGAATAGAACATCTATTCGTCTGATATCTATCTGCTGGGAGAAATTGCTGGGAATTATTCTCACAGCAGATTGATTTAACACTTGAACAAATAATTACTCATCATCCAGACCCCGCAGGGATTTGTAAAATGTACCTTGTAACAAATTGAATTGTATTTCTGCGGACACCAATGGTTGGGGCAGACGGGTATGTGCACATCTGGAAAATAATTGACAACATTTGATGTCCGAGACCTTCAGCAAAAATGCGAAGTTATTGAAATCAAAACGCTTCCATCCTAGCTGACAGAGTTCAATTGTTTATGATTATTAGTAATGCAGATGACACCAAAATTGGCGATTTAATGGTCGTGAAGGCGGTTGTCTAAAGATCAACTGTGCAAGGGAATAACGGGTTGATTTTAACTCGAACAAGTGTGAAGCAATATATTTGTCTAGTTCTGTTCTCCTCAGTACAGAAAACATGTGAATGATAAAGAGGTGGTTCAGAAAAGAGTCACAAGGATGACACCTGGATTTGGGAAGGGGAGGGGGGAGGTTTGAGTTAAAAAGAGGGATTGGACAGCTGGGTCTTTTTTCTGGAGCAAAGGAGGCTTGGACATGACATGACAGAAATATATAAATGTATGCAGGACTTTGATAGGATACATGGACAGCGTTTTGTTTAGTTTAATTTGGAGATATGGCGCGCAAATAGGCCCTTCGGCCCACCAAGTCCGCACCGACCAGCGATCCCCGCACATTAACATCCCTGCGAATAAAAATTGTCCCTAGTGTGTAGGATAGTCTGCACACTAGGGACAATTTTTATTTCGATACCAAGCCAATTGGCCTACAAACCTGTATGTCTTTGGAGTGGGGAGGTAACCAAAGTTCTCTGAGAAAACCCACAAGGTCACGAGGAGATCGTAGACAGCACCCGTGATCGGCGTCAGACCCGGGTCTCTGCCACTGGAAGTGCTGTAAGGTAGCAACCCTACCGCTGCCCCACACCGCGCTGCCCGGTTTATGGTAATGGGGGTGTGTAAAACCAGAGACCATGGGTTTAAGTGAGAGGGATGTTTATAAACATCTGCGGCTTATGTTTCTCGCAGAGTAGTTGGTATGTGGAGTGAGCTGCCAGAAGAGTTGGTGGAAGCAACAACATTTAAGAGGCACCCAGACTGCAATAAGCAAGGCAAAGAGGGATAGGAAATTAACGCAGGCAAGTGGCATGAGTATAAATAGATACGATGGTCGGCTTAGTCAGGTGAGCCCAGCGACTATGCTATACAATCTCTCTACCGTGCACTACTCAAGTGGTGTTTTGTGCATAAGTGGTACAGATGGAAATCTATCCCACTGTGTGTATATGTTCCAAGTTGAGATTCCAATCCATCGTTGAGTTTTCACCTTTTGTTTGGACCTCTGCTATTTCCAACCCATTGGTTGACTCCTGCAAGGTTTTTAATGGATGATGCAAGTTTCTAGTGGATGATGTAGAGTTCTAATATGGCCTTTCATATTATTATAAGGAATAGGATAGAGCGATACCCAGATACTTTAGAATTATGTTGAAAAATAGTGAAATTCATCAAGTCCCCAGTTCCCACACTCCCTTTCTACACATTGATCCAAGGACACAGTGCTGGAGTAACTCAGCGGGTTAAGCAGCATCTTCTGGAGAACATGGATAGCTGATGCTGAAAGTTAAGTTCGATGTGCTTTCTTTGGAACGAGATGGCTTATGTTAAATTCTATAATGTTGTGTTTATTTTACTTGTGTGCTGGAATGGCACCTCAAATTTCACTGCACCAATTGGTGTATGTGACAATAAATGTCCTTTGTCCTTTGGAGTCGAGGCCTTAAATGGGTTGCATACAATTATTTCAGCATCAACAGGGTTTGCTGACTCTCAGAAGACAGGGGTGTGATATTCACTTTTTTTTCAGATAATATTTTATGAGCAGCCCTGGTGGTTTTTGCAGCAGTTTCTTCCATAGGCACTGCCTTGCTCACACCCGCTGCCTCAGTCTGCCTCGTGAAAGAGATCATGTAAACCAGGCAGGGGCTCTTTCCTGAAGAGGGATCAAAAACCAGTGGGCATCGATTCAAAGTAACAGGTAGAAAAATAAGAGGGGAAGAGAGGAAAGATCTTTCACTCAGAGTGCAGTAGGAAATTAGAATTCACTGCCTGAAAAGGATTATAGAGACAGAGATCTTCAGTTTATTCTGCAGTAATTGGGTATGTCTTTGCTGCAGGGTTAATGACCTAGTCAAAAGTCAAGAGTGTTTAGTTGTCATATGTACCGATCGACAGTTTAGCAGTGAAAATCTTCCTAGTGCTGGAAGGTGAGAT
Source organism: Okamejei kenojei (assembly GCA_035221665.1). NCBI lineage: Eukaryota > Metazoa > Chordata > Chondrichthyes > Rajiformes > Rajidae > Okamejei > Okamejei kenojei. The sequence goes on from CM069133.1 coordinate 140,425,637, forward strand.
TACGCTGGGAAACTATTTTTTAAAAAGTGCATATGCGAAAAGCCATATAGTTTTTTGTGCCCTTAATTTATTTGATTCTGTGATTCAAGGGGCTGTCCTAATTAGAAACATAGAAACATAGACAATAGGTGCAGGAGTAGGCCATTCGGCCCTTCGAGCCTGCACCGCCATTCAATATGATCATGGCTGATCATCCAACTCAGTATCCTGTACCTGCCTTCTCTCCATACCCCTGATCCCTTTAGCCACAAGGGCCACATCTAACTCCCTCTTTATTACAGCCAACGAACTGGCCTCAACTACCTTCTGTGGCAGAGAATTCCACAGATTCACCACTCTCTGTGGTGAATTGGCGAGTTTAGAAGAGTTTAGGAGAGTTTGAAAAAAATGTCATGTTGAAGATCTCCTTCGACTATGTAGAAGACTAGCTTCGACTAGCTTCGGGAAAATTGGACATTGAATAGTGGAGAGTAAAGACGACCACCTTCGACCTCCCTTCGACCCTGATGAAGACTATCTACGACTACCTTTGACTACCCTCGATTACCTACGACTAACATGCCGACCTACTATGATCTGCTACGACTAAACCCACGAGTATCGATTTTTTCCATGGCACCTTTTTTTTACTCGCGGGCATTTTTCAACATGTTGAAAAATACGCTGCGGCCTAGCTGAGGCCTCGAGTATACGGGGACTATTATTGAGCATGAAGGAGAGTTACAAAGACGTCCTACGACCTGCTGCAACTATGAGTCAAGGGCAATCTCACCAGAACTTGCCGGATTAGGTCGCCCAAGTGGAACAGCCCCTTCAGTCTCTGTCGTTTCACAGACTTTGTGACACTTTGTGTTCTCCTCCTGTCCTCTTCTGCGTCACAAAATTGTTTGATTTCTGACTAATCTAATTTCTCATGAAAGGTCTGCAATTTAAAATCTTCACTGTGCTTCACTTTCCAAAGATTTTAACCATATAACCACATAACAATTACAGCACGGAAACAGGCCCTCTCGGCCCTTCCAGTCCGTGCCGACCATTTGTTTTCCCCTAGTCCCATCTACCTGCACTCAGACCATACCCATCCATTCCCTTCACGTCCATATACCTATCCACTTTACTCTTAAATGCTAAAAATCGATCCTGCCTCCACCACTTCTGCTGGAAGCTGATTCCACACAGCCACCACCCTCTGAGTAAAGAAGTTCCCCCTCACGTTACCCCGAAACCTCTGTCCCTTAATTCTCATGTCATGCCCTCTTGTTTGAAACTTCCCTACCCTCAATGGGAAAAACGTATCCACGTCAACTCTGTCTATCCCTTTCATCATTTTAAAGACCTCAATCAAGTCCCCCCTTAACCTTCTGCGCTCCAAAGAATAAAGACCTAACTTGTTCAACCTTTCTCTGTAACATAGTTGCTGGAACCCTGGCAACATTCTAGTAAATCTCCTCTGTACTCTCTCTATTTTGTTGACATCCTTCCTATAACTAGGCGACCAAAATTGTACACCATACTCCAGAATTGGTCTTACCAATGCCTTGTACAATTTTAACATTACTTCCCTACTCCTATATTCAATGCTCTGATTTATAAAGGCAGCACACCAAAGGCTTTCTTTACCACCCTATCTACATGCGATTCCACCTTCAGGGAACTATGCACAGTTATTCCTAGATCCCTCTGTTCCACAGCATTCCTCAATTCCCTACCATTTACCATGTACATGCATACAGTCTAAACCTATTTTGATTTGTCCTGCAAAGATGTAGCACTTCACACTTATCAGCATTAAACTCCATCTGCCATCTTTCAGCCCACTTTTCCAAATGGCCCAAATCTCTCTGTAGACTTTGAAAATCTACTTCATTATCCACAACACCCACCTATCTTAGTATCATCTGCATACTTACTTATCCAATTTTCCACCCCATCATCCAGATCATTGATGTACATGACAAACAACAGTGGACCCAACACAGATCCCTTTCTTTTTTTTTCCACTTTCCAGCATTTATGGGGTTCGGTTTTTCAAGATATCTTCCTTGATTCAATATAGAAGTCTGCATTCACCTGAGTTCTCACTTATACTGATTATGTTGTACATAGTTATGTGGTATCAAGCTGAGGTATACTATAATTATCTTTATCTCACTACATGCAATATGATTGGAATAATTTCCTTTGAAACAGATTTAATGACATGCATTATTTTTCAATTACATTGTAGCCTTGCAAATGAACAGACTTTGTGTGTGAATCTATTGCAAGAAGATTCTAGCCATTACATGCATGAGAATGACCTTGTGGGTTCTTGGAGGGATGTGGGAATGGTAACCAACTTTGGCAAAGGCTCAAATATAGCAGTAATAGAGTATTTAATATCCTATCTGATTTGGTAAAATGTGTAAAGGAAGGCTGATGCATTAGCAGAAGTTCCACACAGATATTGCAGTTGAAAAATTACTTTCCTTGCCCTGTGTCCCTTAGTGAGAGAATTTCATATTTTATCTACAAATATTAACTTTTAGAGCGATATAGGCCAATTGCGGACAAGTGGGACTAGTGTGGACGAGGCATCTGGTTAGTATGGGCAAGGTGGGCTGAAGAGCCCTTTTCAATGCTGTATGACTGACTTGGTTTTCATCACATCTAATTAATCATCAGGTCGGGGGGAGTTCCCCCCGCCACGGGTGCCATGTAATCCCGTGCTCCCTGCTCCATGGTCGGATAGTCAGCGACTAAACTGTCTGCCCCACCTGGTTTGCCAGGTGAGGAGGGGGGTGTGGACCCCCTAGCAGGACCAAAAACAAGACCTGTAGAAGGGCGGATGAGCTTCTAGCGAGCCAACGGCCACCCACACTTCAGTAGAAGTTGCGATCACTGTTGTACAGAACATTGTATGGAAAGATGATAAAGCGCACACACACCAAAATCGTGTACTTCCAGCCACAGGAACTGGAGGACAGAGATGTGTGGTGCGTCCGTCACCGTTCCCGTTGGAAACCAGCACCGTTGCGTCGCTAATGTTTTCAACGATGGTGATGTTGATGATGACTACCACATACCTTTGGATCCATTTTTTTTTTTTTTTTTTTTACTTTAGTTTTTATTGCTTTTATGTCTACACAAATAAAACACAAATATAACAACGAAACATACATCATTACAATGAAATGTACAACGGTGTAGCGAGGGGTTCAGTTTACAATTAATGATGCAGTATACAGAACTATTTTCATATTAAAACATTTTCCAATAACTTACATTATTGTCTATAAGATTATACAGTGTTGATGTCTTCATTTCTATACCTAATCCATTTTTCCCATTTTCTTTTAAATTCGTCTTCTTTCACTCTTAGAGAATATGTCATTTTCTCCATGACAAATATTTCCTGTACTATGTCTAACCATTGTCTAAGTCTGGGTGTGTCCGCTGCAAGCCAGTTTCTTGTAATGGCCTTTCTGCCAGCTGTGAGTAGGATTTTAACCAAGTAATGGTCTTCCTTCAGCACCACTGTATTTATATTACACAGGTATAAAATGGAACACTTCTTGCAGACTATATATCCTAATACCTCCGTTAATTCTGAATTCACTCTGTCCCAAAATGGTTCTATTTTTGGGCAACTCCAGAAGATATGTGCATGGTTTGCGTCTGTTTGGCCACATTGCCTCCAGCATGTTTGCTGCCTTAGAATTTGCTTGCTTTTTATGTTAGGAGCAATAAAGAAACAAATCAAATTTTTCCATTTAAATTCTCTCCAATGTTGTGAATTGGTGGATGTCTGTAGTGTTACACACATATGATGCCATTCTTCTTCTGAGATTGCAATGTTCAATTCCTTTTCCCACTTAATATTTTACAAAAAATGTAGTTTTAGCTTGACATTCCATTAAACTATGATAGAGTTTAGAAATAATCCTTAATGTTTTTTGATGATACGCACTAACTATCACTTCTATCACTACCACTTAGATCCATTTTTATTCCATTTTCATCTACAATCAATTTTGATTTCATTGGTTCATCCTGACGTATCAACTTCCAGATCTTTGTCACATTGTAGGAGAAGTCTTGTGGAAGAAGGAATCTCATTGTTATTTAACAGACAGGGTGTGATAATAATGCAGGGCCAGAAGAGGATTGAGCAATGGAAATGGGGGAGCTACAGATGACACCAGCAAACACAAGAAAATGGAAGGACATAAGGATATAAGGAATAGGAGTAGAATTAGGCCATTCGGCCCATCAAGTCTACCGTGCCATTCAATCATGGCTGATCTATCTCTCCCTCCTAACACCATTCTTCTGCCTTCTCCCCATAACTGACACCTGTACTAATCAAGAATCTATTTATCTCTACCTTATGAATATACACTGACGGCCTTCTGTGACAAAAAAAATCACAGGTTCACCACCCTGTCACTAAAGACATTTCTCCTCATCTCCTTCCTCAAAGAACGTCCTTTAATTCTGAGCCCATGACCTCCAGTCTTAGAAGAAGGCCTCTGACATAAAGATTGTCCCACCAGCAAAAATGGTCATAGATGATCTTCCCCAGTACAGCTTCTTCAGTGCAATTTCCATACAGACATAGAAACATAGAAAATAGGTGCAGGAGTAGGCTATTCGGCCCTTCAAGCCTGCACCGCCATTCAATATGATCATGGCTGATCATCCAACTCAGTATCCTGTACCTGCCTTCTCTCCATACCCCCTGATCCCCTTAGCCACAAGGGCCACATCTAACTCCCTCTTAAATATAGCCAATGAACTGGCCTCAACTACCTTCCGTGGCAGATAATTCCAGAGACTCACCGCTCTCTGTGTGAAAAGAGACATAGAGCCATTGAGCCTGGCAACATGGAAACAGGCCCATCAGCACAAGTTATCCATATTGACCAAGATGCCCCAGCTAAGCTAGTGCCATTTGCCAACATTTTTCTAAACCTTTCCAATCGATGTACCCATCCAAATATCTTTAATTCTTTTTTGTTATTGAACCTGCCTCATCGACCTCTTCGGGCAGCTCGTTCCATTCACCCACTACCTTCTAAAATATATTTGCCTTGTTTTTAAATACCTCCAATGAATTTATCTCCACAAACCTTTGGTGTAGAGAATGTATAAGACTATTATGTTGAAGCATATCATTGCGGTAAATAAGGGGCATTAAACGACACAGTATGCTGGGAGCGGCCTCACTGCACAAATGAATCGATACTTTACTTTTTAAATTCAATCCCCCCATGCAACAAAAGTCAGTGTAACATTTGCATCTTAATGACCTTGCTGCACCTTCATGCTACCTTGTTTTTGTGTTTCGTGCGCAAGAACACAAGTCAAGCTGTCGACCGGACGTGTGATAGCTGCAGTCCAGAAAGATTTGCCAGGCAGGGTAGCACGCCAGAGCACTGGGGTATCGCTGCTAAGGTTTGATCACTGCCTTGCTCCCACTTCTTCCTGTTAAGGATCGATGTGGCATAAAGCCATGAATGCCAGCTACAGCAGAATAACACATGGAGTGCACAGTTGGCTGTAAAAGGAGTTGGAGGAAGGGGGAGGAGGATGGGGATGCAACGAGCGTTGTAGGGCATATCTGCTTTTAAATGATTTCCAACTGTGCAGGAAAAAAATTAATATCCTACACCAAAGTTGAGGAATGTTTGGTTCCTATGCAAAATGAGGTCTTCAAAGTGTGTAACATATCAAATTTAAAGCTAAATAAAAACTTAATTTGCCATTACCATTAATTGCCATTATGAACGAAGAATTTACAACCGATCTAAACATTGAGAAAATTACAGATGTAAATGTAACATTGTTAAAGTAGCTGTCTTAATTACAGCATTATGCTCAGGGCAGTTCTCTGAATAATTCTCTGAGCTAGCTTGTGGTGTTGCATAACATACGTGAAGCATTTACCCACGTGGCCCTTTACCCTCGAGCTTTTAACACAATGAAAGTATTCCATAAAATTTTATCGGAAGTTTAACAATACGATATTTTATCCAGCTTCTACTGAAGTGATATAATATGTTTCACAGGATGTGCTCTGCACACAACAGAAATGTGTGACAGCTTGTTGTTGCAGAAATTAATGTCATTACTTTGTGTACTGTAAGTGTGCAAAGAAGGTTAGCCCAAACAAAATAAAATAATAATAAATAATCTCTCAACCAAGGCCCTTTATTTTCTCCCTGCAGTGTGACACCTCACCATTTAACTGATCCCATATTAGTGCTTGGATTTTTTCACATGCTTTGTAACATTAAATTGTAATTGCTTCAGAGACTCATTTATTATTACAGTTACAAAGGCACAGGGAATTACATTACGTTTAAGAAGGAACTGCAGATGCTGGAAAATCGAAGGTAGACAAAAAATGCTGGAGAAACTCAGCGGGTGAGGCAGCATCTATGGAGCGAAGGAAATAGGCGACGTTTCGGGTCGAGACCCTTCTTCAATACAATGTGATACCCTGTGTTTCTCAACAAAGCCAGAACAATCCTTTCCATTTAATTTGAAAGCTGTAAACTCCCCATTTTTAAAAAATCTAACCCAACAAACTTAAATCATTTTTGTGAAGAAGTAACCAAGGACATTTTCAAGGGCAGGGCATGGGCATAGTCTACATGGACTTCTGTATGGATACAGAACTCCATGAACTCTCATGAGATCCAGGGAGAGCTAATTAACTGGATACAGACACGAAATGCTGGTGTAACTCAGGGGGTCAGGCAGCATCTCTGGAGAAAAGGAATAGGCGACATTTCGGGTTGAGACCCTTCTTCAGGCAGTCAGAGGAAAGGGAAAAGAGAGATATGGTGATATAGAGAGATCTAGAACAAATGAATGAAAGATATGCAAAAAGTAACATTGGTTATGGGCTAGCTGATAATGAATTACAATGGATGACAATGAAACTGGTACGATGATTAGGGTGGAGGGGGGACGGAGAGAGGGAATGCAAGGGCTACTTGAAGTTAGAGAAGGCAATATTCATACCCCTGGGTTAACTGGAGAAAGAATTGGCTTAATTGTAGAAAGCACAGGGTTGTGATGGAAGGTAGCTTTACAGACTGGAGGCGAGAGATATGCTTCAGGGATCAGTGCTGGGCCCATTGTGGCTTGCCACCTACAACAACGATTTGGATGCGAATGCACGGGGCATGATTAGTAGTTTGCAGATGCCACTAAAATAGATGGTGTTGCAGGGAGAGAAGATGGTTATCAAGCCCTGCAGAGGAATCTTGAACAGCTGGGCAAATGGGCTGAAGTCTGGTTAATGTAGATGAATGCAGATAGGTCTGAGGTGTTGCGTTTTGGGAAGTGAAATCCAGGCAAGGCCTTCACAGTGAACAGTATGGCCCTGGGCAGTATTGTAGAGCAGTGGAATCTCAGAGTGGGCAATAGACAATAGGTGCAGGAGTAGACCATTCGGCCCTTCGAGCCAGCGCCGCCATTCAATGTGATCATGGCTGATCATCCCCAATCAGTACCCCGTTCCTGCCTTCTCCCCATATCCCCTGACTCAGCTATTTTTTAAGAGCCCTATCTAGCTCTCTCTTGAAAGCATCCAGAGCACCTGCCTCCACCGCCCTCTGAGGCAGAGAATTCCACAGACTCACAACTCTCTGTGAGAAGAAGTGTTTCCTCGTCTCCATTCTAAATGGCTTACCCCTTATTCTTAAACTGTGGCCCCTGGTTCTGAACTCCCCCAACATCGGGAACATGTTTCCTGCCTCTAGTGTGTCCAAACCCTTAACAATCTTATATGTTTCAATGAGGTGCCCTCTCATCCTTCTATACTCCAGAGGGTACAAGCCCAGCCGCTCCATTCTCTCAGAATATGACAGTCCCGCCATCCCGGGAATTAACCTTGTAAACCTACGCTGCACTCCCTCAATACAAGTACATTGTTCTCTGAAAGTGGCATCACATGTAGATAGGGTAATGAGGAAGATTTTCAGCACATCATTCGAGGAATTGAGTATAGATGTTGAGATGTTATGTGTAGGAAAGAACTGCAGATGTTGGTTTAAATCGAAGGTAGACACAAAATGCTGGAGTAACTCAGCGGGACAGGTAGCATCTCTGGAGAGAAGGAATGGGTGACAATTCCGGAACAATTGGAGGAAATTGCCAAAATTCTATGCACCAAACTACCTACCAAATACATTCTGCAACTTCATTCAATGAATCTTCTTGCACTGTGAATATGTCCTTTTGTTTAAAAGTTTGTTTTCATAATTCAAACATAATTCAAACATAATAAGACCGAGATGAGTAGGACTTTTTTCACACAGAGTGGTGAGTCTCTGGAACTCTCTGCCACAGAGGGTAGTTGAGGCCAGTTCATTGGCTATATTTAAGAGTGAGTTAGATGTGGCAAAAGGGGATCAGGGGGTATGGAGAGATGGCAGGTACGGGATACTGAGTTGGATGATCAGCCATGATCATATTGAATGGCGGTGCAGGCTCGAAGGGCCGAATGACCTGCTCCTGCACCTAATTTCTATGTTTCTATAAATATTTGAATCTTGCTGTCAATGAAAGCAAAAGTCCCCTATTTTACTCTGAATTATGTTGTCTTGATTTAGATTTCATCGAGCAAATATAAATTATTCTATAATGGTTCAGAAATAACTAAATATGGTTAGCATGCACGCAGTTCTTTACAATTAACTTGGGTAGATTGGGATGATGATGAAGATCCATTAGTCTATGTGCTCTTAGTTTTGTGTGGAAAATAAAGGTGAAGCCAGCTCCTTGTGGCACTGATCCAAAATTGAGCTGGCTCACATTTTCTTTTATGTAGTCAAATTCTATGTTAAGCCATGAGTTTTTTTTTCCAGAAGACCCCACAGTCTAGATCAATATCACCTTTAAGATTATAAAATCCTGGGGTTCTTGGCCAGACAGATATTCTTATCAAGTTCCCGAACACTGATCCTTGATGTAACTTGCTAGCACAATTTAGTCAGCTTTCCCCTAGTCCCAGAAATAGATCATATTATTGCAGAACCCCATCTGACACTGAAATATCTTGAGCCTGTCCCTTACTTGTGAAGCTAAGCAGATTTTTTTTTTTAATGTATTCTTTCGCCTTAGGTGTCCAGAGAGCTTGTTGAGCTGAGTCCTACTGTACAATTCTTCCCTTCCCTCCCGCTCTACCCCTTCCCCGGGCACTTTCCCTTGCAACCGCAAGAAATGCTACACTTGTCCCTTCACCTCCCCCCTCCACTCCTTTCAGGGACCCAAGCAGTCCTTCCAGGTCCGACAGAGGTTCACCTGCACCTCCTCCAACCTCATCTACTGCATCCGCTGCTCCAGATGCCAGATGATCTATATCGGTGAGACCAAGCGGAGGCTTGGCGATCGTTTCGCCGAACACCTCCGCTCGGTCCGCATTAACCAAGCCGACCTCCCGGTGGCTCAGCACTTCAACTCCCCCTCCCATTCCGTATCCGACCTCTCGGTCCTGGGCCTCCTCTACGGCCAGAGTGAGCAACACCGCAAGTTGGAGGAACAGCACCTCATATTCCGCTTGGGGAGTCTGCACCCTTTGGGCTTGAACATTGAATTTTCTCAATTCTGTTAACCCTTGCTGTCTCCTCCCCTTCCCACCTCACCCTCAGCCCTTGGGCCCTGGCATCCCCTCTCTCTCTATCTCCCTCCCCCACCCTAGTCGCACTAGCTTCTCATTTTCACACCACAAACAGCTTACAATGGCTTGTTCCCTTTATCATCGATACTTTTTTGCATATCTTTCATTCATTGTTCTTTATCCCTCCACATCACCGTCTATATTTCTCGTTTCCCTGATCCCTGACCAGTCTGAAGAAGGGTCTCGACCCGAAACGTCGCCTATCTCCTTCGCTCCATAGATGCTGCTGCACCCGCTGAGTTTCTCCAGCCTTTTGTGTGCCCTCCTACTGTACAAGTACATGTGCAAAGGATATAATTCTTCAGTGCAGTGCAGTGGGGCAACACGGTGGTGCAGCAGTAGAGTTGCTGCCTGACAGTGCCAGAAACCCGGGTTAGACCCTGCCTAACGGTGCTGTCTGTACAGAGTTTGCATGTTCTCCCCATGATCGTGTGGGTTTTCCCCAGGTGCTCCGGTTTCCCTCCACATCCCCAAAGACATGTAGGTTTAAAGGTTCATTGGCTTTGGTAAAATTATAAAATTATCCCTCGTGTGTAGGATAGTGCTTGTGTCGGGGGATCGCTGGTCCGTGTGGACTCGGTAGGCCGGAGGGCCTGTTTCCACGCTGTATCTCTAAACCAAACTAAAGAAAGTTTGGAGGCTTTGTGTGGATTATGAAAATGCTGTGTTGGCTTTGCTTCAGCATTCCTTCAACGCTGCATTTGCCAAGGAGATGAAAGAAAGTCTGGTACATTACGAAGCAACAAGAAAACTGGGAGAAACATCAAAGATTCGATGCAACCATTTCCTGTTGTTTCCTGTTGAATATGCCGGAATATTGGTCGATCTGGTCAATCACCATACGTACTTCTAAAGAAAATTCCACTTGAGTGTGTGAATGTATAATATTTTAAAAACTTAGTTGAAGAAGGAATCCATCACAAACACTTCATAGTTAGATTTAGTTTTTATACATATATGTAGATGCTCTCTGTAATTGTGGCCTCTCCTATAAAGCAGGCTCTGGTTTACATTTTTTGGTACAATATTGAGGCAGTGTGGTTGCACACACAGGAAATCATATTTTAAAGAAACATAACGTGCCAATAGCAGCTTGTTCCTAGAATTGTTATGATTTAGATTTTCCTTTGTATTGAGCCTATAAGTCAATTTTATTTTGGTTCTGAATTATTTTAAACTAAAATGCTACTATGAAATAAGACGGAAGAAAACAGGTTTTAAAAGTGAGGAGCTACATTTTTTGGGGGAGAGCACTAGATATGCAGCGGGTAAGATTTATCACTAATTACTGTTCCTTGATAACAGTAATCCTTCCTTCACAATGGTTCTAATGCAGTTTTCAACCATTTGGGAGAGCTGAATATCATGTGATGCAGTGCCCTCCATAATGTTTGGGACAAAGACCCATCAATTATTTATTTGCCTCTGTACTCCACAATTTGGGACTTGTAAATTAAAAAAATCACATGTGGTTAAAGTGTACATTGTCAGATTTTAAAAAAAGGGTATTTTTATACATTTTGATTTTTACCATGTAGAAATTACAACTGTGTTTATTCATAGTCCCCTGATTCCAGGGCACCATAATGTTTGGGACACATGGCTTCACAGGTGTGTTTAATTGCCTCCTTCATGCAGGTATAAGAGAGCTCTCAGCATTTAGTCTTCCCTCCAACCTTTGGAAACTTATATTGCTGTTTATCAACATGAGGGCCAAAGTTGTGCTAATGAAAGTCCAGGAAGCCATTATGAGACTGAGAAACAAGAATAAAACTGTTAGAGACATCAGTCAAACCTTAGGCTGCCCAAAATCAACTGTTTGGAACGTCATTTAGAAGAAAGAGAGCACTGGTAAGCTTACTAACCACAAAGGGACTGGCAGGCCAAGGAAGACCTCCACAGCTGATGACAGTAGAATTCTCTCTGTTCTAAAGAAAAAAATCCAAACACCTGTCTGTCAAATCAGAAACACTCTTCAGGAGTCAGGTGTGGATTTGTCAATGACCACTGTCCACAGAAGACTTCATGAACAGAAATACAGAGGCTACACTGCAAGATGCAAACCACTGGTTAGCCGCAAAGATAGGATGGCCAGATTACAGTTTGCCAAGAAGTACTTAAAAGAGCAATCACAGTTCTGGAAAAAATGTCTTGTGGACAGATGAGACGGAGATTAACATATCAGAGTGGTGGCAAGAGCAAAGTATGGAGGAGAGAAGGAACTGCCCAAGATCCAAAGCATACCACCTCATCTGTGAAACACGGTGGTGGGGGTGTTATGGCCTGGGCATGTATGGCTGCTGAAGGAACTGGTTCACTTATCTTCATTGATGATACAACTGCTGATGGTAGTAGCAGAATACATTCTGAAGTGTATAGGCACATCCTATCTGCTAAAGTTCAAACATATGCCTCAAAACTCATTGATTGGCAGTTCATTCTACAGCAGGACCATAGAAACATAGAAAATAGGAATTCGGCCCTTCGAGCTTGCACTGCCATTCAATATGATCATGGCTGATCATCCAACTCAGTATCCTGTACCTGCCTTCTCTCCATACCCTCTGATCCCCTTAGCCACAAGGGACACATCTAACTCCCTCTTAAATATAGCCAATGAACTGGCCTCAACTACCTTCTGTGGCAGAGAATTCCACAGATTCACCACTCTCTGTGTGAAAAATGATTTTCTCATCTCGGTCCTAAAAGACTTCCCCCTTATCCATAAACTGTGATCCCTTGTTCTGGACTTCCCCAACATCGGGAACAATCTTCCTGCATCTAGCCTGTCCAACCCCTTAAGAATTTCTGTAAGTTTCTATGAGATACCCCCTCAATCTTCTAAATTCTAGCGAGTACAAGCCGAGTCTATCCAGTCTTTCTTCATATGAAAGTCCTGACATCCCAGGAATCAGTCTGGTGAACCTTCTCTGTATTCACTCTATGACCAAAACTGTACGCAATACTCCAGTTGTGTTCTCACCAAGACCCTGTACAACTGCAGTAGAACCTCCCTGCTCCTATACTCAAATCCTTTTGCTATGAATGCTAACATACCATTTGCTTTCTTCACTGCCTGCTGCTCCTGCATGCCTACTTTCAATGACTGGTGTACCATGACACGCAGGTCTCGTTGCATCTCCCCTTTTCCTAATCGGCCACCATTCAGATAATAGTCTACTTTCCTGTTTTTGCCACCAAAGTGGATAACCTCACATTTATCCACATTATACTGCATCTGCCATGCATTGGCCCACTCACCCAACCTATCCAAGTCACCTTGCAGCCTCCTAGCATCCTCCTCACAGCTAACCCCGTGATCCCACCATGATCCCAAACATACTGCTAAAGTAACAAAGGAGTTTTTCAAAGCTAAGAAATGGTCAATTCTTGAGTGGCCAAGTCAATCACCCAATCTGAACCCAATTGAGCATGCCTTTAATATGCTAAAGATGGCTGCAATACCAGCCTGGCAGAGCATCACCCGTGAAGACAAGACACCCAGCAACTGGTGATGTCCATGAATCGCAGACTTTAAGCAGTCATTGCATGTAAAGGATATGCAACAAAATACTAAACATGACTATTTTCATTTACATGACATTGCTGTGTCCCAAACATTGTGTAGTTCTGCAATGGGGGGGATGGGGGGGGGGGGGGGGGGGCTATGTATAAACACTGCTGTAATTTCTACATGGTGAAACCAAAATGTATAAAAATACCGTGTTAAAGAAGGAACTGCAGATGCTGGAGAATCGAGGGTTACACAAAAAGCTGGAGAAACTCAGCGGGTGCAGCAGCATCTAAGGAGCGAAGGAGATAGGCGACGTTTCGGGTCGAGACCCTTCTTCAGACTGGTCAGGGATCAGGGAAACGAGAGATATAGACGGTGATGTGGAGAGATAAAGAACAATGAATGAAAGATATGCAAAAAAGTATCGATGATAAAGGGAACAAGCCATTGTAAGCTGTTTGTGGTGTGAAAATGAGAAGCTAGTGCGACTAGGGTGGGGGAGGGAGATGGAGATAGAGGGAATGCCAGGGCCCGAGGGCTGAGGGAGAGGTGGGAAGGGGAGGAGACAGCAAGGGTTAACAGAATTGAGAAAATTCAATGTATAAAAATACCCTTTATTAAAATTTGACAATGTGCACTTCAACCACAAGTGATTTTTTTTGTCCCAAACATTGTGGAGGGCACTGGATTTCAATCACCTCACAAGGGCGGTACATTGGTGCAACAGTGGAGTTGCTGCCTTACAGCGCTTGCAAGGCCGGAGACACGAGTTCGATCCCGAAGACGGGTGCCGTCTGGACAGAGTTTGTACGTTGTCCCCGTGACAGCGTCGATTTTCTCCGAGATCTTTGGTTTCCTCCCACACTCCAAAAACGTACAGGTTTGTAGGTTGATTGGCTTGGTGTAAATGTAAATTGTCCCGCGTGTGTGTAGGATAGCGTTAATGTGCGGGGCTTGGCGCGGTCTCGGTGGGCCGAAGGGCCTGTTTTTTTTGCTGTATCTCTAAACTAAACTAAACTAAAAATCTATCATGGATGATCATGATCATGAATTTTAGACTGCATTAATTGGCTTTATTTGGGGGCGGTTTAGGCAAGTAAAATAAAGTCATTTTATTTATATAGCACGTTTAAATCAACTCGCATTGAAACCAAAGTGCTTTACATAAAATAAATAATAAAGTTTCCGTACATCCATAGAAAAAATTAAAAATAAGAAAATGATACAACACATTATAGAATTCAACATGAACGTCCCCCCACAGCAGAATAAAAAATTTCCACTGTGGGGGAAGGCATCAGAAAGTTCAGTCCTCTTCCTCTGTGAAACACCCGAGGTCGGGGCCTATTTGAGGCCAGTCCGATGTTTTCAGGCCCTCTTTGCCGGGAAGATGGAACTCCGGCGTCGGGTGAACACTCCTCAGCGGCTTGGAAATGTCTGGAGCGGCCGCTTCCTCCCCGGAGACCCGGCACCCGTAGTCCTCAGGCCGCGCTGGCTGGAGCTTCAACTCTAGCGATCTCGGATCCCACGCTCCGCCGTGTTCCAAATCCAGCGCCGCCCGCCCACAGCCGGACGCCTGCAGCCACAGCATGGACAGCTCAGCAAGGATGGTTAACCTTTCATGCCCGGGAATAAAATGCTATTCATTCCTTCCCATTAACTCAACAGGTAATTTAATTTGCTTCTATGTGTTTTCAATTATGGAACCACATCTGGGTTAATGCATTGCACTTCCCGGTTAAATCAATGGAAATCAAATAGAGATAAAGTTTTGCCATTGAACAACTAGAAACGGATTAATGCACACCCATCTGCAGCCATTGTAATTCAACTGTAAGTTCGCTGCAAATATCCAAAGTAGACCTAATTAGCCAGAGGGAATGCACATGCAGAGTGACAAATCCTATTTTCTAATGTGCTCCACTTCACAGATATATTTATCAGGAACTATTTTCTAAGTTGGTTTCCTGTTGCAGAACTTGTTTTATATTTCCTTATGTTACAGAAGGAAGACACTAAAATTAGAGGTGGACCAGATTCACATCGGGATCTGGGCAAATGGGCAGTGGAAGCTGGGCGACATGTAAATGTAGACTCTTCCATTTTGGCCACATTTACCACATGTGGAGAGGATATTTCCACTAGTGGGAGTGTCTAGTAACCAGAGGCCATAGCCTCAGAATAAAAGGACGTATCTTTAGAAAGATCAGAAGAAATGTCTTTATTCAGAGGGTGGTGAATCTGTGGAATTCATTGCCACAGACAGCTGTGAAGGCCAAGGCAATAGGTGTTTTTAAGGCGGAGATTGATAGAATGTTTATTAGTACGGGTGTCAGGGTTACAGGGCGAAGGCAGGAGCATGAGGTTAAGAGGGAAAGATAGATCAGGCATGATTGAATAGCAGAGTAGACTTGTTGGGCCGAATGGCCTTATTTTGCTCCTCGAACTTATGAACATATGATGTTCGACCTTTCTGGGGATATTGGCAAACCTGAAATGTTTAAATGCACCCAGGATAAATCAAACACCCATTTATGCAAAGCTAAGAATTTACCAGGCAAACAGCCAAATAAAACAGATTGATATCAATGCTACCACAATAACACACCCAACCGTCTGATATAAAACTATACCCGTATCGAAAATACGCCGCAAATATAATTTACAAATTCACTCTCACATTTGTGTCTCTTTCAGAAAGAAGTAAACAATTGCATAACAATTTAATTATTATGCGAAGAGCATTTTGTGTGTGCCATTGAAATAGAGATGATAAATCGAAATGGATACATTCACAATTTTCTCTTGGATTATTCTGTAAAAATTACCATTAGAAATTTTATGGCGAGCCATTATAATGTACTCTAGTAGGGTAAGAAGATTATTTATTAGCGCTTGCTGAGTTCTAATGAAGTCTCCTGCATACTAATATATTTTTAGTAAAAGAGGCTCAAAACAGAAGAGCTGTGAGAATTACACATCAAAGATCACCACATGTTTTTAGTGCAATTAATATTCATGAGTACCCTTCAAAAGCATATTAGAGATGCTGTATAAATGTGCATACATATCTGGATATTGAAGATACTTACACTGTTTACCTCCAGGTCATTCTAAAGACTTGGAGTTTAATTCCACAGATGACTGAGAAACTGAAAATTAATTGCACATTTTGCAAAATGTATTAAAAGCACAGTACATGTGGTGATTGGATGGTGGGATTTAATTGTTTAGCTTAGAGATAAAGCACAGGCCTTTTGGCCCACCGAGTCCACAACAACCAGTGAATGCCATGCACTAACACTATCCGACAGGCGAGGGACAATTTACAATTTTTACTGAAGCCAATTAACCTACAAACCTATATGCGTTTGGAGCGTGAGAGTAAACCGGAGCACCCAGAGAAAACCCACGCGGTCATGGGGAAAATGTACAAACCCCGTACTGACAGCAATCAAACCTGGGTCCCTGCGGCAGTAAGGCAGCAACAGTAGTGCCACCGTGCCACCCAATTGGTGGTTATTGAATGGAGTGGGGAGGATTGGGCTGATTGATGCACAAGAGAGCAGTGATGGTTTGTTGCAGCAAGGATGATGCCAATTATGGGACCACGTGGCTATTGGGTTGAGGAGAAGGAGGAGGAAGAATTAACCTTATGGTTGCATTTTATTCATTATATTTATCAAAACTTATCCCATGACGTGGCCTTCAAGCATAAAGCCACATGACATGAATTCAGGGCCTTTGGCTCAGCAAGTCTGCGTCAACATTCAAACTTCCTTTTAGTGTAAACCTATTCTTTTCCAATTTTATTCTTCCCACATTCCCATCAACTTTTCTCAGATCCGATCACTCATCTACGCATTAGGGGCATTGGATTGTGGCCACTTAATTTAACAATCCTTCATTCACATACCACAGTCTGTTCGTATTGGTGGAAATGTGTCAGACTCGATAACAATCAGCACGGGAGCACCTCAAGGCTGCGTGCTCAGCCCCCTGCTGTACTCACTCTATACTCATGACTGCGTAGCCGGTCACAGTGCGAACTCCATCATCAAGTTCGCTGACGACACCACTGTTGTGGGACGTATCACTGATGGGGATGAGTCGGAGTACAGAAGAGAGATCGAGCGACTGTCCATATGGTGCCAGCACAATAACCTGGCCCTCAACACCAGCAAAACGAAGGAACTGATTGTGGACTTTGGAAGGAGTAGGATTGTGACACACAGTCCTGTTTATATCAACTGTTCGATGGTTGAAAGGGTCAAGAGCTTCAAATTCCTGGGCGTGCACATCTGTGAAGATCTTTCCTGGTCCGAGAACACAGATGCAATTATTACGAAAGCTCATCAGCGCCTCTACTTCCTGAGAAGATTACAGAGAGTCGGTTTGTCAAGGAGGACTCTCTCTAACTTCTACAGGTGCACAGTAGAGAGCTTGCTGACTGGTTGCATCGTGGCTTGGTTCGGCAACTTGAGCGCCCTGGAGAGGAAAAGACTACAGAAAGTAGTAAACACTGCCCAGTCCATCATCGGCTCTGACCTTCCTTCCATCGAGGGGATCTACCACAGTCGCTGCCTCAAAAAGGCTGGCAGCATCATCAAGGACCCACACCACCCTGGCCACACACTCATCTCCCTGCTACCTTCAGGTAGAAGGTACAGGAGCCTGAGAACTGCAACGACCCGGTTCAGGAATAGCTACTTCCCCACAGCCATCAGGCTATTAAACCTGGCTCGGACAAAACTCTGAACATTAATACCCCTCCATCTGTTATATGCACTTTATTAATTTATTAATTAATGTGTGTATTTAAAGTATAGAATTGTAGTCAATGCCTACTATGTTTTGTTGTGCTATGCAAAGAAAGAATTTCATTGTCCTGTCAGGGACACATGACAATAAACTCTTTTGACTTGACTTTGACAATCCGCACATCTTAGCGATGTGTGAGGAAACCTGAGCACTATGAGGAAATGCATACAGTCACGGGGAGAACATGCGAGCTCCACGCAGACAGTGCAGGATATCAGGCAAGAAGTGTACCTCTAGCATGGTCAGGCATCTGCTCTGCTGTGCAACCTTGTTAGTTAGCTTCAACCAGTGAGAGTCCTAAACAAAGGACAATAATTATACGGTAAGTTGGTGGTTGTCTAAAATCCCAGCCCATAGAACTTTCTTCCCACAGAGGATGGTGAACCTTTGGAGAAGGGTTATAAAGGCTAGTTTGCTGGTTTAGTTTGGTTTAGGGTTATTATTATGATGTGTACCGATGTACAATGAAAAGCTTTGTTGAAACATAGAAACATAGAAAATAGGTTGCAGGAGTAGGCCATTCGGCCCTTCGAGCCTGCACCGATAGACACAAAAAGCTGGAGTACCTCAGCGGGTCAGACAGCATCTCTGGAGAAAAGGAATGGATGATGTTACGGATTGAGACCCTTCTTCAGATTGAAGAATCTTTAAAGTCTTAAAGTATTATGCTGGGATTTTGTGATGTTACTTCACTTACCCTACGGCAGTTTCCTACAGGTCACACACTTCCACCAGGCCGGTGGCTTACCTTTGTTGATGTGTTGTCTCTTGCACACTTGTGAGCAAAGGAACATATGGCAGTGGCCTTT
This sequence comes from Okamejei kenojei, assembly GCA_035221665.1. Lineage (NCBI taxonomy): Eukaryota > Metazoa > Chordata > Chondrichthyes > Rajiformes > Rajidae > Okamejei > Okamejei kenojei. The sequence continues at coordinate 140,444,454 of CM069133.1, forward strand.
CATATATTGTAGCCAAGCGCTTAACAACATTCATGGGTAGACTTGGTCTTGCATGTCTTACTTTTTAAACCATTTTTTGGACAGGGTTGCTGAAAAATGTTATTTGGCAACACCACAACAAGCTACCATGACAGTAAGGGCTTGAGGGAACATGGCAAGCAAAAGGGCATCTTTTTGATCAGTCGCAATGAAAAATTGTGACTGAGAAGCAATTATGAATTAAATTGTGCAGGTACAGCTTTCTGTAGAAGAGGGAATGTGTGATTGGATTATGAGAGCACAGAGAGGCAGAATGGAAAAGAAAAATACAAAGATAAACCTAATGTTTTAAAATTATGAAGGGGTGAGCCACTGCATTTCCAGCAATTATTTTTGTGTACCTAAGTATTTGACTAGAAATAATAGTTACCACAGGATGAATAGACAACACATTTCATAAAGCCATTGACTGGATTTCTGAGTTTACCCATGCACTTGGTCCTTGTGGCACTTGCACATAAACCACAGTCTGTGCCATTAGCTTCATCATTATTTTGGCAGCAGATTATGACCTTTTGACTCATTATCCAAACTTCTCCTGGTGATACAAGTTTATCCTGTAAATTTCTGATAGTTTTTCCACTTGCAAAAAGGGAGAGTGACACGGTGAATTCAGAGGCGAGGGTCCTGAACTTCAAGACAGGAGACTTTGAAGGTATGAGATGGGAATTGGCTAGGATAGACTGGCAAATTATATTTAAAGGGTTGACGGTGGAGATGCAATGGCAAAGATTTAAAGACTGCATGGATGAACTCCAAAAATTGTTCATCCCTGTCTGGCGAAAAAAATAAAATGGGGAAGGCGGCTCAACCGTGGCTAACGAGGGAAATCAACGATAATGTTAAATCCAAGGAAGACACATATAAATTGGCCAGAGAAAGCAGCAAACCGGAGGAATGGGAGAAGTTTAGAATTCAACAGAGGAGGACAAAGGGGTTACTTAAGAAGGGGGAAAAAGAGCATGGAAGAAAGTTTGCGAGTAATATAAAAACTGACTCTAACAGCTTCATTAGATATGTAAAAAGGAAAAGATTGGTGGACGAATGTAGGTCCCTTACAATCAAAGACACGTGATTTTATAATGGGAACAAGAAAATGCCAGAACAGTTAAACAAGTACTTTGGTTCTGTCTTCACTGAAGAAGACACAAACAATCTCCCAGAAATACTAGGGGACCGAGGATCTAGTGGGAGGGACGAACTGAAGGGAATCCACATTAGTCAGGAAATGGTGTTAGGTAAATAGTTGGGACTGAAGGCAGATAAATCCCCAGGGCCTGATGGTCTGCATCCCAGAGTATTCAAGGAGGTCTCCCTAGAAATCGTGGAAGTATTGGTGATAATTTTTCAATGTTCTCTCGACTCCGGACCAGTTCCTGGAGGGCCGATTTCTGTGCTATTATGCTTGTGAGTACAAAGCTCTGCCTGCCAGAAATATATATGAAGCATCAGTATAGCTGTAATTTTCAACATCTGTTCGTAAATTTGAAGGTGTTACTAAATTTAAACCAGCTCCTGACATTGATGCAGTTTGAAGGCAAGTGGGGTGCAATTAACCATCATTAGGTTTGAGCTCCTGAGTACATGTCCACTAATCATGTAGTAAGTTTCCTTATTGTTGAAAAAAAAAAGAAACTATGAAACAACAAAACAAAAATAGTTGAAATAGTCAGTGGGCGAGGAGTATTTGAAAGGGAAAAAAAAAGTCAAATTAGTGTCCATTATTCCTTGATGAAATTAATCCTGATGAAGGACAGATGACGTTAGTTTCTCAGTCTCTTACTATTTGTCACTTTGTAGTGAGTTTTTGGTTCATCATTGGAATCTAGCAACATGGCTGGGAAGGAAAGGGATAATGGTTTGCAGGATGATCCGGATCAAGGCGATGCCTGCAATCCGCCTTCAAGGCCAGCTGCAGCGGGGACTTTGGAACTGCTGCCAACACTGGCAACTCTTGCTCATGGAGTCAGTGTGCTGTTTCTATGCAATATGTGTGGCAATAATCTTACTGATCTGTATGCTAGGAAAGAATTTCACTGTACCTTGGTACACGTAATAAGAAAGAACCATTGAATGTGGCGCTTAATGGGTGAGACAAAGGCACGGCAGGCCCGACAGCTTCAGTTCTACCTCCAGTGTTTTCTGTGTGGAGTTTGCATGCTCTCTCTGCTTGTGTGTGTTTCCCCAGCATGGTCTGGTTTCGTCCCACACCCCAAAGACACGCTGGCTGTTAAATTAATTGTCTACCATTAATTAACCCAAGTGCAGTTGGGTGGGGAGTTGATGTAATGCGGAAAAGATTAGGCTGCAGGGAAATAAATGGCGAGGGGGGGGGGGGGGGGGGGGTGAATTGACTCTAAAGGCTAGACTAGACTCTGTGGGCTGAATGGCATCCTTCTGTCATGTAAGATGAGGCTTAGTGGCGTTTGTGTGATGTTTAATTTTTGGGTTTGCCGCGTACATTGTTTTTCTGGCAGGATGTTTGTTTTAGTTTTAAGGTGTGCCTGATATTAGCAAGGTCGCGTTTACTACCCATTTGTGGATCTTATGAGCAAACCTGAGTCTTCTTCTCGAGTTGTTGCATTTAATTTAGTGAATTACTCTCAAAGTAATGTCGGGAAGCTTCCCCCAGCTGTGACGAAGGATAGTCCCAGGCAAGATCGCATATACCTTGGTGCAAATCCTTTCTTAAAGACACTCTGAAATCCAAATTGCCCTCAAGGCTACTTCTGTAGCTTGCATATTTAAGAAGGGGAAGGCTCTCATGCATTTACAACACTGATGAGTCTAGTTTAGAGATACAGCATGGAAACAGGCCCTTCAGCCCACCGTGTCCATGCTGACCATTTTACACCAGTTATATGTTATCCCTCTTTCGCATCCGCATCTATATCTTCCACACTAGGAGTAATTTACAGAGGTCAGTTAACTACCTCTTTTCCATTTTGTATCTCATTTCCATTTCCATTTTCCTATTTTTAATAATGTTAATCTGTATTATCATTTTTAACCAAAAGCCCTACTAGGGACAAGTATTGCGAATTAGATTTGGCTAATAACACTATGATGCGCACATCAGATGACTGTTTCAAGTGTATCTATGTTTTTGTATCTGTCCCTATTTAAATAAACCTTAATAATAATAATAACATACCCACATGTCTTTTGGGTGTGGGAGGAAATCGGAGTATACGGAGAAAATCGACACAATCAGAGGGAGGACGTACATATTGCACACGGACAGCATCTCAGGGCAGGATCGTACTCGGGTCTCTGGCACCGCCCAATGACAATTTCAATGTTTTATTCAGTCCTAGCCATTGTCAGTTTGAAGTAAAAGTATGTTTGTAAACTATTGGTTCTCAAGATGGAACTTATTACATTTCATCACATTTATTTCTTCCACGATAAACAAGTCAAGCAACTTTTGAAAATTTCCCCTTAAGCTAAATTCACGCATAAGGGGAACATTTCTTCAGGCTGTCACATTTTTAAGATTCCGGCAGTTAGTTTATATTCCCTGTGTGAACGCAGGAGCTCCAGATTATTTTGGGACTTTGCACATTGCTCAAGTCTCATGCCTGCAGTGTTTTGTGTTGCTGCTTGCTATTTAATAGGCTCCGTCAGAACTATGTTGATAATTTGAAATGTCATCACTTTCAAATATAGTTCCAGCACTCACTGTGAAAGTTCGTACATGAATAAAGATACCATAAGGGCCTGTCCCACTTGGGCGACCTAATCCGCGAGTTCTGGCAAGTTTGCCCTCGACTCATAGTCGCAACATGGTCGACACGAGGTCGTAGGAGGTCTTCGTAACTCTCCTTCATGCTCGAGAATGGTCTCCGCGTACTCGAGGCCTCAGCTAGGTCGTGGCGTTTTTTTCAATATGTTAAAAAATGTCCGCGAGTAAAAAAAGGTTGCCATGGAAAAAATCAATACTTTTTTTACTCGTAGGTTTAGTCGTAGTAGCTCGGCACGTTAGTCGTAGGTGATCGAGGGTAGTCGTAGGTAGTCTTCATCATAGTTGAAGGGAGGTCGTAGGAGATCGAAGGAGGTTGTGTTCACTCTCCACTATTCAGTGTACAATTTTCCCAAAGTTAGTCGAAGCTAGTCTTCAACCTAGTCGATGGAGGTTGAAGGAGGTCTTCAACATAGTCGAAGGAGGTCTTCAACATGTCATTTTTTCAAACTCTTCTAAACTCGCCAATTAGGTCGCCCAAGTTGGACAGCCCCTTTAGGCCACCAAACACTTAGATGTGTCCAGATTATGTGGAATCTTTTTCCAACACAGGTCCTTCTCAGGTTATAGCAGTTTTCAGTTCCTGTGAACTATATGCAGTCTGAACATTTGTAAATAGGAAGTGCAGCTGACTGTCACTATACTCAAATAAATGAGAGAAATATTTCTTGGAGATGCAGAGTCCCTTGCCCAGAGTGGGCGAATGGAGAACCAGAGGACATGGCTATAAGGTGAAACATAGAAACATAGAAACATAGAAACATAGAAATTAGGTGCAGGAGCAGGCCATTCGGCCCTTCGAGCCTGCACCGCCATTCAATATGATCATGGCTGATCATCCAACTCAGTATCCTGTACCTGCCTTCTCTCCATACCCCCTGATCCCTTCAGCCACAAGGGCCACATCCAACTCCCTCTTAAATATGGCCAACGAACTGGCCTCAACTACCTTCTGTGGCAGAGAATTCCACAGATTCACCACTCTGTGTGAAAAACGATTTTCTCATCTCCGTCCTAAAAGACTTCCCCCTTATTCTTAAACTGTGACCCCTTGTCCTGGACTTCCCCAACATCGGGAACAATCTTCCTTCATCTAGCCTGTCCAACCCCTTAAGAATTTTGTAAGTCTCTATGAGATCACCCCTCAATCTTCTAAATTCCAGTGAGTACAAGCCGAGTCTATCCAGTCTTTCTTCATATGGAAGTCGTGCCATCCCAGGAATCAGTCTGGTGAACCTTCTCTCAAGGGGGAAAGATTTATAGGTATCTGAGGGGTCACTTTTTCACACAAAGGATGGTGGGTGTATGGAACAAGCTGCCAGAGGATGTAGTTGAGGCAGGTGCTATTGCAACATTTAAGAAACAATTAGACATGTACATGGATAGGACAGACTTAGAGGGAGTTGTGCCAAATGCAGGCAGGTGGGGCTAGTGTAGATGGGACATGTTGGTTGGTTTGGGCAGGTTGGGCCAAGGAGCCTGTTTCCACACTGTATCTATGACTAAAACTATGGGCTCTCCCAGGGCACTGTGTTGTTAAACCAAGGCATTGTACTCAACCATTCATATTCCTCTGTAAGATGCAAACCTTAAACCAAGTTCCCATGGGCAGAAGGTGCGTGCAATTTCCCAACAGGGAAATCAGGAAATCCGTCCTGCTGGTCTCCCAAGCACTGGCTCATGTGCATGGGCTATCTATGAATTAGGATTTGTAATATGGCGGTGATCTGCAATATCCTGAGGAGAGGAGAAAATTGCCAGAGAAATAACATTGAAAGTGGATTTAAAACACAAGCGCAGATTGTTAAATTCTGGTTCATATTAACTCATACAATGTTATCCTGAGCTAAGAGCTTGTTGAATTACATTACCAAATGTTGCTTCACTTTATTTTAACTGTAATTTCTGTCATACAGCATGGAAACAGGCCCTTCGGCCCATTGGGTCTGTACTGATCATCATTAATCCTACACGCTCTTTTCAATTAATCTACCAACCCGACCAATTTGGAGATTTTGGAAGGAAATTTAAGCACCCAGACACAGGGAGAACGTGCAAATTCCACACAGACAGCACAGAGGTCAGGACTGAACCTGTGAAGCAGCTGTTCCACTGCGGCTGGTGAAATAGCACAATAACAACTTTTCACTGTAACTCGGTTCATGGGACAATAAAGCAAACTAACCTGAAACTGTTCCACTGCATTGCTTCGCTGCTCTGTTCCATTGTTCTATTTTACCCCGTTAACTAAAAGGCTGCAATAAACAACATCATAATCTTCAGCAAATAATCAGCCAGGAGCTGCTAGCTTGCTTGCTGGCATGACTATTTCCAGATCAGCCAATGTCCTTTTGTCATCCAAAGACATCTTACCCACTGTGGCTGCCTTGGATCTTGTTGAAGCCTTTGATGTCCTATTAAACATCAAATGTCATTTTAATATCTATTAAACATCAACAGAACAATTAAAAATAATCATAAAGCTATGAAAAATAATAAAGGGTTAAGTTTTAAAAACAATTGCATTTAAAAATATTTTTTTAAGTCAACGCGATTGCATCAAATAAAGTGAGAGTGCCCAACATCAGTTATTGTCTCTCACAGTTGCTGTTCTCCATTAAAGTGAGCGGACCCATTGCGCATGACCTGCATAAGTTTTGCATCACAACCTGTGCAGGTTCACTGCAGATTCTTCAGTGGAAACGCTGGAGGACGGGAATGGTTTTCTGTTCCAACGTTGGATTCCATAAGTAATCAACTGTCAGACCACGCTCGGTAACACCCCAGTAAAGAGTAGGTAGTATGTTACAGAGTTGCACACACGCAGAGGAGAAGAGAACTCCCTGAAGCTTATGGGCATTTTGCTGCAGAATACCCAGCATTTCCTGCAGGTTTTGGCCCAGTAAAGGTAGAGTACAGAGGAGATTTACTAGAATGTTGCCAGGGTTCCAGCAACTATGTTACAGAGAAAGGTTGAACAAGTTAGGTCTTTATTCTTTGGAGCGCAGAAGGTTAAGGGGGGACTTGATTGAGGTCTTTAAAATGATGAAAGGGATAGACAGAGTTGACGTGGATACGTTTTTCCCATTGAGGGTAGGGAAGATTCAAACAAGAGGGCATGACATGAGAATTAAGGGACAGAAGTTTAGTGGTAACGTGAGGGGGAACTTCTTTACTCAGAGGGTGGTGGCTGTGTGGAATGAGCTTCCAGCAGATCCTGGTGGAGGCAGGATCGATTTTAACATTTAAAAGTAAAGTGGATAGGTATATGGACGTGAAGGGAATGGAGGGGTATGGTCTGAGTGCAGGTAGATGGGACTAGGGGAAAACAAATGGTCGGCACGGACTGGAAGGGCCGAGAGGGCCTGTTTCCGTGGTGTAATTGTTATATGGTTACATGGTTAAGGTTCAGCTGATACCAAACAACTGAAAGAAAACCTTGCTATTTCAATTTAGTTCTTGGAGATACAGCCCAGAACAGGCCCTTAGGCCCACTGAGTCTGCGCCAATCAGCGATCCCCCCACACCGATACATTCGGGACAATTTACAATTTAAATCAGGATCGAACCAACTCTGGAGATGTAAGGAAGCAACTCTACCGCTGCGCCACCCTGTGTCTGCCAAAACATCCGTGTTTAATACACGAACTTCCTGGTATGCAAAGATAATTCCTAGCTTACCTTTTGTCCTGTATATTGTTTTCTCAAACTGCTTCCCACAGTCTTCTCCATCCTAACCTTTAAGGAATTTTAGACATTCCCACCTTCCTGTTTAAGTCTATCACCACCCTTTACCATGGGAAAAAAAATCATTTGATTTCAACTTCCTTGCAAATTATTTACCCATTTTAACTTGCTTTTCCTTCAAATATGCTGTAGTCTCTGTAGTGTACACCATTCAGGTCTCTTTGTTTTAACCCCTCTAATCAGGTTCCAGCTCCTGCCATTGCTGACCTGGCCATTGTTACCTCTCAGTTTGAGCAGTCCAGCAAAGTGCTGTTAGCATGTATTTAGCAGTAATATGAATAGTCATTGTTGAGTATAAACCTCCTTATTGTCTGTGGATTGAGTCTGCTGGTGAATACAATGGATTGCTAACAAGCAGCTTCATGTCAGCTTCATGATGGAGGAAATATCTTTACTCAAGGCGTTGACTTTTATTGAGCCTGCTGTGCCTGTAATGAAACACCGGGCTTGAGGTTTTGGGCAAACAAAAACTCTCACTCATGCCAGGTATGCCCCAAAATCCTGATCCTCTGATCTTCGTTTAATTTCTGTTTTATTGAGAATCCCTATTGCCGCCCTTGGTCAAATACTGCAATCTCAACCACAATACTACTTTATTAGCCAAGTATGTTTCGCAACATACGAGGAATTTCATTTGCCAAAATATTAGCATTAGCATTACTGGTGCTGAGGGTGCAGCTAGTTCTGCATCACTTTAGCGAGACAGATAATGCAGATACAGATATATCATGCTGCAAGAGAGAAACTGCCCAAAACGCTGAGCACTGCAAATGAATGCTCTGCATTGAAAATTGGGTGAACTGCAGATATTATTTATTTAGGTTTTGAAAGCATTTTATTGAATCTAAAATTTCCATTGCTTCGCCAGTGGATACATTTTCTTGGCTTTTCTTACTGGGGGGGAAACATCAGCCAGTGGGGCTTACATGCATCGTTAATTGTGCAAGGACAACAAAGCAATGAATTGAAAAATTTGAACTGACCGATCGCACAATTTGGATTATTCATATCTGACAGCACTTGTTCCTTTTGTAAAACGAGGTGAAAACAACACAGTGATTGGTGACTCTAAAGGGAAAGTTTATTTCTCTCATTTCAGGAATTACAACTAAATTATGGATTACACTCCAAAGAATATTTTAGATATCTACAAATTAGAGATTATGTTAAATCAAATACACTAGATTTTAGGAATAGAAAGACAGAAATTTTAGATGAATGTCTAAATAAACATCCGAATACAGAAAAATTAATATCATATATCTATAATATCTTACTGGAAAATGATTTACCAAATACGGATAAATATAAACAAGCATGGGAAAACGAATTAGGTCAAGTAATTAGTAGAGAAGTCTGGAATGAAAGTTTACAACATATACACCACTGCTCATTAAATGCCAGACACTCCTTGATACAATTTAAAGTTATACATAGATTACATTTCTCAAAATCCAAATTAAATAGAATTTTCTCAAATGTTTCCGCGATATGTGATAAATGTCAACAATTAGAAGCTAATTTAACACATTCATTCACAAAATGTATAAAAATTACTAATTTTTGGATAGAAATTTTTAAGATAATCTCAATTGTAGTTAATGCAAATTTAATTCCAGACTCAAAATTAATCATATTGGGAATACTAGAAACGAATCAGATATTAACAACACAACAAATAATTCTTATTGGTTATAGTTTAATAATTGGTAAAACATTAATACTAAGATTTTGGAAAGGTCCCATATCCCCTACAATTAAAATGTGGATTACAGAAATGTCGGAGACACTTCATCTGGAACGATTAAGACTTGTCCTGATGGACAGGTTGGATCAATTCAGAGGAATATGGTCTCCATTTATTGAATATTTAAAGGGTTAAGATGGTCCGGTTCGAGGCCCTGACTGAAGCCTGAATGAATGAATAGATGAAGAATTATATACAATAGATCATGAATATATCTCCAATGAAGAATATCTTGTTTAATACTCCACTCATTTAATTTATCTCTTTTTTATTTATTTTTCTCTTTATTACCTATCTCTATTTCCTACTGTTATAAAATTAAAAAAAAAACAAACAAAAACAACAACACAGTGAGCAATATGTAGAGAAGGGTCCCGACAGGTGACACTTATTTGATTTGTGGATTGTTGTTTGTGTCTCGGGGATCATAAGCAGGTTGGTGGATTACTTCATCCTGTCATTAATGATTTATTTCTCCTGTAAATGTAAGTTATGCATTAGAGAGTAGAAAAAAAAACTTACTTTAGAGATCCAGATGGTCACTCATCATTGGGCTAATAATCTGAAGTGCTTTACTCCTTGCTAACAGAGAATAACAGTTTTATAATCCCTTAATCCTGGCATGACAGTTTGAGTACTTAAATTTAGTCTTTGCCAAGAAAAATACATATGGTTGATTTGAGTACCATTGACCATAAATATGATTCAGATTCCTTTATTGTCATTCAGACCTTTCGGTCTGAACGAAATTTCGTTACCTTGCAGTCATAACATGTAATAAATTAAAACAAAACACACAATAAACACATAATTTAACATCCACCACAGTGAGTTCACCAAGCACCTCCTCACTGTGGTGGAAGGCAAAAGTCTTAAGGTCTTTGTCATTTTCCCCTACTTGTTCCCCCTCTGTACTGAGGCGATCCAGGCCTTCGATGTCATCGTCCACCAGGCCCGCGGCCGGGCCTCCGAAGCCAGGCCGCCACCGCCGCCGCCGCCAGAACGCCGGAACACCACCACAGCTCCCAGTCAGGATCGACCACGGGAACGCTGGAGCCGCCGGAGCTCTGAAGCCGGGCCGCCGCTGGAGCACCAGCTGGAGAGCCGCCGGAGAGCCGCCGGAGCGCCGAAGCCGGGCCGCTGCTGGAGCACCGCTGGAGAGCCGCCGGAGAGCCGCCGGAGCGCCGAAGCCGGGCCGCCGCCGGGACACCCGCTGGAGAGCCGCCGGAGCCGCCGGAGCGCCGAAGACGGGCCGCCGCCGGGACACCCGCTGGAGAGCCGCCGGAGCCGCCGGAGCGCCGAAGCCGGGCCGCTGCCGGAGCACCCGCTGGAGAGCCGCCGGAGCGCCAATGCCGGGCCGCTGCTGGAACACCCGCCGGAGCCGCCGGAGCGCCGAAGCCGGGCCGCTGCTGGAACACCCGCCGGAGCCGCTAGAGCGCCAATGCCGGGCCGCTGCTGGAACACCCGCTGGAGCCGCCGGAGCGCCAATGCCGGGCCGCTGCTGGAACACCCGCTGGAGCAACTGCTGGAGCGCCGAAGCCGGGCCGCCGCCGCCGCTGGAACACCGGAGCTCCGAACGCTCGCCACAGCTCCGAGGCCACCAGCTCCGCCATTAGGCCTCAGCACAGACGGAGATGGTGACGGGGGACACGACAAGAAAAGGTCGCATCCCCCCGAAGGGAGAGATTAAAACCTTGTTTCTCCCACCCCCCCCCCTCCCCCCCCCCCCCACACAAACACAGCCTAATAAACCAAAAATTCCAACTAAAAACAGACACAAAATATGCTGCAATGTTGTAAAAGAAAGTCCGATAATGCACGAGTGACCTTTGTGGCAGGAAACGCATCTCTTTTTCATGGTCTGCAGTATCTGTGTCTCCACTTCCGTACCAAGGTAGAGAGAGGCTAATGGTTATTCTGTAAGCTGCCCAAATTGTATCAATCTACTATCCACAGTTGGAAAATAATTGCCTTCACCAGACAATGGGAATAACATTCTGGCAATGATGCCCACGTTCCAAGAATGAAAAAAAAAAATCAGGATCATTGCAGTGGAGTAAATGCTTTGGATCCCATTATTGACTGGTAATACACCGTACACCTATTGCTTAGTTCCTGATTAATGAATGCAGCGCCAGAGACCCAGGTTAGATCCCGACTACGGGTGCTGTCTGTACGGAGTTTGTACGTTCTCCCCGTGACCTGTGTGGGTTTTCTCCGAGATCTTCGGTTTCCTCCCACACTCCAAAGACGTACAGGTTTGTAGGTTCATTGGCTTGGTAAATGTAAGAATTGTCCCTAGTGGGTGTAGGATAGCGTTACGGTGCAAGGATCGTTGGTCGGCACGGACCTGGTAGGCTGAATAGCCTGTTTCCACGCTGTGTCTCTAAACTAAACTAAACTAAACTAAACTCAATTAAGTTGAATTCCTTAGTAGGTTGGTAATCTGATTTTCTTGTCGCTGGGGCATAGATTTTCGGCAGGTTTTCGAGGAATATGCTTGTCCTAAGGTCAGTTAGGTTTCAGTATATTTATATAGAACTGTTAAGATGAAAGCATGGCGTAAAGATTGATGGGGAGGAAATGGCCCCATCATGTGGCACTGGCTCTAATATTGCGGAAACAGGAAGCTGCTGTGTTTGGATGATCTTTACTTGAACCAAGGTGGGACAAATGTCTTTGCAAGTGTTCTCAGGTAGAGACTATTTATGATAGAGAGACTGCAACAAAGCTTCAATAGAATATGGAGTGAGGAGATTGTTCCGTGAGGAGATATGAAACATACTGGGTGAAATATTGACGGGAATTCTGCATGATGAGAACTGTAGAACATTTATATGGGGCTTAAGCGGGTAGATGCATTGATGGTAGTCCCTGGCTAGGATGTCTAGATCCAAGAGCCACACATTCAAAGTAAATGTTTGACCATTCAGGAATGGCTCAAGAAAAAATTATTAAACGAGAGATGACCTTTGGAATTTTCTATGAAAGAATGCTACAGAGGCTCAATAGATAGATAAATTTGAAAGATAGATTTTTGCTTATTACGGGTGTCATTGCAGGAGAATGTTACCAAGGTAACATAGAGAATAGAGGCAAAAGTGTCTACTCTTGCTGAAGCTTCTAACATTCTTAAGCTGTTATGATGGGTGGCAGGAAAACTATTGGTACGGCCCATAATTGAACTTCCCGTAATTAGGTTGCCGAGTGTCTTGCTATAAAGATAATCTTATCCTTTTGCGGCACCATCATGCGTTGAAAGCACGGACTTCCCATAATAATTATGAGAAGTACAAACTCTCAGATCATAGTTCTGATCTATAAAGATAAGATTATCTTGACAGCCAAATATGGAATGAATCACTTCCTTCTCTGTAGTAAACATAAAAACGACTTTTGGCAAACTGCTGTCATAAATGATTGTTGATGCAGGAACATTTACACTCGTGTAATTTACGTTGCATTTGTATGGGTGGAAAAGTAGAATTAGTGCGGTTGTTACCAGTACTGTCATTAGAGGATACTTACTCATTATTTCTTGGCTTCTTTTTGGTAATTCTCATTTGGTCCAAATCACTTTTACATCTGTGAGGGTAGTAGGTCATTCATTGCTAAGGAAAAATGTAAGAAATATGTGCAGAAGCAAGCTGTTCAGCTCTTCAAATCCACTCCACAATTCAATACCATCACCATTGTCTCAATACCATCACCATTGTCTCTTGCCTGATCCCCATATCACTTGATTCTTTTAAACTCCAGAAATCTATCCGTCCACGAAATTAATAACTGAGACTCCAACGCAGATGGGGTGGGGGAATTTAGCCATTTTTGACCTTCTTAAAGCAGACATTTCACCTCATTTCAGTTCTAAATATTCTATTCCTTAATGTGAAATGGTGACAGCAGGTTCTAGACTGTTAGATTTACTCTATCTGTGTATTTTACTGTGATCTCCTCTTATTCTTGCAAACCCCATGAGAATAAAGGCCTAGCTTTCTCTCAGGCTTTCCTCATGGGATGGGCTACCCTACACTACTCCAGGAGTATTTGCTGTTCTACCAGTATGATTGAAATATTATTTTTAATGTAAAGAAACCAAATGGAACACAATATTCCAATACTTCACTTCACTAAAGGTTTGTATAATATTAGTGAGATATACTTGCTCTTGAATTCAAATCCATGTGCAATCAAGGCCAACTTATCTTTGCAATCTAATTGTCTGCTGCATAGAAACGTAGAAACATAGAAAATAGGCGCAGGAGTAGGCCATTCGGCCCTTCGAGCCTGCACCGCCATTCAATATGATCATGGCTGATCATCCAACTCAGTATCCTGTGCCTGCCTTCTCTCCATACCCGCTGATCCCTTTAGCCACAAGGACCACATCTAACTCCCTCTTAAATATAGCCAATGAACTGGCCTCAACTACCTTCTATGGCAGATAATTCCAGAGACTCACCCACCACTCTCTGCGTGAAAAATGTTCTCCTCATCTCGGTCCCAAAGGAACTCCCCCTTATCCTTAGACTGTGACCCCTTGTTCTGGACCTCCCCAACATCGGGAACAATCTTCCTGCATCTAGCCTGTCCAACCCCTTAAGAATTTTGTAAGTTTCTATAAGATTCCCCCTCAGCCTTCTAAATTCTAGCGAGTACTAGAATTTAGAAGACTGAGGGGGGTTCTTATAGAAACTTACAAAATTCTTAAGGGGTTGGATAGGCTAGATGCAGGAAGATTGTTCCCGATGCACTTACATGTTAGTTTTCAGTGACTTAAGTATGAAGATGTCCAGGTGTCTTCAAGCAGCAATATTTTCTGTTCCTATTTAAAAAATGCACGGCACTTCTATTTTGCCTGTTGAACCTCACATTTTACTACACTACACTCCATCTGCCATGGTGCCTACTCACTTAGTTTCTCTGCATTCCCGTTATACATTTAAAAAAAAACGACAGAAGTGATCATGAAAGAAGCACACTAGCCTCCACTTTCTTAAACGTTTAAAGATACTTGGCATGTCACCAAATACTCTCATAAGCTTCCTCAGATGAACTGTCGGTTCAGCAGATAGATACAAAATGCTGGAGTAACTCAGCGGGGCAGGCAGCATCTCTGGAGAGAAGGAATGGGTGACGTTTCAGGTCGAGACCCACTTCAGGCAGACTTATGAAGGGTCTCGAGCCGAAACGGCACCCATTACTTCTCTCCAGAGATGCTGCCCGTCCCGCTGAGTTACTCCAGCTTTTTGTGTCAATCTTTGGTTTAAACCAGCATCTGCAGTTCCTTCCTACACCGTAGGTTCAGTGGGTCAGGCAGCATCAACGGAGAACATGGGAGACGACCTTTCGGGTCGAGAATTTTGAGTCTGAAAAAAGTTTCCGGATGGAAACCTCACCTAAGCATGTTCTCCAGAAATGCTGCCTGACCCACTTCTGTGTGTTGGGGCAGGACAGGTTTTCAGAGATGGTAACATCCAAAATTGGAAGCTGCTCTCTCCACCACCACCCCACCAAGGAAAGCGGTTTGTGGTCTCCCAATTTCCGCTTTTTGAAGTCAACATTTTGTTGAAAGCATCCGGCTTGGAACCACTTGCAGCTGGCTTAAATGTAGTGGCTCAAACATTGTCATCTAAAAATAGACTGAAGCTAAGGCTTTTGCTTCAATGAAAGATCCGCTTTTTATTCCAATGGAAAAGATAGTGATTTATGATTCATTCCTGCCACGGCAACCGATAAGTCACTGAATTCACAGAACTTCTTCTTGCGTATGGCGTGCACAGCCTAAAGTTGTAGATCCAGGCCAGGACAGCAGCGGTTACTGGGTGGATGGCTTTGATGCCTCCAGGGAAAAGACTCAGTGGGCAGTCATTCACGGTGCGTGGGATGGTCTGGTCTGGATGTCCGCAGTCGCAAGCAGGGCTGTCTGTCATCCCCCACTGATGCAGGTGATGGGCTGTTCTTGCATGGAGGGTGCAGGTTCTGTTCAGGGTTAGCCATTGCTTGCGATGGAGGTCAAAACCCGGTGGTTTCACTGTGGGGTCCGTTGTTGGTGTTGGCACCTTTCCAGGCTCTGCGCCACTCAGTCTTGGAGTCAAAGAGTCCAGGGATTTAACGGAAGACCAGACGGGTTTGCGGGACTTCAGGCACATGTTGGGCAGATTGTTCGAGTCAGCGTGGATGGGAAGGTCAGGGTTGTCCTCGATTTTGCACCAATCCTTCAACATCCTCTCCCTTCTGCGTATGCTGGGAGGGGCGATATGATAGAGGACAGAGAGCCATTGCAAAGGTGAATGCAAAGAGACTGCATTCACCTTGAATGCAGCCTTCACGTGGTCCACCCTGTTTCGACGAATGCAATCAACCCGACATGCACAAACCAATAGATGTAGTGTTTGGGGTCACTTTTGACCATGCCACTAGTGACCTGTAACCCAGACCGCTCTTCCCAGGGCCAAAGCTCTTGCACCATCGGGAAATCTCCACGCACCTGCCAGCTAAATGTGGAAGGAATGCCCAAGGCAAAGAATGAATACATCTCAAGATCTGCTGAGGACCTTAATGCTGACGTCCTCCTACAAGAGGCGCACATCGCTGATACCTCGTGCATTTCCATGCTCTGTATCTGTGGCGTCAAGCTTGTTGCTGCTGTGTGCCTCAAAAAGTACGGCATTGCTACTTACTGATAACTCAAGGCCTACATGATATCTGTGTTCTTGAGGAATCATGCTCCAATGACATCTTCATTGCTACTGTGAGGATCGGGGATATCACTGTCACAAATTCGCAGATGTAAATAAAAGCACAAAATGTATTTAGCGATTGAATAGATTATGTGTATCTTCCTGATTTTTAGTGTAATTGAGAGCTCGTGTGAGTTCTTGTGAGCTCAGATTTAAGGCCATTCACCTGCTCTTATAAAAGGGCTGGACAAGCTAGATGCAGGAAAAATGTTCCCAATGTTGGGCGAGTCCAGAACCAGGGGCCACAGTCGTAGAATAAAGGGGAGGTCATTTAAGACTTGAGGTGAGAAAAAACTTTTTTACCCAGAGAGTTGTGAATTAATGGAATTCCCTGCCACGGAGGGCAGCGGAGGCCAAATCACTGGATGGATTTAAGTGAGAGTTGGATAGAGCTCTCGGGGCTAGTGGAGTCAAGGGATATGGGGAGAAGGCAGGCACGGGTTATTGATAGCGGACGATCAGCCATGATCACAATGAATGGCGGTGCTGGCTCGAAGGGCTGAATGGCCTCCTCCTGCATCGATTTTCTATGTTTCTATGTTATAGGTGAATCAATCATGTCAGATCTTCAATGCTGATATCAGTTGTGAGAACATTCTTTTTCACACTGCAAAATAGAGTACGTCTGCTGCTTGTTAAAGTATTCATCATAAATGTTCCTTACAGACTGGGATTAGCATTCTACAAATGAACTGCTAAATTAAAGTGGCTCAATGTGCATAGACTTTAAAGTATTAAACTAAATGTAATATTTCAGATGGGATCCAATTCAGTTTTTATAACTAGAACATGAATCCCTCCCTTTTGTATGTCAGTTCCCTTGTGTTTCCATTCACCCTTCTGAATGCATTTTGTGAGCACACACCACCTTTTAGTGATCTGTCCACATGGAAATTTTATTCCCTTTACTCATCCCTTTACGCAGCACCGTGTCTCTCAACATTCAGAAAATATTCCGATCTGATCTCACATTTCCTCTTGTTGGACTTCATCTCTTGCAGACTTGGCTGTTCACATATTTTGCAAAATCATCTCTGGAACTTCCTGTTCCTTCCCCCAATCTACAAGTTCCGAGCTGTTTCAATTTTGCGTTCACCACAAAGTCTGATTTACAACCGTTCATCCCTTTGCGCAAGTAATTAGTGGACATGGCCAACAAGTTGAGGCACCAGTGGGGAGCAACTTGTTACATCTCACCAGCCTGTGAACAGTATATCAGTAATCTGCTCTCTTGCAAATAGTTACCATGTCAGAGGCTTGCCTCCAATTTACCCACTTGTGGCAAAAGAATCAAAAAGATACCAAAAACATTTTTTACCGGGGAGTATTATGAAGTATTTAAAGGGGAGAAATAAAACATTTGTAACATCTTTCTTCTTGAACTTGAAATATGTCTCAATATGCAGTTGTATTTGATGACTACAATCTCACTGGTAATCTGAATTTCAGTGGTAAACAGGACATTGTTCATCAGACAACTACAGGGAGTCAGTTCACATTCTGTCAGTCACCCTCTCACTCCTGCTGGTTAAAACTGCAGAATAATCAAAAGCTCCTCCTTATCAGGTTTGTACTTAAATTAAAAATGGTTTAACTTGCTGATATTTTAGGAATGGCCCACTGGTGCTTTTTTAAATCTTCTTCCCTTCAAACAGCCTGGACTGTTTCGCTGGACACTAATCCAATTTCACAATTAGTACTGCTGGTGATATGGAGTTGAGTTTGGAATGATACTAGAAACAGAGATTTGCAGAAAGCTGGTTTATGCCAAAGGTAAAAACAGAGAAAGTTATTTGGAAAAATACTTATGAGTTACTTCACATCAGGGCTTTATTCAACAGCAGATGTAATGGTTTTTTTTCCAATTAATGTTTTCTTCTTTTAATTTTAAAAAAAAGTGGTGATTACATCTGGTGACATTAAGATCTAACCATTACATTAATTCTATACTTTCTCCCTGGTACTTAAGATTATCCCAAATGTTGCAGGGATTATTGGCAAGATCAGTATTTAATGCTTCTACATATTTGCCATTGTAAAGGTGATATGATTCATTGAATTGAATTGAATGAATACACTTTATAAGCCAACTATGTGTACAAACAAGGAATGTATGTTTCCATCTACTAATTGCGAACTAATTTCAAAATAATTAACATCTTTATTAAAATAATAGGACTCAACATTGATGGGAGTCTATTGAATGTGCACTATAGTGTATCTTCATTTTGTTGTGCTGGATCAGATGTATGCCATTTAGTTTCATTGATGCGTCATTTCATTATAAACCATATAACCATATAACAATTACAGCACGGAAACAGGCCCTCTCGGCCCTTCCAGTCCATGCCGACCATTTGTTTTCCCCTAGTCCCATCTACCTGCACTCAGACCATACCCCTCCATTCCCTTCACGTCCATATACCTATCCACTTTACTCTTAAATTGTTAAAATCGATCCTGCCTCCACCACTTCTGCTGGAAGCTCATTCCAAACAGCCACCACCCTCTGAGTAAAGAAGTTCCCCCTCACGTTACCCCGAAACTTCTGTCCCTTAATTCTCATGTCATGCCCTCTTGTTTGAATCTTCCCTACCCTCAATGGGAAAAACGTATCCACGTTAACTCTGTCTATCCCTTTCATCATTTTAAAGACCTCAATCAAGTTCCCCCTTAACCTTCTGCGCTCCAAAGAATAAAGACCTAACTTGTTCAACCTTTCTCTGTAACATAGTTGCTGGAACCCTGGCAACATTCTAGTAAATCTAGAATAAAATTCTAGTAAACATTAGAATCTGTAGTCAGGTTTTGAAGATTTGGTAAATTATCAACTTTGTTTGTAATTGTTGGTGCGTGCCTGGTAATCAGCATTTATACGCACACCAGATGTTGAAAGTTTTTTTCCAACAGATCTTTTGACAACTAGTTGGCAGACCAGTCATTACATGCGGAAAAAGGATGATAGCTTCTAATTGCCTTCTACTTGGAGCTGCACAGGATATCTGATCCAACGTGGGTTCCTGATTTCAGGCCAAGACATGTCTCTGGCACTGATGCCTAAACATATTTCAGTTATAGCAACATTTAATAATTCTGATGTTTCCACTGTAATCTGCGGGTGGGAGAGGGGGAGTGAAATGGGATAATGAGCCTGCTCCATTAAGACAGATAAGGTCATTGAAGTCAACCAACTAACAAGCATCAAATAGCACCTTTGGCTACTGTGTATCACTGAGAAGGACTGTATTTATTGCCCAAACCACTCTACACTAAGTTTCCATCGGTGTTATTAGATAGTGTGACATTTTTAGACCCATTGCTGATGCAGCAACAGCAATGTAATTATGAGTCAGGATGGTGTGTGGTATGCAGATGAATATGAAGGTTTATGCGTCCCCATTGCACTTGTCCATCCTTGAGGTAGATGTCGTACGTTTGGGAACTTTCATTTGAAGCACCCTTGGTAAGGAGTGACGGTACCTTTTGTAGATAGTAAACACGGCATCCATCGTGCACAGGCTGGATAAGAAGTAAATGGATTTACGAAGGGGAAATCATGCTTGACTAATCTTCTGGAATTTTTTGAGGATGTAACTAGGAAAATGGACAAGGGAGAGCCAATGGATGTGGTGTACCTGGACTTTCAAAAAGCCTTTGATAAGGTTCCCACATAGGGGATTAATGGGCAAAATTGGAACACATGGTATTAGGGGTAGGGTACTGACATGGATAGATAATTGGTTGGCAGATAGGAAACAAAGAGTAGGGATTAACGGATCCCTTTCAGAATGGCAGGCAGTGACTTGTGGGACTAGCCGCAGCTATTTATAATATACATTAATGATTTAGATCAGGGGTTGGCAACCTACGGCCCACGGGCCGGACCCGGCCCATAACCCAAAATCATCCGGTCTGCAGGTGTATTTTTTTTTTCTGAGGACATCCGTCATCTCCGGTACCTGGAAGTGTTCAGACCGAGGGTCGGGTGAAACTTGCTGAAAAAGATGCCCATCGCCCTGGGTGAGGCCGGGCTCCTCCTCCCGGGCTCGAGGCCGCGGCGACGCAAGGAGGCCTGCTCTGGCGGCCGCGATGGCGGAGCCGTGCGCCGAGTTCTGGTTGTACCGCATCCTGCACAAAGCCACCGGCACGGCCGTGCGCCTTCTGTCTCTGGGCTTCACTGTCGGGGTTGTCAGTAGGCCCGAGGTGAGAGCGTATGATATTTGAGCCACCGCCTTCAGGACAGAGCCAAGGCAATGGGCCGTATGTGCGCCGTTAGTGAGCGCCCGTAACTAGAGGCCAGTGCTCCGGGTGGCTTACACGTGATTTGATGCCCGCCATCCGGGGCGGGATGGGGGCGGGATCCACGTGTACATGCGGTAGATGTGGCCCGCCATCTGTTCACAGACATAAGTCCTGACCCCTATGCAGAACAAGGTTGCCAACTCCTGATTTAGATGAAAGGATTAAAAGTAACATTGGCAAATTTGCAGATGACACAAAGCTGGGTGGCAGTGTGAACTGTGAGGAGGATGCTATGAGGATGCAGGGTGACTTGGACAGGTTGGGTGAGTGGGCAGATGCATGGAAGATGCAGTTTAATGTGGATAAATGTGAGGTTATCCACTTTGGTGGCAAAAACAAGAAGGCAGATTATTATCTGAATGGTGTCAAGTTAGGAAAAGGGGAAGTACAATGAGATCTGGGTGTCCTTGTTCATCAGTCACTTAAAGTAAGCATGCAGGTAGAGCAGGCAGTGAAGAAAGCTAATGTTGGCCTTCATAACAAGAGGAGTTGAGTATAGGGGCAAAGAGGTCCTTCTGCAATTGTACAGGGCCCCAGTGAGACCACACCTGGAGTATTGTGTGCAGTTTCGGTCTTCAAATTTGAAGAAGGACTTTCTTGCTATTGAGGGAGTGCAGCGTAGGTTCACGAGGTTAATTCCCGGGATGGCAGGACTGTCATATGTTGAAAGAATGGAGCGACTGGGCTTGTATACACTGGAATTTAGAAGGATGAACGGGGATGGACGGGGATCTTATTAGAAACTAAGATTATTAAGGGATTGGACACGCTAGAGGCAGGAAACATGTTCCCGATGTTGGGGGAGTCCAGAACAGGGACCACAGTTTAAGAATTAAGGGTAGGCCATTTAGAACTTGAGATGGGGGAAAACGTTTTCTCCCAGAGAGTTGTGAATCTCTGCCTCGGAAGGCAGTGGCGGCCAATTCTCTGGATGCTTTCAAGAGTTAGATGGAGCTCAAAGATAGCGGAGTCAAGGGATATGGGGAGAAGGCAGGATTGGGGTACTGACTGTGGATGATCAGCCATGATCACAGTGAATGGCGGTGCTGGCTCGAATGGCCGAATGACCTGCGCCAGCATCTATTGTCTATTGTCTAAATGATTGGATTGGTGTAGGGGTGAGAATTTCTAGGATTTAGACTCAACAACAAAGGATTGCTAATATATTCCGAAGTCAGGATGGTGTGTGAGTTGGAAGGGAACCTTCAGGTGGTGGTGCTGCCCTTCATTTGCTGCCCTTTTCTTTCTTGATGACCTGGGTCAGAGTTTGGGAGATGCCTTTGGTGTAGCTAAAGGAAGTATTTGCAGTATATAATTTAGATCGCACATACTGGAGCCATGTGTGGTGATGGTGCAGGGAAATGCGTGTTTAACATATGAAACGTATACGTATATAACGTATTAAAAAAATATTTTTATAAGAAAATGATAGGAGAAAATTGTTGTGAAGGAAACCAACAAAATTGTAATATCCATGCTATAAATTGTAAGACTATCTGTCATTGCATTATATATTGGTGGCAATGTTGCAATACAATAACCATATATTTTCTGACCATATATATGCCCAAAGATGTCAGAATTATCTTCGTGATTCATTGCTTTTATGGATAGTTTTAAAGCATAAGTGTAAATCTGTAATCATAGTTTTCTCCACGCTCAGTTTTTACAGAATTGATGCAATGATTTTTATTATACTATTGAAAAAGTTTGCAACATTGAGTTAATTATGCCAAGGTGACTATTTAAGCCATAATGTTCAGCGCCGATATCTTGGTGAGCTGAGAGGCAGATGGAAATTACTAGCATAAGAAAATAAATGAAGGTTACAAGTTGGAAAAGTGAAATATATGAAATGTAATATAATAAACAGTTTCTCTCCGGGAATCAGTGATGTGTGGATAGGTGGAGGAAAGCTCATATCTGTGTCAGGTTTGATTTAACAACAAACAATCAATTTCCCAAGATAGGAATCGTCATCTGGGAGCTGATTTTTAGATTGGTGGCATGTGTAGGTTGAACATTTCCTGCTGATTGAATATTGAATGTCAGATTAATATGCCAAATCTAAGATAACCGAGAGGGTTCTGAAGTTGTGTTGTGGCAACACTTCCAAGGATTTTGAATTGAAAGGGAGGGAGGAAATGTTTCAGACGTAATCTGCAAGGTCGGAGAAATCGATATTGGTTTTTGAGAAGGGCAAAGATATCAGATTTGAAAATGGGGAGAACCAAGAATAATTAATAATATCAGCCCTCATAGCCATCAAGAAAATCGGTTGTGTGTCCATCATAAGTGGTCAGGATTAATTAGGAACCAAAAAAATATTAATGTGAAAAATTTGAATACAAAAATAGAAAATGCAGAAAAATGATGCTGGTCAGGCAGCATCTGTGGAAGGAGAAGCCGGGTTAAAGTTTTAGGTCTGAGACCCCTCCCCTGATTGCACTATCTACATACCGTTTCAAGAACCCTTTTGATTGAACCTTCCAAAATCTGTCCCATCGAAGCTACTGGCACTCAAGGAGTCAGTACTGGGGAAATTGAAATATTCTTCTGCAGCAGACTATTGTTTTTACATCTTTCTGTGCTCAGTTTCATATCTGTTCCTCTATCTCCTGCGGGCTATTGTGAGGCCTATAATATAAACCCCATCGTAGAGGTTGCACCTTGCTTATTCCCAAGCTCTACCTATTTGGCCACGATGGATTAACTCTCCAGGATGTCCTCTCTGAGTGCTGCTGTGACAGTTTTCCAGATCGGTAGTGTGACTCCCTCACTCTGTCATGTCCGAAGCACACATATCCTGGAACTTTGTGCAGCCAGTCCTGTTCCTCTGCCAACCAAGTCTCTGAAATAGCTGCCACATACTAATTTAATGTTCCAGTCCAGACTCTAAATTAATCTGTCTTACCTGTAATAGTCCTTGCATTGAAATAATACGCTTCAGCCTGCTGTGTTCATTAACCTGGACCTGCCTTTTCTTTTCATTAATCTAATCTGCATCTCCCCCTCAATCCCTCCTCTGGTTGACCTACTGCTCTGATACAGTACATACGCCAATTCAACAGTCTTGACTCTTGCTGATGGATGGTTAAATAATGTTTTATTCAAGAGATGTAAAGTATATCCCTTAGGCTTAAGCAAACTAACCATGATGCATATCATGGGAAAAGTCGAGGGATGCTAACGGTTTAGTTGGGACAGTCTCCTCAAAGATATTGGATGGGGTATGGGCCTGAACCTCGATAGCTGAGACTTTGAGAGTGTTTGTTTTTTGGATAAAAACAGAAATAAAGTGATAGCGAATGGTTCACTAAAGTTAAAGGGAAAGGGAATGCAAAAGTGAAACAAGAAAATAGTTAGATTGTTACGATTACAGTAGAAAGATTATTAAATGGTAAAGTTGAAGAGGTGGCCACAAAGATTATATATAATCTTTGAGAAATTAATAATGAGAAAGATTATATATGGGGGGAATAAATGAAGGAACATTGCATGGACGGTGATCTTGAATGAGAGAGAGCAGGAAGATGATGCTCTCATGTCATTGAAAGTAAGTTTGCAGGCACAGCAGGCAGTGAAGAAAGCAAATGGCAAGTTGGCCTTCATTGCGAGAGGGTTTGAGTTTAGGAGCAAGGAGGTCCTACTGCAGTTGTACAGGGCCCTGGTGAGACCATACCTGGAGTATTGTGTGCAATTTTGGTCTCCTAATTTGAGGAAGCACATTATTGCTATTGAGGGAGTGCAGCATAGGTTCACCAGGTTAACTCCCGGGGTGGTGGGACTGACGTATGATGAAAGAATAGGTCGACTGGGCTTGTATTCACTGGAATTTAGAAGGATGAGAGCGGATCTTATAGAAACATATAACATTCTTAGAGGATTGGACAGGCTAGATACAGAAAAAATGTTCCCGCTGTTGGGGGAGTCCAGAACCAGGGGTCACAGTTGAGGGAAAGGGGTAGGCCATTTTGGTCTGAGATAAGGAACAATTGTTTTCACCCAGAGAGTTGTGAATCTGTGGAATTCTCTACCACAGAAGGCAGTGGAGGCCAATTCACTGGATGTATTCAAGAGAGGGTTAAACAATGGACAATAGGTGCAGGAGTAGGCCATTCGGCCCTTCAAGCCAGCACCTGGAGTATTAGATTCAGCTCTTAGAGCTAAGAGAATCAAGGCATATGGGGAGAAAGCAGGAACGGGGTACTGATTTTGGATGATCAGCCATGATCATATTGAATGGCGGTGCTGGCTCGAAGTGCCAAATGGCCTACTCCTGCACTCATTTTCTATATTTCCTTCTGGCGTAACGCAAGCTGACTGTTTTTTTAAGCTTGCTGTGATATTTTGTTAAAAAATACTCCACTGTCAGACTTTTAACAGTTTGGAAGGAGGGAGGGAGAGAGGTTTTAAGTGCAACAGCTTTCTGCAGTGAAATAATTGAAATGTGTAGGATTCCTTTTTGTAAATAGCATACTTTTGTCTGTTTAAACTCTGCTAAATGCCAGTGATCCACCTTCGGTCTGTAATAATTGCTCTTTGAGACAGTGTAATAGTTTTTTCATTGACATTTCTCTGCAAATGTCACCTCCAAAAATAGGTACAGATTGCACCATTTATTCAGTGCCAGGATCTACATCATGTATATGCAGATGGTGTTGAAATTTATGCGTGATTAAAATTTTCTTCAGCGCTTTTCTCAATATACCTTGGGGAAAGATAAGTGGAAACCCTAGAGATATCCAGTTGGGACTATTTATGTTGTTATTTCTGCCCTTTCACAGGTGCAGAATGTGATAAATCCAATGACAAATCTATTGTATGTTAGTGCATGCGCTCCATATGTGCCTCCACTGTGGTTGCTGTCGTTCTCATTGTATTATCATATTCTGAAATGTATCTTGCCCATTCATGCTGGTTGTTAGGGTAACCTAAACCTAAATGCTTTTTTTTCTGCTGGAGCTAGTGGACAAGTGTTTGTTCAGGCAACAGATTGGTTGCATGGGATTCAGCAGGCAAGATACCTTTGAAATACCTGCGTTAATCCCAGGGTGACTTCTCCCGAGAACTCCAATGGGATTCACGCTCTCACTGTTTGCTT
This sequence comes from Okamejei kenojei, assembly GCA_035221665.1. NCBI lineage: Eukaryota > Metazoa > Chordata > Chondrichthyes > Rajiformes > Rajidae > Okamejei > Okamejei kenojei. The sequence continues at coordinate 140,469,878 of CM069133.1, forward strand.
GCAACCTTTTACGCTCGCCTGAGTTGTCACTGACACAAGAAGCGACTGACTCCTGTGATTCTGCACAAGTGTCAATACTGGAGGTCATATCCTGTTAAGTTCCTCGAATTTCTCGTGAGGATGGAGCTGTGGGCAGCTGTGAGTTCTCCAACTCTTTCCACTATGATTTGCTCTGTTGGATGCCCTAAGCACATTAACAGTGACTATGATTACAAAGTACAAACCGTCCACTGTCCACTGCTGTGGGCATTAATTGCACAGAGGCAAATGACTGCAGATCATTAAGTATTAAACATTGTCCCAAAATTTGCTATTAAAATTAAATCCAAAGGATGTATTATTTATGCACTACTGCTATGGCAACTTCAGGCAAGGGATGTGATCGTACATGGAAATACAAAAAAATTCTGTTCCAGATGCTCAGCTCCAAACTTTACATAAGCCACATTTCATTCTTGGTCCATTGCACAGATGCATTCAATGATGCAAAATACTCACACAGTAGCTTAGACGTTTACTCACTAGCGAAGGTTTAATGAACTAATTTCAAGGCACGCATTCTTCGTGACGCAATGAATGTTAATTACTGCCAGTGAGCCTGACAAGTTGTACAATTGTAGAGACTCAATCCCTTGGAATTTAATTGGAATGATTTAAACTTTAAAATATTCTTTTTCTATTATTTCCCTCTCATAATCACACTTTCCCATGCCACACTGTATTCCTCTTTCTCTATCTGCTTTTACTTTTGATCAGTCTAGAATCAGAGATTCATGGAACTATACTCTGCTGAAACAGGCCCTTCGGCCTACCTTCTCCATGTTGACCAAATTGGCATACTGGGGCATTCCAAGTGCCTGCATTTGGCCGATAGCCTTCTAAAGCCAACCACAAATGTTTTATGAAAGTTGTAATTCTATCTGCTTCTATAGCTTCCTGTGGCAGCTCCTTCCAGATATATGGACTACCCTCTAAGTGAGCAATTTGACACCCGGAAGTCCCTCTTAAAGCTCTTAAGCCTATGCCCTTCAATTTTAAAATCCTCTACCCTGGGAAAAAGACTTTGAGCATACACTTCATCCATGTTTCTCATGATCTTGTATGCTTCAATAAGGTTACCCCTCAGCTTCCTACGCTCCAAAAAAAAGCCCCACCTTATTCAGTATTTCCATATAACCCAAATGACATCGAGGTGAATCTCTTCTGCACCCTTCCCAACTTAATGGCACCTCCCCTATGGCTGGCTGACTAGACCTGCACACAGTACGCCAAATGTGCACTCGCCAATGACCCGCATACCTGCATCATCATGTCCAACCTTTGCGCTCAATACCCTTCTCAATGAAGGCAAGCAGGCCAAAAGCTTTCTTCAGTCCACCTGATCACCACTTTTAGGGAACCATGCACCTGTACTCCCAGATCTCTCTGTTCTGCAACACTTCTCAGGGCTCTTCCACTTACTGTGCAAGTCTGCCTGGGTAAAACGTTCCAACGTGCAACATCTCACATTTGTCAGACATAAGTTCATTTGTCATTCCTTGGCCCATCTTCTAAGCTTAGTCTTGATCTTACAATGAAGCTAGCTATCCTTCATCATTGTCTACTGTACCAATTTTGATGTCATCTCCATCATTTACTGACAACTGCCTTTTAATGCTTTTTACGTTACGGAATGTGCAGTATAGCATATCGGCACCTGTGAAAAGTTCAACGTTTTTGGCCGCGTAACATCTTTATTAAAGATGCGTGCCAGTACTTTTGATAAACATTAAAGGTTGCTTAAAGTACCATTAATAAACATGACACAAACACCTTTTTGTCTACTTTTTTGTGATTCTTGCGGGAGTGATTACTGGGGAACTGACCCTATTGAAATGTTTAATGCAAATAACACTAAACGCACATTGCACTCATCTCAAACAACTACTGAAGCTGAAAATTAAATAGCCTTTACATTGCCTCTCGGTGTTGATTAGAGATCTATTTGTTTCCATGGCAGCCAGCTGCACGTGTACACGCAAAATGCCTATCCAACTTAGCGTCACTGCACAGGAAAGCATGTGGTCTGCAGGGGGATCTGTTTGTTATTGTTCGTACATGATGGCTCAGTTGCATCAGTGTCTTAAAGGTCCTGTCCCACTAACGCAACTTTTCAGCGACTCTCTTCGACCTTCAAGCTCGAGGGCGCTCGCCTGAAAAACCTCGAGCTGGATCGACGGCCGGCGATGAAACCGCTAGCCGGATCGACCGACCGCACACATGCACACACATCGCAAAGGCAGGGGCCAGGGAAAGCGGGGGAGCGCTGTCTGAAATTCACTCCCGCGATGAACAGGAAGGTAAAAGACGGCTGGCACAGTTACGGTAAGTCCTTTAGAGAGCGCGGAGAGAGGGGTGGCGGGCGGGGGAGGTTGAGGGGGTGGGGGAGGGAAGGGGGTAGAAGGGGGGGAGAAGGAGTGGAGACACTTTTAAGAAGCCAGACAACGTTTAATAAAGTTTAGCGGCCATTTAACAATACCGATCGGTTTACTTACCTTTTTTTTCTCAACGAGCTTTACCTTAGAATCATAGAATCATAGAAATTAGGTGCAGGAGCAGGCCATTCGGCCCTTCGAGCCTGCACCGCCATTCAATATGATCATGGCTGATCATCCAACTCAGTATCCCGTACCTGCCTTCTAAACATAGAAACATAGAAATTAGGCGCAGGAGCAGGCCATTCGGCCCTTCGAGCCTGCACAGCCATTCAATATGATCATGGCTGATCATCCAACTCAGTATCCTGTACCTGCCTTCTCTCCATACCCCCTGATCCCTTCAGCCACAAGGGCCACATCCAACTCGCTCTTAAATATGGCCAACGAACTGGCCTCAACTACCTTCTGTGGCAGAGAATTCCACAGAGAATCTTCTAAATTCTCTCCATTCTCTACTACTACCTACCTCGAGTAAAAAAGTATCGATTTTTTCAATGGCGACTTTTTTCTACTCGTGGGCATTTTTCAGCATGTTGAAAAATACGCCGCAACCTAGCTGAGTCCTCGAGTACGCGGGGAGTACTCTCGAGCATGAAGGAGAGTTACAAAGACCTCCTAGGACCTCGTGTTGACACATGCTGCGAGTATGAGTCGAGGGCAAACTCTCCTAAACTCGCCAATTAGTTTGCCGCAGCCTTTAACTTACACCATGCTGATTCAAAAACCCTTGGATAATTAGTGTGAATCACTAGCCTTTATTGAGCTACCTGACCAGTTAAAAAAGAACACTTGGAACAAAACAATTGGTCTTAAATCATCTACACTGCCAATTTGTCCGGTGTAAGACAATTATATACGTACCCAATAACATTATATACATGCCCAGTGTTCACATTTTTTCACTGTTTTAACCCACGTTTGCAAGGTTCTGCCCCCCAATGAGAATGGAGGTTATTAGTATAAATCAGTCTGATTAATCGGGTGATAGACTGATAATCTACAGAAATATAATGACATAGAGTGCATGCCGTGCATAACCCTGTTGCCAAACAGCTGAGGAATCTGAAAGTTTGCATGTAAGTTAAGTTTAGCATAAGGAAATCTTTTATCACTAAGGTGAATACCTAGTTTCTAAATTATAGTTGAATATTACTTGTAGATTATGGAAGAAACATATTGAGTATACAATTACATGCTATGAGTGAGCTCCCTGGACCAGGACCCTTGCGTTCTCCTGATCAGCCATGGCAAGCCGGAGACCCAAGATGGGCACAAGGGCATGGGACTTGCTGCTACCAGTCGCTTCTCACATCAGTGAAAATCTGATGAGCAGAAGAGCATGAGACTTGTGACTTGTTTAAATCATTACTAAACCTTTTACTGTATTTCACTAAATTTCTTTGTAACCTAGATGTGTTCGTTCTCTTTCATTGAAAGTTGCTTGCTGTAGAAGGGTCCCGACCCAAAACATCACCTGCCCATGTTCTCCAGAGATGCTGCCTGACCTGCTGAGTTAGTCCAGCAATTTGTGTGCTTTTTTGTAAACCAGCATCTGCAGTTCTTTGTGTCTCTATTTCCCTGTGTCATTCACTTGCTATCCAGTCCAATAATGCTATACATGAGTACAGTCAAGCCATATAATTTCAACCCCAAAACTGATATAGAGCCGGAGAAAGGCCATCTCTCAAAGCTTCCTAGTCAATCTGTACAATACACTTGATGAAAAATTGTTGGCCTTAATCTTGGAACATGTTTTTCACATGATTGCACCAGAGTTGGAGAGAAAAACATTTTATATTTTTACATTGGATTCAAAAGAAGGAAATGTAGTGTATTCTGAAAGTCTACAACATTCAATTCAAATATATTTACACGTTGGGCATATGTACATACCTGCTGAAGAAGTGTATTAAATGTGATTTTTCTATTCATTTTTATTTTCAGTGTGTATGTTTTATTGGTAACTTTATTTAAGCTATATAATTATATTTTTCATTGAATATTTATATGAATAAGTTAGATTTTATTTTGTTTACAAGACCCAATCACATGGGAATAAATGCAAGCCTCATTGCCAGCATAATAGCCTGAGCAGTGGCAATTATAATAGCTGGTGTAAAATAAAGCGGCTAATAGTTTTTCCCATTGTTGGGAGCAAAATATGAGGCAGATAGCCTGTCCGATGAGCCGATGTTCCAGGCACCGTGTGATGTGCAGTATTTGCTGGTCAGGTATATGTGCCTGAAAGTCTCCGAGTTCCTGCTAGTTAAGGGCCTGTCCCACTTATGCTTGAGGTGTACGGGCCTCGCGGGGCCGGTCCCACTTAGAAGCGTGGAGGCGTATGGAGTTGTGCGAGGCTGGTCCCGACATCGCGCGGGGCTCCGAAATTCCTGCAGTGTCTGAAAATTTAGCACGCCAAAGGCCTGTCGGTACGCAGGCGCATTACGGTCGTACGCAGCGTCTTGACCGAGTATGCAGCGTCTTGGCGGCGTATGCCTAGAGTGTGGCGTTGCGCGATGTCACCACCCCGCGTGGCGTTGCCTGATGACGTCACCGCCCGACGCCGTGCGACGCCCAAATTCAGTCGGCCCACCTCCTGCCCAGCTGATTGGTCAGCATGACGCAAATGACGTCATGCGCGTACTTAGCGCGAACTTCGCGTGAACGCCGCTTCCGTTTGGTCGCGCCAAACGCACGCAATCGCATGCAAGTGGGACAGGCCCTTGACTGAACATGGCTGGAACTGGTCCAGAAACTGGTTCAATGACAAATTTCAGACATTTAATTTCCTGGGGGATCAGACGATCTTCTACTGGGATTGAAGATTGATTAAACCCATGTGAAAAATTTGGGACTATATTATAAAACACAAGTACGCTATTAGAATGCAGTTCATAAAAATTATTTTCCTCAAGGGAATTTTATGGTTTATGTCTGGTGATTGCCTTTCCTGGAGATTTAGCTTCCTAGGGACCAGTTCCAAACTCTTCGTTCAATAAGGTATGAATGTATTAAATAACTCTATTTTAATCTTCCTGTCAACCCATTTGCAGAAATACAAAGGCGTGAAATAAAATAAGGAGTGAGGTTGGAATGATGAAACGTTTTATTTAGTTTGAAGCTTTCTTTATCGTTTGCCACTGTGCACTGCAGTGATTTATGATGTTGGCAGTGCCCTGAGTGCTGTAGACATGAGCAAGTTTCTGCATTTTGGAAAATGTTGTTCAGTTACACATATGCTTGCAGGGGTGCTTACTCCACTGTAACCATTACGGGAACCTAAGATAGACATAAAGCTGGAGTAACTCAGCGGGACAGACTCCAGTTTTTTTGTGTCTATCTTCAGTTTAAACCAGCATCTGCAGTTCCTTCGTACACTTTGCGAGAACCTCCTCTGTATATATTAGATCAGTACATCTGCAGGTAAATATGAAAAACGGCATTAATAATTAACATGTATAATTAACAGAAAATATATAATTCGGTCTACCCTTCCTGCAAGCCTGATTTTGTGCATTTACATTCCTTTTCATTGTTCAAGATTCTGGGTAGAAAAAAGTGCTGGAGAAACTCAGCGGGTGCAGCAGCATCTATGGAGCGAAGGAAATAGGCAACGTTTCGGGCCGAAACCCTTCTTCAGACTTCAATATATTCTGGTCCCAATATATATAATTTATTAATTGGAAAACTAGTAACGTGCAGACATGACTGTTCATGGTTGCAGATAACGAATGGTTAACGCATAACTTTTCCTCTGCTTGAGATTCTAAAAAAAGGCCTGCCATTAATTCAATTTCAATATTACTTCACCGCTTCCCATTTTGTAAAAGGAGCACGCCAAGATATGTCATCCAAGTATTTGAAATACTTATTGTTATTATTACCAGGAGTAACATTTAGCTTTGTCTGTCAGCAAATGTTTGAAAGACCACAACGGTATAATCAGGACCCAAGAAAGGAAAGGGCAGTTTGTTCTAGCTCGGGTGTTTTCAAGCTCCATGTATGGTTGAGTTTCAGTGACATTCATCATTGTCCCCGGAGGAGCTCTGTGGAAATAAAAAGCCACGAGCAATAAAAGTAACCACAAAGGTCTTTGATTGTCAATGTAACCAAAGGGTGCATCAAGAACCTTCAGGGAAGAACATTAGCTGATGTTGTCCATTTAGCTCTATATGTTATTCCAATTTTCACATCAACATGGTTGATGCTAGAATTGCCCTTTGAAGGGATATAGAAACCCTCCCAGATGTATCAAATCTTGGACTGTCTCCAAGGCCAGCTATAAATGAGAACTACTGACTGACCTTCCTAGTCCGAGAGTGAATAAATAAGGAGGGTCTAAAAATGCATAATAGTGTTATTTGTAAGTCACTTGCAATAAGTTCACGACATGCACCATGCAATAACACTGGGGCTGCAACAGTGTTGTAGTAGTAGAGATGCTGCCTTAAAGCGCCAGAGACCCAGGTTCGATCCTGACTATGGGTGCTGTCTGTACGGAGCTTGTACATTCTCCTTGTGACCACGTGGGGTTTTTCCAAGTCCTCCGGTTTCCTCCCACACTCCAAAGACAAACAGGTTTGTAGATTAATTGGCTTTGGTAAAATTATAAATTGTCCCTAGTGTGTTGGGTGATGCTAGTGTTCTGGGTGACCGCTGGTCAGTGCGGACTGGGTGGGCCGAACGGCCTGTTTCTGCGCTGTATCTCTAAAGTTAAAATCTAAACACTGGAGGAGAGAAACATAGTTCTAATCACCGTCATCATTGCTACTGCTGAACGCATGTGTGTATAGCTGCATATCAGTTGTCCAACACTTGCTCAATAAGAGGGATGGCATCGGGAGCAATGATCAGCTTGCAACCAACAAGAACAAGCTTTGGCTGCCTGCAGTCTATGTGGTATGTGAGCGACGCAGTCAGACCACAACTAAAGCCTTTGTGTTTAGTTACAACTGGGCATGAATTTAACTTTTAATACATGGAACATCAACCTCAATTCTCTGGAGTGATGCATCATGCTTATAATCCTTCATTACTGTAAAATGTGTCATTAATATTGAATGGCTTCTGATGGCTGGAATCAATTTTCAGGCACGTAATGTAGATGTTCTTGCACATTAACAGGAGGTGACTTACAGGAGAGAGGGCACGGGGAAGCGGGGATGAGATTAGATTGCGGTGTAGCAAACCCAGTTTATTATGTATCCAGTAATGAATGAATCTCAGTGTTCACAGTGTGAGGATGTAAATATTCCAGGTTATCTAGACGGTGGCATTAAGATAATCCTGTTTGCACCTGTCAATGGATTATCCATTTACAATGTGATATATCCAATTTACAACATTAATTTTTCAAAACACCCACATGCCTTTGTAGTATTGAAATCCTGAAGTAAACAACAGATAATCGCCCCCCCCCCCCCACCATCCACCTCCAGAAAAAAATATATTGTTTTAAAAGCTCTCAGACTCTGGGACTTAACAAAACTGAATCATCAGTATCCTCTTGTAAAGCACTCCCCCGTCATTATAAATGTTATTGTCCCCTAACTTCTGTATCTTGTGCAGCTACGGGTTTCTCTCTTATGAATGACAGCGCACGGAAATTAAGCCACTACTTTGCATTCCAGAATATTAATTTCTGGTCTTTACAGAATAATTGTATTTAGCTTTAGCTGTGGCTGACACTATTTGGGAGTGAATGTATTTCACTAGGCTGATATTACTCTGTTATATTTAGTGGGTTGGCATAGAACTAGCGTGAATGGGTGGTCATTAGTCAGTGTGGACGGTGGGCCAAATGGCCTGTTTCCATGCTGAATTTTCATTCAGTCAGGAGGTGCTGGATCCAGATACAAATCACTGTGTTTAAGCAACATTTAAACTTCTTGTGTTCTTCTGTAAATACAAAAGTCGTAAAAGAAATGTGGGCAAATTGGATTAGTGTAGAGAGGCAAAATAATTGGCATGGTGGTGAGCGCAGGACCCATTTATGTGTTGCACGATTCTGTGATTTGAAGCCATTTTGAATAAATTCCCACAATATAAGAACATAAGAAGAGAAGCAGGAGTACACTATACAGTATTCTACATTCATAAATCCATGGCTGAATTGGCCTCCGCTTCATTTTGTTTTCCTTTCCTCCATACTCTTGACTCCCTCATAGACCAACAATCTGCCTCTCAGTCTTGAATGTATATGCAGTCATGCAGCCTCCAAAACTCTCTGTGATAAAGAACTGTGTCGGGACTCCCTTTTTCATACTCAATTCCTTTTGCAATGAGACTGGCATTCTATTTACTTTCCTAATTGCTGTTCAGGCTTGCATCTTCTGTGCTTCATGGAGGAGGATGCACAAAACTCTGTGCTATTTGATGTGGGATCTTTGGAATAATTTCCCCTTTGGCGCTCAGAAGCATCGGAGAAATAAGTTCCTCCAAATCTCCTTCAATAAAAACAAAATACTTTACCAAGATGTTGTGGAAAGATTCCATGTTTAGCTTCAGTGACTTAAATAGACTGTACCCTCACCTCATCATAGGCCTCGAATCCCACCTTTAATGTTGAGGACCCCATTGTACATTTGTATGGCATACTACAATATTGCAGCTACAATGTCGGACAGGTGGTGGGTGCAGGCTGACACCGATGGCTTTGTTTCATTCAGCGTTCTGTGATAGCTGCATAATTCATGTCGTCAAATTCTCTCGAAATATCACCGATTGTGACATTGCTAACAGACTTCCGGAAGGTGGGAGCTTGTAGAACTGTAAACATTCACACTTCCCAGTGGCCCAATTTCCTGGGTTGAGGAACATACAAAGGGCATGTCAATTATTTATTTTCAGATTGTGTCGTCTCCAACCGCAGTAATTCTGCTGCTGGTGTGTGTATTTGATCAGGGCTGCCAACTCTAACGCTTTGAGCGTGAGACTCACTCATTTCAGCAAATTCTCACGCCCTCACGCTGATGACAGAATTCTCACGCTGTCTTCAGTCCCTGCACAGCAAGGATCCTATTGCGGAGCTCTACGATCTTTGCTGCACAGTTTGTCTCTGTGCGCCACATGAGAGCGATCTGTGCGGTCTGGGGAAGCGCGTCGGTTGATGGCTGTGAGTGACGTCGCGTCTCTTCTCTCTTGGTCGGATGTGCAGCTGCCGGGTGCCAGCGCCTCTGTGCGCCGGCTGCGAGCACTGCTCTACTGGCCCGGCGCTGCAGCCTCGCTTCCTTCCTCCCTCCCTCCCTCCCTCCCTCCCTCCCTCCCTCCCTCCTGCCCTTCAACTCACACGGCAGCGCCAGCGCCAGCGCCGCCACTCCACGCAACACCGTGCCCGCTCGACTCCCCATTGGGCGGCCGGGGAGAGAGAGGGAGGGGGGAAAGAGAGGGAAAGATAAAAAAGGGAGGGATGGAGGCAAAGAGAAACAAGGAGAAGGAATGTAGAAAGGGGATGAAGGAAGGAAAGGAGAAAGGGGAGAAAGAGGGAGGGATGGGGGCAGGAGGGAGGAAGGGGAGGATGGAGGGAGGGGGAAGAAAAGGTGTGAGTGCGTGTGTGTGCTTGTGTGTCTGTCTCCCTGTGTGTGTCTCCTTGTGTGTGTATGTGTGCCTCGCTGTGTGTGTCTCCTTGTATGTGTCTCCCTGTGTGTGTGTGTCTCCCAGTGTGTGTGTGTGTGTGTGTGTGTGTGTGTGTGTGTGTGTGTGTGTGTGTGTGTGTGTGTGTGTGTGTGTGTGTGTGCGTGTCTGTGTGTGTGCCTCCCTGTGTGTGTGTGTGTGTCTCCCTGTGTGTGTGTGTGTGCGCGTGTCTGTGTGTGTGTCTCTGTGTGTGTGTGTGCTCGTGTCTGTGTGTGTGTCTCCCTGTGTGTGTGTGTGCCTCCCTGTGTGTGTGTGTCTTCCTTTGTGTATGTGTCTCCCTGTGTGTCTGTTGCCACATCCTGGCCTTAGACAGGGCTGCCAACTCTCACGCTTTGAGCGTGAGAGTCACGCATTTCAGCCAATTCTCACGCTGATGACAGAATTAGAAACATAGAAACATAAAAAATAGGTGCAGGAGTAGGCCATTTGGCCCTTCGAGCCTGCACCGCCATTCAATATGATCATGGCTGATCGTCCAACTCAGTGTCCCGTGCCTGCCTTCTCTCCATACCCCTATTCTCACGCTGTCTTCAGTCCCTGCACAGTTTGCCTCTTTTGCGCCACATCACAGCGATCTGTGCAGTCTGGGGAAGCGCGTCAGTTGGCGGCTGCGAATGACGTCGCGTCTCTTCTCTTCTCTTCTTTCTTGGTTGGATGTGCAGCCACCAACAACATGAAGCAGCTGGAGGTGGAACTAACCAGGTGAATTGGTTGTAAAACATGAGGGGAACCACAATGAGGCCAAACATCTAGGACAGGGTTCGGCAACCTAAGGCACACGGGCCAAATCCGTTTCAATTCGTTTTCGCGGGGTCGGGGCAGGCGAGCCGACCTGAGAACTGCAGCCAGTCCCTGGGACGCGAGCGGATCTGGGAACGGCAGCCAGTACCGGGGCACGCAGAATGCCAGCTTGATCAGTATGAACAAATTGGACCAGCCATGTACATGTTGTGTAACTCTGACTCTATGCAGATCTGAAGGGGCTTAGAATGACCATTTAAGCAAATTTGCCCTCACTTTCCCCATTTTGATTCTTGAGATTAATATCCCTTGGCTCCGTTAACAGCGTTAAAGTACTTATGAGTCAGGAAAGGGAACATGTTATTTTTTTTTAGTTTGCTTTGATTTGTTAGTTGATTTTATGTTGACTGCCATAATTTCTGAAATGGTCTTAAAGTAACTTAACTGTTATAAGGCAGTAATAAGTGATTTTTGTCCAAACAATTGGAACTTGCACAAAAAGTTTGCATTATTAGCAAGGCTGCCAACTCTCACGCATTAAGCGCGAGACTCACGCATTTCACAAAATTCTCCTGCTCTCACGCTGATCACAAAATTATATAATGAGAATAGGACCCGTTTTGCTTCACAAACAGTGTAGGAAGGAATTGCAGATGCTGAAGATAGACACTGAAAAATTATAAAAACTCAGCTGGACAGGCAGCATCTCTGGAGAGAGAAAATGGGTGATGTTTCGAGTCGAGACCTTCAGCCTGAAGAGGTTGAAAACCAGCCATAAAACACAGTGACTGGACATGTGTGTTATCCAACTAAGGGCAGAAATCAGAATCATGTGTTCATCTTTATTCACGTGACACTATAATAAATATATTACAGAAAACATAACGTAATGGGGTGGCACGGTGGCGCAGCGGTAGAGTTGCTGCCTCACCACCACATGGGTTTTCTCTGGATATTCCGGTTTCTCCCATATCCGAAAGAAGTGCAGGTTTGTAGGTTAATTTGCTTCTGTAAATTGTCCGTGATGGATGGAACTGGTGTATGGTAGATTGCTGGTCAGTGTGGACCTGGTGGGCGGAAGGGCCTGTTTCCATATATATTTTTACATATATATCTTAATTTCATTGAACCATATATGATTGAATATGTGGCGTTATTTTCGTCTTGTTTCTATATTCAAAGGTTAAGGTTTAAACCGTCTGAAGAAGGGTTTCGGCCCGAAACTTTGCCTATTTCCTTCGCTCCATAGATGCTGCCGCACCCACTGAGTTTCTCCAGCAATTTTGTCTACCTTCGATTCTCCAGCATCTGCAGTTCCTTCTTGAACAAGGTTGATTGATATATTTGTGCAGAACAGTGATGGAAGTCACTTTTGCTTTGTTTCTCTGAGTTTTTCTCAGTATATATGCATAACAGCATGAATATAATCTGATTTCCATACATGAATATAGTCATTCATGTGCTGCACCTGTTGATCAGAGCAGGCTCTATTGTGGAATGTAATTAGGAATGTAATTTAGCCTAACCTTATTCACCTAATCCAATTTAAAGCATAAATGTTGCATTCAAGTGTAAGATAAAAGACTCGCTACAGTATGCACCAGATTGCACAATTTCAAGCTGAAAATGCAACCCCCCCCCCTGGTCGCTATGCTCCCTTGTAATTTCTCACTCTCAACTCACACCCAATGTTGGCAGCCCTGGTTTGATTGATGTTTGCACTTTCATTCAGTCACATGGCACATGAAAATAAATTCAAGCGGAGAAGTCTTCTATGTGATTACCAATGCACAGGTTTATGACTGATCAACCGTTTTGTGGCCTGAGAATGAAAATAAGTTGAAATTGCCATAGGTTTAGGCTTGTTAGAAATTGCCATATGTATTGAGGTACAGTGAAAATCTTTGGTTGCATGCTCTCTGAATAGTGTTGTTACAAGGAACGTCTGGAGAGGGTGGGTCTTTCTTTCCATGGACTACAGGATGTTGAGGTGAGACCATATTGAGGTATATAAAATTATATAAGTTGACTAGCCACAATCTTTTCATCAGGATAGGTGAGACTCAAACTAAAGGGCATAGATTTAAGTTGAGAGAGCAAGATTTACATGTCCCGACACGTCACTCATTCCTTCTATCCAGAGATGCTGCCTGTCCTGCTGAGTTACTCCCGCATTTTGTGTTTATCTTAGAGGGATATGAGCCAGGTGCAGACAAGTGGGATGAACTCAGTTGTTTGACTGGTTCGGACATTGTGCCAAATAGTCTGTTTCCGTGCATAGGTCTACGATTCTATGACTGTGATGTACTTCCAGCATTGTCTGATTTTGTACAACACCATAATAAGATAATTTTCATGTCCCTTTCTCTAATTGTGGGCTTTCATCATTTTGAAATTGACATTAAGTATCCAGCCAGTAGTCCATGTGAAATTGTATTCATGCTAAAACATTAACAATCAAATGCAACCAGTGATAATTAATGGTTTATCGCAACCAGGAACAGATTCACTACAGAATGATGACATGGTAACAGAGCTAGCATTGGGTTTATTTCATTCACAGATCTGTGACAACTATACAATTTATAAATCATCAAATTTCCCAGCAATTTTGCAAATTTAGCTACACCAAGTCTTTAAGGATTGACAAACTCAGTTAGAAAACTTGGGGGAAATGTAATTGCGTGTTGGAACCCAAGGTCCCGTTTGACCATAAACATTAACCAAGTATATAGATCTGATTATCATTGTGGTATGGTAGTAAACTGAAGCAAGTCTAAGAGCAGCCCTGCAGTAGTTAATGCAACACAAAGAAGATGGGTGTTCAATCTTGTATGATTATTGTTTAATTATATTGATGTTGAAATCCGTCTCTTATTACGAAAGTTCTTCATCATCAGGAAATTGCTTGCTATTTGGAAATCTTCTTAAATAAAAGCCCAACACCACAGATGATGTATTGCTTTGTAAAGGGGCAATATATAGATTGTGTGTAGGACTGCAGATGCTGGTTTACACTGAAGATAGACACAAAATGCTGGAGTAACTCAGCGGGAGAGGCAGCATCTCTAGATAGGAGGAATGGCTATTCAGAGATGCTGCTTGTCCCACTGAGCTACTCCAGCATTTTGTGTCTCTCTTCAATGTATAGATTATGCATGTTAGAGGGTTTTTTTCGTTATACTTCACAATGGATCATTGGTGAATGGACCAAGACCACACAGTATGATTCCAGTTTTCCATTTCTGGATTTTTTGCCTTGTAAAAGCAAAAGAGAGTTTAAAAAAAACCCCAATGAATTAACTTTAATTAAGATGTGGTCAGACAAATAAGTTATGAAATGAATTCTTTTGAGTGTATACTGGTGATACCAGATCAGCTGCCTAATCACTTTGCACAGTATTCGCTCCAAGAACAATTAATGCTACAGGATCTCAGAAGATACGAGGACTCAAACTGATTCTGTTAAATACAAAGTAAATTCTTCAGCATGGTTTTAAACAGGCTGCTTGCTTTCTATTATGTGGTTCATACTTTGGCTCAAGACTAATTCCCAAACACCACCATTCAAGAGTCAAGAGTGTTTTATTGTTATATGCCCCAGATAGAACTACGACAGTCTTACTTGCTGTAGCACAACAGAATATGTAAGCATAGTGCACACTAAATAATATGATAAACGAGAGAGGGAAAAAAAAAGTTCAGTGTGTATATGTACACATACTCACATATATTTATATTTATATTCTAGACCAAGTGCAGACCCGTTGGGTCTGCTCCCCCAACGCACCCGTTCCCTACCCGTAGCCCCCACGGGAGGCGTGGTCCTCCAACTCAAGCCGTTCCCGAATGTAAGATTCCAGCAATCCCCTGCCTCCCGCAGCAGTGCTCTTTAAAAAAAAATCCAATTGCATTTACCCTGCGTTCGCAATTCGCCCCCCCCCCCCACTAGCCGGGCTGTTGTGACGTCATCAGTTGAAGCTGGTCATTTTAAATTCAAAGCCTTTTGATTTTTTTAAAACATTAATCAGTAATGTCAAGAAATAAAGCATAAAATGTCTAGTGAAGGTGGTCTCTGCCTAGAGGGGAAAAATGTGAATCAGAATATGTAAAAATCTCGTGAAGGTTGGCATTTTTAAAGCTTTAATTGCAAATAACGTGTCAAATATAGGATGAAATCTTCAGTGAGGCTGATCACTACTAGCCGAGCCATTGTGACGTCATCAGTTGAAGCTGGTCATTTTAATTTCAGTCTTTTGACTTTTTTTAGACTTTTAATCAATAATGAGTCGATAATAAGTCGAGAAATAAAGCATGAAATGTTCAGATAAGGTGATCTCGGCGTAGAAGAGAAATATGTAAATCAAAATGTTGTCGTTACCGCATAGTGTTTTTGCGAAAATGTAAAAATGTAAGATATAAAATGTAAAGACAACTACATGTGTATATGTGTGTAATACACACACACACACACACACACACACACACACACACACACACACACACACACACACACGTACACACACGTACACACGTACAAGATCAGACTTTTAATAAGTATATGATATATATATATATATATACACACATATTCAAAATTAAAACAATAATAGTATAATAATCATCTATTGTAGTTCAGAGTTTATATGAGGTTGTAGTGTTTAGTAGTCTAATGGCTGTAGGGAAGAAGTTGTTCCTGAACCTGGATGTTCAGGATCAGCAACATTGGTATCAGGAACATGGCAGGACATTCCCCGGCCATTGACCTCAGACATGAATATGCAGCAGGTAGATTGCATCTTTTATTTAAAATTTATGAGGCAGTTTGTTGGCTGAATGCTGACAGATGGTAAACTGTAAAACATTCATCTAGTCCTTGGAAGCAGCTTCAAAGTTTGCTTTCGAACTGAAGACAGGCCGATAAACTGTATTCATATTGACATCATTGCCAGAGGTCTGGAGGCAGGACCGGTCACTAGGCTGAGACCCAAACTCTTCTACCTTCCCCCTCATTACCAATATTAGCCATGGTAAGAAAAGTCCCAAAAGACAGGAAAAATGTGGCATTTAGAATAACAAACATAGAATTATTGCAAAATAATTGTTTTAATGAGATTTAAGGTCCCTTCACCAAGTACAAATATAATGTGTACCTAGTTTCTTACCTGCATACATTTGAGTTTTTTCTACACTTTCATGAGATCGGAACGTCAACAAAATTGTGTGCATAAAATTAATTTTGGTATAAGTACCTGCGTTAGAGAGGTAATTCCTGCAGCAGGAGTTAATTTCAAGTGATATTTATTGACAGATTAGATTTTACATATTTCAACGGCAGACACTATGGTATGAATCGATGTTTAAACATTCTCTGCTGTCAGGAAATTTAGGGATGGGGGGAGGGGGGACACATTCCATTTTTGTCTACATTGGTGTGAGAAGGTAAATTGTTGAAAGATGCATTGCTGTTCCTGAGGGTTTTGAGACTGATGTTTCAGGCTCTTACCCCTTTGATGCTGACTCTAAAGGGTACATCATTCTAAATGTGAGAAGAAGCAGTTAGAGACACCAGGGCACTCACCATCCACAAACCTAAGGATGCTAATGGCATATGAAGGCTTGCATTATCACAGTTGTCCGTTTTAATCTTTGCACACATATCCCGGCCTAGAAATCTATCTTCCTTGCTTACTACTGTTCACACGGCCCTGTTTCTTCATCCTTCCTGCTGATTTATATTGAAACATCTTCAAGCCACTGCACTCTGCTATAAGTTCCCTCCTCTATCTGTTGACTCTGAAAATTGTTCAATGTTCTTTATTCACCACAGTGTTCTTATTTCAACAAGCATTGAGCAAATAGATAGTACAGTGGGGCATCAGGAAGCACACCAAAATTGTGTAAGGATTTATTTTAGAAGTGACTGAATCTATTGTGGTGTAATTTTCCAGTGTGTTAATGGCACAATTCCTGCCTTTGACACTGCTGATTATTTCATATTGATGCAGCTGTACTTCCAGGTTTGGACAGTCTTAGCTTTAAGAACTGGGGCATAATTAAATTCAATGAAATCGCTTTGATGTCACTTCAACTATAGCATAAAGCAAAGCTGTCTGTGTGGTGGGATAAAACTTAATTAACTTTCTTGGCAAAGTGGTGAATAAGTTGATGCTGCAGGGCAATAGTGCAGTACTTTTTGCATTCCAGCAGCTTTCTGTGACCCTTTACATTTTAAACGCCTAGGCACAGAAATTAGATTTCTCCCTTCTTTACTGTGCATAACTGTTGCTACATTTAGGGCCAGCGCCCAACCGGGTCCCTCGAGAGAAAGAAAATCAGAGTTTCGGCAAAGACACAATTGAAATGACGTTAAGATCTAGAATCTAGTATCTAGAAATCAATGCGAAAATGAGAAGAGTGCTGTTCTTGATACGACTAGGCTCAGCTGAATAGAGCAACATGTTCCAATTTGTTTCTCCTATCGGTCTGCGGAGGAATTCAGTCCTTAAAGGCACACTCCCCCATGACAGCCAGACCCTGACGTTACACATTGTGGCTGTCATGGTGAGGGTAAAGTACAGGTGAGATGGTGAGAGTTCCTAGATTTAGTGAACTAGACCTGGAGATTCTCCCTGGTAGGTGAGTTCTGGGAGCGAGGTCCTGAGTGCCAGTGAATTAGAAGTCCCACTACGGCACCATAAGTAGAGTCAGGCAAGAAGTATCTCTCGGAGACAGGAGAACGCAGATTCAATTGAATAATAAACAAATAGATTGTCCTCGCAGCAAGTGCAGGATGATCTGCAAAAAAATGTACCTGTAGTTGTGAGTTCTGGCATTCAGAGTCATATACTTAGAGTAGGTATACTTGTTCTGGAATTTTTTGAGGATGTGACAAGTAAAATGAATGAAGGGGAACTAGTGGATGTAGTGTATCTAGACTTTCAGAAAGCCTTTGATAAGGTCCCGCACGGGAGACTGGTGACTAAAATTAGAGCACATGGTATTGGGGGTAAGGTTTTCACATGGATGGATAATTGGTTGGCAGACCGGAAGCAAAGAGTAGGAGTGAAGGGGTCCTTTTCAGAATAGCAGGCAGTGGCGAGTGGAGTGCCGCAAGGCTCGGTGTTGGGGCCGCAACTATTTATCATATATATTAATGATTTGGAAGAGGGAATTAGGAGGAACACTAGCAAGTTTGCGGATGACACAAAGCTGGGTGGCAGTGTGAATTGTGAAGAGGATGTTAGGAGGTTGCAGGGGGACCTGGACAGGTTGAGTGAGTGGGCAGATGCGTCGCAGATGCAGTATAATATAGATAAATGTGAGGTTATCCACTTTGGCGGCAAAAACAAGGGGGCAGATTATTATCTCAATGGGGTTAGGTTACGTAAGGGGGAGGTACAGCGAGACCTGGGTGTCCTTGTACACCAGTCACTGAAAGTTGGAGTGCAGGTACAGCAGGCAGTGAAGAAAGCTAATGGAATGTTGGCCTTCATAACAAGAGGATTTCAGTACAGGAGTAAAGAGGTTCTTCTGCAGTTGTATAGGGCTCTGGTGAGACCACATCTGGAGTATTGTGTACAGTTTTGGTCTCCTAATTTGAGGAAGGACATCCTTGTGATTGAGGCAGTGCAGCGTAGGTTCACGAGATTGATCCCTGGGATGGCGGGACTGTCATATGAGGAAAGATTGAAAAGACTAGGCTTGTATTCACTGGAGTTTAGAAGGATGAGGGGCTCTCTTATAGAAACATATAAAATTATAAAAGGACTGGACAAGATGCAGGAGAAATGTTCCCAATGTTGGGTGAATCCAGAACCAGGGGCCACAGTCTTAGAATAAAAGGGAGGTCATTTAAGACTGAGGTGAGAAAAAACATTTTTACTCAGAGAGTTGTGAATTTATGGAATTCCCTGCCACAGAGGGCAGTGGAGGCCAAATCACTGGATGGATTTAAGAGAGAGTTGGATAGAGCTCTGGGGGCTAGTGGAATCAAGGGATATGGGGAGAAGGCAGGCACGGGTTATTGATAGCGGACGATCAGACATGATCACAATGAATGGGGGTGCTGGCTCGAAGGGCCGAATGGCCTCCTCCTGCACATATTTTCTATGTTTCTATGTTTCGAATAACCTGCTGGCTGTGGGGAAGCAGCTATTCCTGAACCTGGTTGTTGCAGTCTTCAAGCTCCTGTATCTTCTACCTGAAGTATAGGAGTAAAGATGTTCTTCTGCAGTTGTATAGAGCTCTAGTAAGACCGCATCTGGAGTATTGTGTCCAGTTTTGGTCCTAGTTTGAGGAAGGACATCCTTGTGATTGAGGGGGCAGATTGCTGCTCCATGACAAACCACCCATGTCCCACGGTCTCTCACATTGCCTCCTCTGGGATTCAAGGGAAGCTGCCACCCTGCACACAGATGTCCCCAGCCCATTGCGCTTCTTGCCATTGAGAAATCTGAGAAATCTGCGTCACACACACCAGGTATAATCATGTTTTGAAAAACTGCAGATGCTGCAAATCTGAAGTAAAAGTAGAAAGTGGAAATACTCACAGACAGTGCGTCTGTGGAGAGAGAAGCAGAAGCACTCCTGGCAATAGATCATCAAACCGGAAACATTCACTGTGTTCTCTCTTCACAAATGTTGCCTGATCCGTGGAGTATTTCCAGCAGTTTTTTGTTTTTATTTGAGATTTTAAGTATCTGCATTTTTGATTGCTTTTCAATTAATGGCCTCTCGTTTACTTTGACCTGAGATATTAACTGTTTCCCATTTCAGAAACAGAATCAGATTTTATTCGCCAAGTATGTTTTGCAACATAGGAGGAATTTCATTGGCCAGGTCAGTCATACAATAAAAAGCAACAGACTCAAAATCATATTTTAACATGAACATCCACCACAGTGACTCCTACACATTCCTCACTGTGATGGAAGGCGAAATAAAGCTCAAGTCCTTCCCTTGTGTTCTTCCTTGTTTGGGGGCCTCGAGCCCCTGTTAACGGGATGATCTTGATTCCCGTAGCCGGTGGCGTTTGGGCCGTCCGCGTTGAGGCGATCAGCTCCCGCATCGGGGGGTGTCAGCACCCCGCGCCGAGCGATCAAACCTCGCGTCGGGGCTGATCGAACCTTCTACGCGTTGGAGCTCCCGACTTGCCTCTCCCGAGACTCCGAGCCCTTGATGGTAAGTCCGCAGGCCGCGGTGGGAGCGATCCCAAGCAAGGGATCCACTCCGATGTTAAGTCTGCGCCCCGAGGCGGCTTCCAGCTCCAGCGATGGTAGGCCGCAGAGCCCGGAGAATGTGATCCGAAAAATGATCACATCTCCGGGAAGGTAAGAACCTGAAAGAAAAGTTTCCCCTGCCCCCCCCCCCCCCAACCCCCACATAAAACTAACCAAAGTACATTAAATCAAACTTTTAACAAACACTAAAAATAACAAAAAGCTAAAAAAACGAACAGACTGTCGGCAGTGCTGACCATCTCCCTGGCGCCCCTGGTGGAAAACCGTGATTAATCCTCGTTAGTAAAATAGTTTGGATCCTCATGTGTCTTTTAATAGAGGGCATTCAAATATGCCTTTTAAATATTCCCTAATGATGAAAAATTGGAAGAATTAAAATTCTTATGTAATATGCTTTTTAGTAATTCTAAATATGACAGCATCTACAGCATTGAATCTGAATCCCAGGAGATAGAAATATAGAAACATAGAAATTAGGTGCAGGAGCAGGCCATTCGGCCCTTCGAGCCTGCACCGCCATTCAATATGATCATGGCAGATCATCCAACCCAGTATCCTGTACCTGCCTTCTCTCCATACCCCCTGATTCCTTTAGCCACAAGGGCCACATCCAACTCCCTCTTAAATATGGCCAACGAACTGGCCTCAACTACCTTCTGTGGCAGAGAATTCCACAGATTCACCACTCTCTGTGTGAAAAACAATTTTCTCATCTCGGTCCTAAAAGACTTCCCCCTTATCCTTAAACTGTGACCCCTTGTCCTGGACTTCCCCAACATCGGGAACAAACTTCCTGCATCTAGCCTGTCCAACCCCTTAAGAATTTTGTAAGTCTCTATGAGATCACCCCTCAATCTTCTAAATTCCAGCGAGTACAAGCCGAGTCTATCCAGTCTTTCTTCATATGGAAGTCGTGCCATCCCAGGAATCAGTCTGGTGAACCTTCTCTGCACTCCCTCTATGGCAAGAATGTCTTTCCTCAGATTAGGAGACCAAAACTGTACGCAATACTCCAGGTGTGGCCTCCCCAAGACCCTGTACAACTGCAGTAGAACCTCCCTGCTCTTGTACTCAAATCCTTTTGCTATGAATGCTAACATACCATTCGCTTTCTTCACAGCCTCACAGATCTGATAGTATCAGTTTGCATTCTCAAATTACATTACTTTCTTTATGGCTTTATATGTAAAGATATTGATTGCATCCTCTTCCAAAATGTGGCGCAGCTGGTAGACCTGCTGCCTCACAGCGCCAGAGACAGAGTTTGATCCTGACCTCGGGTGCTGCCTGCGTGGAGTTTGCATGTTCCCCATGTGACCGCGTGGGTTGCCACCAGGTGCTCCTGCTTCCTCCCAAAGGCTATTGGGTTTTTAGGTCAATTGGCCTCTGTAAATTGTCGCCAGTGGGCAGGGAGTGGATGCAAATGTGGGATAATATAGAACTGGTGTGAACGTGTGATCAACGGTTGGCGTGGATTCAGTTGGCCTGTTTTCAGACTCACAATCAATCGGTCATAAAAGATCAATGTGTGCAAGGGAATTCTGACAAAATTGAGATCTGGGCAGCACTTGAGGTAAAAGATCAACCATGATACTTTGTTACAGGGCAGGTGCAGGGGTTCGAATGACCTACACCTGCTTCTATATCTTATGTTCTTCTGCAATAATGGAATGATCCGCAGGTCGGGTTTGCTCCTTTGTACTGTACTACTTTGCCATGCATACAGAATGGAAGCCTGATTTGCTATCAGTTGACAGCGCTCATTGTGATGGCCATATGCCCAATCCGTAGTTCGACGATGCTGCCTGCAAGCTAAGGCTTCACTTTCAGCGACACAAACTAATCCCGCTGATTGGTAATGTAAGACCTGTGGCATTACATGATTTCATGACAAGCCAACAGTACACGTTGAATGGGTTGACTGGCAGTACTCACACGGGCAATCTGTCTGATATATATTGTATAAGGATAGCTGCTTAGCCCTTGAACCTGCTCTGCCATTCAGTTTGATCTTGGCTGATTGAGTGTTAACATGTACTCTTGCCTTAGCAACTTTGTTCAACTGCGCTGGCTCATGCACCTATTCTCAGGTTGCATAGGATCGGCCCATTGCCCGCTGAGTACTGCACTTGCGAGTAGTCTCCAGTAGAGGTAGAAACAAGGCGAGGTATTGGTTTTATATTTTCATTGTTCCCAAAACTTGAGGAAAATTCCCTTAATTGGAATAAAATTCAAATGGAGAGATACAGAAAGCGGGTAACTACTAGACCCTGAGTAGAGTCACGACCCGAAATGTCACCCATTCCTTCTCTCCAGAGATGCTGCCTGTCCCGCTGAGTTACTCCAGCATTTTGTGTCTAACTACTAGCCAGATTGCTTAACATCTGTTAAAAATGAAAATGTTAAAGAGATCAGAGCAGGGCACCAGTATAATTCAAAATATCAGACAAGGTCCATGTGATAGTTTCTTCCTACTACTGGGTGGGTCTCCTCTGGGTGCTCTAAGCTCAACTGGAAACAAACCAATCCTGTTCAACCCTCCCACATAAAATGAGCCATCCATTCCAGGTATCCAGAAAGGCCAGTGACCTTTGACAAATCCCTTGATTCCATGCGTTTTTCGGAATACCGAACTCACTCATTCATGGCTATTTCCAGCTCGCAGCCCAACCTTTGCTGATATAATAACAACCATACTAAATAATTGTGAAGTCATTGCTTGACTGTGCATTGAAAGCTTTATCACCTGTGATTTTTTTTTGGAAACAAATATGCCTGTAATGTGTATGAAAGAGTTCTCTGAGTGCTTTTGTAGTTATTGGGCAAATCTGTTTATAACAGGGGGCATCATAGCCTTGGGCTTCTGCCCAAATTTGGTTCCTGGTGATTTGTGATGGTGGGTCATTAAACTGATGTTAGCACGAACACCTCCGCTCGGTCCGCAATAACCAACCCGACCTCCCGGTGGCTCAGCACTTCAACTCCCCCTCCCATTCCACATCTGACCTCTCGGTCCTGGGCCTCCTCCACGGCCAGAGTGAGCAACACCGCAAGCTGGAGGAACAGCACCTCATATTCCGCTTGGGGAGTCTGCATCCTTTGGGCTTGAATATTGAATTTTCTCAATTCTGTTAACCCTTGCTGTCTCCTCCCCTCCCCACCTCTCCCTCAGCCCTCGGGCCCTGGCATTCCCTCTATCTCTATCTCCCTCCCCCACCCCAGTCGCACCAGCTTCTCATTTTCACACCACAAACAGCTTACAATGGCTTGTTCCCTTTATCACCGATACTTTTTTGCATATCTTTCATTCATTGTTCCTTATCTCTCCACATCACCGTCTATATCTCTCGTTTCCCTGATCCCTGACCAGTCTGAAGAAGGGTCTCGACCCGAAACGTCGCCTATCTCCTTCGCTCCTTAGATGCTGCTGCACCCGCTGAGTTTCTCCAGCTTTTTGTCTACCCTCGATTCTCCAGCATCTGCAGTTCCTTCTTTAAAAAAATGATGTTAGCACCCTCTGTTTACATGTTTGGATGGGGCACTCCATTGATCCATTAAACGAAACAGAATATATTGATTCCCAGTGGGCGTTGCAAATAAACTTTGTAACATTTTCCATTTGGAGAACCCACGTCTTCAGCAGATTCCACCATTCCCGCCAGAGCTGCCCTGCGACTAGCCAGTAGCAGGAGTAACCTGTCATGTTCGCTCCAGAATCTGGCTTCCTGAGACTACAGTAACACTAACTGGGGTAGAGTTGCTGCCTTACAACATTAGAGACCCGGGTTCGATCCTGACAATGGGTGCAGTCTGTAATCTGTACCTTCTCCCGGTGACGGAGTTGGTTTTCACCGGGTGCTCTGGTTTTCTCCAACATTCCAAAGACGTACAGGTTTGCAGGCATATTGGCTTGGTATAATTGCAAATTGTCCCTATGTGTGTAGGATAGTGCCATTATATGGGGATCGCAGGTCGGCACGGACTTGATGGGCCGAAGGGCCTGTTTCCACGCTGTATCTCTAAACTAAACCAAACTGCCAGAGGGACCACAATTATCCTCGAAGGCATGAGAATTTCTAACTGCCTTCTACTCCCGAAAGAACCATCGAAAAAATAATTTCAAATTGTTGACGGAAGCTTTTTTAAATATCATTGAATGATTACTGAATTGTTACATTGTAAAAGGTTTCATGCAAAGTGATCCATGAGGAATGTGACTAGATTAAAATTGTTAATTATTTTAGGCTGATGACCTTGTGTTGTTTTTTGTTCAGTAAATAAGAACCTTCGGTTGATTCAATTTGACTTAATGCAATTGACAAGTTAATGTTTTGTGAAGCTTTAAGTCTTCAATTAAAACGTCACAATGGTTGACATTGTGGTTGACGATGGTTCACATGACCAATCTTCTTGGTATCTTTCATCGAAGGATCCGGACCCGTGACTAGTGCTGATGGTTAAAACACTGACAACGTGAACCTAATCAAGGATGAATTTACGTTGAATCAGTACCTAACATGGCAAGATAGGAGATCAAAATCAGTCCCATCCCTCTTAGACCAGCGAGGGAAAACTGTATTTAGCCAGAATTTCATCGCTTTATTTGCGAGATGTAAACAGAGTGAAGTTTGATTGTGAAAGAACAATCGCAGCCCAGAACCATGGATTAAGAATTGAAAATTGGCAAAATATCCATCTCTCCCCGAATGACCATCTACATCGAAGGGGAGGTCAAAACAGGCAATAAATAATGTTGAGGCGATTCGATACATTAGAGATTAATAACAGTATTTCCTCTATTTGTATTTTTATCTAGCTTAACTTTTAAAATAATGGACATAATACACCTAGATTACATTGTATGTTTAAAAATAAGAAGCCTCGGTAGAATTACATGTAAGGACATTTATGGCTCAATTCCCTTTTTTTTTAATCTAGAATTCGGCAATAACAAAATAATTAATTTCAGCCAAGATGGGTCAATGTCACTGTAACATGAGGACATTAAATGGGTTACATGGCTGAAGATAGAGATAAATCCATTAATTTGACACTTTGGTCAGCATAAACTAGGAACAAATCAAAATTACACTGTGGTTGTATTTTTTTTTGCATTTAGGTCACAGAAATGTTATTCTCTTTTGTTAGACGTGACAAACTGTTTTTATAGTTAATTAGAAACATAGAAACATAGAAAATAGGCGCAGGAGTAGGCCATTCGGCCCTCCGAGCCTGCACCGCCATTCAATATGATCATGGCTGATCATCCAACTCAGTATCCTGTACCTGCCTTCTCTCCATACCCCCTGATCCCTTTAGCCACAAGGGTCACTTCTAACTCCCTCTTAAATATAACCAATGAACTGGCCTCAACTACCTTCTGTGGCAGAGAATTCCACAGATTCACCACTCTCTGTGTGAAAAATGATTTTCTCATCTCGGTCCTAAAAGAATTCCCCCTTATCCTTAAAATGACATCGTGGAAATTACATGAATTATATCGCGGAAGGCCAATAAAAGTTTATCATGTAATATTGGATTCGATAAACTTGTCCTTTTGTAGTTATAGTTGGAAAGGAACAGGTTGCAAGAAATAAAACTGAGATTGCTGGTGCGGGATTAGTTCAGTGATCCTGTACTTGTGTGGGATTGAAGATTCTGCTTGCCCCTGGAAGGTCACTGGGGTCAGGTAAACGTGGTGGCCACGGCTCACAGCTGGTTTCAATGATGCCTTTTTAAGATTTAACACAAGTTAAAGGGTTTACTCAGCCTTGCGTCATGTTGCTGTAACCCAAAGGAAGAATATATCTTGCTCATAAAACAGAAACTTGGTACATTTTTTGCATATTTCATATGCAATGCAGAAGTGGTTTTGTTTGAGAACTCCATCAAACAGAAAATAGGCAGAGGCTTCCTGCTTCTGGTCAAAGCCTAGCAGCTGTCATTGAGATAATATACTCTACATGTAGACAATGGAACAGTGAGAGATTGGGTTTGTTTGGAATATCCTGCATCATTGAATAATTCATCATGTTTGATGCTTTATACAACAGGTTGATCACTGCTTCTAAATTTATTGCCTCAAGGATGGGTGGATTGTGAAATACACTACAAAAAACGAAAAGCCTTGTTAGCCTACGTAGATAGGAATGCAAATTGCATATGTTTAGTTTAGTTTAGTTTACAGCGCGAAAACAGGCCTTTCGGGCCACCGTCCGCACCGGCCAGCGACCCCCGCACACTAACACTACCCGACACACATTAGGGACAATTTTACATTTAACCTACAAACCTGTATGTCTTTGGAGCGTGGGACGATACTGAAGATCTTGGAGAAAACGCACGCGGTCACGGGTAGAACGTACAAACTTCGTACAGACTGCACCCATAGTCGGGATCGAACCGCTTAGCACTGAAAGCGCTGTAAGGCAGCAACTCTACCACTGCGCCTCCAGCAGATAAAAGATAGAGACTATAAACTGCAAAAGTTGCAGCAGTATTGTTGAAGTAAGTTCCACATACTGCACATTGCACACAGGACGGAAGAATATTATTCCGTGAAAGTCAGAGATAGATTAGATAAAGAGAACCCTTCACCCAGGATAGAAATGTTAAATACTAGAGGACATATACTTTAAGGAGAGTGGAGCAAATTTAGAAGGAGATGGGGAAGGCAGCTTTTTTACAGTTTTGGATGCCTGGGCTAGGCTGACAAGGGTCATGATGGAGGCAGATAAGATAATAGTGTTTAAGAGGCTCTGAATGACCACTATTGAAGTCAAACCAATGTTCTTGCACTGCTGGCGGACTAAATGACACTATTTTGGTATCGTTTGATTATTGGTTGATTCCTTCCCAGTCATTCCAACTCCACCAGAACAAAAAGCTTTGGAAGATTGGCTCAGATTTGCATATTAATATACATAATATATGATGTGACGGAAAGAACTGCAGATGCTGGTTTAAATCAAAGGTAGACACAAAATGCTGGAGTAACTCATTGGGACAGGCAGCATCTCTGGAGAGAAGGGATGGATGACGTTTCGTGTCGAGACCCTTCTTCAGTCGAAGAAGGATCTCGACCCGAAACATCACCCATTCCTTCTCTCTGGAGGTGCTGCATGTTCCACTGAGTTACTCCAGCATTTTGTGTCTATACAATATACTAGACTAAGTGGGACCGCATGGGAGGGCTGGTCCCCCAACGCAATATTCCACCTCTCCACCAATTCCAATATTGGTGGCCAGTGAGGGGGGGGGGGCGCTTTCTGGAGCACTAGTATGGGTGTTGTGGGCTGAAGGGACTGGTTTCCAGAGGGGTAGTATGGACATTGTGGACCGAATGGATTCTTGGGCTGGCGGCTCAGTCACTTAAGCCCGTTGTGCTGGCAGCTCACTCACTCACGGCTGGTGGGCTGGCAGTTGACTCACGGCTATTCCTTGAAATTCCATTTCAAGCAGGGTGCAAGGCCACCAAATTCAAGTGCAGATGCCAGTTGCAAATAGATGCCAGTTGCAGATAGATGGCCAAAGACCATGATCCTGGAGTTTAGGGGGAAGCTTATTTGGAATTATGATTATGAAAGCTGAGCTGTATTCGAAGAATAGCATTGTGTCATAAGTGTTTTGTCAAGGTGATCCAGGGCTGAATGTAGTTCAAGGGAGATGGAATCTGTTAGACCTCACTAACTGGCAGACCTCAATGTTAGTGTTAGAATTGGTCAGAACATTTCCTTCGCCGTGATCCTCAACAACTGGTGCCCCATTGGGTTATGCGCTCCATCCCCTGCTCTACTTCCTTTTAAAACCCTGACTGTATGGTCAAGCACAATGACAACTCAACGCTTGGGTTCGTGGCTTAAGTTCGTGGACTGTTATGAGGCGGATCTACTAAATGAAGAGATGAAGTCCCGGAAAGTGCTCACGATCCTGGTGTAATAGTGTCAGGACAACAAGCTAGCCCTTAACGTCAGCAAGGAAAAAAAAATGATGGTTGACCTAAGGAACTCATCGATGGACCTGCTGTAGGGATGGCCCCCAACTACATGTTCCAAAGCATTCATATCGCTTGCAATGTGACTTGGTAACTTCACACTGTTGTGGAGATCAATAAAGCGCTTGGAGGCTTCTTGGTGTCTGAGAAGATTTGGCAAGTCCATGAGAATTCTCTCAAACTTCTGCTGATGTGCTATAAAAAGTGAGATGATCTCAGTGTGTTAGTTGTGAATCTGTGGAATTCTCTGCCGCAGAAGGCAGTGGAGGCCAATTCACTGGATGTTTTCGAGAGAGAGTTAGATTTAGCTCTTCGGGCTAATGGCATTAAGGGATATGGGGAGAAAGCAGGAACGGGGTACTGATTTTGGATGATCAGCCATGATCAGATTGAATGGCGGTGCTAGCTCATAGGGTCTAATGGCCTACTTGTGCATCTATTTTCTACTTTTCTATATCTGCTCATCTGAAAACGTGAGCAAGCAGAGAGCAGCAAACACATCCGCCATCAGCTTTGGGCGTTCTTCCCTCCAATCCATTCTCATGTTGCGATGCTCTGAAAGGTTTGAAGTGTCATCAGGGATGCCTGTCACTGTCCTGAACCAACTGCTACCCTGAACCAATCACATATGGTATATCCCAGTCCTGTAGATGATGCCACATACTCTTCCTCTTAACTCTACCTCATTCGGTGAGTCTGTTATTGTACTTAATATTATTTTGCACTACTTAGGTTTTTTACTTCATTCTTACATCATTTTGCTGTTTCACACTCATCAATGTAGTTATCATCACTGTACATATACCATTATGCCCCTGTCCCACTTAGAAAACCTGAACGGAAACATCTGGAGACTTTGCGCCCCACCCAAGGTTTTTGTGTGGTTCCCGGAGGTTTTTGTCAGTAGTGGTCCCTAATGGTCGAAAATGGTTTCCGTTTTAAAAATCGGTAATTTTTTAGTCAAAGCCAGTTGCGATGCTAGTTGAAGGTGGTTGCCGGAGGACAAAAACCTCCGGGAACCGCACGGAAACCTTGGGTGGGGCGTAAAGTCTCCAGAGGCTTCCGTTCAGGTTTCCTAAGTGGGACAGGGGCATTACTCTGTAAATTGCTTGTGAAGAAGCATTGCTGCCGGGCTGCCTCACAGCTTGGTTTTGGAACAGCTCTGTCCATTGGCTGCAAGAAATTGTAGAGAGTTGTGGATGGAGCTCAGTTCATCACACAGGCCAGACTACCCACCAATTACTCCATCTACGCTGTGAGCTGCCGCAGAAAAGCAGCCAACATAACAAAACACATCACACTCTGGTCATCCATTTTTCTTCTTGCTCTTTTCTGGCAGAAGAGACATAAGATTGATTGCGTGCACCACCAGACAGGAACACCTCCGTCCCCTTTGATATCAGGCTTCTGAATGGTCCTTTCATAAGCTGGGGTATTGTCCATTCACCTCCACTCCATCGGACTTTGTTTATGGATTTTGATATGCTACAATGCTGGAGAACTATATTCTGAATTTTATATCTTACACCTTGCTCTAACTATTTTACTTGTGTTCAACTTGATTGCATTCCTGTATACTATGAACTGACCTAATATCATCTTGATCACCAATATTGCCTTTATCTTCTAAAAAGTCATGTCCATATTCCTGCCTCAGCCACCTGCTGCTGAAACCTTTATCTAAGCCACTGTCCCTCCAGTCCTCCACTAGCCAGGCTGCCGTCCTTACCCTCTCTGTGAATTTTAACTTTACCAAAAGTCCCACCCGTACATTTTTTTTTGCACCAGTGTTCAAGACATCTTTCTTCCCTGTGCTCATTCAGAGACATAGGTTCCAGTTACCTGTGTTTTTAAAATCAACCCTCTCATTTTGAAATTCATCTTTGCTGGATATTATGCAGAGTTGGGCAGCACAGGACTCCGTTGCCCTCGTGGTGATAGCCTGCGACTGGCATTTAATCGCACACTGGCCCAAGTTCAAACCATGGGCTTGATGCCAACTTATTTTTACTGGGCTTGGTGGACAAGCATTTTTGAGTGTAAGTAATAAAGCAAACATCTGAAAAATAGTTGATTACATTTTAGTTTTGTTGACCTATTTTAGTAATTTTATAGATGAAGTAATAATTATCATAAATATTCATTTATTTATAATGTTTATAAATTAAACAAGAACATATTAAATAGTTGACAGTCAACGAGTACCATTAATGTTGTGTTTTTCTCCCTGCTATTCTGGCTTGCTTTCCTAAATAACAGCATTTAACTCTTGCTGAGCACTTTGTGTTTGGGAGACTGGTTCTTCAGTAGATATGCTCTCTTTAGATTCATGGGTAGGTGCAGTTTGAGGTGCAGTTGAACGAATGAAGACTGGACAGTTTGTTTTTTAGCACGATTGGTCTTCTGGGTCTTTCGGGTTTTTGCTGTGTGATTTTCTTATCTTCCTCTTTTTACCTTTTGGGCTCAAGGTCAGTTAGTTTAACGAGTGGCACATTGATACACAGTTAGCACCACTGTCTCACTCCCTGCAATTCTCCAGAGGACAATTAACCTGCAAACCCATATAACCATATAACCATATAACAATTACAGCACGGAAACAGACCCTCTCGGCCCTTCCAGTCCGTGCCGACCATTTGTTTTCCCCTAGTCCCATCTACCTGCACTCAGACCATACCCCTCCATTCCCTTCACGTCCATATACCTATCCACTTTACTCTTAAATGTTAAAATCGATCCTGCCTCCACCACTTCTGCTGGAAGCTCATTCCACACAGCCACCACCCTCTGAGTAAAGAAGTTCCCCCTCACGTTACCCCTAAACTTCTGTCCCTTAATTCTCATGTCATGCCCTCTTGTTTGAATCTTCCCTACCCTCAATGGGAAAAACGTATCCACGTCAACTCTGTCTATCCCTTTCATCATTTTAAAGACCTCAATCAAGTCCCCCCTTAACCTTCTGCGCTCCAAAGAATAAAGACCTAACTTGTTCAACCTTTCTCTGTAACATAGTTGCTGGAACCCTGGCAACATTCTAGTAAATCTCCTCTGTACTCTCTCTATTTTGTTGACATCCTTCCTATAATTAGGCGACCAAAATTGTACACCATACTCCCGCATGTGTTTGGGATGTGGAAGGAAACGGGAGCACCCGGATGAAACCTGCTTGATCACGGAGAGAACATGCAAACCCCACATAAGCAGCACCCAAGATCAGGATTGAACCGGGGTTCCCGGCACTATGAGATAGCAGCTGTGCTGCTGAATGGCCCTTGAACGATGAGCCTATTGGTTGTTTGGCAACACCATGATGTCATATATTAGAACAAATACAAATAAAGATAATCTAGTAATCAGTACACTGTTTGTTATTTTGACATTGATTATATTCACTGATTTATTTTGTTCACTAATACAAGACCACAAGCCCTCAGTATATCAGCCCTTCCGGCATGTGCTGGAACTGCATTGGGACCAGTCCAGACCTGCCTACACGTCGTACACTGTGCTCATTGAGAACTCGTGCATGTGTGAGTTGTATTTAAAACGTGCCTGTTCAATGTGTTTCTTTCAGAGCAGTCAGTTTTCAGTTCCTACATGCCTCCCTGCATCCTTATTTTCGCAGTCTTCACTGGCTATAACTCTCTGAGATTGCCGAGATCCTCCAATGTTTGTCTTCTATCCATCCCTTCACCAGTTGTGAACTTTTGTTTCTGTGCAAACCATTCCCTAGTTTCTCTTTTATTGTTGAGTCAACCTTTAAAATGTATCCTGTTGACCAAGCTTTAAACCCCCAAGCCTAAAATCTACTTAAATGAATTTATATTTGGTAATAAGTTGAAGTATCCTGGGAGATTTTCTACATTAATGAGTGCAAAGTATTGTTGTTAACACCAAAGTAAGGATTAAACATGACAACTGCAAACTAGTTAAAGGAAGGTAGACAAAAATGCTGGAGAAACTCAGCGGGTGAGGCAGCATCCATGGAGCGAAGGAATAGGTGACATTTCAGATCGAGACCCTTCCTCAGACTGATGTGGGGGTGGGGGGTGGAAGAAAAAAGGAAGAGGTGGAGACAGTGGGCTGTGGGAGAGCTGGGAAGGGGAGGGAAAAGAGAGAGGAAGCAAGGACTACCTGAAATTGGAGAAGTCAGTGTTCATACCGCTGGGTGTAAACTACCCAAGCGAAATATGAGGTGCTGCTCCTCCAATTTACGGTGGGACTCACTCTGGCCATGGAGGAGGCCCAGGACAAGAAAGGTCGGATTCGGAATGGGAGGAGGAGTTGAAGTGCTGAGCCACCGGGAGATCAAGTTGGTTATTGCGAACTGAACGGAGGTGTTGGGCGAAGAGATCGCTCGATTTCTCTAGAATCTGCCGTTCCTTCTTAAATAACCTAGTTTAAGGAGGTTGTTCAGTTTAGTTTCAAGATTTAGCATGGAAACAGGCCCTTCTGACCACAGTCCACGCCAACTGTTTGCACAAGTTCTATCATATCGCAGATAGGCACGTTTTGCATTCACTCAGGGGAATTTTACAGCGGCCAATTAACCTACAAACCTTCACATCTTTGGGATGTGGGAGGAAACCTGGACACCCAGAAGAAACCCCCGCAGTCACAGGGAGAATGTGCAAACTCCACACTAACAGCACCAGAGGTCAGGATCGAATCTGGTTCTCTAGCCCTGTGAGACAGCACCACTACCAGCTGTGCCATTGTTATATTGTCATTAAAGGTAAACTAGAGTTTTTAATTATGGAACTACCTACAAATATTCAGAGAATCGTCATGGTCAGGATCTGTGCAGATCTCTCCGTGATCCAAGTGTTTTCACTGTCTGCTGTGCTTGTGTGGAACAATAGATCATCTCACTGGATTTGGAGGAGAAAGTAGCATGCCAATGGTATTGACATCCGGTATTGGAGGTTCCTTCCCAATTAAAGCCACTGCCAAAACTAAAACAAACCACCTTCTCAGTTCCTTTCAACCACATGGTTGCAATTTCTTTGAAATATTAATCAGACACGTGTACAAACACAGCCTATCGCAGTCTAAACACCACATGAAGTACTTGACTAAAGGTGTGCCAAATAAAGGAAAAAGAAAGTAAAACTGAGCATTATCACTTAATTATATAGCCAGTGATTGTGCAATACATTACTGGCAGGACACAGAATGGAGACTTTAATGTGAACATTTTGTTTTAAGATATATGTTGTTACAAAGCAATCTTGTACGTGCAGGGTTAAATCCTTTGGCAGTAATTTTGAGCTTGTGTGAGATAATAAAGTTAGCCGGCGGGAATAAAAAATGGGAAAGACGTAAATGGGGCTAAGAATTTAACGTTTTACACTCCCTTAGCAAGTCAAAATTGCTCCTTTATCTTTTAATTATTTATAATTATTTTGTGTGTACATAGATATGATCTTCCCTCTACGTATGAGGTGATATATCTCTCTACCATCAGTTTTATTTGAATATTGTCTTGTATTTGATGTCACAAGACATTCAGTTCAGCATGTGTTATGAAGCACTGCTCACCTAGCTAATTAAGAGCAGATGAGCAACCAGGCCGACTGACTGACTTGCTGCCAAGCCTCGGTCGATTTTCAGAGCCCAGCCGCATTTTCGTGCTCCTGGTGAGCTGGAGGCAACGGGTTAGTTTACCTTTGACATATAGCTGGGTTCAGATACGGTCAAATCACCTCAAACCTGGAACTGGTGCAGAACTTTTTTTTTTTAAGCACAGACATCTTCTGAAGAATATCAAAGAGCATCGAAAAAATTCTGCTCCAAACGCCCTTTTAAGATAGGAATTCAATTGGACAACATACATAAACATTGTACTCTGCAAAGGCATTTCAGGACCATTGCACCATTGTAAAATATTATGAGCGCCACAGGTGGGGCAGATAGTCAGAACCTTTTTCCCCAGGGTGGAAATCTCAGACAATAGAGGGCATATCTTTAAAGTGAGAGGGGCAGAGTTTGAAGAAGATGTGTGGGGCAAGATGTTTACACAGAGAATGGTGGGTGCATGAAATGTACTGCCGGGGATGGTGTTGGAGGCAGATATGATAGTGGCATTTTAGAGGCCCCAGGATAGGTTCATAGATATGCAGGGAATGGAGGAATATGGATCACACGCAGGCAAAGGAGATTAGTTTAACTTGGTATTATGTTTGGCACAGAGAATGTGAGATCGAAGGAGGTCGTCTTCACTCTCCACTATTCGGTGTCCAATTTTCCCGAAGTTAGTCGTAACTAGCCGTAGCTGGTCGAAGCTGGACTTCAACATGGTCGAAGGAGATCGAAGGAGGTCTTCAATATGTCATTTTTTCAAACTCTTCTAAATTCGCCACTTAGGTCGCCCAAGTGGGACAGCCCCTTTACTGTTCGGCAGGGTAATACACAGTTCCATTATAAAACATGGAATCAAAACCATATTGCTTTTGAATTGGAGGTTGAGGGGAGACTTGATCGATGTATATAAAATGATGAGAGGCATAGATAGGCTTGACAGTGAGAACATTTTTCCCATGGTGGAAATGTCCAACACCAGAGGGCATGGCTATAAGGTGAGAGAGGGAAAGTTTAATAGAGGTTTGTTGGGCAACATCTTTACACACGGAGATTGGCGGGGGCCTGGAACACACTTCCAGGGATGGTGGCAAACGCAGATACGATAGTGGTGTTTAAGAGGCTTTCAGAAAGGCACATGAAAGTACAGGAAATAGAGGAATATGGATCATGTACAGGCAGATGAGATCATTTTAACTTGGCATCAAGTTTATGTTCAATGCTTATGATGTTTTATGTTCGATGCCTATGACATATATTGGCATATGGTTGGCTCACAAGCTATTCTTGCAATTGTCAGAAAGTGAGGTATGGTTTGTTGTTTGAACAGGTCTAGGCTGTGGAGTTGGAAAAGCTGCTCTAGTTAAGTCTACACTAACTTATGGGCATACCTTTCACTGGTTCTCCCTTCTGTATCTATTAAAATCTATCAAACCCATATATTTGGTATGCCATAGTTAGGTTGGCAGTATGAATGAATGACAAGTTACAGTGATATTCTTTGTCTTTATTCTTCGCACAATGTACACTTGATGTGTAAAAAGTGCGAGCATCCTGAGCCAGGGTAGGGTAAAGGGGATGCCCAACTGTTACTCCCTGGAGAACAAAGTTAGATGCCCGAGCTGATCTGAGGGACTTGATGAGGATTTCAATGAGATGGCTAATAGCACGGAGTGTGAATGAGATGATTGGTTCTGTAGGACCCTACGACATTAGTAACCAGTTAAGTAACAAAAATGTTCCAACTTTCAGCCCCGGTTCTGGAAATAAAAGGTGTTTAGCATAGACAGGATTTGTAGTGATAAGAATGAGGCCATAAAAGGACCGTATCAAAGCAGGTACAATCCAGTGGCTCCCTCAACAGATTCTTCCTTCAGCCACACCTGGATGCTTTCTTTTAATGTGCTCTCTATTCAAAATTATCCCTGTACGCAATGAATATGGTTAATATGCATAAAACAATTAGGTGTTGGAAGTAAAACAATTCCATCTTGGAAAAATAATGCAGCAGATGATGTTAACTTTAGCATTAAAACACCCACTCAATTGTATTTTCTCTGCTAAATCTAAGGTTCCCTGATTTTACTGTTCTCTGGTGAAAATAAATGCTGGTTAACTGCTTGATTTTGTGACAGTAATTTTAAGCTTCAGTTATCTTTTGCAGAAACTCCGCATTATTTTTGTTTTAAATGGTCCCTTGCGTATTGTTAACAAGTGATAGTTGATGTGGTGTTAGATCACCATTCCTTGTCCAGTGGATATGTTTTGAACTATATGAATTGGCGCTTTGTAAAAGCTGGCTATATTTAATATTGACACAAGCTTTCAGTTAATTCAAGCTTCAACTTTGTCGCCTCAATGGGATTAAGTTAGTTATGCAATTACATTTTCATTCCAAGTGATACTGACTTGCTGAAGAAGTTTTGTTATAAGCAATGCTGCTGATGTATTCACCATATAATATAACCATATAACAATTACAGCACGGAGACAGGCCCTCTCGGCCCTTCCAGTCCGTGCCGACCATTTGTTTTCCCCTAGTCCCATCTACCTGCACTCAGACCATACCCCTCCATTCCCTTCACGTCCATATACCTATCCACTTTACTTTTAAATGTTAAAATCGATCCTGCCTCCACCACCTCTGCTGGAAGCTCATTCCACACAGCCGCCACCCTCTGAGTAAAGAAGTTCCCCCTCACGTTACCCCTAAACTTCTGTCCCTTAATTCTCATGTCATGCCCTCTTGTTTGAATCTTCCCTACCCTCAATGGGAAAAGCTTATCCACGTCAACTCTGTCTATCCCTTTCATCATTTTAAAGACCTCAATCAAGTCCCCCCTTAACCTTCTGCGCTCCAAAGAATAAAGACCTAACTTGTTCAACCTTTCTCTGTAACATAGTTGCTGTAACATAGTGGCATATTCACCCAGCAGAACAGGAATTACTTGTTAAAAAAGTATTTTACTTTACATTGAAGATTTGGTGTTTCTCATGCTTGTTCCACACCTAAGATGAGGTGCGTATGAAAAGCGATGTGCGGAACGAGCAGATGAAAGGTACATTGCATTTTGAAGAATCCATAAACCCCAACTGACCCCAACCTATCAGAACGGGACATGTGCTTCAGCACCCAATTACTGCTAGAATTGGAGTCCAACCTAAACGATCGAAAGGAGATATTAGAGAGAAAAATACCAAAACAGAAAGAATCAAACTGATGCTGATTCTCAGATAACTGAAATAATTCTGGAAATACATGCGATTGTGGAACAGACAAGCGA
Organism: Okamejei kenojei; assembly: GCA_035221665.1. NCBI lineage: Eukaryota > Metazoa > Chordata > Chondrichthyes > Rajiformes > Rajidae > Okamejei > Okamejei kenojei. Next base: position 140,506,827 of record CM069133.1, read on the forward strand.
TGCCGTTGTCGTTTGTATGCAACCTTTTGAATATTAGAATATCATTACGCTTCGCTGACAAGATCACGTCAGGGTTGTGGCCATTGTGGAGCTTTGTGGGAGACCATAAATCAATCCATCAAATGAGTATCAACGATTTGAATGAGAATGCACAGGGCATGATCAGTAAGTTTGCAGAGGACAGCAAAATAGGTGGTAACGTAGACAGTTGATTATCAAGCATTACAGTGGAATCTACAAACTGGGCACGTCATTTGAGGAATGGCAAATCGAGTGATGTTTCTTCGTATCTATGTGTCTTGATCTTCCCATTGCGTCACTTGAAATAAATGAGCAATGGATGGGCAAGCTCTTGCAGTTTAATAAACCAGCCAAGATGCAGTCCACCAAAGAAGCATGAGTTAATTTGATCTCCTCTTCTAAGTAGATATCTCTCTCTATTTAAAAACTTTCACTCCTACAGCTATGAATGGACATTGTTTTTAAAGCCTGCTGGTATTAGAGTCAAACAACGTTGCAACAGGCCCTTCGGCCCAATTTGTCCACTCTGACCAACACGACCCGTTTACAAGTCCCTCCTGCCTGTGTTTGGCCCATATACCTCTAAACCTACCCTATCTGAAGCAAAATCATTCAAAAGCGGCACAGTAGCTTAGCGGTAGAACGACTGACTTCCAGCGCCAGAGACCCGGGTTCGATCCTGACTACGGGTGCTTGTCTGTATGGAGTTTGTACGTTCTGCGTGGGTTTTCTCCGAGATCTTCGGTTTCCTCCCACAGTCCAAAGACGTACAGGTTTGTAGGTAAATTGGCTTGGGATGAACAAAGGAAAATTGTCCCTAGTGTGTGTAGGGTTGTGAAGGGATCGCTGGTTGGTGTGAAATCGGTGGGCTGAAGAGGCAGTTTCCGTGCTGTATCTCTAAACTAAAGATTATACAGCACCCATGGCAAGACTAGCAGGTTGAAGATGCAATATCGTCAGGTCGCATTGATTAGAAAATCACCATGTGTCAAGCTCGATTCAACTCTTCAAGTGACCCACACTGCAGCGATCGGAATGGAAAGTAGAGCAGAAGGGCTTTTCACTGATGACTAGTATATTGATGTGAAAAGATGCAACAAATACCCCACCGACAATACAGAGGATATGTTCCTGCAATGCATGAGACAGAGGATTTAAAATACTGGTCGCAAAAAAACCTACTTGCACAAGTAATGAAGTTTATTTAACATGCTACTAAACAGCAACCATGTATCATGAACAGTGGTAACACTAATTGGAAATAAGGCATCTGCAGAAGACTAAAAAATTTGAGGTAATTTAACACTGAGATGATTATCCAGCATCCCCAGCCTCTGACTGGCAACAAATGAAACTAACGACATCTTGCTGGAACTGAAGAAGGGTCTCGATCCGAAACGTCGCCTATCTCCTTCGCTCCTTAGATACTGCTGCACCCGCTGAGTTTCTCCAGCTTTTTGTGTACCCTTGCTGGAATTATTTTTGTGTAGAGATGCAGTAGGTATTATACAGACCTTGACTAAGCAAACGGTTTGGGAGAATGGCACTTGCAATGGATTTCATAATATTGATAGCAAATGGTTTTATTACTTTCAATAAACCCAGCGTGTTCTTTACACATACTGAGTGCTTGATAATGGTGCTTATATCTCAAATAACTTTTTGTTTGCCTTATTATCTGGGCTATCAATAATGGCATTCCTTTTTCTGAATCTAATGAAAGTAGAACATAGATGCCAAGCAGGAAACATTGGTAGATTTGAGCTGCCTGCTGGTGTTTTAGTATAAAAATGGGGAAGCCTTGCTCCCATCATTCTAGTTTCCCCATTCGAGATGCGTGTTGACATTAGGGCAGGGAGAGAAAACTGGGGAAATGTATTCTCATATATAAGGACTGAGGAAAATTGATTTGTTTCTAAATATTAGTTTAACTACTGCACAGTGAGGATTTCAAAGCTTTGATTTGTAATTGTTTGGATTGTGTACCTTATGGCCAATTTGAGCTTCCTTCTTCATGCCAAATATTTGGACATAGATAGTGAGATTTTAGCCAAAATACATTAAAAACAATGTATGTGCAGTGGCTATGATCCCACATGGTGCATCTGTGCCTTACATTTGAAGATAGAGACAGCAGCTGTACAAACAGAGCTTAGTCCACCATCTGATTTTAAATAGCAGCTTGTGTCTTGAAACAACGAACCCAGGTTTAGATTTCTACATCCTAGAGAGTTAAAGGTACTTACAGGGGGGTGAGTTGTTAGCTATGCAAAGGAATGCATGTATCTACTGAACCCTACATCTGGAGTACATCAGGGTTAGTGTAGTTACAATTATTCAAGGAAAGTTGGCACAAGATGTTTACATTTGTTTTCAGCAGAGTAAGAAAGTCCCCGAATAAAAAAGCAACGCAGTCCAACTCCATGTCACCGGCTTTGCCATTTTATTGGCTCCTCACCTTGTTTCCAAGGTTGGCTCATCAAAACGTAATCATTCTGCTAAAATTAAGCAAGGACATTATTTTAAATGAGTAACAAATTGACATTGGCCTAGCATTTAAGTTTATTCAGCTGCTTGTTTCTTTAACAGCTATTCAATTTTTAATTGGAGCCGTTTCTGAAGGCTGTTCCAGCTATTACAGGACAAATTGGTGAAAAATTGAAAGGAATTGATTGCAGCAAAATAAATTTAAAATAAACAAATAGGATTCTCTTGATTCAGAAGTAATGCCCAGCTCTTTCAGTTCCATAAACCAGCCAATCGGCAGTCTACCAAGGAGCCTGGGGTTATTTGATCTAAGTAGATATCTCTCTCTGTTTACTCTCATTCATCATGTACTCTCCACATCGAACCTTTTAAGATCCATCAGGATTTTATATGCCTTAATCATATGCTGTCACTCTTCTAAACTTCAGCAGATATTAGTTCAGCTTATTCAGTATTTCCTCACAATTGCACAAAAGGAAATAAATATTTTGCCAAATAAATAAACGTGGTAAATTTGGAGTCGGAAGAAGGGTCCCGGCCTGGAACGCCACCCATCCTTTTTCTCCAGCGATGCTGCCTGACCCGCTGAGTTACTCCAATACTTTGTGTGTATCTTCTGTACAAACCAGCATCTTCAGTTCCTTGCTACGCACACTAAATTTGGTTAAGATTGAACTAATCTGTCATTCGCTTTAATTTTGGCTTAGACATGCCGAATGGGAAATGCTTGACATTGCTTAACTGGAAAATTAAATACTCCCTAAACTGGAACAAAGGTTAAAAAATCCCAAATAAATCAATGCTTCGTTACTTTGTCTAATGAAAGAATCATTTAATTTATAAGAGGTAAATTCCAGCGGATAGTTTTACTGGACGATTTGCTAATATATCATATCTCCACATAAATTTTGATATTCTTTTCATTTTTGATTTGTGTCGCTTTTTCATAAATGTAAATTATACCATAACAAAGAGAAATAACCACATTGAACTCACATGGGAATGAATACGTCAACTCAGCGCCAACATTCAAGTTATAAGGGCAGCGCAACTACGGAGACACTAGAACCAGGTGCGGACCCGTTGGGCCCGTCCCGCAAGGCAATATTCCACCACTGACCCATAGCCCCCAACTACTCAGGCACGGCTGAAGGGTTCCCATTGTGACGCCAGAGATCTCCGTTGTGACGCAAGTCATGGCAACCCTCCCCCAACTGCGGCTCACCATCCCTCTTCCTACCCCTATCCTCCTCCATTCCCCCTCACCCCCCAGCGCTCCCTCCCCCTCCTATTCACGCTCCCTCTTCTTTCCTCTCTCCTCCTCCCCTCCCCCACTCCCTCACCTCTCCCTCCCCTATCCTCAGTTACTCCCTCCCTCCCTCCCTCCCTCCCTCCATAGCCCCTCTCCCCTCCCTACCCCTTCCTCTCCCTCTATCTCCCTGTTCCCCCACTTCTCACCTCCCAACTCTCCCACTCCCCACTCTCCCTCCTCACCTCCCCCACTGCCCTCCTCCCCCTCTATCCCCCACTCCCTACCTCCCCCACCCCTCCTCTCCCTCTATCCCCCCTCCTCCCCCACTCTCCCTCCTCACCTCCCCCACTGCCCTCCTCCCCCTCTATCCCCCACTCCCTACCTCCCCCACCCCCCCTCCCCCTCCTCTCCCTCTACCCCCCCTCCTCCCCCACTCTCCCTCCTCACCTCCCCCACTGCCCTCCTCCCCCTCTATCCCACACTCCCTACCTCCCCCACTCCCCTTCCCTCTCCTCTCCCTCTATCCCCCCCTCCTCACCTCCCCCACTTTCCCCTCCTTCTCCCCTCCCTACCACCCTCTACCTCAATCCCCCTGCTCCCCCACTCCTCACCTCCCCCCATCCCATCCTCCTCACAATGAAAATTGTGATAACAAAAAATGAATTATTCTTTAAAATAACCAAAACACAATGTTAGCTGTTAATGGAAGAATTTGATTAAAACTGAGTTTTTTTGAAAGGTCGAGGGGGAGGGCTCTGACAAAGAGCAATCCAACCAAGACCTCAACGGTGGAATGGCTGACCTTAGTGGAGCGTCACAACGGCTGGGAAGGCGGATGAAACTGCAGCAGAAAAGGGTCTCCGGTCGTCTTGGACTCCATGCCACTGGATCCTGACCCAGATCTGTCAAGGACCGTGTGGTGGCTGTCTGGGCACCAGTCTCCCCACGTTAAACAAAGTCACGCACTGGCGTCCTCTAACCCTGGAGACACCCATGGTCAGCTATGACCGAAGGGTGCCTAAGAAGAATTTTTTGAAAATCGTGATTTTTTTTTTTAAATGAAAATTAGCTTTGGGATCCCATTGTGATGTCATTGTGATGTCAAACGCAGGGCAAGTGGAAAAGTGGTTTTAATTTTTTTTGTAAAGTTTAAAATAGCGTAAGTATAAAGCATAAGGTTTCCTTTATTGTCATTCAAACTTTTAGTTTGAACGAAATTGCGTATTTTGCAGTCATGACAGAAAATAAAATAACAGAACACACAATGAACACAGTTTAACTTCCACCACAGTGAGTCTACCAGACACCTCCTCACTGTGATGGAAAGCAAAAATCTCAAAGTCCTTATCTCCTTCTTCCTTGTTCTGATTGAGGCGATCCAGGCGTTCGATGTTGCCCCCCCCCCCCCCCCCCCGGGTGATGGTAAGTCCCATGACCGAATCCGAGCTCCTGAGCCGCCCCCCACCCCCGGCTGGTTCAAACTCTGCTGGCCCGGGGGGGGGAAGAGGTTGCTATCCCCAGTCCAGCGGACAAAACTGTTGTTGCGGGAGCTCCGGAGAATCGGTCACCAACCTGGCACCTGCGAGCTCCTGATGTTGTCGTCCACTGGTCCCGCTGCCGGAGCCTCCGAGGCTCCGAAGTTGGGCCGCCGCTGCAGCGCCACCGTAGCCGGCCAGCTTCGCGATGGTGAGTCCACAGGCTCAAGATGTGAGTTTTAGTAATATATAGATAGATATTGGCAATTTAGTACCTACAAGTCCCACTTTGTACCTGCTCAAATACATTAGTGTTCTAATACGTGTAGTACAATGAGTGGTTCATGACTCTGGCTGTCATCTCTCATTAGTCAGAGGGCTGTGAAGGTCTAGTCAGTGGATATTATTAAGGCAGAGATAGACAATTCTTGAACGCCGGAGTAGACTCGATGGGCCGAATGGCCTAATTCTACTCTTAGAACTTGTGAGTCGCTGTTCTAACCTGCCCATCGATGTTTGTGACATTCAGTTGCTTTCACATCTCGCCTTTTAACCTGTTCCTCTCAGTTTAGTTGTCCTCATACCGAATGTCGCCACGTAGGACTTCTGCTGAAAGTGGATCTCAGCTGGTAGCAGTTTACACGACAGATGAACGGATCTAAAATTGCAGTTGAACTCTGACATATGATGTCATTAAATCACATATAATTTTTGAAACTGATACACAGGTTTGCAACATTTTAAATAATCGATCTTCACCATAAGAAAGAAAGTTTTGGCTTACTTTCAAATGGATGGTTTTAATTATGTCAAATATTTTGCATTTTACCACCAAACATATTATAGAGTGAAGATTAGATGTAGAAATGCAACACTCCTCGGTTTCAATATGAACATTGGTCAGATATTTGTGTTCACTTTTTTGAAACTTTTATTTACTTATTGATGTGGATATGGCAGTGATTAGTGGGGTACGCAAGGTTCAGTGCTGGGACCCCAGCTATTTACAATATATATTAATGATCTGGATAAGGGAATTGAATGCAACATCTCCAGGTTTGCGGATGACACGAAGCTGGGGGGCAGTGTTAGCTGTGAGGAGGATGCTAGGAGGCTGCAAGGTGACTTGGATAGGTTGGGTGAGTGGGCAAATGCATGGCAGATGCAGTATAATGTGGATAAATGTGAGGTTATCCACTTTGGCGGCAAAAACAGGAGTGTAGTCAGTAGTCAATCTGAACGGTGGCCGATTAGGAAAAGGGGAGATGCAACGAGACCTGGGTGTCATGGTACACCAGTCATTGAAAGTAGGCATGCAGGTGCAGCAGGCTGTGAAGAAAGCGAATGGTATGTTGGCATTCATAGCAAAAGGATTTGAGTACAAGCGCAGGGAGGTTCTACTGCAGTTGTACAGGGTCTTGGTGAGGCCACACCTGGAGTATTGCGTACAGTTTTGGTCTCCTAATCTGAAGAAAGACATTCTTGCCATAGAGGGAGTACAGAGAAGGTTCACCAGACTGATTCCTGGGATGGCAGGACTTCCATATGAAGAAAGACTGGATAGACTCGGCTTGAACTCGCTGGAATTTAGGAGATTGAGGGGGGATCTTATAGAGACAAAATTCTTAAGGGGTTGGACAGGCTAGATGCAGGAAGATTGTTCCCGATGTTGGGGAACTCCAGAAGAAGGGGTCACAGTTTAAGGATAAGGGGGAAATCTTTTAGGACCGAGATGAGAAGATCATTTTTCACACAGAGAGTGGTGAGTCTGTGGAATTCTCTGCCACAGAAGGTAGTTGAGGCCAGTACATTGGCTATATTTAAGAGGCAGTTAGATGTGGCCCTTGTGGCTAAAGGGATCAGGGGTATGGAGAGAAGGCAGGTTGGATGATCAGCCGTGATCATATTGAATGGCGGTGCAGGCTCGAAGGGCCGAATGGCCTACTCCTGCACCTAATTTCTACGATTCTATGATTCTATGACTTGCTGGAGCTATCCTTAATTCCCCCTGAACTTGCAAACTATTTTAGAGGGCAGTTAAGCATTCACAACATTGTTGAGGGTATGGGGTTACATACGGGCCAGTGCTTCTTGTCTGAAGTACATAAATAAGCCAATATTTTATGATTAGCCATTAATATCAGCTTTATTATTCCAAATTTAGTTTTAACGTCTTGAATTTAAATTGACCAACCTCTGTGCTGGGATTGAAAGTTATCTCACAAGATCAATATTCCAAACCTCTGGATGTTAGCCCAGCATCCTAACCATGTTGCAACCCAATCTTGCAACATAGGTCTATTGAAATGCCGGTGTGGTAGACAAGTGCATCTTTTTAATATCTAAGACTATGAGTAATAGGTAATAATCAGTACTACCTTTGTCTATAATCAGAAGTTGTGTTAAAGCAAATTCATAACATTCAAAGTAGAGTTTTGTTAATTTTCCGAAGTAAAATTAATAGGGAGGCATGGTAGTGCACGGTAGAGTTGCTGCGCAGATTCGATCACGACTACGGGTGGTGTCTGTACATAGTTTATACGTTCTCCCCGTGACTGCGTGGGTTTCCTCCGAGATCTTTGGTTTCCTCCCACACTCCAAAAACGTACAGGTTTGTAGGTTAATTGCCTTGGTATACGTGTAAATGATCCCCAGTGTGTGTACGATAGTGTCAATGTGCGGGGTGATTGCTGGTCGGTGGGCCGCAGGGCCTGTTTCCGCGCTCTATCTCTAAACTAAACTAAACTAAAGTCAAGGTTTACAGTAATTACTGCTCCCGCTTTGATAGTGTGACTGAACGAGTTGGTATGCGAGCTGATTGGTGATGGATGTGGTGGTCAGTAAAGTCCACGTAACACCCAGAGGTTAGGAGAATGTTTTTTTCTTTAAATCTATGACGTGTTTATTTTGTACTCTCTCCAAACCTTGTCCAGTGGTGGTTTCTTGTCAATTAATCTCTTGTACTTTGTGGAGTGGTTTTTCACCAGGATGAATAGCCACCTCCTCTGCAATAACAATTCTTTAATTCATATTTTTGGTATTGCAAATGCAATTCTGTAAAAATGGAAATTGGTTCTACAGACTGCTTGTTTCAGAAAGTATCATGGGATTAGTTAATACGAGACCAAGTGCAGACCCAGTGGGTCTGCTCCCCCAACACAAGATTCCACCACTCAGTCCGTCCCCCCAATGCAAGCTGTTCCTGCTATTCCACCACTCACGCATAGCCCCCAACTGCGCAGGTGCGGCTCCCAGCACTCCCTCCTCTTCTTCTTCACCCTCCCTCTTCAATCCCTAGAGAGGGAGGGGGGTAGAGAGGGAGGGGTGGTAGAGGGGGGGGGTAGAAAGCGAGGGGGGCAGAGAGGGGGTGGGAGTAGAGGGGGAGGGGAGGGGAATGAGAGGTTGAGGGAGGGGGTCGAGAGGGAGGGGAGGAGGTAGAGAGGGAGGGTAGAGGGAAGGGTAGGGTGCAGAGAGGGAGCGGGGCAGAGAGGGAGGGGGTAAAGAGAGGGAGGGAGGGGATGGAGGGAGAGGGAGGGGGGTAGAGCGGGTGGAAGTGACGGTAGACGGGGAGGGGGAGGGTAGAGAGGTGGGGTAGAGAGGGTGGGGGATAGAGAGGGTGGGAGTGAGGGTAGATCGGGAGGGGGCATCTCCTTTCTCCTCAACACCCCCCCCCCCATCTCCCTCCTCCGCATCTCCCCTCAACCTCCCTTTACCACCCCACTCCCCACCCTATCTCCCCCCTCCTCATTTCCCTCATCATCCTCCCCTCACTCTCATTCCCTGCCCCAGGACCTACCCAGGTCGTAGAGCCGCGCCAGGGCCTGGAACTCGGCCTGGTTCTCGTACTCAGCCCGGCCCTGGCTGTAGACTACAGCCGTCAGCTTGGCCACCGCTTGGGCTCCAGTGGGCTCGCCCCTGACCCCAGACCCAGGCTCGTCCTCGGTTCTTGCGGGGGCTTCTTTATCGGCCGCCATACGGCCATATTTAAGAGGGAGTTGGATGTGGCCCTTGTGGCTGAAGGGATCAGGGGGTATGGAGAGAAGGCAGGTACAGGATACTGAGTTGGATGATCAGCCATGATCACAATGAATGGCGGTGCAGGCTCGAAGGACCGAATGGCCTACTCCTGCACCTATTTTCTATGTTTCTATGTACCGACTGAAGATGACTTGAGATTATCAGTTCAATCTTTTTTTCTAATATCTGGTGAAGTTGATGTGTTGAAAGTGTGAAAGGTGTTCTATGTGGTGCTTCAGAGACCATCCTCATTTGACGATAAATTGTACCACCACACAGGTTTGTAGATTACAGACTGGGATTGTGAAGGTCAACTTCCTCAAGACCTGGAGCAAAAGGCCTCACATTGTATCTGAAAAATAATCAAAATTGTTCCTAGTGTGACTTTTGCAATCTAGTTATGGCGATAATTTGATTTACTTGATATGTAGAGTAGATCAGAGGCAGGAGACGCAAGAGACTGCAGATGCTGGAGTCTTGAGTGAAAACACAAAACTGGAAGAAATCAGCAGGCCATCTGTGGACGTAAATGGACAGATGACATTTCAGGTTGGGAACCCTCTTCAGACTGAGAGGGTAGTGAGAAAATAACTGGTGTAATCAACCTCCATGATTCTATGAATAAAATTACGCTGCATATCATATAAACATTCTCAAAACTTTAAACGAGTACTAAAAAGGGAAAACAAACCATCAAGGTGTGACAAAATAGCATTAAAAGTTGTTGACAACCGAGGACTGCTTGACACACGCTTCATTGCTGTTCTTGGACAAGTCTCAATGATTGTTAAAGTTCTTAGTGTGTTTAGTGTTGAGCCAACAGCCTCGATGTGTCTATTCATTTTTTGTCATGGATTTAGATCATCATGACATTCTCCAATGAAGTGCTGTAATCATATGAGGAAAGTATTTCAGGTTAGACTGACATGCTAAATCTAGGCCAAAGCCTGAGAACGCAAGATGGAGATGGAAAGCAATTGATAGTGAACATGCCAATTTAACCATTTAAAATCTAAAATGTGTGTCGAAGTGTTAAAAAATCCCTGCATAATATTCAGTGTATTCTGTGAACTGGAGGTATTCATAATACAATACAATAAAATACAAAGGATATTTATTATCACATACACCAATTGGTGTAGTGAAATGCAGCACACAGATAAAGATAAGACACAACATTAAAGAATTGAACAATAAACATAAAAACATCCCCCCACAATGGCTCCCAGTGTGAGGGAAGGCACAAAGTCCAGTCCCATCCCCTTGTCCACCCATAGTCGGGCCTACTGAGGCCTCCGCAGTCGCTGCTACGGCAGCCCGATGTTTCAGGCCCCTCTCGCCGGGTGATGGTGCTCCGGCGTCGGGAGAACCCTCTCAGCGGCCCGGGACTCCTGGAACGGCCGCTTCCTTACCGGAGACCGCGGCTTCCGAAGCCGACAGGCCACGCTGGATGGAGCCCCACCACTGGCGATCTCGGCGAGAGATCCCAGGCTCCCGACGTAAAGTTCAGCGCCTCCGCCCACAGCTGGCCGCTCCCCAGACCCGCAGCCAGCAATGATGATGCAGACAGCAGGAGAGAATTATGTAATCAAAATTTAATAACACTTGTTATCTATTTGCTGCAGCTGTTTGCTGAACCATTTACTGGCCCCTTTCAGGGCATGCTATGGGCTATGCTTTGATAGAAGCAGTGTTTGTGGTATTGACTGAATTTATCGGCTTCACAGTTAATTATCGCAGTTTGCTTGGTTTGGAGAGACAAACCAGTTCATGCTGAATCCTTTAGATTCCACATAATGTTAGAAATCAATTTATGTCTAAGAATGGCAATGAGAACTTTAAATCCCATTTGATGTTGAGGTGATTCCTATGTAAAATCTGGGAAATAAAATTGACCAATAATCTTATGAACCAAGAAAATCTCCTGAGCAGATTGGGGAAATAAATGCATCAGACATACGGCATTCCAAATCCACGGAAACAAAAGGCATTTAAGTGAGTAGGCAATGGCTAAATTATTGCTTTATAGTTGTCAAGTTGTCAAATCGAGTTGTAAAATTCTCACAACTAAAATTGCACATTTTAGTTGTGAGAATTTTATACTAAGATAAAAACTGCAGATGCTGAAAACCTTGTGCTAAACGTTATTCCCTTCTCATGTATCTACGACTCGATTATAATCATGTTTTGTCTTTCTGCTGACTGGACAGCACGCACCAAACGCTTTTCACTGCCCCTCTGTACGTGACAATAAACTAAACTGAACTAAACTGAAAATCTGAAATAAATATGGAAAATAATGGCAACATTCACTAGGTCACGCAGCATCTGTGGAAAGAGAAGCAGAGTGAATATTTCCGGTCAATCACCCTTCGTCGCAACGTGTATTTGGTCTCAGGTCTATCTTAATTATGGGAGGCATTATTTTATACGCAAGCCTGATCTGATTTGCAACGGGTTTTCCAGTGAATTTTGTATGCAGCAGCAATAGTTTTTCTTCTTTCATTGTAGCTTATGTAACTAAGAATGCTATCACTGAAATATATATTGATCATGTTTGGCATATGGCGGAATAAAAGTAGAAACCAGACACATCTTTTCTAGCTATCAATTCCCCTGTATAACGTCTATACTTCCTATGTATAACTCTGCATAGCCACTGAGAACTGTGATGTTACATATATACAATTATGAATATACTGCATAGCCCAAAATTTGCCAAGCAAAGCAACCGCTGCTAAATATTTTCATCACTATTCTGAATGACAGTGTGAGTGCCACAGAGGTCTTGATGTACAAGCTAATAGTGTGATTTAGATTATGGAAGGATCAATGATGAGAGCGGAAAAATTATTGAAGTACAGACTGACAAAAATAATGACAGAAAGGAGAGGTGACTATCCGTGGGAATGAGACGCCACTGCTTTCAGTTGTTCCCTTTCTTAGCCAGTGTGAAGGAAGGAACAGCAGATGCTGGTTTACACCGAAGATAAACACAAAAAGCTGGAGTAACTCAGCGGGTCAGGCAGCATCTCTGGATAGAAGGAATGGGAGACAAAGGGTCAAACTGAAGAAGGGTCTCGACCTGAAACGTCACCCAATCCTTCCACCCAGAGATGCTGCCAGTCCCACTGAATTGCTCCAGCATTTTAGAAACATAGAAACATAGAACATATGTGCAGGAGGAGGCCATTCGGCCCTTCGAGCCAGCACCGCCATTCAATATGATCATGGCTGATCATCCAACTCAGTATCCTGTACCTGCCTTCTCTCCATACCCCCTGATCCTTTCAGCCACAAAGGCCACATCCAACTCCCTCTTAAATATGGCCAACGAACTGGCCTCAATTACCTTCTGTGGCAGAGAATTCCACAGATTCACCACTCTCTGTGTGAAAAACGATTTTCTCATCATGGCTGATCGTCCCCTATCAATAACCCGTGCCTGCCTTCTCCCCATATCCCTTGACTCCACTAGCCCCTAGAACTCTATCCAACTCTCTCTTAAATCCATCCAGTGATTTGGCCTCCACTGCCCTCTGTGGCAGGGAATTCCATATATTCACAACTCTCTGGGTGGAAAAAGTTTTTTGTCTCCTCAGTCTTAAATGACCTCCCCTTTATTCTAAGACTGTGGCCCCTGGTTCTGGACTCGTCCAACATTGGGAACATTTTTCCTGCATCTAGCTTGTCCGGTCCTTTTATAATTTTATACGTTTCTATAGACCCCCCTCATCCTTCTAAACTCCAGTGAATACAAGCCTAGTCTTTTCAATCTTTTCTCATATGACAGTCCCGCCATCCCAGGGATCAATCTCGTGAACCTACGCTGCACTGCCTCAATCACAAGGATGTCCTTCCTCAAATTAGGAGACCAAAACTGTACACAACACAATTTTGTGCCTTACGTTTGAACTGAGTGGTAAGAGATTTACTTATTTAATTGTAGTGTAAGCAATAAGGTGCATATTTTGAGAATAAATATTAAAACAGTACTAGATTGTTTAAGTACAATTTCTAAAATTTTGAAAAGGCAACAATTTGGATATTCAAGGGGATATTGAAGGGAAGCATTTATTTTGCAGTGATGTAATTTCTGCGGTGATTTGTGCTAGATTTGTACTTCACACCATATTTATTTTGTCACAAATTGCTTGAACCAAAAGTTCATCCCCAGAGCACGATTGTGAGTAATTGCAAGAAAAACATGCAGCTATTAAATAAAGTGCTTTTATATTATTTTGTTTCATAGATTTTCATAAAAAATATGAATCAATTGACAGACTGTTTCGAAGTGATCAATTGACAGACTGTTTAAATGGAATGCAAGGAGCTATTTTGCCTTCAGACTGGTGGGAAAGGACTGGACGCATTAAGTGACCAACATTGGAAGCATTCAGCGGGGCAGCTGCAGATAGGAAGTCCCGTAGTGGCATTTTAAGGAATCCATTCAGCTAAATTTGGTGATCCTAAAATTAACTATCACCAAAAATGTCAACCCCACGAGCAACAAGGTAATTAGATTGCGAGAGGCTGACGATAAAGTTAGATTTTTATGCTGGTTCGGGGAGATTCACTGTGTTGCTAAGAATTTACTGGTGAGATAAGCAGATTGATATAAATGTGCCTGAATACTCAGGCTTCGTTGTGCTGTCCCAATGTAGTGGTCCATCTTTCCAGATAGAAGCACATTTACAAATGGATGTAAAACGTACGTTTCCCCTCCTTCATTCTGAGGAATCTTCGTTACACTTTGATACAATAAGCGTTGTGAGTGTGTGCTCTGTCATAGAATCATAGAATCATAGAAAATAGGTACAGTAGGCTATTCGGCCCTTCGAGCCTGCACCGCCATTCAATATGATCATGGCTGATCATCCAACTCAGTATCCCGTACCTGCCTTCTCTCCATACCCCCTGATCCCTTTAGCCACAAGGGCCACATCTAGCTCCCTCTTAAACGTAGCCAATGAACTGGCCTCAACTACCTTCGGTGGCAGAGAATTCCACAGACTCACCACTTTGTGTGTGAAAAAAGATCTTCTCATCTAAGACTTCCCCCTTATCCTTAAACTGTGACCCCTTGTTCTGGACTTCCCCAACATCGGGAACAATCTTCCTGCATTTAGCCTGTCCAACCCCTTAAGAATTTTGTAAGTCTCTATAAGATCCCCCGTCAATCTCCTAAATTCCAGCGATGGTGGGAGTTGTATTGTAAATTTGATTAAGGAACTTTATTGTTAGTCATGAATAAAATGTTTTGTTCTTATATCAGACCACTCGCTGGTGCACCACATGCTACGGCACTATGTTGTAATATTAATTAACTCAATGACAATAATTAATTAATTAATTAATTAATACACACAGCAAGCAGATGGCATAGTCTCAAAGAATAAACACATTGTAAGTCACCGATCTGAGCTGGAAATCTAATTACCAAACAGCGGTCCAGAAATCAAGACATTACTTAGACTGAAACGCAAAGAATAAATAGTAATTTTTCATATAACCATATAACAATTACAGCACGGAAACAGGCCCTCTCGGCCCTTCCAGTCCGTGCCGACCATTTGTTTTCCCCTAGTCCATCTACCTGCACTCAGACCATACCCCTCCATTCCCTTCACGTCCATATACCTATCCACTTTACTTTTAAATGTTAAAATCGATCCTGCCTCCACCACTTCTGCTGGAAGCTGATTCCACACAGCCACCACCCTCTGAGTAAAGAAGTTCCCCCTCACGTTACCCCGAAACCTCTGTCCCTTAATTCTCATGTCATGCCCTCTTGTTTGAATCTTCCCTAACCTCAATGGGAAAAACGTATCCACGTCAACTCTATCCCTTTCATCATTTTAAAGACCTCAATCAAGTCCCCCCTTAACCTTCTGCGCTCCAAAGAATAAAGACCTAACTTGTTCAACCTTTCTCTGTAACATAGTTGCTGGAACCCTGGCAACATTCTAGTAAATCTCCTCTGTACTCTCTCTATTTTGTTGACATCCTTCCTATAACTAGGCGACCAAAATTGTACACCATACTCCAGAATTGGTCTTACCAATGCCTTGTACAATTTTAACATGACTTCCCTACTCCTATATTCAATGCTCTGATTTATAAAGGCCAGCACACCAAAGGCTTTCTTTACCACCCTATCTACATGCGATTTCACCTTCAGGGAACTATGCACAGTTATTCCTAGATCCCTCTGTTCCACAGCATTCCTCAATTCCCTACCATTTACCATGTACGTCCTATTTTGATTTGTCCTGCCAAGATGTAGCACTTCACACTTATCAGCATTAAACTCCATCTGCCATCTTTCAGCCCACTTTTCCAAATGGCCCAAATCTCTCTGTAGACTTTGAAAATCTACTTCATTATCCACAACACCACCTATCTTAGTATCATCTGCATACTTACTTATCCAATTTTCCACTCCATCATCCAGATCATTGATGTACATGACAAACAACAGTGGACCCAACACAGATCCCTGAGGCACCCCACTGGTCACCGGCTTCCAACCTGACAAACAGCCATCCACCATTACTCTCTGACATCTCCCATTCAGCCACTGTTGAATCCATCTTGCTACTCCGCCATTAACACCCAAAGATTGAACCTTCTTAACCAACCTTCCATGGGGAACCTTGTCAAAGGCCTTACTGAAATCCATATAGACAACATCCACTGCTTTACCCTCATCAATTTCCCTAGTTACCGCTTCAAAAAATTCAAGAAGGTTTGTCAAACATGACCTTCCAGGCACAAATCCATGTTGACTGTTCCTGATCAGACCCTGTTTATCCAGATGCTTATATATATTATCTCTAAGTATCCTTTCCATTAATTTGCCACCACTGACGTCAAACTAATAGGTCTATAATTGCTAGGTTTATTCTTTGAACCCTTTTTAAACAATGGAACAACATGCGCAGTACGCCAATCCTCCGGCACTATTCCCGTTTCCAATGACATTTGAAATATTTCTGTCATAGCTCCTGCTATTTCTACACTAACTTCCCTCAATGTCCTAGGGAGATTTAGTAATTTTAGTAAAATAGTAATTTTTCAGTTTGACACTTGCCACTCATGAAATATATCTGAGGAAATGTATTTTGCTTCACAGCATGCTACTATTTATCTCACTGTCAACGTACTGTCCAAGGACACAAACGTTGTCGCAATTTGGTTTTGATACTAAGTCTCTATCCTGGTTTGGAGATATAATTTATGAGCCATGCACATCTGTATATGATCACTATTATGCATTACATTCTGACACTAAACCTAATGGGCTGGAACATGCTGCGAAATGTCAGCAGCTCCACACTCAACTAAAGCAATTCTTAGAATAGGCAGAACCAAATTTGGAATTCCTAACAAGAGCTCAGCCTACAAATTCAGGTCATGAATTTACTGGATGTGCTTCAACAGTGATTCTTTGATTAATCTCTGACTTTGGATCCTTTATGGGCTCCAATGCTAGAATACATACCCGGCATTTTGAGTGCAGTTATTGCTCGGAAATGTACTTGTTGACATTGCACTGGTTGACATGTCAAAAGGACGGTGAGCATATTCATTTGAGTGAAGAAGTGTAGCTGTGCGGGACCAAATTACAGCTAAGGTGATTTATATATGTTTGAATCCATGTGCCTATTCTCTCTATGCCACTATCAAATCTAGAAATACAAGGTTTTTTCCATCAGTTTCCTGGGAAACTGTTCACCCATATGACAGCATTTACATAATGCAAGACACTGTTGTGATTTGCAGCAGGTTGGGAGGATCAGGTAAGAATTAGTCTTTGCATGCGTTTTATGTGAGGAGCAGGTGTGAGCAACTTATAATTGACTGCAAGTTCTGGCCCATTGCTTTGTCATCTAGATGATATTTGTGGCATAATATTGATGAGCGTTTAATGGCTCATTTCAGATTAGATTCATAACTGTCTCCATGCACAGACAGTTGCAGGCCAGAAGCTAATTCCATTTATCTATAAAACTGTGCAGCAGGACATGGCCGATTACCTCTTTGTCAAACCTCAGACGACCCTTTCAAACAAATAGGATGCTGAGTGGGAGACATTGGTTCACTTATCATGTCCATTCATCAAGTCAAACAGCGATGGTGACTTGCATCTGGTTTCTCAGATGCTCAAAACCTGCAGATTCTGCCAAGGCACAGCTGAACTTTGAAAGATGAGCTCACCATTGTTACTGAAAACAGTGGGAATTTTACTCAAATATCTGGCAATTTTATATTTAGAATAAGAATATTTCCAGTTCACTACCGATAAACGGGAACGATCACTGAATTCAAACGGACTTTTTTTCCAAACTTGGAGCAGCGCAAGTAAAGAAATGTCATAAGCAGAGCTGACAATATTTTACTGGCAACGCATTGCGACCAATAGCAGTATTAGGGTCACCTCAGGCTGCAAAGACATGAGAGAACAGTTTTGGCAGAGTTTTGGAGAATTTTGTTGGCCGGAGTTCTGGAAAACGTCAAGTCATGCAGCAGGTGAAAATACCTAATGTTAATGTTCTCTTTGCTGACATCACCTCTGGCACGTACAGCAGAATACATTCTACATTCTCCATTCTCCATTCTACATAACAAAAAAGACAAAACTTAAAATCATTTGAGCGTGAGGCTGTTCCTATGCCCTTTATGATAGGTATCTGTAACAGCTCATAGTACTCAACAGCAGAAAGGAAAACCATTTGGCCAACGGCACCTGCACCAACTGCGTAATCCGTAATACAACAGACGTAATTCTTCAGTCGGGTGAGTCTGAAGAAGTGTCTCGACCTGAAATGTCATCTATTCCTTTACTCCAAAGATGTTGTCTGACGTCCTCTGAGTGAGGGCTTTATGTATGTAGTGATGTTTGTATTTAATCTATGAACCTCTGTTGTTTGTTATACTATTCTTATACCAATGTAAAGCACTTTGGCCAACGAGAGTTGTTTTTTAAATGTGCGATAGAAATAAAAGTGACTTGACTTGACTTGACCCGCTGAGTTACTTCAGCTTTTTGCGTCTATCTTCAGTTTAAATCAGCATCTGCAGTTCCTTCTTACCCAATCTCTCACCCTAACTATTTTCCCATAAGCCTGAAACCATTTCCACTTAAAGCATCGATAATGCTTACTTTAAAAATTATTGCTGAATCAAGTTTGTTTCCTACTGCATAGTGCACCAGCATCAGTTGCCTGCTGGTGTTGCCTCACGCTCATAACCATCCAACCCAGAGATCAACACGCTGTTAGTCTGAAGAAGGGTCTCGACCCGAAACGTCACCCATTCCTTCTATCCACAGATGCTGCCTGTCCCGTTGAGTTACTCCAGCATTTTGCGTCTATCTTCATTGTTAGCTAAGCCAGGCTGAATTGCGGATAACCCGGTGTTAATCAGAACATTATGTCCTGTTACAACTTCGATCCCTTTAGACAGAGATATTACTTACATATTCTTATTTTTCTAAACACAATATGTGAAAGAAGTGATTTTCTAATGACAAAGCCACAAAAAGAAACCTTGCAAAACTTGCAAATCTTCCTTTTTATATCACAGATATTTTGTGTTGAAACATAAGGTTTATTCTGGTTGCTTATTATATATGACCTTGCTAGTGAGTATTCCCGAGGGGCCACTTTGCAGCCATTGTGCAGAGAGGTCATAGCCACTGTCTCTAGGCCAGTCACACTTATTTCTGGTTGCAAGGTTCTCGTGTCACCAAGGCTATCCTATAATTGGTTGGCAGTGTTGAAATGACCCACAGTAGATCAAAATAGATGTGATCCTCTGTGTAATCAGTATGTGTTATAAAAAGCAGATGAGACCCTGACAGAACAGCTTGATGGGGTTGCCAGAAAATGTGCCCCCGTGTGCCAAGGCATGCAGTGTTATGAGCTTGCTTTGTACACACGCATTTAGGGTTGCAACTCGACCTGCTGCAGAGGGCTGATCTGTAGCTTATGCCCCCTGCCACAAAAGCTGATTATAGTTAACTTTGAGCTCAGAAATCGCATCTTCCGAAGCCTAATGCGAACATCATTTGCTCCTTAAGGGCCTATCCCACTTGCATGGCGATGTCATCACGCGACGCCACGCCGGGCGGTGACATCATCGCGCAACGCCACACGCTAGGCGTACAACGTCAAGACGCTGCGTACGACCGCAATGCGCCTACGTGCCAACAGGCCGTTGGCGCGCAAAGATTTCGGCCACTGCCAGAATTTCAGAGCCCCGCGCAAAGTCGGGACCAGCCCCGCACAACTCCGCGCTTCTAAGTGGGACCAGCCCCGCGCGGCCATACGGTGCCCGCACACCTCAAGCGACCATGAGGCCGCGTAATCTGTGAGCCAGGTCGTGTAAGTGGGACAGGCCCTTTACTGATGCTTCATAAAGAGAAATTTATCACATTTTTACGCATCTGTGGCAACTCATTTTGTCAGCCAATTGTCTAATAGAATCTTTATATGTACATCTTTCCAATTGTGGAACATAGAACAGGCCCTTTGGCCTACAGTGTCTGTGCAGCACATACAGGTGGCAGCCCAACCGGCAGTCTGTTTGTCTTTCCATTCTTTTGCTATTTTTAGTTTGTTAGAGGTTTGTTTTAATGTTTAATGTTTTTTGGTGTGTTTTATGTGGGGGAGAGGGGATCGGGGGAAACCTTTTTCAAGTCCTTACCTTCCCGGAGATGTGATCATTTTTCGGATCACATTCTCCGGGCTGTGCGGCCTACCATCGCTGGAGCAGGAGGCCTCCTCGGACTGTTGTGAGCCCCACCGCGGGGCGTGGGCTTAACATCGGAGCGGATCCCTTGCCTGGGATCGCTCCCACCATGACCACCGCGGACTTTATCAGCAAGGGCTCGCAGTCTCGGGGCGAGGCTAGTCGGGAGCTCCAACGCCGCGGAAGGCTCGACCTGCCCCGACGCGAGGTTCGTTCACCCGCCATAGGTGAGCTGACGGCCCCCCGATGCGGGAGTGGAGCGCCTCGATGCGGAGGGCCCGAACACCGGCTCCGGGAGCCAAAATCGCCCCGTCAACGGGGGCTCGAGGCCCACGACTGCGGAAGAGCAAGGGGAAAGACTTGAACTATATTCAGCCTTCCACCACAGTGAGGAATGTGTAGGAGTCACTGTGGTGGATGTTCAATGTTACGAGATGTTTTGCTTGTTTTGTCTCCAAGATGGCTGCCGGAAGGGAGCGTGAACGCTGGCGCGTTTCGCTGCCGCTGCTCTCTCTTTGAATTGTGTCTTGTCCCTACTATTTTTGTTTTGTATTTTGTTTTATTCTGCTTATATGTTTTGTAATCTGCTTATTAAATGTTGTAAGGCGTCCTTGAGAGTCTTTGAAAGGCGCCCATAAGTATAACGTATAAATAAATAAATAAATAAAATGTCAGATTACACAAATCCTATCTGCCTACACATGATACGTACCTCTAGATTCCCAGCATATTCATGAGCTGAAGTCAAAGTCGATGTATGTTTTACTATTTACTGGGGACAAGATCATGGAAGCTAAGGAAGTGAGGAATTGTGATTTCTTAGATCACATACACATTTCAAAAGAGGAGGTATAGGTGTTTTTAAAGCACATTAAGACATGCGTAAACCTTGTGGGAAGCTCGGGATACATTTATGGACACCCTTGCAGAGATATAATATGTGAGTAATATGTGAAGTTTTTGTGGCCTGGTTATGGGAAGGGCATAGGCCTAAGATGTAAGGTGAGATTTAATAGAGATCTCAGAGGCAACTTTTTCACTCACGCCAGTCCTTATCTGGAATGTGCTGCCTGAGGAAAACTATAAAAGCAATAAGATTATGGCTTTTAAACACTTCTGTGGGCCTGAGCTACAGAGAGAGAGATTGGACAGGTTAGGTTTTTATTCCTTGAAATGCAGGAAGCTAAGGATGATCTTCTAGAGGTGTATAAAATCATTGGGGAATTGATAAGGTGAATGCTCAGAATATTTAGCCCAGAATAGGTGGATCAAGAACCAGAGGGCATAGGCTTAAGTTGAGAGGGGAAAGATTTAACAGAAACCCGAGGGGCAAATTCACTAAGGGGTAGACACAAAAAGCTGGAGTAACTCAGTGGGACACTCTGCATTTCTGGAGAGAAGGAGAGATGCTTATCCCCAGAGTGACATTTCGGGTCGAGACTCTTCTTTAGACTAAGAGGGCGGTGGGTATATGGAATGAGCTGCCAGAGGAGGTAGTTGTTGGAGGTACAATGACAACATTTGAAATACACTCAGACAGGTACATGGATAGGAAGGATTTAAACCCCTGTCTCACGGTGCGAGTTGGCCCGCGAGTGACCCCGGGTTTTCACTCGTGGTGATCACGTACCAGGAACGTAGCGGCAACGTCGGAACTCGCGCGATCAACTTGTTCACTCGTGGCGGCGCTAATGGCAGGTACCCGTGAAACTTGATAACTCGTGAAAAAAACCAAACATGTTTGATTTTTTCCACGAGTCAAATTCACTGTTCAAGATAAAAATGGAAACATTTTAACTCGTTGTAATAACGTAGGGCCCGTGCGTTGACCTTAGTGTCTCGTGAGTCTAACGTGTTAACCCGTGGGCACTCTTAAATCGGCAGCTGGACAGAGTAAAAAAAAGGTGAGTAAAAAAAAAGGTGATTTCAAAAAAAGAACATGACGATTTTTCAACACGTCATCTTGCCAGAACGGGCCACATCTCCACTGATTCTAAAATTGGGATTTCTCCGGGCGTGGAGCTACTGCATTGTGGCCGGGGAGGGAAGCGGCTCGCGTGGCTATGAGCGGCCTCCATCACCGGACAGCGGAACCGACCGCCATCTCAGCGGCTTCTGCCGGCCCGCCCACCTCTGGCAGTGCTCTCCGTCTGAACAGTGGAGGGGACCAGCTCAAGGGCAAAGATCATAGAGCGGAGTGGGTCAGCGGGTGATGGATAACATCACAGCGGGCGGTGGAGCTTACTCCTGTGTCAGCGCGATCAAGGGATCAATTGAGGTTACTCGCACTGACATATGGAGTAAGCTCCACCGCCCGCTGTCCTGTTATCCATCGCCCGCTGACCCGTTCTAGTGCTGGATGACTCTCTCCCCAGAGCCCCTGCCCGTCCCGCTGAGCCACCACAGACAGGGAGTTGAACGTAGACACGGGGGGGGTCCACCTTCAACTTCAAACAAAAAACACAGAGTGCTGGAGGAACTCAGCGGGCAAGGCAGCACCCGAGGGGGGAACATATCACTTATCAGGAGCCGCCACGGGACAGGACTCTTCCCCCCAACAGAAAGGAAGCGCAGATTCAGCCATCACTGTAGCATCTCTGTCCCTATCTTCCAATTCCCACTTTGAAATAAAATAAAACTTTCGACAAAAATTTCGCAATTGTGATGTACTGTATCTTTAAAAAAAACTACATCAACCAGGTGTGAAAATTACACCGAATCGAACGATGATTGAAAATGCGTGGGAATCGACGAATCGCGATCCTGCTGCGAAATGTTTAAGTCAAAAACTGTATTTTATTTCAAAATGGGAATTTGGAGATAGGATTTTACACAGAGATTTTAAGCTCTTGGGTGAAGTCGCACAGTGGGGCAGGGCTTGAGGCAGCATCTGTGGAGCGAAGGAAATAGCCGGGTCTGACGAAGGGTTTCGACCCGAAACGTTGCATATTTCCTTCGCTCCACAGATGCTGCCTAAAGCCCTGCCCCACTGTGCGACTTCACCCAAGAGCTTAAAATATCTGTGTAGCATCTCTGTTCCTATCTACAAATGTAAATGTAACTAAAAATGTAAATTAACCCTCGTGTGTAGGATGGTGCTAGTGTCGCTGGTCGGCGCGGACTTGGTGGGCCGAAGGGCCCGTTAGAAACACTGTGTCACTTTTCAGGAGAAGTTGTCAGCTCAAGAGTACGCCAGGAGACGTTGTCAGCTCAGGAGACGAACTTGGTTAACACTGGAGACGAACTTGGAACATCGCAGTAAACGGCAAAATACCATACCCGTGGGAACTCGGTTCAAACACTTGAACATCAACTTGGGATCTCGTGCACAACCACGAGTCTGTCACTCGGGGTCACTCGCGGGTCAACTCGCACCGTGAGACAGGTCCATTAAATGGATATGAACCATGTGCAGGCAAATTTGATTTGCTGAGATGGGGCATCTTGGTAGGCACGGACAAGTGTGGCTGCAGGACCTGGTTCTATGCTGTACGATTCTAACTGTTGAGATAAAGCACTTCTGCATCTTTAAGCTCTATTGAGCCTCCACAATTCTGCTGGAATCTGCCATCCTTCGTAATAAGCTACTTACACAAAAACCAAGGTTAATACCTTAGAATCTGCACTGCAGCATAATTAAAAATAAATTAAAACATTAAAAGAAATGAAACATTAGTTCTCCGGAAGCTGGAATGTAGATCAAAGTCTGGCCATTTGGAGCATCCTACAGAGAGAAGGATCATTCCTGCCAAGAAGGAGAGACAAAAATCAATGAGTGAGTCTGAAGAAGGGTCTCGACCCGAAACGTCGCCTATCTCCTTCGCTCCTTAGATGCTGCTGCACCCGCTGAGTTTCTCCAGCTTTTTGTGTACCCTCAATGAGTGAGTAGCCTGCTTTAGACTTTAGCAACTGCTTCAAACACACGAAGAAATATTAGATTAAAATATTGTGTTATCAGATCTTTCGATCTGAGATTAAGGTTTGTGAATAGTGAAGTGAAGAATTAAAAGGCTCCAGCAAAAGTTTAAATTGAAGTAAATGAATAAACAATAATGAAGTGAGGTATTTTATTAAAATTCCCCAATGAAAATAAAATTCAATACGATACGATAGAACTTTTGTTTTTTATCGTGGGAGGGAAATTGGTCTGCCAACAGTCATAAACACAACAAGATAAATGGTATTTTTGAATTTGAATTTCACTGTACCTTAATTGGTACATGTGACAATAAGCTGACCTTGAAAACTTGAAAGATGAGATCAAAATAACGAATGGAAAGTTCAGGATTGGGGATGTGCAAAGATTGGGGAGGGTGAAGGGGAGTCAGTCTACCCCACGAGAGAAGGGGGAGGAGTTGTACCGTTTGATAGCCAGAGGGAAAAGGGATCTCCTGTGGCGCTCTATGCTGCATCTTGGTGGAACCAGTCTGTTGCTGAAGGTGCTGCTCAGCATGTGTCATGGAGGGGGTGAGCTGTATTGTCCAAGATGCTCCGGAGTTTGAGGAGCATCCTCCGCTCCAAGACCACCTCCAGTGAATCCAACGGAGCCAGCCTTCCTGATGAGCTTGTTAATTCTGTTGGCGCCCGCGTCCTTCGACCTGCTACCCCAGCACACCACAGCGAAGAAGATGGCACTGGCCACCATCGATAGATGGAACATCTGCAGCGTCTTACTGCAGACGTTGAAAGAGCGGAGACTCCTCAGAAAGTACAGACGGCTCTGTCCCTTCTTACGCAGTGCCTCAGCATTCCTGGACCAGTCCAGTTTACTGTCCAGAGAAACTCCAAGGAACTTGTACTCCTTGGTAAACTGCACATCCCCACTCTTGGTGGAGACAGGGGTGTTCCTCTCCTCCTAAAGTCCACCACTAATTCATTAGTCTTGTCAGCGTTGAGCTGCAGGTGATTCAGACCACACCACTCAACTATGCTGTGCAGAATTAGATTCAATGAGTGAGTTGTATTAAAACATGCATGTATGCAATGGGGAATAAGGTTCCACAGACGTATGAGTGAGTTTTAATTTTTGAATTTCATTTATTTAATCATTTAATATTTGACTGATTCCATTGTTTATTTCCTTTCCTCTATATGGGTTAAGAACATCTTTATCTCGCACCACTCATTTTCAGGAATTATTGCATTTGCTATCTTTGGCTGCTGATAACACACACTGGAGATGGATGTGGAGGTGAATTAAAAAAGAAAAATGCTTTTTAAGTTTCAGTTCTCTCAGAGAGGAATTGTGAAACATTTATTCAACCTTATGAGATCATAAGTGATAGGAGTAGGATTAGGCCATGGCTGATGCATCTCGCACTCCTAACCCAATTCTCCTGTCTTCTCCCCATAACGTCTGACGCCCATAGGTATTGTAGTCTGTCCCTCAGCCAACATTTAACCAAATGGAATCCAGGCCTGTATTCTCACGTTATTTTTAATCTCCACTTCAGTTCACGTGAAAAATGAATTTGTGTATCGTGCCTCTTCATTTGAAGTAGCCCAGAAAACATATTTTCCCACTCAATGCCCTCAGCTTGGTCAAATGTTATACAGCTAGAGGCAGGGCTATATTGCTGATTGAATTTCATCCCTGCTATGGATAGACAGGACACTGTTCACTTTCGCCTTACACTGTGGAGCTTCTGATTGGAATAAAATGATAACAATTGGATGTATAAGGGATTCAACTTACATTTCAATGTATTTATTAATGCAAATATTTAATATGAACAGGCATTGGGTGTAAAAATAAAACTCACAGGAATGTGGAAGAGTGTGTTCAGCACTTATATAGGCATCTGATTGAGTACAGTTGCTACACATTCCCTCAAAAATATTATTGAGGTCTCATGTTTTTAACATGTCAATGCGGCAGGCGGGAAACATCTTGGGAATGCTTTTCGCCGCATTTCTACCCCTGTGCGCATTTACTTCATTTCCCTGCATTCAGCCCCAATGGTTTGAAAACATCAATTTTAATTTCCATTTGCCAAGTAAATAAGTAACAGTACAATGACCTCCAGGACGATGGGCCCACTGGCCAGTATCCAACTGCCTGGGCCCTTACTCAAAGCATAATCTTTCTTGTTATTTATGCTGCTTAATCTGCTGAGTCCTTCGCGCATTTTTTATTCACATTTCTTGGATATGGGGGTTGCATGACCAAAATGGTGCCAGACTTTTTTCCTTGAAATGCTTCCTGATTTGGACAGTGTTGAAGATATCCCTCTGCTGCGGTAGCTGTTCCTGCTGGATAAATGTAAGGTTATCCACTTGGTGGCAAAACAGGAAGGCAGATTATTATCTAAATGCTGTGAAGTTGGGAAAAGGGGATGTACAACGGGATCTGGGGGTCCTTGTTCATCAGTCACTGAAAGTAAGCATGCAGGTGCAGCAGGCAGTTAAGAAAGCGAATGGAATGTTGGCCTTCATAACAAGAGGAGTTGAGTATAGGAGCAAAGAGGTCCTCCTGCAGTTGTACAGGGTCCTGGTGAGGCCACACCTGAAGTATTGTGTGCAGTTTTGGTCTCCAAACTTGAGGAAGGACATTCTTGCTAATGAGGGAGTGCAACGTAGGTTCGCAAGGTTAATTCCCGGGATGGCGGGACTGTCATATGTTGATAGATTGGAGCGGCTAGGCTTGTATACTCTGGAATTTAGGATGAGAGGGGATCTTATTGAAACATATAAGGTTATTAAGTGTTCGGACATGCTAGAGGCAGGAAACATGTACCCAATGTTGGAGTCCAGAACCAGGGGCCATAGTTTAAGAATAAGTGGTAAGCCATTTAGAACAGAGATGAGGAAAAACTTTTTCACACAGTGAGCTGTGATTGTGTGGAATTCTCTGCCGCAGAGGGCGGCGGAGGCTGGTTCGCTGGATGCATTCAAGGGAGAGTTAGAGCTCCTAGGGATAGCGGAGTTAAGGGATATGGAGAGAAGGCAGGAACAGGGTGGATGATCAACCATGATCACATTGAATGGCGGTGCTGGCTTGAAGAGCCGAATGGCCTACTCCTGCACCTATTGTCTATTGTCTGTGTCTACTCCCAATTCACCACATTTTTCCATGGAGAACTTGGGGATCTCCAAAATGCTCACTCTCGGGGCAAAGGTTATGCCAGTGTCTGCAGTGAGTGGAAGTTATTTTCTGCCAAAATTCGACCTTGATAACCAGCTGCCTGAAGAGAGCGAAGCTCTGTTGTGCCTTGTGGAGTGGGAGGTTGGTCCTTGAGGTCACTATGTTGAGTAGTTATTAAAATTGATATTGGTTGAAATATATGAAACTAGAACAGCTTTAATGGCAGCATTCACCAAACTAGCAACCATATCTGTGTTTAAGAAGGAACTGCAGATGCTGGAAAATCGAAGGTAGACAAAAGTGCTGGAGAAACTCAGCGGGTGCAGCAGCATCTATGGAGCGAAGGAAATAGGCAATGTTTCGGGCCAAAGCTCTTTTGTCTACCTTCTACATAGAAACATAGAAAATAGGTGCAGGAGGAGACCATTCGGCCCTTCGAGCCAGCACCGCCATTCATTGTGATCATGGCTGATCGTCCCCTATCAATAACCTGTGCCTGCCTTCTCCCCATATCCCTTGACTCCACTAGCCCCTAGAGCTCTATCTAACTCTCTCTTAAATCCATCCAGTGATTTGGCCTCCACTGCCCTCTGTGGCAGGGAATTCCATCAATTGACAACTCTCTGGGTGAAAAAGCTTTTTTCTCACCTCAGTCTTAAATGACCTCCCCTTTATTCTAAGACTGTGGCCCCTGGTTCTGGACTCGCCCAACATTGGGAACATTTTTCCTGCATCTAGCTTGTCCAGTCCTTTTATAATTTTATATGTTTCTATAAGATCCCCCCTCAACCTTCTAAACTCCAGTGAATACAAGCCTAGTCTTTTCAATCTCTCCTCATATGACAGTCCCACCATCCCAGGGATCAATCTCGTGAACCTACACTGCACTGCCTCATTCACAAGGATACCATATCTATTGTTGCATGTAGCCACTTGCAATACTGTGTAAGTACGGGGAGAAACTATTCCGTCAATACTCATTTCTAGGATGGGAGGGCTAATTGAGAGAGCGCAAACAAAATATTGTGAGTGTAGATAGACACAAAAGGCTGGAGTAACTCAGCGGGACAGGCAGCATCTCTGGAGAGAAGGAACGGGTGATGTTTTGGGTCGAGACCCTTCCCTTTGCTCCAGAGATGCTGCCTGCCCCGCTGAGTTACTCCAGCTTTTCGTCTATCTTCAGATTAAACCAGCATGTGCAGTTTCTTCCTATACATATTGTGAGGGTAGATATCTTCAACTCTGTTAACATAAGACCAACTTATGTTGGTCACTTAAATCCACTTCAAATTAACCTCGGATTAATTTATCAGATTCATGCACCTAATAAAAAAGTCAAAGTCAAAAGAGTTTATTGTCATGTGTCTCTGATAGGACAATGAAATTCCTGCTTTGCTTCAGCACAACAGAACATAGTACCCGCTGAATTTCTCCAGCCTTTTGTGTACCCTCGATTCTCCAGCATCTGCAGTTCCTTCTTTAACAGAACATAGTAGGCATTAATTACAAAACAGATCAGTGTGTCCATATACCATTATATACGTAAATACACACATGAATAAATAAGTTGATAAAGTGCAAATGACAGGTAAAGAGGTATTAATGTTCAGAGTTTTGTCCGAGCCAAGTTTAATAGCCTGATGGCTGTGGGGAAGTAGCTATTCCTGAACCTGGTCGTTGCAGTCTACGGGCTCCTGTACCTTCTACCTGAAGGTAGCAGGGAGTTGAGTGTGTGGCCAGGATGGTGTGGGTCCTTGATGATGCTGCCAGCCTTTTTGAGGCAGCGACTGCGATAGATCCTCTCGATGGAAGGGAGGTCAGAGCCGATGATGGACTGGGCAGTGTTTACTACTTTTTGTAGTCTTTTCCTCTCCAGGGCGCTCAAGTTGCCGAACCAAGCCACGATGCAACCGGTCAGCAAGCTCTCTACTGTGCACCTGCAGATGTTAGAGAGAGTCCTCCTCGACAAACTGTCTCTCCGTAGTCTTCTCAGGAAGTAGAGGCGCTGATGAGCTTTCTTAATAATTGCATCAGTGTTCTCGGACCAGGAAAGATCTTCAGAGATGTGCACGCCCAGGAATTTGAAGCTCTTGACCCTTTCAACCATCGACCCGTTGATATAATCAGGACTGTGGGTCCCCATCCTACTCATTGCCATTGTCAGCATACTCTTGCTATTTTGTTGGCCTTGCATTTCTGAATTCTTTCAACTGATGTGTTGCTTATTCTTCCAACCAATTGATTTAAAACCAGCAATACATTTGCCAATGTCAAGCTCAGCTACCAAAAGTAATGATATTGGCAGATGATGATATCCCTTATTCTGGATCTACCAAAGAATCATCACTTAATGCTGCACCTCTTGAAACATTTGAAAGCTGATTGAACATGAATACAAATTCAATGAGCAAAACTGTTGCAGATGGGAGCAATTGCCACTCTGAGCAAAAAGCCTGGGCTCTGTACAATCCACAGAAGTAAAAATGCAATGACTATCTGGATTTCTTTAACCACTATTTTACTGCCAGTGGTTTATTTGCACTTTGAGTAATAAAGAACACTGATACCAGTGTACCATTAGTGTGTAAGAAAGAACTGATAAGCATTTTTATGTATGTGTTCCTATTAAGCATTAACCAGCTCCGTTCTCAAAACAGGACAGATTCACTACGCTGCAATTCACTGCGTTGATTACTGTGCTGCAGTGACGTGTAGAATTATGCATTTTTCTAATATTGAGCTCTTTTTATCTGCAGGGAATCATTTAAACTTCTACTTTAGAGCATGTGTGGCTTGCATAGTAACGTAGATAAACATTTTATGATATGGCATTTATGTTAATACTTTTTACTTAGCTCAAAGAGATAAAAGAATGCCATTTTTTTTAGAATAATCAAAAGGAGCACAAAGCCAAGAAAACATCAAAACACTTGTAATCCGGGAAAGTGCATAAGCCTTCCACGCACTCAGAGAATTCCGGGGTATCACCTTATACTATAATAGTAGGATTTAGATGCGCACCCCAGGACTGAAATGTGAGAGAATATACATTAATAACCTTCCTTGGTCTCCTTTGAATCAAAATGCATGGTCATAAAGTGTTTTTTCATTCAGGTAGAACAGACCTAAACTGTAGTTCAATAACTCTCAGATATACAGTACGTATATCTCTTAACACATGCATTTCTATTTTATTTTCCCCTTGAGGTATATTGTGCCATGCGGTATGAATGACACTATTATCGTCTATATTAGGTTCCATTTCCGCTTAGACTTCAGTGCCCTGTAGGCAGCTTTGTGTAAAATCCTCAAGACCTACTGAAATTAAGGTGTGATTGCTATTGACCGGGGAAAAGGAATTTTCACATATGTATACTGTTTCAACCCCAAATCCATCTTCTCCGTCAGTATAAATCGTCCAACTGCACATTTGTATTTAACCTCCTTGCGTTTGTTTATAACAACCTTGTTTAACAGTCCCAGTAACTCGTTCCTTTCTTGGGTAGTTTATTTTACACGGTGAATGTAACATGAAAATGATTACAAATACTGAAATCTTTATTTAATTTATGTCGCAGTCCATTAAAAAGGTAACGCATGCTTTGATTCCCTATGGGCCATGTGTTTTTAATGCAGCTGTGATAAGTTCTCTATATAAGTCCATCTATATGGAAGTTGGTCAGGAGTTACTGGAATTTTGGTGTAACCAAACGCACTAAACATTGGTTTGAAATGCCGAGCAAGAAAAACAGATTTATTTCAAAGGACTTGAGCCTGTTATTAATGCTCAAGTTATATATTCAATAGACATGTAGTTAAAGTTCAATGTAGCTTCAAGATTCAAGATTCAATTTAATTTTCACATGTACCAAGATGCAGTGATATTTTGAGTTACCAAGTGAAAAACAACCACACACACACAGCCATATAAAATAAAATTTCACATAAACATCCACCACAGCGAAATCCACATTCCTCACTGTGATGGAAGGTAATGAAGTTCAATCATCTTCCTCCTTTGTTCACCCGTGGTCAGGGCTGTTAAACCCTCCACAGTTCGCCGCTGCCGACGGTCCGATGTCCGAGCCCTCTCGTCGGGATGATCGAAACTCCGGCGTCGCGATGGGTTGGAACACTCGAGCTCCCGAGTCGGCCTCTTCTTACCGGAGAACGTGGGCTTGACGGTGTAAAGGTCCACAGGCCCCGCGCTTGGAGCTCTCCACAATCCTCCGCAAAGGATCACAGTTTCCGATGTTGAAGTCCATGCCGCGCCCACGGCTTGAGACCCCGGGCCGGTCTTCAGGAAAGGCACAGTTCGCATTAACCAACCCGATCTCCCGGTGGCTCAGCACTTCAACTCCCCCTCACATTCGAATCTAACCTTTCTGTCCTGGGCCTCCTCCATGGACGGAGTGAGTCCCACCGCAATTTGGAGACGCAGCACCTCATGTTTCGCTTGGGTAGTTTAAACCCAATTTTTGGTTTACCAATAGTTTACAATGTATGAACATTGATTTCTCCAATTTCAGGTAGTCCTTGCTTTCTCCATCTTTCCCCTCCCCTTCCCAGCTCTTCTTCATGCGCCCCCCACCCCTACATCAGTCTGAAGAAGGGTCTTGACCCGGAACGTCACCTATTCCTTCGCTCCATAGATGCTCTCACCTGCTGAGTTTCTCCAGCATTTTTGTCTACCTGTGATTTAAATTATGTCACTGTACCTGCCTCAACTACTTCTTCTGATGCCTCATTCCATATACCCACCACACTCAGTGTGAAAAAGTTGTTCCTATTTAATTTTCCCCCCTCCCACCTTAAATCAATGCCCTTTAGTTCTTGATTCCCCTAACCTGGGAAAAAGTGTCCGTGCATTCACCCTATCTATTCCCCTCATGATGTTATTAACCTGTATAAGATCACCCCTCAGCTTCCTACACTATGAAGAATAGATTCCTAGTGTGCTCACCCTCTCCCCATAGCTCAGGCCGGAGTTCTGGCAACTTCGTCATCTCTATACTCTTTCCAGCTTAATGGCATGTTTCCTATCGCTGGGTGGCCAAAAATGAGTTCAGTACTTCAAGTGCAGCCTCACCAATGTCCTGTACAACTTTAACATGACATAATGACCCATCTTCTATATTTAATTCCCAGATAGATGAAGGCCAGTATGCTAAAGCTTTCTTCACAACCCCATCTACTATGGGAACTACGTACTTATATAAAAAGACGCAAAGTGCGGAAGTAACACAGCATGTCAGGAGGCATCTCTGGAGATCGTGGACAGGTGACATTTGACGTTGGGACACATGATCTCCTGAGACGCTGCCTGACCCGCTGAGTTACTCCAGCACTTTGTGTCTTTTTTTGTAAAGCAGCATCAGCAGTCCCTTGTTTCTACAACCATGGACTTACATTCCTTGATCCTTCTGTCAATAAACACTCCTCAGGGTCCTACCATTTAATGTGAAAGTTCTGTCTTGGTTTGAGTTCACAAAATGCAACATCTCACACTTATCTGAATTAAACTCCATTAGCCTTTCTTCTGCCTTTTTGCCCAGTAGATCAAGATCCTACTATATTTAGATAGTTCTCTTCACAGTCCACGATACCGGTATGTACTTCACCAGTTTTTCGCAGCGGTGGAGTTGCTGCCTTACAGCGCTTGCAGTGCCGGAGATCTGAGTTCGATCCCGACTACGGGTGCTGTCTGTACGGAGTTTGTACGTTCTCCCCGTGACCGCGTGGGTTTTCTCCGAGATCTTCGGTTTCCTCCCACACTCCAAAGATGCACACGTTCGTAGGTTAATTGGCCTGGGTTTGTATACTTGGTATAAGTGTAAATTGCCCCTAGTGTCTGTAGGCTTGTGTTAATGTGCGGGGATCGCCGGTCCGTGTGGATTTGATGGGCCAAAAGGCACGTTTCCGTGCTGTATCTCTAAACTAAATATGAAATTAATGTGTTGTTGCCATAGAATAATAGACAGACACAATGCAGAAACAGGCCTTTCAGCCCATTGCAACAATCATTAAGTCCCCAATTTACACTCAACCTTATTGTTATCCATTTTATTCTCCCCACAATCCCCTTTAATCCCCTCTAATCCCCTCTCTAGATTCTCCCACTCATCTAAATATGTAGTTCAATTTAGAGTGGTCAGCTAACCTGCTAATCTGATTATTTTTGGGATGGGTGAGGAAACCAGAACACACAGAGAGGAACACCAGGATAGGAATATAATGTAAAATCCACAGACCCACTTCGGAGGTATAGGATTGAAATGGATTACTGGAACTATAAACAAGCTTTATTTGTGGAAACCAGCTCAAAAATAAGGCAAAAATCTCAGAATTATGCCTGGTTTTTAGTTATATGTGGAATTGGCCTAATCATTCTGAATTTCTCAGGAACCTATAAAAGAACAATTTGAAAGAGAGTAGGTGAGTTATCCCAGTTCCTGGTCTCCATATATCCATTGTTACTGAAAGCAGCTGTTTAAGGGTCTGTCCCACTTGGGCGTCATTTGCGCGGAACGCAGATTTTGAGAATCCCTAAATCCTGGGGTGCCGCGTGCTACCGCGTGCTACCGCGCGTCACTGCCTACATCACTACGCACCATGTGCGCGGAATGCGAGCGCCACATCGTGTAAATGACCTGCAAATGACGCCCAAGTGGGACAGGACCTTTAATCATCAAATTCAGTACTTTTGTCTCATCTCATTTGTTCACATTAATGGCACAGTTAGGTCAGATCACTGCTGTCCTTTCAAGGAAATACCTGGCCCTGGACTTCCATGTTTTTAATAATGAAAACAAAATGGGCAAAATTACTCAGCGGGTCAGACAGCATATTCTGTTCTTATTTCTAATTTTGAGAAAAAACATTACTGTTATACTCGGTAGTCTGTTTGTAAATACTTTATCCCTACCTTCCATTCGGAACATGTTTCCTGCCTCCTGTGTGTCCAAATCCTTAACAATCTTATATGTTTCAATCTTTAATGATTGTTTTGTATTGCAGAAGATAACGTGAAAAATAATGAGTGATCAAAATCTATGAAAAATCTGCATGCCTGGACTTTTAGTATTGGGTGGTGGGATTGGAAAATTGAATGTCATATGTGGAGATCGTCACTTTCTAGAGAAGTGTATTTGTAGCACTTTATTGATTCAATAGAAACATAGTTGTAGTGCAGTTCTGTACAATACCAAAAGTAAGCATGCAGGTACAGCAGGCAGTGAAGAAAGAAAATGGCATGTTGGCCTTCATAACAAGAGGAGTTGAGTATAGGAGCAAAGAGGTCCATCCACAGTTGTACAGGGCCCTAGTGAGACCACACCTGTGTCCAGTGTTGGTCTCCAAATTTGAGGAAGGACATTCTTGCTATTGAGGGAGTGCAGCGTAGGCTCACAAGGTTAATTCCCAGGATGGCGGGACTGTCATATGTTGATAGAATGAAGCGGCTGGGCTCGTACACTCTGGAATTTAGGATGAGAGGGGATCTTATTGAAACATGTACGATTATTAAGGGTTTGGACACGCTCGATGCAGGAAACGTGTTCCCGATGTTGGTAGAGTCCAAAACCAGGGGCCACAGTTCAAGAATAAGGGGTGAGCCATTTAGAACGGAGATGAGGAAATACTTTTTCACACAGAGAGTTATGAGAACTGTGGAATTCTCTGCCTCAGAGGGCAGTGGAGACCGGTTTCCCGGTACACCTCGAACACCAAGTGCAGATCACATCACAGCGACACAGTTTGGCTGCAACTCAACCCATTCTTTACATTCTGGTTCATTACGCACAATGAATACATTTGGCATCAACACTATTCCACATGACATAATAATTGGGCAAGGAATAAACAATACGATTTGATATGAATGAAAATTGAATGAAAATGCTATTAGCTATTAATTTATGCTCTGTTTATAAATGCATAATGCAATACACCAGGGAATATTTTTGGAGTTGCTTGACAGGGCTGAAGGGTGAGTATTTTGTGAGGTGTTCTCCGTCAGGCTTTCACATTGGATATTTTATATATGTATATAAAATATCCAATGTATATTTTGGACAAAGGGCCAAGATGGCTTTAGTGCCACTTTGAATGCCCCTCTTGCACAGACAAAGGCCAAGGTTCCCAGGAGTTAACTGGATTTTACATTTTGACAAGTAGTAATTGAGAAGATCTTTAACTCATTTCCATTGTTCACCTGGCAATCTCTTGCTGTAACAGAGCTCGGTGATGAGTGACTGTTTTAAGCGTCTGAAGTTGACGTGAGCTGCCCACTGGATCCAACTGAGTATAATTAGACCCTTGATACTGGGGACATTTGCCTGTGAAAGGATGCTGACACATTAGGTCACTTATCCTTTCAGTGTATGCGAACTGTTTGGCAGAGACTGAATTTCATTAGCCCTAACAGCACTCAAAGTGCCTGCTGCAGGTGGCCCACCTCTCTGAAGTATTTAGGAGGGGAAGGAGCATTGATACTCATAGATGATGTTCTGGATTTGAAGTCCTACCTTTGAAACAGACAAGCGTGATGTTGGCACACAAAAGGTGATTGTGACTGTCATCACCAATGTTCGCTTTGTTGCGAAGTGGCTGCCATTGTATAGGTTGATGACTGAGGTTGCGGTGACCCTGGTTCTGGAGTGAAGGTGACATATCTTGCATTGTTGCTGCTGAAATGTAGGGAATGTTACAGTCAATTTGCATTCAGCATGACCCTACACCTTCTAATGAGCTAATGAGCAAATTATAGCAGTCCAGTTGGTTCAATAAATAATTGCCAGAATGCCACAATGAACCCATTCTTCTTTATATTGCTATTGACGCTCAGGAAGCTGAGACGTTTTCTGTTTGATGTTTCCTCTGACAGGGCTACACTTTTTCAGCACTATAGCGTAGTCTAGTTTTTTGTACTTGGATTTCTGGAGTTGGACTTCAACCTAAATCTTTCCGTCAGCAGAGCCAAAAGAGGACTAAAACTGAGCCAAAGATGACCAATAGCATTGAACATTTCTGCTTATAACTTTTTCAGTGTTAAGATGAAAGGTTGAGTAATTTTTTAATATAAGAAAATTCATGGAATGTGCATATTTGTAACCTTTTTCCAGTCCATAAATCTTTCTTGTAGATCAATGACCTGGTGTTCATGACTTATGCCTGACCCATGCCTCATGACTGGCTCTGTCTTAGTTGTTTAGGAGTTTATTTGTCCTGTATAGCAATTAAATAACATTCAACCAAATTCTCTACAACAGAATAGACATTTGTTCAATTGACTCAATTAAAAAAAATAACAGAAGTCCATGGTGTGGACACCAACATAGTTTGGTTATTTACTCACGTATATCTTCAGATATACTGGTTATTGGCTATTTCTTCAATGAACAATGTTCAATTTAGCAGAGGCATATATATTTTTGGAAATATTGTCTTTCTTCTGTCCTTACATAGGCTTGTTGCTATAATTTGTGAATCAATTTTGAAATAAATAGCAAAACACCAAGGATTTAAAATAATGTTGATAAAAATTTTGAGAGCATTTATTTTTTCTTCATAATTCCAGTAGTTTAGATGGAGTCGGGAGAGAAAAGGAAGATTTATTTTTGACTGTAAGGGTTTATGAATTCCCTCCAAATCCCTGATGATTGTGAAAGGAATTTAAGTGTTCCACAATTCCACAATGACACTTGATTTTTTTCTCTTTGAACAGGAGTCTTATTTACCACCATGCTGTTTGGACCTGCATTTGGCTTTATGCTCGGTTCCTTATTTACAACAATCTATGTGGATGCGATCTTCATTGACACAGGTCAGTATATTATATTTAAAAGGAAGAGGAAATGAAGATTATGAATCGCATTGCAACAATAAATCATTCAGATCAGCAAGTTTTGTGCTGGCATTAAAAGCAGTAGAAAAAAAAATGTTTAGGACCTGAGTGCCAGGAGATCCTCTTCCATGTCAATGCACGAAGATAAGGCACGTTTTCTTCCTCAATCTGCTAAAGCGATGCTCCACCTGAGGCAAAAATTCCATCATGACAATAACACGATTTTCCTTGTGTGAATCATTTTGAGATAATCCAATCTTGGAATCTGGGAATGTAAGACGAGCATGAGATCTATGAAATGACAAACTCCCAAGGAAATGAAGAAACAAATCAAGTTCATTAAACTGGTTTATTCTTAAGCAGCATTATTTCAAGAGTAGCTTTGAGAGAAGATCATAATTTTGTGTGATGCAGTAACAAGCCCCAGTGAGGCTTACAGAGTTGGATAGTAAAGGAAAGGACTTTGTTTTATATTGTCCTAAATCACCTCAAGATGTGACAACATAATTTACAGCCTCTTAATTATTTATTGAATGTGGTTACTGTTGTAATGTGATTGATGCATCTGAATAGTGAGGTTCAACGAACAGCAGAGTGATAAACAACCAAATCTTCTGCTTCCGTGATTCTGGTTCAGAGATAAATATTGGCCGCAGCACCAGAGAAACCCCGTTGGTCCTTTTCGGGAAGATGAGAATACAGGCAGGTTTAACATCTACAAAGTGATGCCTTCATCAGTGGAGTACTCGCTCAGTAATGCATTAATTTTTCATAGAATCTGAATATAATAGAATCTCAGAAACTGTCTTTCTCAGCCTACCTGTTTGATGACAGCCATGATGTCTATTTAGGCTGATCCCAATGGCCTGCATTAGATCTATCTGCCGATGCCTACTTTAATCTGAATGATATGTCCAGGTCTCTGGAGCAGAGCTAATGAACCCACAGCGTTCACGATTTAGAGAGGACCATAGGTGAGGTAAAGCTGAAAAGGACAGAAAGGAAGTGGGGGGAGGGACTAAAAGAATTGAGGAAGACAGCCACAATTTAGGATTGCACATCAGGCAAATTACTGGTGTATGAAATCTGTAATTTTGAATGTTATTGCAATTTAAAAAGATTACTTAACTTATGCAGAACTTATGTGAAGACATTGTTGCCAGGGGAAGGACGCATCTGTAGATGCACCCAGTGCAACCTGATCTAATCATGCCTGCATTGAAACGCAGGCCTAATTTATCTGATCATTCCCAAAGCCCTGAACACACTCACCCGCTGAAAACACAAGACCAATTGGCCTTGAAGCTATGAATCCCCCACCACTCACCAAATCCCCCTGCCCTACTGATGTTCAGGTCCCAACTGGTCTTCGGAATGGCTCAGTCACGGTTCAGTCTGGCTCATGTCCCCAACCCTGATGGTGAGTCCAACCTCTGACCCATCTACCCAACCACCAACCTGACTGGTGCCCCTATTGTCTCCCCATTAACATTCTGGCCACTTAGCTTAT
The DNA here is from genome assembly GCA_035221665.1 of Okamejei kenojei. NCBI lineage: Eukaryota > Metazoa > Chordata > Chondrichthyes > Rajiformes > Rajidae > Okamejei > Okamejei kenojei. The sequence goes on from CM069133.1 coordinate 140,545,272, forward strand.
GGTGCGCACAACACCCCTCGATCACCCCTGCCACAGATCCTGGGCCTGAGTCGGATCAACGATGACCTCTCTGTTCTTCCTCTGACTGTGGCCCAGATATGGATATTTACATCCACTAATATAGCAACAATTGCGTAACGATCAGATTACATCATCACCACTTCACAATGTCGGTTTTATGATGCCATAGAATTTCTCGCCTTGGTGTTTTCCTTTCCTTTTAATGAAAGTCTACAAGGGAGATGGCTTTGCCCATTATACCAATATGAGCAATCTTCTCTAGTTACTGACCCATCTCCCTCTTGTGCACATCCTACAAGCTGTTTGAGCGCCTCTTGTTTGCCAGCATTTCACCCTTGGTAGAACCTGTTCTGCCCAGAGAGCAAGCTGGCTTTAGAAGCTGCGCAGATCAAGTCCTTGCCCTCACTGCCAATATCAAGGCTGGCTTCCAACGTGCCCGGAAAACTGGTGTTGCTCTCATCGATCGGTCATTAGCTTATGACACCATGTGGAGACATGGTCTGTTGCTGAATGCTTCCAGAACCTTGAAGTGCCAAACCGCCATGCGTGCCCTCTCATCCATCCTCAGCAACTGTAGATTTAGGGTCTCGCTTGGGAACCAGACCAGCTCTGTCAGGACCTTGAAAGATGGTCTCCCCCAGGGTTCTATCCTTGCTCCCCTACTCTTCAACATTTAAGAGTTCAGGAGTTCAAGTTCAAGTGGGTTTATTGTCATGTGTCCCTGATAGGCCAATGAAATTCTTGGTTTGCTTCAGCACACAGAACATAGTAGGCATTGACTACAAAACAGATCAGTGTGTCCATATACCATTATATACGTAAATACACACATGAATAAATAAATTGATAAAGTGCAAATAACATATAATGGATTATTAATGTTCAAAGTTGTGTCTGAGCCAGGTTTAATAGCCTGATGGCTGTGGGGAAGTAGCTATTCCTGAACCGAGTTGTTGCAGTCCTCAGGCTCCTGTACCTTCTACCCGAAGGTAGCAGGGAAATGAGTGTGTGGCCAGGGTGGTGTGGGTCTTTGATGATACTGCCAGCCTTTTTGAGGCAGCGACTGCGATAAATCCCCTCGATGGAAGGGAGGTCAGAGCCGATGATGGACTGGGCAGTGTTTACTACTTTTTGTAGTCTTTTCCTCTCCAGGGCGATCAAGTTGCCGAACCAAGCCATGATGCAACCGGTCAGCAAGCTCTCTACTGTGCACCTGTAGAAGTTAGAGAGAGTCCTCCTTGACAAACCGACTCTCCGTAATCTTCTCAGGAAGAAGAGGTGCTGATGAGCTTTCTTGATAATTGCATCAGTGTTCTCAGACCAGGAAAGATCTTCAGAGATGTGCATGCCCAGGAATTTGAAGTTCTTGACCCTTTCAACCATCGACCCGTTGATATAAACGGGACTGTGCGTCCCCATCCTACTCCTTCCAAAGTCAACAATCAGCTCCTTGGTTTTGCTGGTGTGAGGGCCAGGTTATTGTGCTGGCACCATATGGACAGTCGCTCGATCTCTCTTCTGTACCCTGACTCATCCCCATCAGTGATACTCACATTATGTGAGTGACATGCCAACTACCTCGTCCAGGAAGTTTGCATATGCAGATGACCTTGCCTACCAGGGAGCTGCCCTTGAGGATATCAGCAGAGTGCTAACCCAAGACTTGAAGGGGATGGAGGACTACTTCACCTTCTGGCCACTTCGCCCTAACCCATCGAACTCAACTGTCACTGCCTTTCACCTCAGCAATCGGCTCGCCAATGCAAAGCTCCGAGTGTCCTGTTGTGGTAAACCAGTGAAGAATGGAGAATTCGCCAAGTACCTCAGAGTCACCCTGGATCGCGCCCTCACCTATCGTGAACATCTGAAGAGGGAGGCGGATAAACTGAAATCAACGGTCAACATCATCAGGAAACTAGCAGGCAACAGCTGGGGATCCAATGCACACACCCTCCGTACCACAAGCTTAGCCCTAGTCTACTCAACAGCCGAGTTTTGCTCAACATCTTGGGCAAATAGGTGCCACACCAAACCAGTTGACACTGCAATGCAAGTCATCACAGGGATGCTTAGGTCAACACCTTTGCAGTGGCTCCCTGTCCTCTCTCATATCGCATCGCCCCTCCCAGCATACGCAGAAGGGAGAGGATGTTGAAGGATTGGTGCACCATCGAGGCCAACCCTGACCTTCCCATCCACGCTGACTTGGACAATCTGCCCAACATGCGCCTGAAGTCCCGCAAACCCTTCTGGTCTTCCGTTAAATCCCTGGAATCTTTGACTCCGAGACTGAGTGGCGCAGAGCCTGGAAAGATGCCAACACCAACAACAGACCCCACAGTGAAACCACTGGGTTTTGACCTCCATCGCAAGCAATGGCTAACCCTGAACAGAACCTGCACCCTCCATGCAAGAACAGCCCATCACCTGCATCAGTGGGGGATGTCAGACAGCCCTGCTTGCAACTGCGGGCATCCAGACCAGACCATCCCACGCACCGTGAATGACTGCCCACTGAGTCTCTTTTCCCTGGAGGCATCAAAGCCATCCACCCAGTAACCGATGCTGTCCTGGCCTGGATCTACAACTTTAGGCTGTGCACGCCAGATGCAAGAAGAAGAAGCAATGTTCGGGTGTACATCACCAGCCAGCCCATCACAGGTACCACCGTGTCAAAGGGATCTGTAGGAGGTGCTGCCTCAAAAAGCCATTATCAGGGGCACAAACCACCCTGGTCATGCTCTCATTTCACTCTTGCCTACAGGTAGCAATGGCTAACCCTGAACAGAATCTGCACCCTCTACCTGCCTACAGGTAGAAGGTATAGGAGACTGCAAACTGTGATCTCCAGGTTCAGCTTCCTCCCACCAACCATCAGGCTCTTGAACGCTACAAACACCAACTGAACTACAAATTATAAACTGTCTTGGTTGAATTAAGGACTTTGAGTTTTTTGGCACATATAATTTACTTAATAAATTAAACATTTTTTGGCTTATTATATCATCCAAGAGTACTGTGTTTACTGACCTGTTATGCTGCTGCAAGTAAGAATGTCATTGTTCTGTTTGTGGTCCATATGACAATTAAATACAGAGGATAGACATGAAATGCTGGAGTAACTCAGCGGGACAGGCAGCATCTCTGGAAAGAAGGGAATGGGTGATGTTTTGGGTCGAGACCCTTCTTCAGACTAGTCATGGGAAAGGGAAAGGGAAAGGAGAGCCTATCCTGCTGAGTTAAGCCCCTGTCCCACTTGCGGGACCTGCACCGCGACCTCTGGCTCGTTTGCCCGCGACCCGTAGTCGCGGCGAGGTCGCCACGAGGTCGTAGGAGGTCTTCGTCACTCTCCGTCATGGTCGAGAGTGGGTCTCCGCGTAGTCGAGGCTTCAGCTAGGTCGCGGCGTATTTTGCAAGGTGTTAAAAATTGACCGTGACTAAAAATAGGTCGCCGTGGGAAAAATAGATATTTCTTTAGTCGTAGGTCTAGTCGAAGCCGGTCGTAGTAGATCATGATGCTAGTCGTAGGTATTCGAAGGTGGTCGAAGGTAATAGCTCCGGGGGGAATAAAAGGTCAGTAGAAAAAAAAAGGTTATTTAAACAGCAGAACGTCACCTCTGTCTCCGAGGCATGTTCATTCATAGCTGGAGAGTTTTTTGAAGAGGAGACTTGTGTTTTAGAGATGGCACCAAAAAGGCAGCAGCGCAGGGGGAGGCCACAACCCGCAAAAAAACCTCCAATGCAGATGTTGCCCACCTAGGAGGAGGAGTGGCAGGAGGTGATGCCACTGGAGGTGATAGTGCAGGAGGAGTTAGAGACCCCAGGGGGAGGAGACCAGGGTGGTAGTATATGTCCCCACCCCCCCCCCATCCTTCACTGCCTCATTTGAAGGCAGCAAAGCAGCCCTTCCTCATGTGTCTGACACAACGTCAGAGGCAGATGCCCCATTGGTGGTGAGGGAGGGCTGGAGGAAGGTTATGCCCTACACCTTCACCAGGCAGCAGGAGGGGGACCTTGAGGAATGGTTCCAGCAGAATGCCATCCTGTACGAAAAGGAAAATGAGGGGTACAGGGACAGGGACAAGAATGGCATGCTTGCCATCTACTGCCCCACATGTGTGCTTAAATTTCCATCTTTTGTCAAAATCCAGCGCCACTCTCTTCCATCACATCATCTCCATTCACCCATTGAGACCTCGTCCTGTGCTTCCCCTTCACCCCTGCTCTTCCCCTTCTGCCTTTCTTAAAAGGCTGCTGAAGCAAAAAGGCTACTGCAAACAGCAGTAGTTTTATTTTCACGAATAATCTCCAAACTAGTTCTTTCCTTGCACGCATGGTTCAGAATGATTAAAAAAAAAAAAACCTGGGAGGCATTTTTTAGTGCGAAACAAATGCAGCCATGACATCATTTTATCAGGTGATCATTTGAGCTGTAGACGCACGTCACTGGTCGCTGCTGCTTTTCGGTGTGTGGTCCTATGAGGTGGAAGGGGGCCGTGCTCATTCACGGACCAATTTGCCAGAGGCCATCCTCGAGTAAAACGTACATGGTCGAAGCCAGTCCTCAACACAGTCGAAGGAGGTCTTCTTCATAGTCGAGGGAGGTCTTCAACATAGTCGAAGGAGGTCGTACACATAGTTGAGGAAGGTTGTAGGAGGTCGTAGGTCAACGCGACCTTGATTTTTTTTTTTAGTCACTTGAGGTCGAGGTGGAGGTTGCCCAAGTGGGACAGGGGCTTTACTCCACCATTTTGTGTCTATCTTCGTTTTAAATACTCTTGACTCGACTCTTGAATGTTCTCTGGAACGTAAATCCATTATTGTTTGTCTTTCAGAAAAACTGGACATCACCCCCGATGATCCTCGATGGATTGGCGCTTGGTGGGCTGGCTTCCTGCTTTGTGCTGGGCTTCTGTTCTTCTCGTCTCTGTTTATGTTTGGATTTCCTCAGGCCATGCCTAAAAAACATGACTCGTTGAGCAAGAGCTCCCAGCAGCCAATGCTCCCACGCAAAGGCCACAAAGACCAGCAGAAGCTTGCGGCTGACGCCAGTAAAAACAAAGACGATACAAAAAAGAGTGAAGCCACATGCGCAGAATATCTGAAAGGTAAGCGGTTTGTGAATACATTGTCTTTGGTTAAAGAAGTGGTTTTCATATAAGGGCATGTTTATGTGCTGGACTATTACATGAACAATACCAGGAGTTAATTAAAATTAACTAAGATTAAATGAGAACTTACCAGTTCGAAGTTTGATCTGTATTTTATGAGGAGTTACGATGAGGGATTACGTGAAGACCCGTCCAGCACGCATGCGCGACATTTCTTCAAAGCAGCGGTGTGGATTCACAGAAAAACACAACAATTGAAATAAATATAGTAAAGAAAAAAATAAGAACTTAATTACCAGTTGATCTGTATAATAGAGGGTGGGAGCGGAGGGCACGTAATCCCTCATCGTAACTCCTCATAAAATACAGATCAAACTTCGAACTGGTAAGTTCTCATTTAATCTTACTATTTTACTTCGGAGTCACGTGAGTGACTACGTGAAGACTTCAAAGCTCTGTGAATCCGAACCGTGTACCAGCTCATGCTTCACTCACTGCCTGAAGACCTTAGAGGGAGGAAGCATGTTATACAATCAACAATAACCTGTTTGTGAACAAAAAAGGTTTATTAATAACAACAAAAAACAGAGAGCTCCCCCGGGCTTAAATTAAATATTATCTGCAGACTCTAAAATTCTGTCTGCAAATGTAGCAGGCTCCGCCAGCGGCTTATTATAAAACCTTTGGAAAGTTCTTTCCGAGGACCATCCTGCTCTGGCCAGAATATGGTCCATAGGCACATCCATTCGCCTAGCCGCCGACGTAGATGCAGCCCTGGTGGAATGAGATTTGTACACATTAGTATCGACTCCCGCGGACTTAAGCACCTGCTTGAGCCACCTTGAAATGGTTTGGCTCGTCACCTGACCATGAGGCTTCTTGTGGCTTATCCATAAGGCTTTTTCTCTCCCTCTTAAGTTATATGTTGTGTCTATGTAGTTGGCGAGATGGGTCTTGGCACACAACCGTGGGTCAGGTGAATATGCCCGGAACTCCATAACTGGAGGCGTGGTACCTGGTCTAGTTTGTTTGACCAGCCCCTGAATGTGAAATGTGATACAGTCCAATGACTCTGTCATGCTGTCGAGCCTCAGAAGGTGGAGGGACTGTACCCTTTGAGCTGACACTAGAGCCATGAGCATGACTAATTTCAGTGTAAGTTGTTCCAGAGTAAGTGACCTGGGTGGTGGCCATCCCCTAAGGTACGTCAGTACTATGCTGACATCCCAGATCTGAGTGTACCTAGGCCTAGGGGGATTGGTGTTAAAAATGCCCCTCATGATTTTGGCCACTAGTGGATGGACCCCAAAGTCAGTTGTCCTGCTGCTGGAACCAAATAAGCTGACAACGCACTCCTGGCTGTATTAATGGCGCTGTAGCTGAGTCCTTCCCGATGTAATCCAAGCAGAAACTCCACAACACTGGTGGCTGTAGCTGTAGTGTAGGTAGTTCCTGTTTTGGAGCAATACCGTTCCCATTTTCTTATATTGGTCAGGTATTGTCTCCTGGTGGACTCCCGGTGAGATGCGGTCATCATGTTGATGGCGTCCTCAGGACAGTCCCAGGCCCAGTAGAGGTCTTTTTAGAATCTGCAAGCCAGGAGATTGACTCTGTCATGGCATGGGTGACTAATGCCTGACACTGGGTGGATTAATAACTGTCGACTGCTGGGGAATTCCAACGGTGTTTCAACAGCCATGTCGAAAGCCACTGGGAACCATGGCTGTGTAGGCCAGTCAGGTATTATCAAGATTCCTGAAGCGGAATCCAATTGAATCTTGCGTAATACCCGACTGATGAGGCAGAAGGGAGGAAAAGCATAAAAGAACATTTTCCCCCAATGCAGCGAGAATGCATCAACTGCTGCTGCCTCAGGGTCTGGTTCCCAAGCGACATACGTTGGTACCTGGTGATTCAGCCTGGATGCAAATAGATCGATATCTGGGTGTGCCATATTGCTTTGTAATTTCAGCAAAACACTTTGGGATTTAACATCCATTCGATGTTATCATTAAATCTACGTGACCTGGTGTCTGCCACTGTATTTTGCTTACCTGGAAGGTAAGTTGCTGATAACCAAATATGCCTTTCAACACACCATTGCCAGATTAGGTTGGCCAAATTGTCACATGATATCGACTTTACACCACCCATGTGATTGATATAAGCCACCACCGTGGTATTATCTAGTTGCAACCGGACATGTTGCATGATGCGTATTACATGAATATGCTTTTAACCCATAAAACGCACCCAACATTTCTAAATAGTTGATACCCCGTGCCTGTAGGCAAGATGATTCAAATTTACTCCATCTGCCCCCTGTGCTGGATTGCATGTTAGTTGCTCCCCAGCCCAAAGCACTGGCATCCGTTTGAATGGTTAATACTGGGTTGGTGATCATTATGGGACTGGAGCTGAGTCTTACATTCCTCGCCCACCATTGTAACTCTGGAATGGATTCAGCAGTTAAACTCATAGCTCGGTCAAAGTGACCTGAGTTTTGCTTTAGTGCATGCACTTTAGCTCTTTGCAAATTTTGATAGTGCAAAGGCCCAAATTGTACAGCTGGGAAAGCTGCTACCATTTTGCCAATAACTCTAGCTACTTCCCGTATGGTTGGCTGATGTTTATTTCATGAGTTTGTTGCTGATAGCGCCAATTCTGATGCTTTCCCCTTTGGCAGAGTTACAATCATGCGAACAGTATCTATCGTAAATCCAAGATAGTCCATGGCAGTGGACGGTGTAAGATTGGATTTTTCTGGATGTATGACAAACCCCAAAGTTTCAAACAAACGTTTGGTGGCTGCGACTGCCAAAATGGCTGTCTCCAAGGTTTTCCCTACTATTAAAATGTCGTCTAAATACGCCATGACTATATGCTTTTGTTTCCTCAATAATGCCAAGGCAGGTTTTAAGATTTTAGTGAACAACCTTGGAGCAGAGGTTAGCCCATTTGGTAAGGCTTTATATTGCCATAGCTGTTTCATCCAGATAAATTTTAAGTATTTACGATGCTCCTTGTGTATGGGTACTGAGTAGTAGGCATCTTTTAAATCAATGCTTGCTAGAAAGTACCCTCTAGAAACCAATAGTCTGGCTGTTTCAAAAGTATCCATCTTGAAATGTATATACCTGACAGACTTGTTTAAAGTAGTTAAGTCAATGATGATGCGACGTCCACCATCTTTTTTTGATTTTAGTGAAAATATTAGACACAAATTCCAAGGTTCATGTTTTGTTCTTTCAATGACACCTTTTGCTTGTAACCTCATCAGTTCAGCTTGACCCTCTTGTTTCTCTTTGACTGAGAGGGTGAATACCCTTTTGGGTATATGCTGAACTGGTGGAAAATCTTTATGGACAAAGTCAATTTTTGTAGCCATGAACGCTGCTGAGTATATACTTGTCATTAGTGATGGATTCCCATGCATCCAAAAACAAGTGCAATCTCCCCCCTGTTAGTACAGAGCCCCTACTGCACATATGCTGAGAGGAACCAGACCCACCTACCTCCATGGTTATTGGTGCTTCTTCTGCCTCTTCGCTGGGTGATGAGGCGTCTGCTGGGCTGTAGAGGGTTGATGTTGATCTCGATGTTGTTGGGGGTGGCGCATTTTCCATGGGGTCCGCTCTGGGCCCTGGCCTAAAAAAGGCTTACGGGGAATGGTTGCGGACCCCGAGCTTTCACCAGTCCCATAGTGTGGTCGACGACTGGTGGACGCTATGGGGTACTGCCGCCTGGGTTTGTTGGGTCTGCTCGGTCCCAAACCTGCCCTCACGAGACCAAAGGTCTTGGATTCTTCTTCCAGGTCTTTCACCTTTTTTGGAAGGTCTTTCCCAAAGAGCAGAAGAGGAGGTTCTGACCCCGGTGTTTTGCAGAGTCCCGCAAATTTAGGGTTGAGGGCAGCTTGATAATCTCCTTTCGCAAATTATTTATTTCATATTGCGTGGTGCACAGCAGAGCTAATGTGTCTTGCTGATTTGTGGAGATGTCCGCACCATCAATGGACCGAGCATAAGATGTTATTCCTGCAGTCAGGAATTTAAGGATCTTCTGGAGCTTCAACTCCAGGTTTCTGATGTTCTGCCCAAATGTCCCAAATTTGGCTATTGACAGCAGGTACATTCAAAGATGTACAATTTCCTGGGGCTGTATATAGTTGAAGAGCCTCATTGACCACTTGTTCTTGTAGGGGTTTAGAGGACAGGTGGTTAATGCTGGCTGCAAGATTCGGCTCTAATGGCCGACCCGCTTGTGGAATGGCCACGTAGCGGTTGACACACCCAGCAGCTCTTCCTGTTCCTGTACACCCTGCGTTACTCCCGATATCTTCAGCCAGTTGACCCCTCTTCTTGACCAGCCCAGACCTGGTCGCCAATGCTGCCTTCAAAGGAAGGTGAAGCAATGGCCAGTGCCGTAAAAGGCACTGCGGGAGTGCCTGAACTCCCTTGGCGAGGCTGCTGCTGCTCTCTCAGCAGATCTCGCTGGAGCAATTTGCTCCATAAGCCGTTCCATGCGGCTTAGGCGGCTGCCTGTGCTCTCGAGCGGTAAAGGCATCTTCATCGAAACGTCGGACACTACCGGCCGGTTCCGGCTGCAGGTACCTCCAGCCCGCTGCTCAGGCAGCACTAGCGGTGCTGGGCTCGGCTCGGTAGTTATAACCGCCGCCTCTTGCCCCCCTCCAAAGGAGCATTCCTCAACGAAGGGACGAACGGGGCGAGCTGCAGACTTCTTTCCTCGGGCCTTGCTCATTCTTCCTGGAACACAAGACCACAGAGAGAAGACACACGGCCACGGTAAACTTACCTGTCGGCCCGACTTTTCAATTTGTAGCGGGAGCGCCTTGAACTCCCGTTCGTCGCGGTGCACTGCATGAACGCTAAAGGTCGCGCATGCGCCGTGCTGGACGGGGTCTTCACGTAGTCACTCACGTGACTCCGAAGTACAAATTAACTTGATGCTTAGTTTAATTATTTTGGTGACAATTATCAACTGAATTGCAGGTATATTGGCAGTTAATCATTTTGAACAAAATCTGAGGAAGGGTCTCGACCTGAAACGTCACCTTTTGTTTTTCTCCAGAGATGCTGCCTGACCAGCTGTTACTCCAGTTTTTTTGTGGCTATCTTCAGTTTAAACCAGCATCTGCAGTTCCTTCCTACACAGAGAAATCCCATCTCTGCTCAGGCAGTTTGACAATGGATAGTAACCCGTGTCAAGTCTCGCTCTCTCTCGTGACCATGTTAGTCTCGTGAGTTAGTTAGGAAAATAATCCTGGTACACTGAGATTATGTTCCGTTGCAGTTGAAGGTACTGGCAGAGCGAAACGAGACTTGCAAAGGAACGTGACAGTAACAATCCATCGCAAAGTGATCAGTAGTTATGACACTGGGAGCAGGATGTCCCTGGAACAACTGAAGAGGCTTGGCAAAAAATATCCAGTGTGGTTGTGATGAGGGTAGATATCAACAGGTGTGCTGGAGTGAAAAAAGAGTGGGCCTGGGTTTAGGGGCACCAACACGGCACTGGGCCATTGCTCCGCCAATGTGACTTCAGACCCGTAGAGGCCTTGGCTTCATAGTCATATTGCACGATAACAAGCCTTTCAGCCCAACTCACCCATGTCGACCAAGATGCCCCACATAAACTAGTCCCATTTACCTGGGTTTGACCCATGTCTCTCCAAACCTTCCCTGTAAATATACCCGTCCAAATGTATTTTAAATGTTGTTATTGCATCTGCAGGTTGTTCCATATATAAACACTCGGTGTGAAAAAGTTGTCAGAGTTTTCTAAGAAAACTTTACCCTCTCACCTTAAACCAATGCCTGCAAGGTCTTTATTCTCCTACGCTGGAAAGGAGACTCGGCATTCACCCTATCTATTCCCCTCGTGTGTTTATACAACTCTATCAGATCACCCCTCACCCTTCTGTGCTCCAAGGAATAAGGTTGTGACATCATACCTAAATTGCCAAATCTTTGCCCACCAACGTAACCTGTTGATATCCATTTATAGCCTCCTGATATCCATTTCACAGCTTATCTTCCTACTTATCTCAATATTATGTTTGCAAATACACAGGACTAGATGTTAAAATCCAAGGTGCCAAATATCAATTTACTCCCGATGGGGATGGGAGCCTTCTGCACTCACCTATGCTCCTCCGATGTTGAGAAAGGCTAGGCAGACACGTCATTGGGGTTATCAAGTGGGCACCTACTTTCATCAACGTTTCGCTGATTGAACCCACGACGTCTCCAGTAGGCTCAGCGGTGCATTCTGGGGTCCCAGACCCACCCACCTCTGCATCTGTCTAGTCGTTATTTGGTAGTGGGGTCTTTCCAAGCCCGTGTTCAGCCACACAGCTACTCCCTCTGCACCCGTGATGTTTCTTTGATGGCCTGGCGTAGGGCTTGTTCCGCTGATCCCCAGGTCCTTCATCAGTATTAAAGTAGATGTCGCCACGAATCCTCGACATCCAACTTCTACCGGGCAGATCTTAGCTCTCCAGCCCCGCTGTTCTGCCTCCGCTGCAAGCTCTGTATATCGCAGTTTCTTTCTTTCAATTCAGGTTTCCTGCACAGCATCCTCCCAAGGGACTGTGAGCTCCACAAAATACACCATGCGTGAGAGTTCGACCAGAGCACAAGATCAGCCCTCAAGTTGGCGATGGCTATCTCTGATGGAACTGTAAGCCGTTGGTCCACATCCACCAGCATCTGGCCAATTCCCCGGGGGCTGCCTCCAGCTGTCCAAGCCTGGCCCTTGGTGGAATTTTCCATTGCCTTTGTTCCCCCCCCCCCCCCCCCCCCCCCACCCCAACAAAGGCAATTGTCTTAACTGGGTTGGTTGTTCTGGGCGGCAAGGCATTGTTGGCTGTTCTCCTGCGTTCCAGAGACGCTGCCAGGCATTTGAGCACTTGATTATGTCTCCAGGTGTACCGTCCTTGGGAGAGGCTTACTTTACACCCAGTGAGGATGTGCCTAAGTGTGGCTGGTGTGGAACACAGGGGGCATGATGGATCTTCGCCCAGCCATTGGTTGAGATTTTTTGGGCTAGGAAGGACATCATAGGTTGCCCGAATGAGGAAACTTATCCTGCTCGCCTCCATCTCCCCATGTCCTTCCAGCTGATCTTCCTCTTTTCCACAACAAATTTAGCAACCTTACCTTTTTTACCATCATCCAGATAATTTACATTAAGTTGAGGAGCCAATGCTGATCTCTGGCACACCGTGTGATATATCTTGCCAATCTGGAATAGACATATTTATGCCTACACATATTTGAGCCAGACAATCTTCTATCCTTGCAAATATGTTACTTCCTACATCATGAGCTTAAACTTTCAGAAGAACTTTTGATTTGGCATCTTATCAAATGCTTTCTTGAAATCCAAGCATAGAGTAGGTGAATCGAGGACAAGAGGACTAGAGGACATAGGTTTAAGGTGAAGGGGAAAAGATTTAATAGGAATCTGCAGGGTAACTTTTTCACACAAAGGGTATGGAATAAGTTGCCAGCGGAGGTAGTTGAGGCAGGGACTATCCCAACATTTAAGAAATAGTTAGACATGTTTGAATCGCATGTAGATAGGGTGGTAAAGAAAGCCTTTGGTGTGCTGTCCTTTATAAATCAGAGCATTGAATATAGGAGTAGGGAAGTAATGTTAAAATTGTACAAGGCATTGGTAAGACCAATTCTGGAGTATGGTGTACAATTTTGGTCGCCTAGTTATAGGAAGGATGTCAACAAAATAGAGAGAGTACAGAGGAGATTTACTAGAATGTTGCCTGGGTTCCAGCAACTATGTTACAGAGAAAGGTTGAACAAGTTAGGTCTTTATTCTTTGGAGCGCAGAAGGTTAAGGGGGGACTTTGATTGAGGTCTTTAAAATGATGAAAGGGATAGACATTGAGTTGACGTGGATCCGTTTTTCCCATTGAGGGTAGGGAAGATTCAAAACAAGAGGGCATGACATGAGAATTAAGGGACAGAAGTTTAGGGGTAACGTGAGGGGGAACTTCTTTACTCAGAGGGTGGTGGCTGTGTGGAATCAGCTTCCAGCAGAAGTGGTGGAGGCAGGATCGATTTTAACATTTAAGAGTAAAGTGGATAGGTATATGGACGTGAAGGGAATGGAGGGGTATGGTCTGAGTGCAGGTAGATGGGACTAGGGGAAAACAAATGGTCGGCACGGACTGGAAGGGCCGAGAGGGCCTGTTTCCGTGCTGTAATTGTTATATGGTTATATGGTTATATGGTTATATGTATATGGATAGGACAAGTTTGGAGGGATATGGACCAAAAGTGGGCAGGTGGGGCTAGTGTAGCTGGGACATGTTGGCCAGTGTGGGCAAGTTGGGCCAAAGGGCCTGTTTCCACACTGTAACATTCTATGACTCTGACATCTACCTGTTCCCCTATATCCACATACCGCTTCTTCAAAGGACTCCTTCCAAATTATTCACATTTGGTCTCTTTCATTAAAGCACCTTGACCTTGTCTCATTACCGTGAGTATTTCTCAGCACCTTGCTAAAACATCTTAATGGCAGCATCTAACATTTGGCTGCAATTCAAAGCTGGATAAGATGTGCTTGGTGATAAAAAGCACAGCACATAGCAAGATGCCTGGTTAAAGGAATAACTGAGAAAATCTCACACAATGAAACGTACAGTAACAAGCAGGTCCCATCAGTATAAAACCACTGCTTTATTTCACCCTTGATACTGCCAAACAGAAAGGAAAACACACATCTGATCTTGACTATTCTTACATTGCCACTTTGAGTATATTATTGTGAATGCAGCACTGAATCTATGGAATAACATATTACCAGTGGCTTGCAGCTGGTTTCCTTGATTTCCTTGTTAGTAATTTGGCTAAAATATATTTAATTCTTTTAACAGTCTGCTGTATACAGGAAATCAAAACAGACATCAATCAACTCTTAATCATTTCCTTTCCTGTATCCTGTCTGTCGTTTTGAATTGGAATTTCCCAATTTCCCAATTACTAATCAAATGATCCAGCCATGTCTCATGGTCCAACAATTCAGAGTGCTTCCTGAGCTGATCCTTGCATTTTAAATCTATCTGGGTATCAGCGAGCTACACTTTAAACGCATAAAGCCTTGTTACCAGATGGCACTGTATTGTAAGGCCACGTCACAAAAATAATTCCAATTATACACCCATTGTGTAAGCAAAACCACGCCTGTTTCAAGTCATAATGGGTGTGGTCCTCACTGGAGGATAGAAGGCAGTACTTTTATTACTATTAGCTGGAAGCTGTCTTGTCTTTGAAAGTTACAGTCAAAAAGCCCAGATGTCTGGTGATTATATCTGAGTGATGACAAATCCTGTCTATGCGAGATCATTGTACACTGGAGGTTTGAATAAAGGGAAGTTTGTTCATGCATTGTGTTGAGATACATTTCTCAGGCACCAAATGCCATGCTATGATGGTTGCAACATTAAATGCTAATTAACTGTAGTCTGCATTGAATTATAATTGGATGCAGTTTACTAAGTTAAATGATCAGGATAGCTTTCATAAACTGAGTTTTTCTGTCTTGAGGTTAAGGTATTCAAGGTGTAGAAAATGATAGAGGTTCAGAAGGGTAGATATAGAGAAGTGTTCTCCTCTGGCAGAGGAACTTGTACTGGATGCATCTACCTAAAAATAGCAAAAGGTTAATGAAATCAGGAAGCCTTTTCTCACAAAGGGTTGTAAAAATCTTTCAATATTCTGCAAAATGCCGAGGACGTTGATTCATTTTGAATTTTCCTGAACTGGAACATGTGTTGTCACAATCTTAAGGGATTATGGGCCAAAGACAGTTATTTGAAGTTGAGGTACCCTTTTAATTGATTTGCATAACAGGTTCAAAGAGTTGAATGGTCCTGTTCTCTTTCTATGAAGCAAAATAAGGAGCAGTTACACCTTTTTTTCTAATCTTGCCCTTTATCTATTTCTTTGCCAAAGGTAGCATTTCCAGGTGGAATAACTCCAATAGATTTGTTTACCATTGGTTCAGTCACCAAGTATAAGTTCAGTAAATTTCAATAGTCACAGGCATTAGGAAAATGAAAACAATTCACAGAATTAATCTTTTTTTGTTCATATTTTCACATTTCAAAGTGGGAGTACAAGGCTTGGACTCAACCCTGGATGCCTTATTATTATTATTATTATTATTATTATTATTATTATTATTATTATTGATGTTTAGTGTTTTCTGAGTCATTCGTAACTGTCACTGTATGTCATGTTGTTACTTGAGAGCGGAGCACCAAGGCAAATTCCTTGTATGTGAATACTTGGCCAATAAACTTACTTACTTAATTTAGCAGGGAACGCAGCAAAAGCTCAAATGATACTGATGAGAACACACATTGGATGAATGCTTAACATTTAATGGAATACTCGTCCAGGATATTTTAGAGATTTGTTTAAAACATTTTTTTACTCGCTCTATGCATAAAATATTTGTTATATTATTGATCCTAAAATAATCTTTTCAGATGGTGCCACATGACATTTTATAACATCTTTCTTCAGCAGATTGGGCTTTATATTATAGATTGTAGCCAGCTTTACCGTCCTGTTAAATTCACAGAGCCACATATCGAGAATAGGTCAATCACAGTATGGTTAACCTCCCGCTCTTTAGAAATGGATCATGATTTGCTTTATTATGTCAAATAAGATACCAGAAACTGTCCACGTTAAGCCCCAAAAAAGATGTCTAGTAGGTAGTATCGAGGATCTGATTAGTAATTATTTTGCACACATTTTTGGCATGCTAAATGTGTGCTATGAATGTGTGCTATATTTAGCAGCAATGAGACATCTGAACTTCCCAAAAAAGATCATACAATTGGGTCAACCTTGTGTTAAGAAAGCATTAGTGTGATTTATGAGCTTTGAGGGAGGTTAAAACCTGACCTGGCAATTTATAGACAGAGTGTTGCTTGCTGGGCACCAGCTGCAATTACATTTGTCCACTGACCTCAGGGGAGCAGGTCTGTGCAGTTAAAGATTTCTCTCTGTGCCATAGAGTCATGGAGCTGTACACCACAGTAAAAGGCCCTTTAGCCCAACTTATCAACGCTGACCTGTTGGAGGGCAGGAAACCAAATTGGCGAGCAGGAAGGTTTTAATAGAGGGGGTGAATGTCTGTTCAGGTCTGGGGGCTACATTGTGGCTGTAGATTAGGGGTAAACTCGGGGCTATGCTCCCTATCCACCTATGCTGTAGATAGCTGATGTTTTATTTAGAATTTGATTGCAATAGCAACTGAGTTAGATAGAGCTCTAGGGGCTAGTGAAGTCAAGGGATATGGGGGGAAGGCAGGCACGGGTTATTGATAGGGGACGAGCAGCCATGATCACAATGAATGGCGGTGCTGGCTCGAAGGGCCGAATGGCCTCCTCCTGCACCTATTTTCTATGTAACTCATTCATACAAAGAAATGCAAAGACTATATCCCAGTAATATTCTTTTAAATTGTACAGGCTTCAATAATTACAGCATGGTGTACCCTTTGGTGAACTTTGTGCAAATGGCAAACGCAGTTAACATTAACTGTTTGATTCAGTGCCTGACATTGAGTAATTAAAATACTAAAACAATAATTATATGTTTTACAATAATATTGCAAAATACAATGCAGAACTGACCAGCATGAGGGTGCATTATATTGGTGTGGAAGAAATTAACTTAGAGGGAAACTAGAGGTCTGATTTAGCGGTCTGCTTCAAGAGACTTGATATCATGGAGAGATGTTGGCAGTTAAACCCCTGTCCCACGGTACGAGTTCATGCCAAGAGTTCTCCCGAGTTTGCCCTGATTCAAGCTCGGAGATTTGCGGTAATGGCCGCTCGTCGGTACTCGGGGCTCTCGTGGACATTTTTCATCATGTTGAAAAATCTTCACCAGTCTTCCCGTGCGTACCTGCCGTTAGCGAGTCTTCCCGAGTACCTTCCGTTAGCGTTAAGAGACGTCCACGAGCTCCGACGTACCTGCTACGTTCATTCTCTATGTTTACCACGAGTTTGATCTTTTTTAAACTCGGGAGAGCTCTTGGAAGGAACTCGTACCATGGGACAGGGCTTTTAACTGCTCACCAATTCTCTGCACAATTAGATAGTACCTCTGAGAGAGGGAACCTGATACACGATTAAGAAGATATTAAAAAGATATCAAAAAGAAAGATTAAGCAAACCTTAAAATCTCTCTTTTTCCTTTAATTTCCCTCTGTTAATTTCTTCCACAATTAGGAAGTCTGTGGTCCAGTTTCGTGATCATTTGGAGCTTATGGTATCATATATAATTCTCTCTATGAAAAATTGATCGCACTAAATTGATTTGCACCTAATAAAACAGATGCAAATAGATTTTCCTCTGTTCCAATTTCTGGACATTGAACGCTTGCAGACTCCTTGAGTCAACACTTTGGAAAGCTGCTCATTGCTAATGCTAAAATATTTTGCTGATAAGCTTGTGACTGCACTTGAACCAATTTAAGCTTATCTTGAATTTTCATTTTCTTATGGCAGAGTTGATGAAAATATTTAAAATGTACTTCTGGCCAACAATCAGAACAGTTGAGCAGGTAATTTTTGATTGGGGATGGGCTCTGTAAAGCAGGGTGTGGATCTGAAGTGCAAATTGTTCATTGACATATCTGATAACATTAAGGAGAGCCTTGTTCAAAGGATGTGTAAGGTATGCGCAAATATATATTCAATAAATATAGGATTGGTGCAAAACAGATTGTTTTGAAAGTAATTGAAAGGAATACAACTCAAAATGTGTTTTCTCATAAAAGAAGGATTTGAATTGTGATAATAATTGTGGGTAACTTCACTGTTGTGGAATAATTATTTCAAAATAAGCTTAAGGGCTTGCGTGAGAACAGTAATTCCGCTAAATTTCGGTATTATCACATGCAGATGTTTGAACTATGAAGAATGCAACCAGACTTTTCCGAGGAGAAAAACTGAACATAATAATCCAAACATTGCCCCACCCATGTCCTGTGCAAAGTCTTGGTGGATCTCTGCACTGCGTTGGTGGAAGCAGATGTGATAGTGGTCTTTGGAATTCTTTGCCACAGACTGCTGCGGGGGCCAAGTCAATGGATATTTTTAAGGCGGTGACTGAGAGATTCTTGATTATTAAGAGTGTCAGGGGTTATGGGTCAAAGGCAGGATAATGCGGTTGAGAGAAAAAGATAGCTCAGCCATGATTGAATGGCGGAGTAGACTTGATGGGCCGAATGGCCTAGTTCTGCTCCTAGACCATGAATTTATGAAGTTAAGAGGCCTTTAGATAGGCTTTTAGATTATGGAAGGATGCGGTTCGTGTGCAGGCTGAAAGGATTCATTGAACGTGGCATCTTGCTCACCATGGACATTGTGGTCAGAGGCCTATTCCAGTGTTGCGCTGTTCAATGTTATACATTTTGCAGAATTCTAATGAAGCATGCCAATTTTTAAAGAAAATTCGTTTAATTCGGAAAATTTAAAGAAAACATTATGCCGAGCAGTTACGTCCCTTCAATTTTGAATAGTGAGCAAACACCTTTGAATAACAGGTGGTAAATTCAACGAAAGGAGCTGCTGTTGACAAGCGTTCTGAATTTGATAAGATTACGAGTAAGGCCAGGAACGAGAAAAGGAAAAACACATTTTTCACCCAACCTATCTTCAGGCACCCAAGGTGCTTTATGTTCAAGTGATCTGACCTGATTAAACCTTCACCATTGTTCTGCAAGTTATGCAGGATCGTGAACAAGGAAATGATTTAAGTGCATTATTGATTGAGTGGTAAATTGCTTTGGAAAGGGTCGGCTCCTGGCGACTTGCCTTCCCCAAGCAAAGCAGCAGCTGTGCTATCATATCATTCTCAGTGGAATACCGTGTCAGGGGCTCTGCGGCTGCTTCTGCCGCGGATCGTAACTTTGCTTCTTCACAGGTTCCTAAGATAATAAAAGTTAACCAATACCTCAAAATTAATGGTTAAATGACAACCAACGTCTCTGCGTTTCACCTACTGAATGCTGTAAAAGCTCTTCAGCTCAAGGAATTTAATGATGAATTTAATGCTGCTCCCATTAGACAGAAACTTAAATGGTTATAGTAAACATAGAAACATTCAAACAGAAATTAGGTGCAGGAGCAGGCCATTCGGCCCTTCGAGCCTGCACCGCCATTCAATATGATCATGGCTGATCATCCAACTCAGTATCCTATACCTGCCTTCTCTCCATACCCCCTGATCCCTTCAGCCACAAGGGCCACATCCAACTCCCTCTTAAATATGGCCAACGAACTGGCCTCAACTACCTTCTGTGGCAGAGAATTCCACAGATTCACCACTCTCTGTGTGAAAAACGATTTTCTCATCTCGGTCCTAAAAGACTGTGACCCCTTGTCCTGGACTTCCCCAACATCGGGAACAATCTTCCTGCATCTAGCCTGTCCAACCCTTAAGAATTTTGTAAGTCTCTATGAGATCACCCCTCAATCTTCTAAATTCCAGCGAGTACAAGCCGAGTCTATCCAGTCTTTCTTCATATGGGAGTCGTGCCATCCCAGGAATCAGTCTGGTGAACCTTCTCTGTACTCCCTCTATGGCAAGAATGTCTTTCCTCAGTAGATAGCTGGTTCACCATATCTGGATCTTATATAGTTCTACATGGCCCAATCTTCAACCACCAAAACTGCCAACATTCCCGCATCATCCCGGACAGCACACGCATAAAGATAAGACACAACATTAAAGAATTGAACAATAAATATAAAAACATCCCCCCACAATGGTTCCCACTGTGGGGGAAGGCACAAAGTCCAGTCCCATGCCCATGTTCACCCATAGTCGGGCCTATTGAGGCCTCCGCAGTCGCTGCTCTGGCGGCCTGATGTTTCAGGCCCCTCTCGCCGGGTGATGGTGCTCCGGCATCGGGAGAACCCTCTCAGCGGCTCTGGACTCCTGGAACGGCCGCTTCCTTACCGGAGTCCGAGGCTTCCGAAGCCGACAGGCCACGCTGGATGGAGCTCCACCACTGGCGATCTCGGCGAGAGACCCCAGGCTCCACGATATTTAAAGTCAGCGCCCCCGCCCGCAGCTGGCCGCTCCCCAGACCCGCAGCGCCCGGGTTAAGTGAGTCGTGTGCCACTCCGGTTGAGACCAGTGGATTAGCTGCCACTGCGGCCTTCCCCTCTGTCCCCAGAGCAACAGGCCAATCTTCCTCTGTACATTGCACCGCCCTCTCCCGACCTCAGAACTTGCATCTTTCTCCAATTCCTCTGTCTGATCTCCTTCCATGCTCCAGCTAGGCCCACCATGTCTATCAGCTCTCCCTCCTTTTCCCTTGACCACTCAAATCCCCTTCTGGCTTCACATGTCAGCTGTTGTCACCTACAGTTCTTTTTACTTTGTCTCTACATTTCGAGTCTGCAACCATCATGCTCTCTCCTAAGCACAAACCCAGAAGGCTCCTATCCTTGCCATCTCTTGCATCATATCCGCCCACGCTTTCCTCTATAACATACGTGAATGTGCCGCCACATCCAACCTCGTAACCCGTTTTCTTGAAACTTAACGTTGAATTCCTCTAATCAGGTTTCAGTTCCGTCAACATACAAAATAGCTCTTATGGAAGTCATAAACGACATATCATTTATTCGGTTTCTTTTCCTGAAGTACTTTAATTGACACAGATCAGGAGGATAGGACACATTTGTTTACTGTGGCGGTCGGGTAGTTTTTTTATACATCTAGTTTTAGAGAGACAGCACGGAGACAGGCCCTTCGGCCCACCAAGTCCACTCCGTCCATCGATCCCCGCACACTTACACTATCCTACACACACTAGGGCACTTTATAAGGTCCAAAGGCACAGGAGTAGAATTAGGCCATTCGACCCATCAAGCCTACTCTGCATTCAATCATGGCTGATCAATCTCTCCCTTCTAACCCCATTCTCCTGTCTTCTCCTCATAACCTCTGACACCTGTACTAATCAAGAATCTATCTATCTCTGCCTTAAAACATTTTACATAAAGTCATAGAGTGATACAGTGTGGAAACAGGCCCTTCAGCCCACCTTGCTCACACCGGCCAACATGTCCCAGCTACACTAGTCCCTCCTGCCTTACGCTTGGTCCATATCCCTCCAAACCTGTCCTATCCATGTACCTATCTAGCTGTTTCTTAAACGATTGGACAGTCCCAGCCTCAACTACCTCCTCTGGCAGCTTATACCCACCACCCTTTGTGTGAAAAAGTTACCCCTCGGATTCCTATTCAGATTTTTTCCCTTCACCTTGAATCTGTGCCCTCTGGTCCTCGAGTTCCCTACTCTGGACAAGAGACTGTGAATTTTCCTGATCTATTCCTCCCATGATTTTGTACACCTCTGTAAGATCACCCCTCATCCTCCTGTGCTCCATGGAATAGAGGCCCAGCCTACTAAACATATCCCTATAGCTCACACCCTCAAGTCCTGGCAACATCCTCGTAAATCCTTTCAAGCTCGACAATATCTTTCCTATAACATAGAGCCCGGAAAGGGTAACTAGAGAGAGAGTGGGACCTCTCAGGAATAGAAGTGGTCAGCTCTGTGTGGTGTCACAGGAGATGGGCAAGGTCCTCAATGAGTATTTCTCCTCTGTATTTACCGAGGAGAAAGACAGTAGGATGGAGGAAATTGGAGCAGTTACTGGAAGTGTCTTGAGAGTATTCAGGGTCACTGTCGAGGAAGTACTGAAGGCACTGTCGCCTTTGATGCTAGACAAACCTCCGGGGCCTGATCAGATACATCCAAGGACATTATGGGAAACTAGAGAGGAAATTGTGGGAGTCCTGGTTGAAATTGATGAGTCGTCCTTAAATACAGGAGAGGTGCCAGAGGATTGGAGGGTGGCAAATGTTGTGCCTCTTTTCAAGAAGGGCTGCAGGGAAAATGCTGGGAACAATGGGCCAGTGAGCTTAACATCTGTAGTTGGTAAGTTACTATAGAGTATTCTGAGGGATAGGATACACAGGCATTTGGATGGGCAAGGACTGATTAGGGACAGTCAGCATGGTTTTGTATGTGGGAGGTCCTGTCTCACAAATCCGATAGATTTTTTTGAAGACATGAGCAAAAAGGTTGATGAAGCTTTAGATGTGTACATGGACTTCAGTAAGGCGTTCAACAAGGTGCCACATGGTAGGCTGCTCTGGAAGGTTCGATCGCATGGGATCCAAGGAGAGATAGCTGAATGGATAGTAAATTGGCTCCATGGAAGGAAGCAGAGGGTGATGGTGGAAGGTTGCTCCTCAGAATGGAGGCCTGTGACTAGTGGTGTGCCACTAGCCACCGATCTGTCGTCATTGGAGGAGCTGGGACGTGACCTCTTTGGTACAGGAACCAGACAGGTTGTCTTCCACATCACAGGAATCCTCAGGCTCAGGCTCAGGGTGAAGATCTGCTGGAGTACTCCACACATCTGGCTGACACACGCCTTGAGTACACTAGGGCTGACACCATCGGGACCCGTGCCCTTGCCTGGGCAGAGTCTACTCAGCTCCTTTCCCAGCCTTGATGGTCAGGTGCGACAAAGGGTTGAACAAGTTAGGTCTTTATTCTTTGGAGCGCAGAAGGTTAAGGGGGGACTTGATTGAGGTCTTTAAAATGATGAAAGGGATAGACAGAGTTGACGTGGATGCGTTTTTCCCATTGAGGGTAGGGAAGATTCAAACAAGAGGGCATGACATGAGAATTAAGGGACAGAGGTTTCGGGGTAACGTGAGGGGGAACTTCTTTACTCAGAGGGTGGTGGCTGTGTGGAATGAGCTTCCAGCAGAAGTGGTGGAGGCAGGATCGATTTTAACATTTAAAAGTAAAGTGGATAGGTATATGGACGTGAAGGGAATGGAGGGGTATGGTCTGAGTGCAGGTAGATGGGACTAGGGGAAAACAAATGGTCGGCACGGACTGGAAGGGCCAAGCGGGCCTGTTTCCGTGCTGTAATTGTTATATGGTTATATGGTTATATGGTTATAAGGGCAGAGGAAGTGGACCAGGGAGATTGAGCAGGGGGGGATGGTGGGCAGAGGCCCATCATCAAATTTGTTAAAAAACAGATTTGGCTCATTGACCCAGTCCTGATTGCTTCCTCTCCCCATGCCACTGGTCTTCTTGTGGCGTGTAATGCTCTTCCTACCGCTCCACACATCCCTCATGTTGCCCTGCTGAAGTGTCAGCTCCAGCTTCCCGCTGTAGTCACCCTTGCCCTGTTGCAGTCTCGCCTTCAGGTCTTTCTGCACCCGTTTTAAACCTCCTCTCTGTCACCCTTCCTGAAGGCCCTCTTCTTCTGGTTGAGAAGGGCCTTTATGTCACGGGTGACCCAGGGCTTGTGATGGAGAAACAGTGTCAACTGTTTTCCACACAGAATGTTATGTAGCCGGTAACACAATCCGTGAGTCCATCAATGTCTTCTCCATGCGGACTACAGAATGTGTCCCAGTCTGTGACCTCACAACAGCCCTGTAGAGTGTCACAGCCTCCTGTGATCACCTCCTCACTGACCTTGTGGTCACAGGCAGCCTCTGGACTATTGGCTTACACCTGAGTAGGAAGTGAACCAGGTTGTGGTTGGATCTTCCCAGTGGCGGAAGGGCTATGGAGCTGTAAGCTTCTTTAACATTGGCATACAGCAGGTCCAATGTTTTCATATCCTTGGTGGGACAGCCAACAAACGTTGTAAAAGTGGGTAGAGTAGCGTCCAAAGTCACATGGTTGAAATCTGAGATTGCGATGAAAGAACTGTTGTGTCTAGGAATGTGAACAGCCACCACAATGGCTTGTGAGAATTCCCTGGGCATATAGTCAGGACGGAGACCCCCAGCCATCAGTTCAATGTCCGGGGAACACACACACAGCTCCTTAACCGTGATGTAACCTGGGTTGCACCATTTGTTGGTTTCGCAACCCAGTGTATTGCAACCCGTGCGTTTGTGCCAGAGATAACCTTTGTTTCGCAGCGTATTTCCCCACTGTCTGCCCATTATGGTGCAACCGGAGAGACTACAATCTTCTGTTTTGATTCTTACTCATCCAATTATAGCCAGAAACTATATAGTCAGGAATAATTTAACTAGCCCCTCTGCCTGTCCATCAAGGATGTGGGGGTTTTTTCGCAGCTACTTGAGATAATCTTCTGATAATACCCCAAACTCCTTTCTCTACACTTCATTTAATACCACCACTGTCTCCAAATAATTAGATTACTTGTCAGAATTTTCTCCAACTAAATCGCGGTAGAGTTGCTGCCTTACAGCGAATATAACGCCGGAGACCAGGCTTCGATCCCGACTACGGGTGCTGTCTGTATGGAGTTTGTACGTTCTCCCCGTGACTTGTGTGGGGTTTCTCCGAGATCTTCGGCTTCCTCCCACATTCCAAAGACGTACAGGTTTAGGTTATTTGGCTGGGTAAATGTAAAAATAGTCCCTTGTAGGGGTAGGATAGTGTTAAAGTGCGGGGATCTACGCGGACCCAGTGGGCCAAAGGGCCTGTTTCCGTGCTGCATCTCTAAACGGTATAAATACTGGGAAATACACGTCCATTATCTTTGATCTTGCTATAGACTGCTTGGACAGAATTTCTTCCTTTCCCTATCTCCGACTAAATTGCTCACAATCTTTGTGCCTAACTTTGTCCATTCACAATTTTCTGAACAGATAGATGTGGCTGCACCAACATTGACTGTTTATATAGCTATGTCTTTTCAAATACCGTGGTCCTGGATCTATATTTTCTTCCAGTCGTGCAGTGCGCCAGGATATCTTGCACTCCAACAATTCGAGTCATAGTGTCAAGGAGTGATAAAGTGTGGAAACAGGCCCTTTGGCCCAACTTGCCCACACCGGCCAACATGTCCCAGCTACACTAGTCCCACCTGCCTGCGTTTGATCCATAGCCCTCCAAACCTATCCTATCCATGTACCTGTGTACTGTTTCTTAAATGTTGGGATAGTCCCAGTCTCAATTACCTCCTCTGGCAGCTTGTTTCAGACACCCACCAACCTTTGGGGAATAAGTTACCCCTCAGATTCCTATTAAATCTTTTCCCCTTCACCTTAAACCTATGTCTTCGATTCACCTATGGGCCAGAGACTCTGTGCACCTACCCGATCTATTCCTCTCATAATTTTATACAAGTCTATGAGATCACCCCTCATCCTCCTGGGCTCCAGAGAATCGAGTCCCAGCCTATTCAACCTCTCCCTATAGCTCACACCCTCTAGTCCTGGCAGCATCCTCATAAATCTTCTCTGAACCCTTTCAAGCTTGACAATATCTCTCCTATAACATGGTGCCCAGAACAGAACACAATACTCTAAATGCGGTCTCACCAACGTCATGTACAACTGCAACATGGCCTCCCAGCTTCTTTAATTTCTGGTAAATCTTGATTTTGAAATTGCAAGAATGTCGCGATTCCACAAATATCAATCATACTGTAAATTTATTTGACCTTAGTGAAAGAATAATGTGTTGGAAAGGCTTTGGAAATTCTCAAAGCTTGGTGAAGTCATACTTTTGGAAGCACCACTCTTTTTTTGTTACATCCTGCTGACATAATGGTTACATCATCCCCGAATGTGTGGGTCCTCTATAAATAATCTTTCGTTCCATCAAAGGAGAAGTTCTCAATTATATTTTGTACAAATTATTTTGTTAAGGGGACAAAAATCTCTTGTAACTCCGTGAGGTTCCTTGTGCTTTGGTGCCATCTGCTGTTAGCAGTTTTTTTTTAAACAATTTTAACAAATGCAAAATTTGCCTTCCGTTAAAAATAAATGTGGTTAATCTTGAACCTTATTAATGTTTTTTTTTCCAGCAATTCCACAAGTAACTAAGCAGCTGTTGATGAACCCAGTCTTCACCTGCGTTGTGCTGTCTGCCTGCATGGAGGTTGCAGCCATCAGTGGCTTTGCTGCTTTCTTGGGCAAGTATCTGGAAAGGCAGTTTGGTCTGAGTGCATCGTACGCCAACCAATTCATAGGTAAGATAATCACGGGGAATCGATAGTCGTCCAATTTGTAGCGTTACTTGGTTTTCGGGATTTCAGCGCAGAAACAGGCCCTTTGACCCACCGCGTCCGTGCCCACCAGCTATCCCCGCACACAAAGGACGATTTACCATTTTTACCGAGGCCAATGAACCTGCAAACCTGGAGTGTTGGAGGAAACCGGAGTACCCAGAGAAAACCCACGTGGTCACGGGGAGAATGTGCAAACTCTGCACAGGCAGCACCCTGACTCCCCTGACTCCACTCGCCCCTAGAGCTCTATCTAACTCTCTCTTAAATCCATCCAGTGACTTGGCCTCCACTGCCCTCTGTGGCAGGGAATTCCATAAATTCACAACTCTCTGGGTGAAAAGGTTTTTTTCTCACCTCAGTCTTAAATGACCTCCCCTTTATTCTAAGACTGTGGCCGCTGTGTTACAGGCGAAGAAAGGCTTGCTGGTGCAGACTAGCGACATCCGCGCCGAGTTCGAAGGTGAAAGGACACCAAGTGCTGGAGTAATTCAGCAGACTGGATCACTCTGAAGAAGGGTCCTGACATCACCTATCCATGTTGTCCGGAGTTGCTGCCTGACCCAATGAGTTACTTCAGCACTTTGTGCTATCTTTATTAATCATCATCTGCAATTCTTTATTTCGACTATATATAATAATACCTTAATCGGTTATCACAACTTATATTGAGGATATACTGTAACTTGATTTTTAACAGGCTAGTGCGAGTTTAAGACCCTTTTTACACTGTGCTTTGAGAGCACAAAATATATCTAACATTGCTGATGAAAGAAATGGTGGGTAAACCAGTGGAGGTGATTTAATTAGCATTTAAACCACTCCTGCTCTGTCCTTTGGCTGTGAATGTATTTCTTCACAGCTCTAGAAACATCTGGCAGGCACTGTGAATCATGGCTCAGTGGCCACTTGATTTAAAAGCTAATGCGCATGTGGTTGAACGATCAAAAATATTACACTACAATGAATCTCCACTTTACGCCAATTTTCTCAGACTGTGCTATCATGAGCACTCAAATCTCTTCACCAGGAAAACGCAGCGATCACCCAGAGAAAAGGCCATTGCCTCCTCCAAACTCTGCTTCAGGTCAGACCAAGCATTACCAACTCAAGCCATCCCCCATCAGCACACTTTCTTTAATCAAACTGGTGATAGCTTTCTCGCTAATCAGTAGGTCAACTCCCTCATCACTCCCTCTGGGGAGCATTCAGAGAAACATTTGTCACAGTTCAGTTGGCATTAACAGCTGTTTATCACCCACACTGACTACTCTTTTGCAAACCAGTCCCCAAGGGCTGCTGAGGTTTAAGATCTCACATTCTGACTGGGGGAAATTGTTCATTTCCATCTTACAGAAAATTCAGTTACCAGGAATGGAAGTCTAACGTATTCCCGGCAACCTCAATATTGTCACAAAATCAAAGGTGTCATTCTGTTCATAAATGGAACTGCAAACAATTTTGATCCTCCTAGTTATGGAAAGATACAACTCCATTGGAAGCAGTTTTGAGAATGTTTATCAGGATAATCCCAACCATGGTATTCTTGTGGAATCATGGTTCAAAAAGAAAAGGTTAAAATAGGTTAGAGTAATTTAGTTATACAGCATGGAATCAGCCCCTTAGGATAGATGGGCCTGTCCCTGAAAACCTACATAGCTAAAGGGATTTGAGACCCTTAATAGTTAGGAATAGGGATTCCCTGTATTGTAAAATAACATATTTTTAATTATCTTTGTGTGTAAACTGTCACAAGATTTCATTACCAATTCCCAAAGGTGGGAGTAATTCATAACTCAAGGAAATTTAGGAAAAGCGTGCAAGTCATCATCGTCCTAGCTTTTAAGACAGGAACAGAGAACATTAATAGGGCAGAAGCAAATTAGAAACATGGAAAATAGGTACAGGAGAAGGCCATTCAGCCCTTCGAGCCAGCAGAACCATTCAGTGTGATCATGGTTGATCATCCACAATCAGTTACCCATGCCTGCCGCCTCCCCATACCCCTTGATTACGCTAGCCCCAAGAGCTCCATATAATTCTCTTTTAAATTCATCCAGTGAATTGGCCTCCACTGCCTTCGGTGGCAGAGAATTCCACAAATTCACAACTGTCTGGGTGAAAAAGTTTTTTCTCATCTCAGGTTGAAATGGCCTCCCCTTTATTCTTCGACTACGGACCCTGCCTGGTTCTGGACTCCCCCAAAACTGGGAACATTTTTCCTGCATCCAGCTAGTCCAGTCCTTTTATAATTGTATATGTTTCTGTAAGATCTCCTCTCATCCTTCTAAATACCAGTGAATACAAATCCAGTCTTTCCGATCTTTCCTGATATGACAGTCTCGCCATCCCGGGGAATAATCTCGTGAACCTATGCTGCACTGCCTCAATAGCATGGATGTCCTTCCTCAAATTAGGAGACCAAAACTCCAGATGTCTCACCTGGGCCCTGTATAACTCCAGAAGGGCCTCATTACTCCTATACTCAAAACCTCTCATTATGAAGGCGAACATTCCATTAGCTTTCTTCACTGCCTGCTGTACCTGCATGTTTACTTTCAGTGACTGGTATACAAGGGCACCCAGGTCTCGTTGCACTTCCTTTTTTCCTAATCTGACACCTTTGAGATAATTATCTGCCTCCTAGTACTTGCCGCCAAAGTGGATAACTTCACATTTATCTACATTATACTGCATTTGCCATGCATCTGCCCACTCACTCAACCTGTCCAAGTCACCCTGCAACCTCCTAGCATCCTCTTTGCAGTTAACACTGCCACCTAGCTTTGTGTCATCTGCAAATTTGCTAGTGTTACTTTTAATTCCATCATCTAAATCATTAATATATATTGTAAATAGTTGAGGCCCCATCACTGAGCCTTGCGGCACTCCACTCGCCACTGCCTGCCATTCTGACAGGGACCCGTTTATTCCTAATCTTTGTTTCCTGTCTGCCAACCAATTCTCTATCCATGTTAATATCCTGCTCCCAATACCATGTGCTCTAATTTTGCCCACTAATCTCCTGTGTGGGACCTTATCAAAGGCTTTCTGAAAGTCCAGATACACTACATCCACTGGCTCCCCTTCATCTATTTTGTTTGTCACATCCTCAAAAAATTCCAGAAGATTAGTCAGGATTTTCCTTTCATAAATCCATGCGGATTTGGACTAATCCTTTTCCTGCTATCCAAAAACGCCTTTATTACTTCTTTAATAATTGACTCCAGCATCTTCCCCACCACCGATGTCAGGATAACTGGTCTATAATTCCAGAGTTTTCTCTCTCGCTCCTTTCTTGAAAAGCGGGATAACATTAGCTACCCTCCAATCCACAGGAACTGATCCTGAATCTATATTCGTCCATTCATCGTTGTTTGAATGGTGACGGACGCACCAGATGTCTCTGTCCTCCAGTTCCTGCGGACCTCCGCCGCTGGAAGTGTAGGATTTTGGTGTGTGTACTTTATCATCATTCCTTACAATGCTAATCTATAGAACATTGGAAAATGATCACCAATGCGTCCACAATTTCTGGCACCACCTCCTTGACTACCCTGGGATGCAGACCATCAGGCCCTGGGGATTTATCATCCTTCAGCCCCATCAGTCTACCCAATACTATTTCTCGCCTAATGCAAATTTCTTTCAGTTCCTCTTTCTCCCTAGATCCTCTGTCCTCTAGTACATTTGTCTTTAATAATCTTTTTCTCTTAACATACCTAAATAAGCTTTTACTGTCCTTCTTTATATTCTTGGCCATGTTACCCTTGTACTTTTCACCCCATATTGCCCTTTTTGTTGCCTTCTGATGCCCTTTGAAAGTTTCCCAATCCTCTGGTTTCCCGCTACTCTTTGCTATGTTATACACATTTTCTTTTAGTTTTTACCGTCCCTAACTTCCCTTGTCAGCCACAGTTGCCTCTTACTCCCCTTAGAATCTTTCTTCATCTTTGGAATAAAATGATTCTGCATATTCTGCAATTCCTGCCATTGCTGTTCCACCATCATACCTGCTTTTTCTTTTTCCAGTCAACCTTGGCCTGCTCTCTCATGCCTTCATAGTCCCCTTTGTTCAACTGCATCACTGCCACTTCCGATTTTACATTCTCCCTCTCAAATTGCAGATTAAAACTGATCATATTATGATCACTACCTCCTAGTGGCTCCTTTACCTTGAGTTCCCTTATTAAATCTGGTTCATTAGACAACACTAATTCCAGAATTGCCTTCTCTCGGGTAAGCTCCAATACAAGCTGCTTTAAGAATCCATCTCGGAGGCACTCTACAAACTTCCTTTCTTGGGGTCCAGAACCAACCTGATTTTCCCAGTCTACTTTCATATTGAAATCTCCCATAACCACAATGGCATTACCCTTGTTGCATGCCAATTTTAACTCCAACTACAACTTGCACCCTATACCCAGGCTACTGTTTGGGGGCCTGTAGATAACTCCCATTAGTGTCTTCTTACCTTTACAATTCCTCAATGCTATCCTCAGCGACTCTACATCATCAGTCCCTTTGTCACCCCTCGCAAGGAACTGAATTTCACCCCTCATCAACAGAGCTACCTCACCCTCTCTGCCCACCTGCCTGTCCTTCCTATAGGATGTATATACCTGAATATTCAGTTCCGTGACCAGATCCTCCTGCAGCCACGTCTCTGTAATCCCCACAATGTCATATCTACCAATCTCTAACTGAGCCCCAAGCTGATCCACTTTACTTCTTATACTCCTCACATTCATATATAATACTTTTAATCCATGGCTCACCGCACCTTTCACATCGCTTCCTATTTCACTTGGCCATACTCTTCTATCCCTTCGTTTCTGTCCCTTTAATTCTGGTGTCTTTCTTAACTTTTCCTATACTCTCTTTCCCTTTAACTCCATCCTTGTATTTCCAATTTGTCTCCCTCATCCCACTATTTAGTTTAAACCCACCCGCATAGCAGTGGCAAACCTGCCGGCCAGAATGCTGGTCCCCCGCCTGTTAAGGTGCAACCTGTCCCTTTTGTACGGTTCTCCCGTAGGTCTCCTCGGCCACACATTCAGATCCTCTATCTCCCTGCTCCTACCCACACCAGCACGAGGAACTGGAAGCAAACCGGAGATAACCACCCTGGAGGACCTGCTTTTCAGCCTTCATCCGAGCTCTCTAAATTCACGCTGCTAAATCTCTTTCCTCTTTTTCGCAATGTGTCGACATGCACTACCACTTCCGGCTGCCACCGTCCCCCTTGAGGATGCCGTGATGTCCTGGACACTGGCACCAGGGAGGCAACACACCATCCTTGAATCCCGCCCGTTGCCGCGGAAACCCCTGTCTGTACCTCTCACGATGGAGTCCCCAACTACCATGGCCCTGCCTGACATCCGTCTCTTCGGCTTTGCTTCAGCACCATGTTTTGGCTCGCAGACCTGTCCGCCGCTCAGACCGGCAGTGACCTCTGTCCCAACAGCGTCCAAGAGGGTGTACCTGAACATTTCCAAATTCTGATGACAGCGATCGAGCTGAAACTACACTGTTTCACTGGGTACACTTTGCTACCCGCTGCAGTGAATACTTCCAGCGTTTTCTGTTTCATTCCAAATTATCTCTGCCCTAAATTTGACCCCATTGTGTTTGAACAAGATTCAAAAGCTGCTGGGCTCGAAGATCTGGAGACTGTATCCAGGGGTGACTGATTAAACGTCACCAGAGCAAATTCTACAGCTGTACCTTTTTAAAATCGAAAACAATTTTGCAATGCAATCCAAAACAAATTAGGAACCATCTTGCACTAACTACCCTTCAGCTGTAAAAGTCAAATGCAGTGGTTTAATTTCTGCAGACAAGCCTGGAATGAGAATCTATAATTTCTAATGATGTCGGATAAAATGATCAGCGCAGTGTTCTGCCTCCCTATTATGTCCAGGCAAAGCTGCAACCGCAAATTGTCCATTAGACCTCTGTATCAGGTCATCGACATGTCAGCATCTTAGGACTGCAAATTAACCAATTCTCAATAAGAAAAAAAAGATCATTGATGTCTGGATATCTGGAATAGTAGTTACAGTGATACTTGCTACAGTATAATCTTGTTGCCATGGCAATAGCTTAAATGAAAATCTGCTGTAGCATAGGCCTCTGCTGTCTTACGATTTAAATAAACAATGTGGTGTTGAATAAGATCTTTAACGTAGCGGTACCATCAGACATTGCCCGTATTGTTGCAGCTCATTATCAAGGACGCAACATTTACAAGGTACTAGACCAAGTGGGATCCATTTGGTCTCTGTCATACGGGAGGCCTGGTGCCAACACTGTATTCCACCACTCACCCATAGCCCCCAACTGCGCTGACGTGGCAATAACTTGTAAAAAATAAGATCACTGTGAACGCATCTCACTCTCCTTCAGTCCCCTATTCACCTCCTCCATTATCCTCCCTCTCCCCCACCTTCCATCAACCATCCTCTGCTTCCTCCCCTCACCCCCTCCTTTACTCTTCGCCCTCCCCTCCTCCACTACCTCACCATTCCTATTCCTACCCCTATCCTCCCCATTCCCCCCTCATCCCGAGCACTCCCACCCCCTCCTCTTCACCCCCTCTTCTTCCCCTCTCCTCCTTCCATCCCCCACTCCCTCCCTCAACTCTCCCACTCCTTTCCCATACCCTCAGTCACTCCCTCCCTCCCTCCCTCCATAACCCTCTCCCTCCCTGCTCCCCCACTACTCACCTCCTTCCCATCCCACCCCTCCACAATGAAAATCACAATGTTCTTTTTTTCAAGGGAATGCTTTTTCTGTGATGTTTTATGTAACTGAGTATCGGGATCCCATTGTGACGTCATTGTGAATGAAAATGGAAGAATTTGAATAAAATTGATTTTTTTTTTAAATAGCAAATTTTTATGTAAATGAGATTTGGGATCCCATTGTGACACCATACACTGATAACGAGCAGTGCAAGTTGAAGTGATCTTTGTCAAATTGTTTTTTGTAAAGTTTAAAATGTGAATAACGTAAAATATACCATCAATCTGAACGAAACGATACAACACACTACATGACAATGGTGAGTAAGGTGGGCCAAAAATTGTAGAGCAACCGTGTACCGTTTTGGCATAATTTCAGGATCACACTCATCACGCACACGCACGATCACATACAAACAAACAAGATGAGAGTTTTAGTAATATACTGGACCAAGTGGGACCCGTTGGGTCCTTTTTCCCCCAACAGCAATATTCCTCCACTCACCCGTTACCCCAATGCAACCTGTTTCCCCAACATAATATTCCACCACTCACCCATAGCCCCCAACCGCGCAGACGCGGCTCATATACTCCCTCCTCCTCCTCTTCACCCTTCCTCTTCTCTCTCCTCTCCTCCTCCCCTTCTCCACTCCCTCCCTCACCTCTCCCTCCCTCTCCTTTTCTCTACCCTCAATCACTCCCTCACTCACCTCTCCCCTATGGCACTCCCCCACTAAACACATGGTTTAAATAACATTTCTTCTCCTCCCCTCCTCCACTTCCTCCCTTTCCTTAAAACAATGTGACAAAGCTCTCATTGCACTGGTTGGAACACTGTTGATTGGCAGCTTATGTAAATGCGATCCCATCGTGATGTCATTGTCAGGTGGAGCACTGTTCATGGCAGCTTATGTAAATGAGCTATGGTGATGTCATAGCTGCAAACTGCCAGAATCTGCCTCAGCATATCGTTCTCAAAGTGGGGTTTTGAAAAGTTTTAAATGCGAATAACTTGTGAAAGATAAAATCAATCTGAATGAAACGTGACACAAACCACCACATGACAATTGTAAGTAAGATGGTGCAAAAAGTAAGATTTTAGCACTATCATGCACCGTTTTGGCATAGTTCCTGGATCACATACATATGCGCGCATTGATAGATAGATACAAACAAGATGAGAGTTTTAGCAACATATACTAGTCCAAATGGGACCCGTTCCCCCAACGCAATATTCCATCACTCACCCATAGCCCCCAACTGAGCAGGAGCGGTTGACGTTTTAAAAGTTTAAAATGGCAATAAATCTCCCTCTTCAGTCCCCTATATTCCCCTCCTCCATTTTTCTCCCTTCCCCTTCCACCAACCCTCCCCTGCTTCCTCCCCTCATGCCATCCCTCCCCTCCTCCCTAATCCCCCTCCCCTCGTCCATTACCTCGCCATCCCTCTTACTACCCCTATCCTCCTCCATCTTATATCATATCTATATACGTTTAAAACTGTGTGTGTGTGTGTGTGTGTGTGTGTGTGTGTGTGTGTGTGTGTGTGTGTGTGTGTGTGTGGGTTTGCAGGGTTGTATGTCATTTTGCCTTTGAAACGTATCTCCTCGAAAACCAGACACAAAAACGTGGAGATCTTTACAAGTTCGGTAGGGATTTAACTTATGATTTCATAAAACCACTCCTCTCTAAATTCAGTTGATTATTTCCCCAGATTTTGAATAAAATTGTTCACAAAACATCGAATATTTAAAAAATCAAACGGCTGCATGAGTCACAGTGCCCACCTCACAGATGTCCAATCACAATGGATCTCATTTACATATATGACATCACAAAGGGACAGGGGTGGGAGATTGGAACCTTCACATGGTCCCACTAAAATCAATCTGCTGCAAGAGTCACAGTGCCATCTCATGCCACCGCTGCCCAGCTGCTGACGTTACAATAACAGTTACATTTTTACATCTTCTGGTAGAAATTTTCCTTATGATTTCAAAAATCCAATCCCTTATACATTTTATCCCGACATTATTTCCCGAGATATTTACTAAAATTTAATACCAAACTGACATTTAAAAAAAATATTAAGGTTGCCCAGCTGCTGACCTCACAATGCCTTTGCACCTGTCTCTTGCCTTTCTGTCTCTGTCCCTTTCTCTCTGTCTCTCCCCATTCTCTCTCTGTCCTCACTCTCTACCCACCCCCCCCCTCCCTCTGTAGACGTGCATGCGAGTTGGGGGCTTGCGTCAGTGGGTAGGGCGGTTATGGGGTAAAAGGAGCAAATTAATAATATCAATATATCAAGGGGGGTAGTTAGCATGTCTGCAGGCAGAGGGGGTAGTTAGTGTGCGTGATGCCGCATGCCGCCCCGCCTCCCCCTCTTAGCATCCCCCCTCCCCTGCAACCACATGTTGGGGGAACAGACCCAACGGGTCTGCACTTGGTCTAGTAACTATTAAAACTCTGATCTTGGATGTGTGTGTAATCATACTGCTCGAAAAACAATGCTATAACAGTAAGATTTTTACATATTCCTGTAGAGTTTTACCCCGTGGTCACAAATCACCTTATCTGAAAAATTAAAGCATTATTTTTCCAGTTATTAATCAAAAATGTTCAGAAAGTTCAAATAACTTAGAAATTCATCTGGCTTTGGCTGATGATGTGATGATATCACAATAGCATTATGTTGTGTTCACGCGCTGCGAGTGACATAGCCCGCTCGATCGCCCGGCTCCCCTCCTCCTCTCTCCCCCCCCTTCTTGAGGGGATGGGACCCAACAGGTTCCACTTGGTCTGGTATAATTTAAAAGGATGAGAGGGAATTATTAATATATAAGATTATTTCGTGTATGGACACGCTAGAGGCAGAAAACATGTTCCCGATGTTGGGGGGAGTCCAGAACCAGGGGCCACAGTTTAAGAACAAGGGGTAAGCCGTTTAGAACGGAGATGAGGAAACACTTTTTAACACAGAGGGTTGTGAATCTGTGGAATTCTCTGCCTCAGAAGGCAGTGGAGGCCAATTCTCTGGATGCTTTCAAGAGAGAGTTAGATAGAGCTCTTAAAGATAATGGAGTCAGGGGATATGGGAAGAAGGCAGGAATGGGGTACTGATTGGGGATGATCAGCCTTGATCACATTGAATGGCGGTGCTGGCTTGAAGGGCCAAATGGCCTACTCCTGCACCTATTGTCTATTGTCTATTGTCTCTCTCTCTGTCTGTCTGTCTCTGTCTATGTCTCTCTCTCTGTCTCCCTGTCTCTCTCTCTGTAGATCTGTCTCTCTATCGATGGCAGTAAAAGTACGGAAGGCATTACTGCATAAGGGTTTTGTTGGACATTTATGACTATTAAGCAGGAAATCATTTAAAACTGACGTTTTTTGAATTTCTTCCATAAACAAGTTGGGCTGAAGGGCCTGTGTTCTTGTTGCATGAGTCTATAACTCTGAAATAATTAACTGAGGCTATTCTGTTGGATACATGTGCAATTTAAATAGTGAACTTTAGGGTTGGTAGATGGCAGTAAAGACTGAAGGCATCACTCCATAAGGGTTTTGTTGGATATTTATGACTATTAAGCAGGCAATCATTTAAAACTGAAGTGTATCGAAATTCCTTCCATGGACGAGTTGGCGTGAAGGGCCTGTGTCCTTGCTGCATAAGTCTATGACAAAATTATTGATAGATCACAGGTAGTTTCTCACTGAAGTCTAGGTGGGAAAAAGCCGTGATGATTAGGTGTGTGGGAAGGAACTGCAGATGCTGATTTAAACCAAAGATAGATACAAAATGCTGGAGTAATTCAGCAGGGCAGGCAGCATCTCTGGCGAGAAGGAATGGATGACGTTCGGCTCGAGACCCTTCTTTTGTGTCTATCTTGCCGATTTGGTGTGTTCTGCTGAGCATTCTCCTCTTCCTTCTCCCTCTTCCGGCAGCTTCTGCTGCTCTGCATTCTCTCCGCCAAACCACCCACTCATGCTGTTTTAGCAAAGTCTACTCATGCATCCACTTCTCACAGAGCAGCAAATGATTTGTCCTGAACCGCTAATTTACCAAAGCGTTTCTCAGGACCAGTAACTAGGCGCCTCTGCAAATTGAATCAGTCCCAAATATGGTCAATTCTTTGTAGGATCATAACAGTGGCATGTAGAATACAGTCAGAAATTAAACCTATAGGCAATTAATGACCGTTTTAAGATGCAGAGGTGGATTAACCTTCATGTCAACATGCTTTAAAATCAAAATAGGACGTACATGGTAAATGGTAGGGAATTGAGGAATGCTGTGGAACAGAGAGATCTAGGAATAACTGTGCATAGTTCCCTGAAGATGGAATCGCATGTAGATAGGGTGGTAAAGAAAGCCTTTGGTGTGCTGGCCTTTATAAATCAGAGCATTGAATAAAGGAGTAGGGAAGTCATGTTAAAATTGTACAAGGCATTGGTAAGACCAATTCTGGAGTATGGTGTACAATTTTGGTCGCCTAGTTATAGGAAGGATGTCAACAAAATAGAGAGAGTACAGAGGAGATTTACTAGAATGTTGCCAGGGTTCCAGCAACTACGTTACAGAGACAGGTTGAACAAGTTTATTCTTTGGAGCGCAGAAGGTTAAGGGGGGACTTGATTGAGGTCTTTAAAATGATGAAAGGGATAGACAGAGTTGACGTGGATACGTTTTTCCCATTGAGGGTAGGGAAGATTCAAACAAGAGGGCATGACATGAGAATTAAAGGACAGAAGTTTAGGGGTAACGTGAGGGGGGACTTCTTTACTCAGAGGGTGGTGGCTGTGTGGAATGAGCTTCCAGCAGAAGTGGTGGAGGCAGGATCGATTTTAACATTTAAAAGTAAAGTGGATAGGTATATGGACGGGAAGGGAATGGAGGGGTATGGTCTGAGTGCAGGTAGATGGGACTAGGGGAAAACAAATGGTCGGCACGGACTGGAAGGGCCGAGAGGGCCTGTTTCCGTGCTGTAATTGTTATATGGTTATATGGTTTATATGGTTTCAGCTATGCATGTTTAAGGGAGGCATTAGCAAGAGCATTTTTGCTTCAGAATGGCGATCTTCCAATCATCGTTGTACATTGATTGCCCTTGTGTTCTGCGCACTGTTGAGGCGTGAGTTCAGCGCATGTACAATATTGCCTTCACAAATAGTGGTGCCAGATGTGACTCATGCCATGTCATTGACTGTCCTGTTTTTCTTATTAGGAGTCACTGCTGTTCCTTGCGTGTGTCTTGGAATTTTCCTGGGTGGCTTTGTGTTGAAGAAAATGAGCCTAACTCCACTGGGAGCCATCAAAATGACGATGACTGTCAACATGCTGTCAACAGCTACGTATGTCATGCTACTGTTCCTGGGCTGTGAAACAGGGCCATTTGCTGGTGCAACAGTCGCCTACAAAAACAGGTAAGGAGCACACGACAAAATCACGGCATTCTTAATTTTTGTTTCCCGTGCGATTGTTTCTCACAAGGTCACATTAAAGTTGTTCTGATCATGAAATGGGATCTGTTGAATAGAGAGCAGTGATGCAGCAGTCATCCCACAGATTCTTGTTATGGGATCTGATTTATTTTTAGCATTCCAATTATAGAAAAGCGATACGGGGAAATGTTTAATTTGCTGTGGGCAGCTTCCCACAACTATTGAACAATGCAGTCATCAGATCACCCTGTCACTATGTCGGATTATCAGGCTCAGAAATTATGGACTGCATATCCTCAAATTGGATACTATAGCAGAGGAGTGTTGAAGGGGTGTGTAGGAAGGATCTGCACTTGCTGGTTAAGGGGGTAAATGTTAAGGTTAACATTAAGGTTAATTTTCAAGGGGAGTTGAGTAGGACTTAGCATCCATCACATGGATAGGACAAGGTTGGAGGGATATGGACCAAGCGCAGGCAGGTGGGACTAGTGTAGCTGGGAGATGTTGGCCGGTGTGGGCAGGTTGGGCCTGTTTCCACACGTCTCACTCTGTGACTCTATCTGTGCTGCAGCCAGGAGTACTCCGGATCTGCCTAACCCCTCGCTCAGCAGAAACCGTAGACAGATGCCATGAATAGCAGTGGATAAATAAAGCTGTGCGATCACAACCTCATCTTCCCTTATTTCAGTGTGCCCAGGCATAACTTAGATGCTGATAACAGTGGTGTGGTTGAAGGAGGGGAAGAAATGTCGGCATTGCAAGTAGGCCAGGTGTGCAAAAGGAATTTAGCCTGGAGAAATCCAGGGTAAAACACTCGGGGTGAGCACCACAGGATTTAGGAATATCTTCTAAACACAGGATCCACCACAGGATTTAGGAACAGCTTCTTCCCTGCTGTTATAGAAACATAGAAACATAGAAATTAGGTGCAGGAGCAGGCCATTCGGCCCTTCGAGCCTGCACCGCCATTCAATATGATCATGGCTGATCATCCAACTCAGTATCCTGTACCTGCCTTCTCTCCATACCCCCTGATCCCTTCAGCCACAAGGGCCACATCTAACTCCCTCTTAAATATGGCCAACGAACTGGCCTCAACTACCTTCTGTGGCAGAGAATTCCACAGATTCACCACTCTCTGTGTGAAAAACGATTTTCTCATCTCGGTCCTAAAAGACTTCCCCCTTATCCTTAAAGTGTGACCCCTTGTCCTGGACTTCCCCAACATCGGGAACAATCTTCCTGCATCTAGCCTGTCCAACCCCTTACCGGACTACTGAATAAACCTCCAATAATCTCACGTACTTTTTTCTTTTTATATCTTCATTTTCTCTGTAGCTGTAACACTGCAATGCCTATGTCCCACTTATGAAACCTGAACGTAAACCTCTGGAGACTTTGCGCCCCACCCAAGGTTTCCGTGCGGTTCCCGGAGGTTTTTGTCCTCCGGCAACCACCTTCAATTAGCATCGCAACCGGCTTTGACTAAAAAATTACCGATTTTTTAAACGGAAACCACCTTTGACCATTAGGGTGACTGACAAAGACCTCCGGAACATCCGGGAACTGCACCGACACCTTGGGTGGGGCGCAAAGTCTCCAGAGGTTTCCGTTCAGGTTTCCTAAGTGGGACGGGGGCACAAGTGGGACAGGTGCATAAATCTGCTAATTGACTGGATGCATGTAATTATAACTCAGTGCACGTGACAATGATAATCTGATACTAATGCCAAGAATAAATCAGGGAGGGAATGCAATCTATGGATCCACAGAAGGGTTGGTGCTGGTGGGGGGATCAAATGCAGATACTCGTGCTGTATTCATCATTGTTCCCCTGACAGATGCAGAGCCCTCCATAATGTTTGGGACAAAGACCCACCATTTATGTATTTGCCTCTGTACTCCACAGTTTGAGATTTGTAATAGAAAAGATCACATGTGGTTAAAGTGCACATTGTCAGATTTTAATAAAGGCCATTTTTATACATTTTGGTTTCACCATATAAAAATGACAGCAGTGTTTATACATAGTCCCCCCCCCATTTCAGGGCACTATAATGTTTGGGACACATGGCTTCACGGGTGTTTGTAATTGCTCAGGTGTGTTTAATTGCCTCCTTAATGCAGGTATAAGAGAGCTCTCAGCACCCAGTCTTTCCTTCAGCCTTTCCATTACCTTTGGAAACTTTTATTGCTGTTAATCAACATGAGGACCAAAGTTGTGTCAATAAAGTCAAAGACGCCATTATGAGACTGAGAAACAAGAATAAACCTGTTAGAGACATCAGCCAAACTTTAGGCTTATCGAAAATGTTTGGAGCATCATTAAGAAGAAAGAGAGCACTGGTGAGCTTACTAATCGCAAAGTGGCAAGGCCAAGGAAGACCTCCACAGCTGATGACAGAAGAATTCTCTCTATAATAAAGAAAAATCCTCAAAAACACCTGTCGATCAGACTGATGAAACGAAGATTAACAGAAATCAGAGTGATGGCAAGAGCAAAGTATGTAGGAGAGAAGGAACTGCCCAAGATCCAAAGCATACCACCTCATCTGTGAAACACGGTGGTGGGGGTGTTATGGCCTGGGCATGTATGGCTGCTGAAGGTACTGGCTCACTTATCTTCATTGATGATACAATTGCTGATGGTAGTAGCATAATGAATTCTGGTGTATAGACACATCCTATCTGCTCAAGTTCAAACAAACAAACAAACGGAGATGAGGAAATACTTTTTCACACAGAGAGTTGTGGGTCTATGGAATTCTCTGTTTCAGAGGGTGGTGGTAGCCGTTTCTCTGGATGCTTTCACGAGAGAGTTAGATAGAGCACTTAAAGATAGTGGAGTCAAGGGATATGGGGAGAAGGCAGGAACATGGTACTGATTGGGGATGATCAGCCATGATCACATTGAATGGCGTTGCTGGCTCGAAGGGCTGAATGGCCTCCTGCTGCACCTATTGTCTATTGTCTAAATGCCTCAAAACGCATTGGCCGGCGGTTCATTCTACAGCAAGACAATGATCCCAAACACACAGCTGAAGCAACAAAGGAGTTTTTCAAAGCTAAAAAATGGTTAATTCTCGAGTGGCCAAGTCAATCACCCGATCTGAACCCAAGTGAGCATGCCTTTTATATGCTGAAAAGAAAACTGAAGGTGACTAGCCCCCAAAACAAGCTTAAGCTAAAGATGGCTGCAATACAGGCCTGGTAGAACATCACCAGAGAAGACACCCAGCAACTGGTGATGTCCATGAATCGCAGACTTCAAGCAGTCATTGCACACAAAGGATGTGCAATAAAATACTAAACATGACTACTTTTATTTACTTGACATTGCTGTATCCCAAACATTATGGTGCCCTGAAAAGGGGGTGGACTATGTATAAACACTGCTGTAATTTCTACATAGTGAAACCAAAATCTATAAAAATGGCCTTTATTAAAATCTGACAAAAGTGCACTTAAACCACACGTGACTTTCTTTCTATTACAGATCTCAAATTGTGGAGTACAGAGGCAAATAAATAAATGATGGGTCTTTGTCCCAAACATCATGGAGGGCACTGTAATTACCCAGCCAATTTATATTCTGCCCTTAATTATAAGCACTCCATTCAGAATAGAGTTGATTGAAAGTGAAGTGTGG
This sequence comes from Okamejei kenojei, assembly GCA_035221665.1. NCBI lineage: Eukaryota > Metazoa > Chordata > Chondrichthyes > Rajiformes > Rajidae > Okamejei > Okamejei kenojei. The sequence continues at coordinate 140,587,352 of CM069133.1, forward strand.
TGTGGGCCAGTGCATGTCCTGGTAAATGTGATTATTATTGACAGGGCTTGATGGACCACATGGACAATTGGGCCAAAGAACTTTAATCTGTGCTGTGTGGTCCTGTGACTAAGTAATTTTCATAAATTATTATATATTATTACTCAGATTCCACCCACAACATGTACCCCCTCGGCCTCTATTTAAGCAAGCAGGTGGCACATGCTACAAATTTCACAATGAGTGTAACATTTCACCAGTTCCAAGCAGGGTGGTACAATTGAACCAGATTACCTGCCTTTCCTTGTTGATCTCTACATTCATGCATGTGAAAGGGAAAACGTACTTAAAGAAGGAATTGCAGATGCTGGAAAATCGAGGGAACACAAAATGCTGGAGAAACTCAGCGGGTGCAGCAGCATCTATGGGGCAAAGGAGATAGGCAACGTTTCGGGCCGGAACACTTCTTCAGACTGATGGGGGGTGGGGGGAGGCGGGGTGAAGAAAAGAAAAAGGAGGAGGAGGAGCCCGAGGGAGAGGTAGGAAGGGGAGGAGACAGCAAGGGTTAACAGAATTGAGAGAATTTGATGTTCTCCCAGGAGATAGGCCCGAAACGTTGCCCATCTCCTTCGCTCCACAGATGCTGCTGCACCCGCTGAGTTTCTCCAGCATTTTGTGGACCCGGGAAAAAGTACTTAAGCATCAAGGAGAGAAGAAAAACATTCAGGCTGTATTGGCGGTTACGCCCAGCCACTGGCCCACACCACACTTCAGTTTCAATCAACTCTTTTTGACTGGAGACACAAAATGCAGCAGTAACTCAACAGCACAGGCAGCATATCTGGAGAAAAGGAATAGGTGTCTATTTTCAGTGTAAACCAGCATCTGCAGTTCCTTCCTACACATTTGATAATTCTGGTCAAGACCCTTCTTCTGGAAAACAAATTCGTTTTTCGTAGTGCCTATCGGTCTTGGCCTTTAAGTCTCCCGATCCAAGTTCTGTTGAATGATAACTGCGCCGCAGGTTCAGTCCTAAGCTCATGCTAGGATTAATACACATATATATCTTGCGTGTCACGCAGCATTGAAGACTCCTGAGTGTTGCTGTGTGTAATGGCAGATAACTGAGGTAGAGCTTCTAAACCAACAGAAACAGATTGTTATTCAGCCAACCCTGTTATGCTCTTGCTTCAGGTTTGCTGCATCTGTAAATTATTGGATAGTTTGATTTATGTCTGGAGTAGCTAATTGTTCCCTTGATACAATATTAAGGAATGGTAAATTAATTTGTAGAGGGTTTATAAAATCAAGCAAGACCATTTCTGTATGCTCTGAGGAAGCCGAGCAGCCATTGTATTAGGGAGTCGAACAAGATTAGCAAAAACAGATGTGGAAACAAAAATCATCCCGCACTATATGGTACATAAAGAAGAAAAGTGCTCACTATATGTGGCATTAAAACAGATGGTGTTTTGTGTTAACACGGGTCTATTGCTACAGTTGAATGGTATGCCTTGTGATAGGCTCTGCTCGGTAGATGAATTGCTATTTTGCAATTTTACAAGCAGTCTTTATTTAACAAAGACACTTCAAGTCACTTTTAGCAGATGGTATTGTTAGCAGCCATGTTCATTACTAAGACATAGGATGCATTCTGGCAATGCAGCCTGTCAGACTTTCATGACTATTTAGTTTTATAGTAGGGGATATAAACCAGCAAGTGCTGTTTATACAGTCATATGTGGTAATGATATTACATTTTCATCAGGAACAGTGTAGTATACTGATAGATTTTGGTTAGCTCACACTTAATGCTTGCAGTTGGATAATTTTGCGTCTGCTGATAGGTTATGGAAATCAATTAATCTACGTTAGGATGTGGGAGGAAACATAGTACTCGGGGAAACCCACGTGATCACAGGGAAAAAGTGCAAACTCCACATTGCCAGCATTTGAGACAGCTCTTTGCAACAGTGCATCAGCTGTTCTAGCTTCAAAAGCACTGTGTGATCAAAGAGAAGAAAAGGAAGAAAGATGGATAATCTATTCTGTTTGAACGTGGTGGTGAATGCTTCAGCGTTGATGATAGGTTGGCTCCTAACATCTTTGAAGATGGTGGTGTTCTTGGATCTTCCTTTTCCCGTTAGAGATCTAATCGGTCATTTCATTCATGACCAGATGAGGCAGGGCTACAGAGCTTTGATCTGATCTGTGTAGGAAAGAACTGCAGATGCTGGTTTAAATCGAAGAAAGACACAAAATGCTGGATTAACTCAGCGGGACGGGCATCTCTGGAGAGAAGGAATGGATGACGTTTCGGGTCAAGACCCTTCTTCAGACTGATGTGAACTCTTGATTATGAGATTGTCATCTATTTCATGCTCTTTTCACAGTTTAGCAAACATGTAGTTCTGCTGGGTTGGGGACCTCACTTTTAGCTGTGCCTGGTGCTGCAGTCTTATAAATGAACTCCCACCGCAACAACATCTGAATAATTTACTCTTATCTCAGTTGATGGGGGATTATTAAATTCTGATAATTTCATTATCAGTTGCTTTCAATCTTAAAGGGCGGCATGATGGCGCAACGGTTGAGTTGCTACCTTACAGCGCTTGCTGACTTGGTGACCCGAAGGGCTTATTTCCACACTGTAACTCTAAAGGAGACTAAAAATAACATTGACATCCCACATTACAGGATAGAAATCAAAGGGATGCAAAACACACTACTATGCTACCTAGTCAGAGTCAGTCAGAAACAGACCCTTCAGCCTAACTCGCCCATGCTGACCAAGATGCCCCATCTAATCTTGTCCCGTTTGTGCACGCTTGGCCCATATCCCACAAAACCTTTCCTATCCATATACCGATCCAAATGTTACTATCGTATATCTGCCTCACCTTCTTCCTCTGGTACCTCACTCCATTTACCAACCACCCTCTGTGAGAAAAAGTTGTCTCTCAGTTTCTTATTAAATCTTTACCCTCTCATCTTAAATCAACTCTAGTTCTTGATTCGATCGAACTTTATTTATCCCAGGGGAGAAATTTCCCTAACCTAGGAAAAATACAGTGGTCCATTCACCCTATTTTTGCCTGATCTCCTCAATTTTTATGATTCAGCAATAAATCTGTGGCAATGTGACCTTTAGTTTAGTTTAGAGATACAGCATGCAAACAGGTCCTTCGGCCCACCTAGTCTGTGCCAACCAGCGACCCCTGCATACTAACACTATCCCACACACACTTGTGACAAATTACAATTTTACCAAGCTAATTAGCCGACAAACCTGAATGTCTTTGGAGTGTGGGAGCTAACCGGAGATCCCGGGGAAAACCGTACAAACTCCGGACAAATAGCACCCGTAGTCAGGATCGAACCCAGGTCTCTGCCGCTGTAAGGCAACGACTCTATCGTTACGCCACCGTACGCCTAAATCTACATCCACGTTTTCTATCGTAAAGTCAAATACAATAGTAAAGTGAAAATTTGATTAATTCAAAAGAAAAAGAGCATGCTATTTAGATCCCAAATCTGTCTTGCCATTCAATGAGTTATGACCAACAATCAAACTGCTGGAGGATCTGAGCGGCTCATGCAGCATCTGTGGAAATAAATGGACAGACGACAAACAACAGTCTATTTTATCCTCAAGATTCAAGCACTTGCAGTCTCTTGTGTCTCTAATGAGTTATGGACATATGGTGGCCTAATTCCACACATCCACCAATGGTCTCTATTCCTTGAAATATTTCATTAACAAAAATCTATCATTCTCACGCTCTAAATTAGCACTGACATCAAATGAAAATGGAAAACAATTCCAAATGTCTACCATTTTTTTTCCTATAAGTGTTTTTTTAACCCTCACTCCTGAGAGGGCTTATTGTAACTATGAGACGTTGATCCCTGGTCCTAAATTTACCAACCCATAGAATTATATTTCAACCTAAATGTTTGGTTCTTTTATCCTGAGAACATGTATTAAATTGCACCTTAACTTGTATTTCACCAAGTGCACCCCTTTGTTTGTGTAATCTCTTTTTGAATGTAACCATTGGAGATTCATTTCAGGTTTCCCATACCTCCAAGATGGATAAATTGAAAAAAAGTTAATCCTTGTACATTGTCTACTTGCCTCTCAGTCCTGGTTTTGTGCTTGTACTATTTAATCCCTGCTTACATCAACAAGCGTGCTTGTTGCTGGAATTTAAGCCTATATTAAATGGAAACTATATTTTTACAGATAATCTGTCAATTTAACAACTGCAGTTATTGGAAACTGTCTAAATAAACCAAGTTTGACACAACCTAAAGAAAGAAGTGTCACTCTCGCTATCCTGAAGGAATGGCAAAAAAGAGGATATTAATTCTAGAATGTAGAGAACAGCCTCAACTTCATCAGCCATTTTAATACAGTAAATCACATTCCCACTATGTCGGAACACTGTGCTTCATTTTGTGTTAAGTGTCATGTGAATGGTAACCTTCTAAGAATTCAAACAAAACTTTTAGCTTTTAGACATGTCTCATTATGGCTTTTGATTTTGGTTTCAGCACTTTTGATGAATTCAGAAGGGATCTAACCGTATCATGTAACGAAGATTGCAGATGTTCAAAAGAGACTTTAAACCCAGTCTGTGGGGCTGATGGCATCACTTATCTATCCCCATGCTTTGCCGGATGTACCAACAAGGTGAGCATTTTCTTGTTCGATAAATAGCTGTGTTCTGGCATTTTAAACTCAGAAGAAGAATCAAAACCATTTTAGTTCTACTGTTATGCAACGAGAAAGAGTTCCTTGATAATCAGGTAGTTAAAAGCCATTTGCAGAAGAGTGATATCAACACAACAGTTTTTCTTTCAAGAGTTGGGGGGAAAAAAAAGTTGTTGGGAAAAAGATGCTGTGCATTCATCCTATCTATTTTCCTCATGACTTTAAACATCTCTTCATCCCTTCACCTCCTGCGCCTCAAGAGGTAAAGTCCTAGTTTGCCCAACCAGGTCCTCAAGTCCTGGCAAGTTCCTTATAAATCTTCTCTGCACTCTTTCCAACTTAATGAATTTGGCTCTGGAAAGTACATTAAAGTAAAATCAATTAATATCTAACATTCAAAGAATTACTGCATAGTTTTCTACTGATATTGGTCTCTCGAGACAAAATATCTTTGAGTACAAGAGCAGGGAGGTTCTACTGCAGTTGTACAGGGTCTTGGTGAGGCCAGACCTGGAGTATTGCGTGCAGTTTTAGTCTCCTAATCTAAGGAAAGACATTCTTGCCATAGAGTGAGTACAGAGAAGGTTCACCAGACTGGTTCCTGGGATGGCACGACTTCCATATGAAGAAAGACGGGATAGACTTGGCTTGTACTCGCTGGAATTTAGAAGATTGAGGGGTGATCTCATAGAGACTTACAAAATTCTTAAGGGGTTGGACAGGCTAGATGCAGGAAGATTGTTCCCGATGTTGGGGGAGTCCAGGACAAGGGGTCGCAGTTTAAGGATAAGGGGGAAGTCTTTTAGGACCGAGATGAGAAAATCGTTTTTCACACAGAGAGTGGTGAATCTGTGGAATTCTCTGCCTCAGAAGGTAGTTGAGGCCAGTTCGTTGGCCATATTTAAGAGGGAGTTGGATGTGGCCCTTGTGGCTGAAGGGATCAGGGGGTATGGAGAGAAGGCAGGTACAGGATACTGAGTTGGATGATCAGTCATGATCATATTGAATGCGGTGCAGGCTCGAAGGGCCGAATGGCCTGCTCCTGCACCTAATTTCTATGTTTCTATCTTCAATAGAAAATACTCCAGTTACCGCAATTAAGAGAGGTTAAAGATAATATTAGATGAAAAGATATGACGTAAAAGATAAGTAATAAGACACAATATGTCAAAAATATTGCAGCTGTTAGAATCTACAGCAACTGCAAAACGGAAGAACTCAGTGGTTCAAGTATCATCTGTAATAAGGAAACATTTAGAATTCAGCAATAGAAGACCGCTATATACGTGGGGAAAGTAGAAGATGAGAGAAGACTAGTGAAAAATTTAAAAAAAATATAGACTGCAGGAGTTTTGATAGATTAGCAAAGAGGAAAATAATGGTTGACGTTAATGTGGGTCCTTTACAAATTAAAAAAACATAATTTATTTTGTGCTGTAGTAATGAGGGTGATATTAAATAAGTAATTTGTACCTATTGTTATGGAAGACAACGACAATCGCTCTAAAATGGTACAGAACAACGGTGAATGAGGAACTCAAAGAAAGTAGCATTAGTACAAGAGAATACGGGTGTTGGAGAAATTATTGGGACTAAAATATAATTGGTCCTCAGGACCTGGCAACCTGGATTCGTGGGATTTGAAGGAGGTGAATTGGAAGATATGGAAACAAAGGCTGTCATTTTCCAGTCTTTCCATTAGCAGTAGGAAAAATGATGGAATCTATCATTAAGCAAGTGACAAAGAAAATTGTAGGATTAGGCAATGTCAGTATGGATTATCAAAGGGAAACCTTGTTTGACAAACCTTATAGAAATTGAAGCCATATCTAGCCAAATACATAAGGGAAACTAGCCAATATGGTGTATAGATTTTTCAACTGTCTTCAGAATGCTTCAACAGAAGATTTTAAACACACTTACCGCACATGTTATTGGGCATAATATTCTGACTTGGGTTGAAAATTGGTTAACAGCCAGAAAATGGAACGGCAGGTGTTTTTTCAGTTTTGACGGGTGTGACTGGTGAGGTGTTGCAGAGATCAGTGGCTGGGTCCCAGCAGTTAACAATCTGTAAGAATGCTGTGGTTGGAAAGGATCAGGTGTAATATATCCAAGAAAAATCGGATATTACAAAGCTGTTTGGAAGTATGTATGGACTGTGAGGAGAAAGAGTGTATGGGGATATAAACAGGCAGAATATAACGTGGAATAATCTGACTTTAGAAGAATGAGCCATTAAAAGGCATTTAAAAAAAAACAAAATTCTAACAGGGCATCAGATCAGTCGATGTTCTCTCTGGCCATGCTCACAGCTATAATTAGTGGAGACATCTAAGAGAAAATGTCAAGGTATTAAGCTAGAAAATAAATTAAAATGTTGAAATTGAAACATAAATTTGTGGAAAGTAGAGAATCGAAGAGGTATCAAGGAAAGGGCAAAAGGATAGAATTAAAAGCTTTCTCTTTTTAGTTACATTTGTTTTTTACATTTTTATGTCTTAGGGTTAATATGGCAATATTTAAATTGCCTTTTTATCTTTAAAAGTCTTGCTTGCAGCATCAGTGGTTGAGCTGAAAGCTCTCGGGTGATGGGATGCAGTTATTTTCTAGTGGAATAAAATATTATACTCGGGTCCATTAATGTTGGAATTTATGCAGTGCTGGTTTTAATGATGTTAATGCTTCCCTGCCACTGTTTTCTCTTTGACCATGGGTGGATTGGTTTCCAGTAACAGTCTCCTGAATTGAAAGGTGGATTTAACATAACATTCTCGATAAGTGAATTGTGAATTGTGGTAAGCAGCTAGTGAGCAATATAAATTACTGAAGCCAGAACAACAAGGTAAGTAACAGATTCACTCATCCTCTCCCGCTGGAAAAGAAGAATCGGGTATTTTAAATATGAGATACTCAGCATCAATTCACTGGAGAATTTAAGGTCAATATTTAAATTAAGGGTAATTTAGATTTCGCTATCACATGGAACAGTTGAGGTGCCAAGCATAAGTGCAACAGCAATTGTATTTGCGTAGAATATTTAATGTTATAAAGCAATACAAGGTGGTTTAGTTTAGAGATACAGTATGGAAACAGGCCCTTCAGCCCACCGATTCTATACTGACCATCGATTATTTGTTCATACCATTTCTCTGTCGTCCTACTCACTCATCCATCATAACTTGATTGTGGACATAAATGGGATGAAAACAATTTATTTTGCATTTTTCTATTAACCAATATCCTGAGCACCCATTTACATTTTGCTATATCGTCAACTCTGCCTCCTTTTTGTGCAACAGAGAAAGGTAGAAGATTTTGTGAGGAGGAAAGAAAGCAAATTGAAAAATATTGTATGAATGCTTCTCGGTATCGCATTGGAACAATTATAATTTTATGGCTAAGCATTCCCACTGAAAGTTAACATACCTTTGGACAATGTATACATATTTCCATTAATTATTTTCCAAATTTGTAAAGTATATTCTAGTTAAATATGATAATCTCAATCATCTCCTTCTGTTAGAAAGTGGCTTGCTATATTTGAATAATCAGGCCATTTTCAGAACATTTTGTTGTAGCAGATGTGAATCGTTTCATTTCAATATCTTGTACATGTTTGATGCTTTTACTGGTTGTTGCTTTGAAATGAGGCCAGCATTTATAAAGTACGGGAGTGCTGAACATAAGAGGAGGACTTGCTCGGGTCCGATAGATCTTTGACCCACTTAGATGTGATTAGAAATCGCAAGTGTAGGGTGGGTTTGAAGTGTTGGATGCCTGTTAGGGCCCATCAGCAAGAAGATTTATGCAGTGCCTTTCACCTAGCAAAATCTTCAAAGATGCTTCACAGGAGAATTTTCAAACACTGAGCCATGCAAGGAGATATTAAGGGAGCGAAAAAAATTGTTAAGTATTAAGGGGCATCTTATTTGTAGTCCGCATTCACTGTAATTCAATACTAAATCAGTCCGCCTTCTTATCCTTTAAAAATATTCTCGAAATATTGGCCAAGACTTTAGTCCTTGTAACAGCTCACCATCAGTTTGCCATTGACCTCTCTGTCAAGCAAATTAGAAAGCTCTGTTTTAAAAGTAAAATATAAATGCAAGTTGCTATTTGTTGTCGTAAAATTATTGATCTCAGAGCTTGGGAAATAAGATTGGTGAAGGGCTGCTGTTCTTGCTAGGTATCATGTAAATCCTATCCGGAAGAGAATGCATCTGGTAAAGCATCTTATTGCCACTAGAGAGCGCTATTTAAACACAAATGATTTTGAAGTTGTGTTTCACCTGCAAGAATGGAGCCCGTCTCTGCTCTTTAATAAGTTCGCAGTTTGTGTTCAGGAAGATTAACTGAATATACCCTGACAATGTTATTGTTTATTGGAGAAACTATTCAGTGCGCGTTTCTGCTGATTTCATAAAGAACTGATATAGGTTCTACCTATTGATTTGTGGTTGTTATGTAATTAAGTATATATAAGGACACAGGCAAATAGAAGCAGGAATAACCCCTTTTTATCCTGCCCCGCCATTCATTTAGATCTGCTCCAGGCCTTATGTCCACTTCTGGGCCAATTCCCCATAGCCTTCATGCTCTGATCTTTCACAATGGTTAAATATCTATAACATTCTAGTGCCCACCACTTTCTGGGTGGAGAATTCCAGAATTCCACCTTCTGGGTTTTAAGAGTGCAACGTAGGTAACCCAGAATGAGAACAGGATCCAAGGTTTAAATTTATGAGGAGAGATTGTTATTTATATTTCAAAAAAGAAACTTTATTCAGATTATAAAATATAGACAAAACAAAATACAATGCAAAATTCTTAATACATTCTAAGTGTCTCCACATTCAGTGTTGCTAGAGTTATAGCTGGTAGTACTAGCACCTCACTTTTCTTTACACGTAGCACCATTGCAACTCATGTGCCACCCTTGGGTGATATACTTCCCCTTGTTGGAGGCGTGTCCCCACTGGAATCAGCCCCTCAATGTCTACCAACAAGGACCCTAGTCTATGATCTTCCCCCACAGAGCCTTGCCTAGAGCCTTGTACATCCCTCAGCACATACTCCCACAGCTCCAAATGGGCCAGCTGACCACGTTCAGTCAGGCAAAGAACATATTTCACCAAATTGATGTTCTTCCAGCAGCATTTGATGTCCGAATCCAAGTATTGTCCCTGGGACCGGTCCATAAATCAAAAAGTCCTGTTACACAACTGTTCAGGATAAATCGTGACAAGGACCCTTGCATTTTTCTCCAGATCATCTTTGTAAATCCCCCACTCTGCAAAGGGATGGGCAGATGAGATTATTTGGTGGGCTTCACTCTTCCAGAAGTCATCTGTTGCCGGCCTTCTGGCGTTTTTATGCCTCCATCCCCCCCCCCCCCCCCCCCCCCCCCCCCCCCCCACCTCTACTATCAATCTGGAGAAGGGTTCCAACCCAAAACGTCACCTATTCTTTTTCACCAGAGATGCTGCCTGACATGCTCAGCTACTCCAGCATTTTGTATCCATCTTTGGTGTAAGCCTGCATCTGCTGTTCATTCCTACACATTTTATCTAAACAAGCATTGTTTTCCAAGGAACTAAGAGCGAAAATTGTATAAACATTTCTGAACTCTAAGGGCAACATCCACTTGAAGTGGTCCTCCATTGGTGTGAGTTGTCAACAGGTTATTTGATGATGTTAAATCTGGCAATGATTACTTTCTGTTAACCTGATTATTACGGGTTTGAACCAGACTAGGAAAATAGAATCTGGTCACACATTGTACAGGATGTCTTTGAATGCCAGGATCAGGTCTATCCTTTTACATGAGATGAGGGGAGGGTTCAGTGAATTTCAGCACATTTTTGGAGATGTCAATTCTCTGATAATGCTTTATCCCTTAGATGGATTGAATACATTTTAAGCTCATTCGCAGAAGGAATCTGCCAGGGAGATGAGGGGAATGTGGAAGCTGAGAAAGAGGGGAAAAGAAAAGAAGAGAAAGCCAGGAAAAGGGAGAAAACTCAGCAACGAGGGAATTAGAAACTGGGCAGAAAAGGAAGCAGGAAAACTCTTCAGCATTATCACATCTTTGCTGTGGTGTAACAACTAGAACCACGTGCAGTAGCTGAAGTCTGACCAGTAGTTTAGGGATTTGGACAACTACTACAATACTGTGTAAGGCAGCATCTATGGAGAGAAGGAATGGGCGACGTTTCGGGTCAAGTGTGTTTAAATAGCGCTCTCTAGTGGCAAGAAGATGCTTTACCAGATGCATTCTCTTCCAGATTGGATTTACATGATACCTAGCAAGAACAGCAGCCCTTCACCAATCTTATTTCCCAAGCTCTGAGATCAATTATTTTACGACAACAAATAGCAACTTGCATTTATATTTTACTTTTAAAACAGAGCTTTCTAATTTGCTTGACAGAGAGGTCAATGGCAAACTGATGGTGAGCTGTTACAAGGACTAAAGTCTTGGCCAACATTTCGAGAATATTTTTAAAGGATAAGAAGGTGGACTGATTTAGTATTGAATTGCAGTGAATGCGGTCTACAAATAAGATGCCCCTTAATACTTAACTACTTAACAATTTTTTTCTCTCCCTTAATATCTCCTTGCATGGCTCAGTGTTTGAAAATTCTCCTGTGAAGCATCTTTGAAGATTTTGCTAGGTGAAAGGCACTGCATAAATCTTCTTGTTGAAGGACCCTAACAGGCATCCAACACTTCAAACCCACCCTACACTTGCAGATGCTGGTAACATCGAAGGTAGACACAAAATGGTGAAGTAACTCAGCGGGTGAGGCAGCATCTATGGAGAGAAGGAATGGGCGATGATTCGGGTCCAGACCCTTTGTCAGACTGAGCCTTCTTCAGACTGAAGAAGGGTCTCGACCCGAAACGTCGCCCATTCCTTCTCTCCATGGATGCTGCCTCACCCGCTGAGTTACTCCAGCATTTTGTGTCTATCATTCCAATACTCTTTGCCCTGAACAATATCCCATGTGCCTACTTCACTTCATTATTTATCTGTGCTGCTACCTTCAAGGATCTTTCTACTTGAATGCCAAGGTTACTCTGCTCTTCAATGTTCCTTAAGCCGTCGCCTTTCATGTGATGTCCCAAACCTTGTCATATCCTCAAAATGCAACACTGCCCATTTGTCCGGATTAAACTCCATCTGCCAGTTCTCTGCCCAATTCGCCAGCGCATCAATATCAGCTTGCAGCATAAGATGACCCTCCATACAGTCAACAACTCTTAAGTCATAGGAGCAGAAGTAAGCCATTCGATCCATCCACTCAACTCGACCATTCAACCACAGCCAATCTATCTAACTGCACCAGTCTTTGTGACATCTGCAAACTTACTGATCACCCTTTAAGGATAAGGGGGAATTCCTTTAGGACCGAGATGAGGAAAACATTTTTCACACAGAGAGTGGTGAGTCTGTGGAATTCTCTGCCACAGAAGGTAGTTGAGGCCAGTTCATTGGCTATATTTAAGAGGGAGTTAGATGTGGCCCTTGTGGCTGAAGGGATCAGGGGGTGTATAGAGAGAAGAAAGGTACAGGATACTGAGTTGGATGATCAGCCATGATCATATTGAATGGCGGTGCAGGCTCGAAGGGCCGAATGGCCTGCTCCTGCACCTATTTTCTATGTCTATGTTCCTATGCCTCCTACATCCGGATCCACATCATTCATGTTTATTAAAAACAGCAAGAATCCTAGCACTGATCCCTGTGGAACCCCACCAGTCAAAGGCATTCCATTTAAAAAAAACAGCCCTCGAACACCCCCTTCTGCCTTCTATTGCCAAGCCAGTTTTAGATCTAATTTCTCTACCTGCTCCACAGAGGTTCAAGAAGTCAGCTCAACTTGTTCTAGACGGCATTTAAGAATGGATAATAAATGTGGGCCTTGCCAAAATCCAGAGGATGGATTAAAGAGAGGACAGATGGAGCCTAGGCCGTTAGTCAAAATCGTAAAATAGTGAGCTGAAGGATCATTGGTGGACTGGTGAAGTGGGAGCTCAGAACTAATTACGTGAGTGGTGATACCAAGACAGGAAGGGCATGGGTTATATGATGAAGCCACAGTGATGACAAACTAGATGGGGGAATGCTTGTGGCTTACATGGTGAAGGCATTACTCTTGCTGACAACTGAACAATGTTGCACTCAATGGTTGCTGTGAACTGCAGCTAATACAATGAGTTCAGAGTGACGCTGATAATAAAATAATTCTGCCAGGATAACGATTTTCAAGTTCTGACCTTTAAAGAGATCCCCCATGATTGCAACCAGAAAATGAAATTACATGAAAATTTTCATTGTGTTCAGTCTTTTCCTCATCTCCCCTCCTGCTATTTCTGAATAACTTTAAACAGGGCGATCTACAGAGCTCTGTTGTAGACATCAAGAAAAGTTCACCATCTGCAGGAATTAAACATGCTATTTCATGACGTGTCTAATACCGTAATAATGAACTCTGTGGTGAAGCAGCGTCTCAACTTGCAGATTCAGCTGTTTGCAAAATGAAAAACGTTACCATAGCAAAAGGATTTGAGTACAGGAGCAGGGAGGTTCTACTGCAGTTGTACAGGGCCTTGGTGAGGCCACACCTGGAATATTGTGTACAATTTTGGTCTCCTAATCTGTGGAAAGACATTCTTGCCATAAAGGGAATACAGAGAAGGTTCACCAGACTGATTCCTGGGATGGCAGGACTTTCATATGAAGAAAGACTGGATAGACTCGGCTTGTACTCGCTAGAATTTAGAAGACTGAGGGGGGATCTTATAGAAACTTACAAAATTCTTAAGGGGTTGGACAGGCGAGATGCAGGAAGATTGTTCCCGATGTTGGGGAAGTCCAGAACACGGGGTCACAGTTTAAGGATAAGGGGGAAGTCTATTAGGACCGAGATGAGAAAAACATTTTTCACACAGAGAGTGGTGAATCTGTGGAATTCTCTGCCACAGAAGGTAGTTGAGGCCAGTTCATTGGCTATATTTAAGAGGGAGTTGGATGTGACCCTTGTGGCTAAAGGGATCAGGGGGTATGGAGAGAAGGCAGGTACAGGATACTGAGTTGGATGATCAGCCATGATCATATTATAACCATATAACAATTACAGCACGGAAACAGGCCCTCTCGGCCCTTCCAGTCTGTGCCCACCATTTGTTTTCCCCTAGTCCCATCTACCTGCACTCAGACCATACCCCTCCATTCCCTTCACGTCCATATAAAAAGTTTTTATAGATATGTGAAGAGAAAGAGGTTAGTTAAAACAAATGTAGGTCCCTTGCAGTCAGAAACAGGCGAGTTGATCATGGGGAACAAGGATATGGCGGACCAATTGAATAACTACTTTGGTTCCGTCTTCACTAAGGAAGACATAAATAATCTGCCGGAAATAGCAGGGGACTGTGGGTCAAAGGAGGAATTGAGTGAAATCCAGGTCAGTCGGGAAGTGGTGTTGGGTAAATTGAATAGATTAAAGGCCGATAAATCCCCAGGGCCAGATAGGCTGCATCCCAGAGTACTTAAGGAAGTAGCTCAGGAAATAGTGGATGCATTAGTGATAATCTTTCAAAACTCTTTAGATTCTGGAGTAGTTCCTGAGGATTGGCGGGTAGCAAATGTAACCCCTCTTTTTAAGAAGGGAGGGAGAGAGAAAACGGGGAATTACAGACCAGTTAGTCTAACATCGGTAGTGGGGAAACTGCTAGAGTCAGTTATTAAAGATGGGATAGCAGCACATTTGGAAAGTGGTGAAATCATTGGACAAAGTCAGCATGGATTTACGAAAGGTAAATCATGTCTGACGAATCTTGTGGAATTTTTCGAGGATGTAACTAGTAGCGTGGATAAGGGAGAACCAGTGGATGTGGTATATCTGGACTTCCAGAAGGCTTTCGACAAGGTCCCACATAAGAGATTAGTATACAAACTTAAAGCATACGGTATTAGGGGTTCAGTATTGATGTGGATAGAGAACTGGCTGGCAAACAGGAAGCAAAGAGTAGGAGTAAACGGGTCCTTTTCACAATGGCAGGCAGTGACTAGTGGGGTACCGCAGGGCTCAGTGCTGGGACCCCAGCTATTTACAATATATATTAATGATCTGGATGAGGGAATTGAAGGCAATATCTCCAAGTTTGCGGATGACACTAAGCTGGGGGGCAGTGTTCGCTGTGAGGAGGATGCTAGGAGACTGCAAGGTGACTTGGATAGGCTGGGTGAGTGGGCAAATGTTTGGCAGATGCAGTATAATGTGGATAAATGTGAGGTTATCCACTTTGGTGGCAAAAACAGGAAAGCAGACTATTATTTAAATGGTGGCCGATTAGGAAAAGGGGAGATGCAGCGAGACCTGGGTGTCATGGTACACCAGTCATTGAAAGTAGGCATGCAGGTGCAGCAGGCAGTGAAAAAAGCGAATGGTATGTTAGCTTTCATAGCAAAAGGATTTGAGAACAGGAGCAGGGAGGTTCTACTTCAGTTGTACAGGGTCTTGGTGAGACCACACCTGGAGTATTGCGTACAGTTTTGGTCTCCAAATCTGAGGAAGGACATTATTGCCATAGAGGGAGTGCAGAGAAGGTTCACCAGACTGAATCCTGGGATGTCAGGACTGTCTTATGAAGAAAGACTGGATAGACTCGGTTTATACTCTCTGGAATTTAGGAGATTGAGAGGGGATCTTATAGAAACTTACAAAATTCTTAAGGGGTTGGACAGGCTAGATGCAGGAAGATTGTTCCCGATGTTGGGGAAGTCCAGGACAAGGGGTCACAGCTTAAGGATAAGGGGGAAATCCTTTAAGACCGAGATGAGAAAGACTTTTTTCACACAGAGAGTGGTGAGTCTCTGGAACTCGCTGCCACAGAGGGTAGTTGAGGCCAGTTCATTGGCTATATTTAAGAGTGAGTTGGATGTGGCCCTTGTGGCTAAGGGGATCAGAGGGTATGGAGAGAAGGCAGGTACGGGATACTGAGTTGGATGATCAGCCATGATCATATTGAATGGCGGTGCAGGCTCGAAGGGCTGAATGGCCTACTCCTGCACCTAATTTCTATGTTTCTATACCTATCCACTTTACTTTTAAATGTTAAAATCGATCCTGCCTCCACCACTTCTGCCGGTAAGCTCATTCCACACAGCCACCACCCTCTGAGTAAAGAGGTTCCCCCTCACGTTACCCCTAAACTTCTGTCCCATAATTCTCATGTCATGCCCTCTTGTTTGAGTCTTCCCTACCCTCAATGGGAAAAGCTTGTCCACGTCAACTCTGTCTATCCCTTTCATCATTTTAAAGACCTCAATCAAGTCCCCCCTTAACCTTCTGCACTCCAAAGAATAAAGACCTAACTTGTTCAACCTTTCTCTGTAACATAGTTGCTGGAACCCTGGCAACATTCTAGTAAATCTCCTCTGTACTCTCTCTATTTTGTTGACATCCTTCCTATAATTAGGCGACCAAAATTGTACACCATACTCCAGAATTGGTCTTACCAATGCCTTGTACAATTTTAACATTACTTCCCTACTCCTATATTCAATGTTCTGATTTATAAAGGCCAGCACACCAAAGGCTTTCTTTACCACCCTATCTACATGCGATTCCACCTTCAGGCAACTATGCAGTTATTCCTAGATCCCTCTGTTCCACAGCATTCCTCAATTCCCTACCATTTACCATGTACGTCCTATTTTGATTTGTCCTGCCAAGATGTAGCACTTCACACTTATCAGCATTAAACTCCATCTGCCATCTTTCAGCCCACTTTTCCAAATGGCCCAAATCTCTCTGTAGACTTTGAAAATCTACTTCATTATCCACAACACCACCTATCTTAGTATCATCTGCATACTTACTTATCCAATTTTCCACCCCATCATCTAGATCATTGATGTACATGACAAACAACAGTGGACCCAACACAGATCCCTGAGGCACCACACTGGTCACCGGCTTCCAACCTGACAAACAGCCATCCACCATTACTCTCTGACATCTCCCATTCAGCCACTGTTGAATCCATCTTGCTACTCCGCCATTAACACCCAAAGATTAAACCTTCTTAACCAACCTTCCATGGGGAACCTTGTCAAAGGCCTTACTGAAATCCATATGGATAACATCCACTGCTTTACCCTCATCAATTTCCCTAGTTACCGCTTCAAAAAATTCAAGAAGGTCTGTCAAACATGACCTTCCAGGCACAAATCCATGTTGACTGTTCCTGATCAGACCCTGTTTATCCAGATGCTTATATTATATTATCTCTAAGTATCCTTTCCATTAATTTGCCCACCACTGACGTCAAACTAATAGGTCTATAATTGCTAGGTTTATTCTTTGAACCCTTTTTAAACAATGGGACAGCATGCGCAGTACGCCAATCCTCCGGCACTATTCCCGTTTCTAATGACATTTGAAATATTTCAATCATAGCTCCTGCTATTTCTACACTAACTTCCCTCAATGTCCTAGGGAATATCCTGTCAGGACCTGGAGATTTATCCACTTTTATATTTTTCAAAAGTGTCAGTACTTCCTCCTCTTTGAATCTCATAATTTCCATAGATACTCTACTTTTTTCCCTTACCTCACAGAGTTCAATATCCTTCTCCTTGTGAATACCGAAGAAAAGAAATTGTTCAATATCTCCCCCATCTCTTTTGGCTCTGCAGATAGCTGTCCATTCTGGTTCTCTAATGGTCCAATTTTATCCCTCGTTATCCTTTTGCTATTAATATAGCTGTATAAACCCTTTGGATTTACTTTCACCTTTCTTGCCAAAGCAACCTCATATCTTCTTTAGCCTTCCTAATTTCTTTCTTAAGATTCTTTTTACATTCTTTATACTCCTCTAGCACCTCATTTACTCCATGCCTCCTATAATTTACGTAGATATCTCTCTTTTTTCGAAACAAGTGTCCAATTTCCCCTGAAAACCATGGCTCTTTCCAATTTTTACTATTTCCTTTCAACCTAACAGGGACATAAAGATTCTGTACTCTTACAATTTCCCCTTTAAATGTCCTCCATTTCTCTTCTACATCCTTCCCATGAAACAAAGTGTCCCAATTCACTCCTTTAAAATCCTTACGCATTCCCTCAAAGTTAGCCTTTCTCCAATCAAAAATCTCCACCCTAGGTCCAGTTCTGACTCTCTCCATAATTATATTGAAACTAATGGTATTGTGATCACTGGTCCCGAAGTGCTCACCAACGCATACCTCCGTCACCTGACCTGCCTCATTTCCTAACAGGAGGTCCAGCACTGCCCCTTCTCTGGTCGATACCTCTATGTACTGCTGCAAAAAACTATCCTGCACACATTTTACAAACTCCAAACCATCCAGCCCATTTACAGAATGTGTTTCCCAGTCTATTTTTGGAAAATTGAAATCTCCCACAATCACTACCTTGTGCTTACTTCTAATATCTGCTATCTTCTTACATATTTGCTCTTCCAATTCTCGCTCCCCATTTGGCGGTCTATAGTACACCCCTAAAAGTGTTGCTACACCGTTCCCACTTCTCAGTTCCACCCAAATAGCCTCCCTAGACGAGCCCTCTAATCTATCCTGCCAAAGCACTGCTGTAATATCTTCTCTGACAAGCAATGCAACACCTCCCCCTCTGGTCCCTCCAATTCTATCACACCTGAAGCAACGAAATCCTGGAATATTTAGTTTCCAATCACAGCCCTCCTGCAACCATGTTTCACTGATTGCCACAACATCATATTTCCAGGTGTCAATCCAGGCTCTAAGTTCATCCACCTTACTTTCAATGCTCCTAGCATTAAAATATACACATTTTAGAAACCCATCCCTTATTCCCTGTCTATTATCTTTTCCATCTTTCTTGCCTACATTTTGGGTCCGAGTGCTTCCCTTCTCTGCCTCTTGCCCCACACCCTGACCCCTAGCCCCCTCTACCCAAGTCCCTCCCCCCAGCCTTTCTAGTTTAAAGTCTCCCCAGTAGCCTTTGCAAATCTCCCTGCCAGGATATTGGTCCCCCTCGGGTTCAAGTGCAACCCGTCCTTTCTGTACAGATCATGCCTTCCCCAAAAGAGGTCCCAGTGATCAAGAAACTTGAATCCCTGCCCACTGCACCAGTCCCTCAGCCACGCATTTATCCTCCACCTCATTTCATTCCTACTCTCACTGTCACGTGGCACAGGCAGTAATCCTGAAATCGTTACCCTTTTGGTCCTTCTCCTTAACCTTCCTCCCAACTCCCTAAATTCTCCCTTCAGGACCTCGTCACTTTTTCTGCCTATGTCATTGGTACCTATGTGTACCACAACATCAGGCTCCTCTCCCTCCCTTATCAGAATCTTTTGTACACGTTCTGACACATGCGAGACCCTGGCACCAGGGAAGCAAACTACCATCCGGGTTTCCCGACTGCGTGCACAGAATCGCCTATCCGACCCCCTAACTATAGAGTCCCCTATTACAATTGCCCTCCTCTTTTTGCTACCCTTCTGAGCATCAGGGCCGGTCTGTGCCGGAGGCCCGGCCGCTGTTGCTGCCCCCAGCTAGGCTGTCCCCTCCAATCGTACTCAAACCCGAGTACCTATTTTCCAGGTGTACGGTCACAGGGGTACTCTCTAGCCCCTGCCTCTGCCCCTGCCTCTGCCCCTTGCCCTTCCTAACTGTGACCCACTTGTCTGCCTCCTGTGGTCTGGGAGTGACTACCTCCCTGTAGCTCCTCTCTATTACCTCCTCACTCTCCCTGACCAGACGGAGGTCATCGAGCTGCTGCTCCAGGTTCCTAACACAGTCCTTTAGGAGCCTCATCTCGACACACCTGGCGCAGATGTGGACGTCTGGAGGGCTATCAGATTCCCTGACCTCCCACATCTGACATCCAGAACAGTACACTGCCCTGGCCTTCATACTCCCCCCTTACACAGGATACAATAGCAACACAATACAAAGTACACAACAAACTGCTGGAATCTGACTGCCAATCAGCTGTTTACCCTGGTCCACTTCCCACCAATCAGCTGCTTACCCTAGTCCACTTCCCACCAATCAGCTGCTTACCCTAGTCCACTTCCCACCAATCAGCGGCTTCCTCAAAAAAACCCACTTCTCCAAATGGAACGTTATGGATTTCGGGAAAAACAAGCCCCGCGCTGGATTTTAAACCTTACCGGTCGGGTGTCGCTCCTCCCACTCCTTCTCTTCCAACGGCTCCTGTGGGCCTTGAATGGCGGTGCAGGCTCAAAGGGCCGAATGGCCTACTCCTGCACCTATTTTCTATGTTTCTATGTTACATAACAAGTAGCTGTTCAATGAAGCTGTTGGATGCACGAGTCTCTGTTGCTTGTGTCCACACTGTTAGGAAATTACCAGCTAAAACCTCGCTTCTCCCCTGGGCTGCTCTCATGGATTATGATTCTCACGGCAATCAGAGCATTGCAGCTGGGCACAATGGCTTGCATGTAATCAGGAGAACTGGTACTGCTCAATATATGCCAGAAAGAATAGCATCTAGGGATAAGACAAATGGTGTGTATTTCATATTCAACCACTGAAAAAGCCATTCATACTCTGTCTTCCCCTTTGCTCTATAGTTTTCAAACTCTTGAGTTTGACTTGTTTGTATTTATATATGGCATATCTGAACTGTTTGGATAGTCTACACAACAAAACATTGTGCTGTACTGTGGCTATAATGCCCCTGAACGTAGACCTAAACCATATTGCTCACCAGCCTCACCCCCTCCTCCTTCTTACAACATTAAAGACAGAAGTCAGTTGTGGAAGGATGGGAAGATATATCTCAAATGGGAGGCATCTCAGCTCAACATGTCTAGCCTGCAGCTTCAAAGCAATCCAATTAGACTCAGACTCTTGCTCATTCCCTAAAGTTATGGAAATGTTTCCATTTCATGTTTTTCATCAAATGTTTATATTTTTATTCAAGTCAAGTACATTTTCCATCTGAGCAGTAGATTCTTTTACCAGTTGCTTGGAACCTACAGTTTCTCTACTTCCTTCAAAATTTTGAATGACCTTTTCAAACCCCTCTCCTTTACTTTGCACAGTTTCTTCTGTCTATGGCCTTTGATATAATTCCCATAAACACCTCCTGTCAGTTCTTTAAGGATTTGGTATCCTTTCCAATGCTCAATGTTCAGAATTGTGTGCAGTAATCCCGCTGGGCATGAGCAGTCTAGTGTTGTAGTCTAGTTTTTTTTTTTAAGCGTTTGCCCTGTTTATAAAACCACATGAAGTCCTCCCAATGTCTTAAGGAGCACCTCAAATGAGCCCTGCCACCTTCCTCAAGAATAATTAAAGGCATAGATAGAGTGGATGTGGAAAGGATGTTTCCACTGGTGGGAGAGTCTAGGCCCAGAGGTCATAACCTCAGAATTAAAGGGTGCGCTTTTAGAAAGGAGGTGAGGAGGATCGTCTTTAGTCAGAGGGCAGTTAATCTGTGAAACTCATTACCACAGAGGACTGTGGAGGCCAAGTCAGTGGATATTTTTAAGGCAGAGATGACAAAGTCTTGATTAGAATGGGTGTCAAGGGTTATGGGGAGAAGGCAGGAAAGTGGGGTTAGGAGACAGAGATCAGCCATGATTGAATGGCAGAGTAGACTTGATGGGCTTAATTCTACTCCTATAACGTGAACTTCCATGACTTGTGAACATAAAACCTCATCCGGGTCTTTGGATGCCTTTCAACTCATGGTATTGTGGTCGTTCTGTGTTTGTACTATCTCCCCTCTGGAGACATTCCTCCCCCCAACACCATTACTTATTCACCGTAACACGGACAAATCTCCAATTGTGATCATCCTGCATTCAATCGCCTTTTGTCTCGCCAAAATCAAGGAAGATGGTGCCTCAATCGGCATCAGATTCCACTCACACCCTCGGGGACAAACTCCCACCTCTAAACTACCTACGTCTGAAATAAAAGCACACTAGAAACACCCAGCGGTTCAGACAGCATCTATGGAACAAGAAATAGACTTAAGGTTTATGGTCTGAGAATTCTGTCAGGGTCCTTGCCTTCACAGGCTCCTTAATAGATGGCAGATTACCTTATCCACTTATATTCTGCTTCAACATCTTGTTCCGATGAATGTCTCAAATCTGAATGTTTAAGTATTTTTCTTTGGTGCTGCCTGACCTATGAAGTATTGCCGTCATCATCTGTTTTTATTTTCTATGTTGATGAGGACAGATTGTCACTATGGTTTTTTTTGTCAGTACATCTGGAAACCACGCTTTAGGAGCATCTGCCCAAAATAAGCCTTTCCGACACTTGACACAATTCAAGTGAAGATCATAAATCTGATCTCCACCGTCTCGGGTCTGAATTGGACAAGACTGGAAAATATAGAGACCTTTGTCTTGGGAAGGAAGATTTGGGAGCTAATTTTAATGATTTCTGATGAATAAGCAATTCAGAAAAGTAACACTGTAAAGTTTACATCAGATTAACAACGTTTAATACAAAGGGACACTAAATCAGGTCAATAGCAACTAAAGAATATTAGGAACTTTTTTTTTCCAATACAGCAAAATAAATATATGGCATGCAGTCTTAATATTGGTTATTAACCTTGGAATTATTTCCGAAAAAAAGCAAGCTATGTCTGGTTTGTTTCAGAATGAGAGAAGAAAGGTGAATTAATGAGTGTATTCAGTGTTAAATAATTTCCAGGCAAGTGTACCATTTTCCTTCAACTTTGTTAGGGCTGAAAGAAATATGTTTAAAGCTATACTGAAATATCCGTAACTCCCTGGTCAATTCATCCCTTTCCACCCAAACCACCCCCTCCCCTGGTACTTTCCATTGCAACCGCAGGAAATGCTACACTTGTCGCTTTACCTCCCCCCTCGACTCCATCCAAGGACCTAAGCAGTCGTTCCAGGTGAGGCAGAGGTTCACCTCCTCCAACCTCATCTACTGCATCCGTTGTTCCAGGTGTCAACTGCTCTACATCGGTGAGACCAAGTGCAGGCTTAGTGATCGCTTCGCCCAACACCTCTGCTCAGTTCGCAATAACCAACCTGATCTCCCAGTGGCTCAGCACTTCAACTCCCCCTCCCATTCCGAATCCAACCTTTCTGTCCTGGGCCTCCTCCACGGCTAGAGCGAGTCCCACCAAAAATTGGAGGAGCAGCACCTCATATTTCACTTGGGTAGTTTATACCCCAGCGGTATGAACATTGACTTCTCCAATTTCAGGTAGTCCTTGCTTTCTCCCTCCTTCCCCTCCCCTACCCAGTTCTCCCATAGCCTACTGCTTCCGCCTCTTCCTTTCTTTTTCCCACCCCCCCCCCACATCAGTCTGAAGAAGGGTCTCGACCCGAAACGTCGTCTATTCCTTCGCTCCATAGATGCTGCCTCACCCGCTGAGTTTCTCCAGCATTTTTGTCTACCTCTAAAATATACAGTGATCATCTGTAGATTTAGTGGCTCTGCATTTATAGGAAAGAAAATTGACACTCTTAACAGAAGGTCTGATAAAATGTTTATACAAGTGACTGCAGATGCTGGAATCTTGATTAAAAAAACATACTGCTGGAGGAAAGTCCCAACCCGAAATGTTGTCGTATGTTCCCCTCCGCAGATGTTGTCTGACCAGCTGAGTTCTTCCAGTAGTTTGTCTGATAAGATGTTCTTGTTTGGACCATGTTGATTACTTACCTTTGTAACACAATACTGTCCTTAATAACAAATGCTCTCCTTCCCCAGAACCTTACCAACTGTGCCTGCGTCAACACTGGGTTCATCCAGAATGCCACAGCTGTGCCAGGACAATGTCCCAGGACAAATTGTGAATACGCTTTCCCTGCATTTTTTGCCGTTGTTTGTGTGGGCAGTTTGCTGGGTGCAATGGCACAGACACCCTCCGTCATGATTCTTATCAGGTGTGTGAGATTTTAAGCAGTTTAGTCTTTGCTCTGTTGCAATATATAATTTTTAACGTGCTGGATTTGTCGCCCCTGCTTTAATCAATGAAACTGTAAGTCCCTGTTAGACACAAAAAGCTGGAGTCGCGGGTCAGGCAACATCTCTGGAGAAAAGAAATAGGTGATGTTTCGGTTCGAGACCCATCTTCAGTCTTTCTCCAGAGATGCTGCCTGACCCGTTGAGTTACTCCAGCTTTTGGTGTCCATCTCGGTTTAAACCAGCATCTGCAGTTCCTTCCGACACTATATGTCCTGTTATCAATGCCCGGGTTATTTCTCCCTGGATAAATGCTGTTCCTGCCTGTTTCAGATCATGTCCCTGGCAGTTCAGCAGGTCTACTGAGAAAGATTGCTGGCACACATAGATTTGAATCTCCATAGCATCTCACAGCCCCCCCCCCCCCCCCCCCCCCCCCCCCCCCCCCCCTTTGTTAAATGCCTGGTGAATGGCAAAGAAGCATGGGGATAAAAAGAGGATAAGGCAGGGGAGGAGATTATGGGAAGGCAAGGAAGGAGATTAGGGAAAAGCATGTGGGAGTTGTAATGGGAAGGTTGAGCAGATAGGGAATTGTTGGGAATGGAGATGGAAGACAGGATGAAGGTCAAAAAGGGGAAAAGTGATCATAACTAAGAAGACGCGTATATCGCAGTGCAAAAAGGTGTTTGGGAGCAATAGGGGATCAGGGAGAAGATACAAAGTCAAGGGACAAGTTGTATGTAGAATTGAAGACGAGAGAGGACTGGAGGTCCGAGGGTGGAGAACATTGGAGTTGGGCGAGAGTGAAGAGATGTGAAGGGTACATAAATATCACATCTAGCTCACTATTCAAACTACAAACCGCACACCCAGCATCTTACACTATTTACCCGAGTGTTGTTCATTTGGACAGTGATGACAATCGATCCAAACAGTTTAGTTTAGTTCAGAGATACAGCGAGGAAACAGGCACTTCCGCTCACAAAGTCCTCATCACACTAACACTAACCTACACACTAGAGCAAGCCAATTAACCTCCAAGCCTGTACGTCTTTGGTGTGGGAGGAAACCGGAGCTCCTGAAGAAAACCCACGCAGGTCACGGGGAGAACGTACAAACTCCGTACAAACAGCACACGTAGTCAAGTTCGAACCCGGGCCTCTGGCGTTGTAAGGCAGCAATTCTACCGCCACCGTGCCACCTGTTGATGTATTACTTATAAATCGTGTAAGAATTGATCCAGAAATGCAAAAGCATGTTTGCTTTTGTTTGTGACTGTCATTTATTTCAGTAATATAAATATACGATGCTGGAACGTTTTGTGTTACTGCAAGGGGGAAAGCCTTTATTTCTCATCCTGAACATTTGTTGCTCTCTCACACTGTTTGTCCCTGGACCCAGTTTGAAAAATACAGCTACCCTTGCTGTAGACATTATTATCTGAACATTAGATTTCACTATTTTTTAGTAGGCATGCTCTGTCTAGCTCCAATTGTCCAATTCAAGAACCTTTAAAAAAAAGACAAAACTGGGGAAATTTACCAATGTGAGAATTGTTAAGATATTTTACACACTGACTGCAGTGATCCTTGTACTAGCTGCTTACAGAGATCTCAGCCTCTGCATCCTTGTCACCAAGAGTCATGGAAAGCAAGTCACAAACTTAAGTAGGTCTCTCCATGGCAATCAGAGTACAACTGCATTTACACTGGAGAGAACACCTGTCTGTAGTATGTGTCTGCATTTCTCCCCACGTGCTCTCTGCAGTATGTGGGGAGAAAACTCAGGCAGGCACACAGTGACAGCTCCGTGTCTCCATGGTGTTCCTTCAATTTGCATCACCTCGCTGTAGGATTTTGCTTTTTAGTTTTACCGGGAGTTGGAAATGCTGCAGTTTGCTCTTTATTGCTCCAGTTTCTGTCTTTCTCTTGGCAAGGTAAAGATAGGTGCTGCACACATTTCTGACATGATCACATTTGGAATGACATTAGGAAATTACAAACTGCTCTAAGTGAACAGAGGTCGAAGTTCCCAATGGAACTGGGTGCCATCACATTTAAATATGGGGAAGTTAGCTGTTATGTATGATCAGAATATTAAAAATTATACTTACCATCTCTTATGGATAAGCAGTCAACAGAATTTGAGAAAACATTTACACCCAATAACATGAACATTTCAGAAAGCAGTTTAATGAAAGATCAGACAGGATTTATGCATTTTAATTATTGAGTTTCTCTAAAAAATAGTAAGATGCAGAAACAAATGCTCCATAGCTAGAACCAAACCTACAGTAAAATATTAACTTCACAGAGTTTACTCACAAATGTTCACTGCAGTCTTGGTTAATTTATTTCAAATTAAAAGCAGAAACTTTCGAAAAACCTTTTGTCGCAATTGGTCACAGTGAACACGTTTTAAACAAATACAGAAGTGGGGAAAGATGGCAGGAAAAGAAAGAACATAATAGGAAGATTGTAAGAGGTGGAAGTAAATGGCGAAAGAGACAATAATGCAAGACAATGTGAATGGTAATGGTACACGATAAAAACAAAAGGTGGCCATGAAAGTTGGAAAAGCAAAATGTAATCAAAAGCAGCTGATAGATACGGTCAAGTCATTGGTTTCTCTCTCGATTGTTGAACTCAATAAAGTTGAGTTCGGAGACCGAACTGATATTTGAGCTACAATTAAGAACATAATACTGTGCAGTGCAGGACCAGGCCCTTTAGTCCACGATGTTAGTGCTGAACATGTTGACAGGTTAAATCAATCTCCTTTCTCCGCACATTTTGGTTTATTATTGTCACATGTACTGAGGTACAGTGACAAGCAATGTTTTAGCATCCTATCCAAAGAGATCAGATAGACCATACTTAGATACAAACCGTTCAAACTCAAGTGCAATTGGGCCGCACGGTGGCGCAGCGGTTGAGTTGCTGCCTAAAAGGCCTGTCCCACTTGGCGATTTTTTCAGTGACGACTGGCATCATTGACTAACGTATATCAGGTCACCAAAAAATACGCGGCGCGATGACGTATGACGCGCAGTGTTCTTTCAAGTGTCGCAACATTTTTTTAAATATCGCCACTGGATTTTGAAACGTTCAAAATCTTTTGGCGACACTGATATGACGCCGGCAGTTGCCGAAGAAAAATCGGCAAGTGGGACAGCCCCTTCACAGCGCTTGCAGCCCTGGTTCGATCCTGACTACGGGCGCTGTATGTACGGAGTTTATACGTTCTCCCTGTGACCACGTGGGTTTTCTCCGAGATCTTCGGTTTCCTCCCACACTCCAAATATGCACAGGTAAGTAGGTTAATTGGCTTGGTATAAGTGTCAATTGTCCAAGGATAGTGTTAATGTGCGGGGAGCGCTGGTCGGCACGGACTTGGTGGGCCGAAGGGCTTGTTTCCGCGCTGCATCTCTAAACTGCACTAAACGACAATTTCGAGCAATGGGGAAGATACAGAGTGCAGAATATAGTTCTCAGCATTATACCACTTCAGTTTCTTAGAAAAAGTCCAATGTGGTCAGGGTGAATCAAACAGTGCCATTCCCCGCCTATCCATGTGCCTATGTAAAAGTCTCTTAAATGTATCTGTAGTATCTGCGTCCACCATCACCCCTCGCTGTGCATCTCAGGCACCCACAACTATCCATGTAAAAAATTAGCCCTGCTGCTCACCTTATTTCACCACTCTCACTTTAAAGCACTGGCCTCTAGTCTTTGACATTTTCACCCTAGCAGAAAGGTCCGGATTGTTTACTTTTTGCATCTTATTGAAAACCTAGTCAAAGTCAGACAATTTTTGAACAGGATAATCGGTTTGCTCAGCTGTGTGCTGCTCCATTGCAAATCTCATGTGCAGTGTAAACTTTACACAATCAGCTCCACTAGGTCCTCTTGTAATGTCCATGCGATTTTCCTTTTCTTTACATTAGCAGCAAGCTGCAATGTGGTTTGTTTCCTCTGGTTGCCATTTGCTTGAAATAGATGAACCAAGCAATATCTCAGAAAAGATCTCAGAAAAGACAGAATACATTTAGTTAGTCTGAATATCTTCTGGAGTGGAAGATTCTACATCACTCACATGTGATCGGGTTTTACATGGAGACAATATTGGCGCTGTTGTCTGGTAGATATTTATTGGTCTTTCTCTCCACAGATCTGTAAACCCGGAATACAAATCATATGCTCTTGGTGTCCAATTTTTAATGCTCAGATTACTTGGTAAGTGGTTTCATTCAGTTGTTCGGTGATTTATTGTTACATTTTAGTTTGCTCCTATTCATCTGAAGGTTGTCATAATGTTGCCAAAATATCCTTTGTCATAATTTAAATGGTAATGTGATCATTTTTGTATCAGTCTGACGCCTGAAATATGGTACCAGCGCCAAAGTGACAGACTTGTTGGCTAAATATGTAAAGCAACATAATTTAGTGACTGATAAATAAGTAATATTGTAAAAAAGGTATCACGTGCCTGATCAGCATATTGAGAAGGGCTAACTCCTTTTCATATGCCTGTTGGGAACTAAATGTTGCTGAGTCCATTATAACTGGAATCATGTCACAGCCACCCTAGGATGCATGAAAATAACCCCTAAAATATGAGTTTTTTCTCCTTGGTTTATTGTGTAAAAAACTACATTGAGGTCCAGTTTCTTCTCAAGAGTTGCACGCCCCCAGTATAGTCTTCAGGATGTTATTGGACAGTGTACACATATATGGTACTGAAGCCAGGAGGACTCTAAACTTGTTCATTACAATTGGTTCACTCCTTTATTCCCTTTGTCCTGTGTCTGTAGCCTGTGGACAGCTTGATTGTAATCATGCATAGTCTTTCCACTGACTGAATAGCACGCTCTTCAGTGAAAAAGCTTTTCACTCTAATCTGGTTCTCGTGTCAATAAACTAAACTAAACTTATATCATCCAATAACCAGTCGCATCATATACTATTTTCATTTAATACATTTATTTGATATATCTGTTTAAAAGTGAAATTTAGTGCTGGTTTTAAAGTTGGATAATCCCTCAGAGTTTCCATTCAGGTCAGTTCATGTGCTTTGGAGATGCAGAACTGAGAGGCACTAAAACCCCACCTGCCCCTTCTACCACCTCTGGGAGGTTATGGTATTAACACACCATGTCTACACACCAAGTCTGCACACCAGGTCTACACACCAACTCTACACACCAAGTCTACACACCAAGTTCTCATCTTGCAAAGTGAACAGCAATCAAAGTTAATGCACTGGACTGGAAAGAGCAAAGATTCAGCAGAATGGAATAGTTCAGGCTGACTTAACTTTAGAGAAAAAATAATAAACAGATTGTCTGATTTGTCTGATCATCAGTAAAAAAGATGCATGAGTTTGTCAAAAAAATAAAGACTTATATTTATGCAGTACCTTTCAGAATGTCTGAAGGTACTTCATAACTAATTGCTTTTAAAATGTAGATGTTTGGATCAAAAACAATGTTTCTGCAAGAGGAAAAGAGATGAACTATCAATCTGACGATAACTAAAACATAAAAAAGTGTACGCTCATGATATTAGGGCTAACGGAACTCGTGACAAATATTAAATGTCCAGAGCAGAGGTGAAGAGGAAGATTAAAATGACCAAAAGCAATTCGAAATAAGGTAACAAATCAAAGAAAATAGTAAAGATTTCAAAAAACAGATACCATTCAGAACTATTCAGAGACAAAGAAATAGCAAATCTATAAAACACTTAAAATGTTTAGCTTGTTTTACACAGGTAGAAATTAAACCTACTGTGTGCAGTAGGTATTACTTAGTGAAAAGGTGATTGCCGTCAAAACCATTTCCACAAGAAGACCTGTTAGCTCAACCTAGGTGACCTTCTGTGTAAGTATCTTCAGTGCAGCCATGATACTCTTGCAACAATTTTGTAACCCAGCCAGTTTATCTCCCATCCACTAAAAGTAAGATAAATGAAACCCTTCCCTTTCAGTATCAAAAACAAAGTAATGGAAAAAAACCCATAATTGTGATACGAGAAAAACTACTAGTTAATGAAAATGCTCGTTTTAGATTCCATTTTAATCTCTCTGCTCCAATAATGGACAGTGCACTGATACACAGATGGATGAAAAGCTGATTGTCAGAGGATGTATGGAGCTAGCAGGAACTAAACCTGAATATTGTATCATTAAGCCTTTGAAAAGCTGCTCAATTTCAATCAATGGAAAAGACCTTCAGTAGTTGGAGTAATACCTGAAACTAAATAAGATAGTTAAAACTACTGAAGGCAGTCATGACAGCCTCAGAATATCATTGCAGAGTGTTTGGTCCAAACATATTTTGCTGCTTTAGTAAAAGCAAATTTCTGACTAAAATTGGGGGTGGCTGTGGACAATTCTGCAAGATTCAGCTCCACTTACAATTCCCCCATGAAATAGTGACCACAATCAAGATCTTGACAATACCCACAATGTCTAGAGGCAAGACACACTTCTGCCATGCAGATTTCAGACAATCAACATATCTGGCAAGAAGAGGCCACGATTCCATCCCGGATCTTATCTTCCATGTCCCGACCTGAAGCATTTCCCGTCCATTACTTCCACAGGTGCTGCCTGACCCGCCGAGTTCTTCCAGTACTTTGTGTTTTGACCACAATCCATTCTGTCACCATCAACCACTAGAAGTCACAGTTAACGAACCACGATCTTGAATGTTTCAATTGTCATCGAACTCACTGCCTTTGGAAAGAGAATTCCAAGGGTTCCATGGCCCTTGTGTGCAAAATCACTACGCAATTTCACTCTTGAACAACCAAGGTTTAAGTGTTCCTCTGGATTTCCCCCCCATCAAAGGAATAGATTATCTGGGCACCTTCTCAAATCCCTTCATCATATTCAGTCATGAGTAGGTCTCCCGTCAACCATGTAAACATATGGAAATAAAAAACAGTCTGAAGAAGGGTCTCATAGAAACATAGAAACATAGAAATTAGGTGCAGGAGTAGGCCATTCAGCCCTTCGAGCCTGCACCGCCATTCAATATGATCATGGCTGATCATCCAACTCAGTATCCCGTACCTGCCTTCTCTCCATACCCTCTGATCCCCTTAGCCACAAGGGCCACATCCAACTCACTCTTAAATATAGCCAATGAACTGGCCTCAACTACCCTCTGTGGCAGAGAGTTCCAGAGACTAAACGTCTCTGAAACCCGAAACGTCGCCTATCTCCCTCGCTCCTGAGATGCTGCTGCACCCGCTGAGTTTCTCCAGCCTTTTGTGTACCCTCGATTCTCCAGCATCTGCAGTTCCTTCTTTAACAACATGCGTTTTAAATCTGTTTCATAATTCTTCTCTGAATCTTCGCTATTGCATCCTGACATATCTTTCTTAAGATTCTCTGGAATGGCAGATTAAAACTATTAACAAAACATGTTTTGATTATTTTCACTGGATTGGAATGGTAACCCCACATGGTACCCCCTAGGATGGCAAGTTATAACCTTTGGAACGAATCAAATGGTGTAGCCACCAAAGAGTAAAATATGACTCAAATCTGGTAATGAAATTCAGCCATGTTTCAGTCAGACACAGTGAATAATGTTTAATACTTTCGAGCATCAGTGGTTTTGTAAAATTGAAAAGGCTGTGATATTAATGTCTGTCAGTTTTGGATGTATTTGCAGTTTATTATTTTTACAGTCATTACAGCTGCAGCGACCCCAACCTAATGCCAGGACTTCAATTCAATGCAGACAGAATCAAGCAGGATTTTGTCCATTCACCACTTAAACGCAGGCCAACCACTTAAGCAGATGTAAACGAGGCAAAACAGATTGGACACGAGATTTAAAAAACTATTAACGTAACCAATGCTCAGCACTGCCCCATGAATACCTGACAAAACCCTGGGGGTTTCACTATCTGAACAAGATAACATTGTATTTTAAATTGATGTAATCTTGTTAGTTGCATCATGCACATATGCTATTGAAATGAGGTTGAGGTTGAAATGTTTTTAAATGTACTACATTAAGTACGTAACTGAACATGTTACATACTCACAACAGTGGAGTACTGTTGTGTCGAGAATGAGCCCAGAGCTCCTTGAAAATTGCTACCTGGTTAGTTCACAAGGCACTTAAAGCCCATTGTGCCTGCTAATGCTGGCACAGCCTCTGGTGGACAATAGTTACCTTGCTGAGGGTACACAAAAAGCTGGAGAAACTCAGCGGGTGCAGCAGCATCTAAAGAGCGAAGGAGATAGGCGACGTTTCGGGTCGAGACCCTTCTTCAGACTGGTCAGGGATCAGGGAAACGAGAGATATACCTTGCTGAAACTGGCAGATTACAGATTTGTTTATATCAATGAATTTCCTTGTTCACATGAAGCTCACAGAGTGAACTGTGTGCATGAAATACATGGGGGACAATGGGGTATTGGGAAAGAAATAGCTGGTGATTATCAACAGCCAGACCTTGATTCCTTCTGGCAGAATGGAAGTTGAATCAAGGTAAGAATTTGGCTTGGTGGGAGACTTTCACATACCGATAGCAATTCTGTTGCACACTCAAACGTCTGAGAATGATTCTCCACAACTATGAATTTGCGCATCAGTGGAGCACACTAAAAACATCTTGCCTTCGACTGCCTTGCATAACAAAAGTTTAAAACTAATAAAATGAAATTACAACTTCCATCCTATCCTGATGCTGAGAGAATCGCAGAAAACATAGGACACAGGAGACGGTTATTCAGTCCATTGAGTCAATGCTGGTTGGGAAGCAGTAATCCCAGAGTGCTTGTAATACAACACCCATGGCCCTACAGATCATAGCTCAACATCCACAAACCACTGCATCTTAAACAGCCCAAGGCAAAGACAAGACTGGGCTCTAAAATAACTGGGCATTAAGGTGAAGGCAACACAGAGGTTAAATATAGCTGGATGTTAAAATCAAAGATTGGGCTGGGTTTTAAAATAACTGGATATTAAAAGCAAAGATGGCACTGGGTTTTTAAATGACAGAATATTAAAGGCAAGGACAGCACTGGGTTTTAAAATAACTGATGTTAAAGGCACATCACAGAATCTGGCTATCTAATAAAATTAGATTGGAAAATAAGGCACTCTGTGAACACTCCAGAAGGACAGCAACATCTCCAGAGTTTTACCTCACCTATGGATAAAATATGCGAAAAATTAACTTCCCTTTCTCCCGGTGGTCAATGTTGTGATTATACCCTTCTTACTGATCTCACTGGAGTTGATTGGCGTCACAACATTAGCAATGGGAGGGACAATTTAAGCACTTTTCAGTTGCCATTTATAACTCATGAAATGTATGTTAATTATTACTGCATTGATTTGCTACTCCATCACCCCCTGACAGCTCCTTACCAAGGCAAAACGTTTTTTTTTAAAGGATAGCTTCATTTTAGTTTCTTTGTACAGTGAATATAAACTTTCCAGCAGACATATACCATGATCCAAAATCTTCACTCTGGGTTTTTCAGCAGAAGCACGGAATTCATTTACACTATTTAAAATCTGAATCGCAGTCAGAAAAGCATTAACTTTCAATTAATTTGATGTAATTAGGAAGTATTGAATTGTTACTTCATGATCTGATTGCACTGCGATTAACGAACCTCGTGCCTGCTCAGAACTTGCATCTATTTACAAATTCAAAACGTTGTTCAAATTAATTGTTATATTTATTAATTTATTATATGATTAAATTCTTCATCATCATTATTTCACATAAACGTGCCATATAATTCTCCGTGTGCCGAAAGGAATGTAGCAAAAGGCAGGGGTTTCTAATATCTAACATTAATGGCATACAAGCTATTTTTCATTTACTATTTAAATTGTTTTTTTCATGTAACCTCTTACTGACTCCTTTGCATTTTGCTGAATCACCATATGCATTCATATGGAGAATTTAGTGGCATCCTTGGATTAATGAAAAGGTCTCTGAGCAAGAAAATTGAATGTTGCCACCAAAAATGTTTGGCCTGAGAACATAAGAAACAGGAGCAAGAGTAGGTTATGTAGCCTCTCAAGTTAGCTTCTCTATTCATCAACATCATGTTCATTGGATCCCAGCTTTGGTTCCACATTCCTGCCAGTACACACAAACTTGATACCTAGGTACATGTGATAATAATGTGCCATAAACCCCTGAATCATTCAAAAGTCTATCTATCTCAGTCTTGAATATATTCAATGATTTGGCCTCCACGAGTCTTTGGGATAGTGAGTTCCAAAGACACACAAACTCCCTGACTGAAGAAACTCTTATTTTTCTTCATCTGAAACTGTTTCCCACACTTGTATTGAATTTGCTCTCACGTCAGGACATAAGGTTTAGGCTTTAGTTGAGAAATACAGCATGGAAACAGGTCCTTTGGCCCACCGTGTCTGTACTGACCAATGATTACAAGTACACCAGTCCTATCCTAAACCTGGACATAGCCTCCACATCACTTTGTAATGGGGTGACCAGAACTGCATATAATACTCCAAAGCTGTATATAGATAGAAAAGGCCATATATAGATATACATGTAAATAAAGGAATGTAGATTAAAAAGTCCAATTTGTGAGAGGTAAGTTTTTTAATACTCTAAACTCCCAAGAGGAAGGGATTGCCAAGAAATCAATTTTATTTACAATGCACGAATAGACTATGCAAATTGAAACTTTCCCCCAGTGGTTAAATCTAATTATTTGTTGATGCTCTACACTACTTAAAAAAAACGCAACATAAAATCAAATTATTTGATTATAACTTGGTAATTTTCCAATATATTTTACAAAAGTGTTCTGCCAATAATGTTTTTTTCTGGAAAACAATTACAATCCAGACATTGAAGGTAAAATATTCCTCCTAATAGATAAATTAGACCAATTTTTAACGAGTTGGTCTCCATTTGTCGATTTTTTGGAAGCATATGGTGCAACAAAACCGTAGAAGCTAACTGTTTCAGGATTGGGCGCGGGATGGTCAAGAATATAGATAACGATCTCCTTAATCTCTTACTTTCTACCCTTTTCCTCTTTTCTTTTTCTTTCTCAACTTTCTTCTTTCACACTTTTTTCTTCCTCACACACTATATATCACATGTTTCTCTATCTTTTATTATCTGCTCTCTCTTTTTTTCATTAATTAAAATTCATTTCATTAATAATTTTTTTCATTATTAAAAAAATAATACAGAAGCTGCACATAAAATGTAATATGTCAATATATATTAGGTACCTTGGTGCCAGATTCCTGTACTTCTTATAAAATAAAATAAAAAAATAAAAAAATAAGGTAAAATATAAATGTTGTATAGCTGAGAAAGGCACAAAATGCGGGGTCAGGCAGCATCTCTGGAGAACATGGATAGGTGATAGTTTAGGTTGGGGCCCTTCTTGTTATTACAAGTTGTATGGCAACATCTGTTTGCTCAGACTTTGGCTAAAATCTAGTTTTTTAACCTCATAACATTCCTTGGTAACAGTTGCCAGCTTCTTGAGAACGACTCTCTTGCATGGCTCACAATTTTATTGAGATAAATTTTCCCCCCAATTTTCTCAACAATGGGCATAGGAACTGAAAACTATGATTTTCTGCCATGTTTACTCATAGATTTATCGGTAAAATGTAATACAAAGGACATTATATGAAAATTGGAGTTGAAATCAAAATTAAATATGACTGAGGAAAATATTACATGTCGACAGCCTCTTAGAAGGCTGCTGGACGAAAGGATTGGTTAATATTGAGCCAGAACCCTTCATCAAACAAGAAATGCTATCTATCTTTCCGTGGATCTGCTGTATCTTGGTTTATTTTATATAAAATAAACTGTTAATTTTCGATACATGGCTTTCCTTTTGCAAACTGCATTAGCATCTGGCTTGAGCCATATAATGAATGTTCATTCGCTGGAGATTATTTTTTGATAATGTACCATTGGGATGAAAATTACATTCAGGTAAACAATTTGAAATAGGCTTACAATTCACTATCATTGTTTTCCACCCAATTTTATAAAGTCAAAATAACCTGCACTGTGCACGCTATTTATCCACATGAAAACCAATAGTCTTACCAGCAGTTATAAAAAACTAGGAAAAGTGAAGAACATATGCCTGGTGATTTCCATTTTGAAATTGCAGGCAAATTCCATGAGCCGGCAAATAATATATGATTTTACTGAAATGTGCTTCTTTGCGTGGAATCAAGAATTTGAGAGTGGATCGGTCTAAGCCCAATTTCTGAATCCGCAAACCTTCAAGCTGGCCTTTCTGCTGCGATCATAGATTTACCTGTACATTCGATACCCACTCTAGACTCTCAACCAGTTCTGCCTTCACTTAATTATATCATCAAGTGAAGGCATACATAAATAACATATAATAAAGTGAACCGTAGATACAGTTTGAAAGGTTTATCAATGGAATGTTGCACTTCCCATTTTAAATATTTTCAGTCACTTTCTATTTAATATTTGGCTACTTTTAACTTAATCTCTGTATCCTTCTACTTTTGTTTAGGTTTCATCCCACCGCCACTAATTTTTGGAGCTGCAATTGATTCCACCTGTCTGGTCTGGTCAGAAACCTGCAATAAAAGTGGAGCATGTGCTTTATATGACAACGTCTCATACAGATATCTCTACGTCAGCATTGCCATTGGTCTAAAGACTATCGCCTTTGTATTGTACACAACTACTTGGCACTACATAAAAAGTCATTCCAAGAAGTACGTTCAAGGAGATGAAGATTCAGTCGGCAGAATGACCACTTCAGATCTCTTTGCATCAACATTGACATTAGATGCAGCGACAGGCGATTCTAACAAATCATCTGGAAGGACAACATTAATCTACCATTTGGGAGAAAATGAGATGTGCGAAAACATTGAGTCTGTCCTTTAACATTTGTATGGAATGACCGCAGCATTGTGAAGATATATAGTTTTGTAGGAGAAAAAAAAAACATTTCTAAACATCTATTTTAATGTTTTTATGCATCACAAGGATACAACAGAAGGCTCTGGCCTTATAAAAGATTTTTATTAATCTCCCTCTAGTTTAAATGATATTTTGTGATTCTGAATAGCTGACAACAGAAGTGAACAAATGGGGTGAGCTAGTACCAAGAACTAGCAGATCCAAACCTGGAAAAGCAGTAGGCCCTAATGGTCAAATATTTTTTAAAGAAGTTCTATTTAAATGGCTTTTATGCTTATTTTGCATTTTCTGCAGAGATATAACATATTACAGCATATAATGCTATCTATATTACGCAAA
Source organism: Okamejei kenojei (assembly GCA_035221665.1). Classification (NCBI taxonomy): domain Eukaryota; kingdom Metazoa; phylum Chordata; class Chondrichthyes; order Rajiformes; family Rajidae; genus Okamejei; species Okamejei kenojei. The sequence continues at coordinate 140,624,311 of CM069133.1, forward strand.
GTATATGAAAGTGAAATGTTTAAAGCACAAGTGTATGCTCTGATTCTGGCCTTGAGTTTATCCCAAATATACAACGCTTCAAAGCCTGAACTTTGACCAAAGAATCCACATTAACAATATAGGCTTCTGATTATGTATTTCCCTCTGCAACGTTTAACAAGTATCTTTACTGATTTAATATTACTGCCATCATGTATAGTGCAAAAATAGCTTATAATGCAACCTGAAATGGATCAATTTATTCTTTATTTTTAAGCAGTTACTCTCAATTATTCAAGCCATTTGAGGTCATTCAAAACTTGCCTATTGTTTTTAAAACGTTCGGCAATATCCAGTACTGTTACAAGTTGGTGCTGCTAAATAGCTAGAATCATAATACCAAAAGGTGCCTCAGGTCATTTATGAAGTCCATGAAAGAAAACCTGATATCCCATGACACATCAATTATTTATTCTTAGTGCAAATTATTTTTTATTTTCATACTGGAAATATAGGAGACTACACAACTGTTTAAAGATTATGCCAACTGCATGAGTGCATTTGTTTTGATTTACTTTAAGTACAGTGGCAGGTTTGAGGTGCGAGTCATAACATTGGCAAGGAAAGGAATGGTGTTTTATATTAGACACTCACACTCATCACCAAACTCTGAGCAGAGTAGCATCAAGCTCAAGAATTGTTGTTATCAACCACCTCGGTTTGTTAACTCCTATCATATTTAAAGCACGTGATGTTATTTTATCAGTTGTGTGACAATAAAATAACAAAAGGCACTGCAGATGGAGATGCCTCAATTATTATGCTTGCACAGGTACACAAAATTTGGCAATGTTCCCCCGCTCCTGTTAAAATTCACATTGTTGGTTTTACCCTCACTATTTCTGGTGCGAGAGTGCCAATTGTAAATTGAGTTGCATGGTTTCCACTCACCACCAAACTTTAACATTGTATTCATCGCAGTTAATCAAGCAAAGGTGATGCAAATGACAAAGCCACGTATGTATTGTTCATGCCTTGTTTATTTGAGTAAAGTTTAATATCCCAGTTGTTTTCTACTGCAAAAATATTAAGAATATTAATGTATATTGTATTGAAACCAATTTGTTTGTATTATTTATATTATGCTTTATACCATAGAATTTTAAAAGAAACGCATTTGACCTGTAAAAATTACCCATGATTTTGTTGTTGCTTTATTTGGATAACTTAGTCGTGGCTGAATTTTTGACTCTCTAAGGCAGAAGAGTTGAGATCATGTCAGAGATTGAAATCCAGATCTATTCGATGTAAACCAAACCTGCCCCAGAATCTCCCCAAAACAAATAAAGGGCTTGTGTAACACAGTGGATCAGGCGACATCTCAAGACGACATGGATAGAATACTTTAGACTTAAGAGATACAGCACAGAGGCAGACCCTTCAGCCCACAAGGGGTCTGCCTCTGTACTGTATCTCTTAAGTCTAAAGTAGCGCCCCAACCAGCGATCATCATGTACACTAACACTATCTTACATACTAAGGACAAAAGAACTGTTGCCGTCAGGCAGATGGTACAGATCAATGAGGACAGGGACAAACAGACTAAAAAACAGTTTTTATCCCACAGCAATAACTACACTTAACGTAGCCACCAAATGAGCGCAGGTGCGCTACATACCAAATGGATTGTGAAATCGACAGAAGAATGTATGGTTGTGTGTTTATGCTTAATTTATGGTGGTGTGTGTATGCTTACGTATCGTTAGCTTTTAGACATGTGTGCACTGACTGGTTGGCATTTTAATTACGTTGTACATGTTCACATGTTATAATGACAATAAAGATTATCTATCTATATCTATCTATCTATCAAAGCCAATTAACCTACAAACCTGTGCATCTTTGGAGTTTGGGAGGAAACTGGGGAACACAGAGAAAACCCATGTGGTCACAGTAAGAATGTACATACTCCACACAGACAGCACCCGCAGTCAGGATCAAACCCGGGTGTCAAGCGCTGTAGGCCAGCAACTCCACCGCTGTGCCACTGCGCTTACCCCAGATGTTCCATGTCACCTATCAATGTCTTCCAGAGAGTCTGCCTGATCTGCTAGTGTTACTCCAACCCTATGTGTTTTATTTTGTAAACGAGCATCTGCAGTTCCTTGTGTCAGACTCTCCAACCTCTCATTGTAGTGGAAGACAGAAGAAGAGAGAGGAGGGCACTACTCCACTTGTGATAAAGCGCTTGGTCAAGTAATTAGGCTGCATCCTTTTAATAGTTGCCGCACTTATAACCTCAGGTACTTGGGTTTCCAAAGACTTAGAAATCCAACAGGTGAAGAGAAGCGAGGAAAGTTGAATCCAGAATTGCCTTCACAGCACGAGCTGTGGGGAACGAGGAGTATGAGTGCTTCCTCTAGGCCCACTAGATTATATGTTTAACCCTTTGTGGTCACCCCTTGCTCACTATCACCTCTCATGGTCACCAATAGCCACTACATCCAGGGACTATGGCAGCACGGAGACAGCAGCGGTACAGCTGCTGTCTTGCAGCGCCAGAGACCCGAGTTTGATCCCGACTACAGGTGCTGGCTATATGGAGTTTGCACGCTCTCCCCGTGACCTGCGTGGGTTTTCTCCAAGATCTTTGGTTTCCTCCAACACTTCAAAGACGTACAGGTTTGTAGGTTAATTGGCTTGCTATAAATGTAATTTGTCCCTAATGTGTGTAGGATAGGGTTGGAGTGTGTGGGGGTCGCTGGTCGGCGCGGACTCAGTGGGCTGAAGGGCCTGTATCTGCTCTGTGTCTCTAAACAAAAAAGATTAGGCATCTTCCGTCAGAGCGTACCAAATAACAAGAGGGTCCACTGCCCACGATCAAGGCTATTGTCCGCCACCCCTGTACCAATCCAACAATCCGCTAACACATACATGTACTCTCGGGCTGGACACAAAATGCTGGAGTAAGTCAGCAAAACAGGCAGCATCTCTGGAGAGAAGGAGTGGGTGACGATTCGGGTCGAGACCCTTCTACAGTCTAGAGTCGGGGTGGGAGATTGCGACCTTCACCAGGTCCGCCCTGTTTTGACCAATGCAATCAACCTGACATGCACAAGCCAATAAGATCAAATAGATCAAGTTGTCCTACAACTTTAGCATGTGCACGCCATATGCAAAGGGAAACGTGAGATATAGACGGTGATGTAGGGAGATATAGTTCACTTGTTCTACAGGTATACCTCTCTACATTCATCTATATTACTAAAAGTCTGATCTTGACCACTTCCTGTTGTTCTGTATATTGATTTTAGAAAAAAAAAACTGCCACTTACGGCTGTGATTTTTGGCCATCTTACTCAGAGTCCCACTCTGCTGCGCAGGACAAGAGGATTCTTCCCATCGATGAAAAATAAAAGAGTTATTAGTGTTTAAAAAATGTTGAAATTCTCTCTCCTGAAGGCCACGCCCCTTCTAGAGGGACTATAAATCCCAGAAGTGTTGAGTCCCTCAGTCAGTCTCTGCAAGATGGGGGAGCGAGAGGGTCACATCTCTCAGTCTGAGCTGTGAATAACACTGAACACATGTCTACTAAACTGTGAGTGGTTTTACTGACCTGTCAGTGCCCCTAATGTGGTTTGAAAATATAGTTTGGAAATGCTAAAACTGTGTTGCCTTTGGTTTGAAAATGCTAAAGCTGTGTTGCCTTTGGTTTGGAAATGCTAAAGATTTGTTGCCTTTGGTTTGGAAATGCTAAAGCTGTGTTGCCTAATATAAGTTGCCTTGCCTAATTAAAGTTGCCTTGGCTTCTATATAATTAAAAGTCTAATCTTGACCACTTCCTGTTTGCGCTTTATATTGATTTTAGAAAAATGCTACCACGTACGGCTGTGATTTTTGGCCATCTTACTCAGAGTCCCTCTCTGCTCATCAGGAGCTGAGGATTTTTCCCATCGATGAAAAATATAAGAGTCATTAGTGTTTAAAAAAACTTTGAGATTCTCTCTCCTGTCAATCACGCCATGAAGGCCACACCCCTTCTGGTGGGAGGGGGGGAGGAACTATAAAACCCAGAAGTGTGGGCCTGGCTCAGTCTCTGCAAGATGGAGGAGGGAGAGGTCACAACTCGCTGTCTTTAGTGGCCTTGCACCCTGCTTGAAATGCTTTGAAACTACACTTGAATTTGGTGGCCTTGCATCCTGCTTGAAATGGAATTTCAAAGGAATAGCCGTGAGTCAACTGCCAGCCCGCCAGCCGTGAGTGAGTGAGCTGCCAGCACAGCAGGCTTGAGTGACTGAGCCGCCAGCCCAAGAATCCATTCAGCCCACAATATCCATACTAGCCCTCTGGAAACCTGTCCCTTCAGCCCACAACGTCCATACTAGCACCCAAGAAAGCCCCCCCCCCCTCCACTTGCCACCAATATTGAAATTGGTGGAGTGGTGGAATATTGCAACAGGTCCCACTTAGTCTAGTATGTTCTTTATTTCTCTACATCACCTTCTATATGCTGGAGTTACTCCAGCATTTTGTGTTTATCTTCAGTTTAAACCAGCATCTGCAGTTTCTTCCTACTCTCAGGGGTGTTGGCTATATGAAGAAGATTATTATTCTAAAGGCTTCCACCAGCTACTGAGGCTGCCTACACACAGGAATCATACTTAAGCTCTGCCAGACATTCAGGAAGCTGATTCTTCTTCGTTTTCAGACCCGAAAATAGCCACTTCTGCCAGCTCCAATCTCACATCCAGCTTAAACATAGTGTTTGGTCACAAATCTATTCCTTCGTTTTTGCTCGTGGCATCATTTATTATCCTTCAACAATTACCCTAGGACGGAGGAAGCATATTGGTGACTCGAAAGTCACCTATAGACGGAAAGTAGTGACTGCAGATTCCTTTTCCCGCAAGGCTTTCATGACCAAAATGAATTTATGTGACAATTCAGTGGTTTCACATTTTAGGGACAGGTTTTTCACAGTTTATTTTGCTCAAATAATAAACATAATATGTCATAATTTTGGTAGAGATAAGTTTGTCATTATCATAAAACTGTATTTAAATTTGCTGTGAAATATAATAGTAATATTTCAATTTTAGTTACGCATTTTGGAAACCAGTGCACTGACTGGTGAGTCACAGGTAAACATATGGCTAGGTCTGGTGGCTCTTAAGTTCGATGGAAAAAGTCGAAGGGATTTCATCCAGAATGTTACTCAATTTGCAAACTTATTACAAAGCAGAAGGGTGGAAAATGGATTGGGGACCATTTACAGTTCAGCAACTAACACCATTTGCACGGCAACTTTACAATCAAACTCCATTTTGAGAACTAATTTTAAGGTTTTTTGAAAACAAGTTTAAGTGTGTTTCTGTGATTTTCAGCATGATTTAATAATGGGAATGGCTAATCCTCCAAGAAAGATTGTTCATAGCACAGTTCTTTAAAAATACAAAATTTGTTGTCAAATGATGCAAGCACGTACATCAAGTTTCAGTTTGGATCTAAATGCAGAATGTTACTGAAATAAAAAGGTGTCAATTTTCATTCATTATCAAACTAGATATGTATGCACCACCAAGGACACATGCGGTGGTGCAGCGGTAGAGTTGCTGCGTTACAGCCCCAGAGACGCGGGTTTCATCCTGACTACTGGTGCTGTCTGTACAGAGTTTGTACATTCTCCCCGTGACCGTGTGGGCTTTCTCCGGGAGCTCCAGTTTCCTCCCACACTCTAAAGAAATTCAGGTTTGTAGGCTAATTGGCTTCTGTAAATTGTAAATTGTCCATAGTTTGTAAGATAGTGCTGGTGTATGGGGTGTAGGGGATATGGGGAGAAAGCAGGAACGGGGTACTGATTTTGTGATGGTCAGCCATGATCATATTGAATGACGGTGCTGGCTTGAAGGGCTGAATGGCCTCCTCCTGTACCTATTTTCTATGTCTATGTTTCTATGATTGCTGATTGGCACGGACTTGGTGGGCAGAAGGGCCTGTTTCCATGCTGCATTTCAAAAGTAAAGTAAAAGGCATTGGTTTAACTGTTGAGTGGGCCTTGGTTGTGGAGGATGAAATGATCCAGTGGAGTGGCATAAAGGGAGCTGACCGGGAGGATAGCAGTGATCGCATCTCTACCTTCCTGAAGATCAATTATACTTGGGCAATAAATGCTGGCCTTGCTAGCAATTGCTTCATCCAATAAACAGATAAAGAAAGTATGTGTCATTTTATGTGCTATTAATCCCTCAAGTATATCTTTGTCATCTCAATTCCGTTGGCTGGAATTACCTCCGGTTGGCTGGATATTGACAAATAACATATATTTGACCTCATCTGACACTCACATCACTACATCCTAACCATGTTCTTTTCTGCCATCACCCATTTTCTAAATATTAAAACACATTAATTTATTTTCAGCTTTCTGGTAAACTCTTTTAATCCCACATCTTCCCCTCTCTGCAATCTTCTCCAGTTGTGCAAGTTTCCTCTGCAGATTGCCATCGGAGCAGCAGGTCGATCCTAGCTCTTCAGATCGTTGACCGTGTCGTGGTGCAGAGGCTTGCCTGACCCCATGATTCCGAGAGCGATGCCGTCGGAAGCACCAGCTTCAGGCAGGGCCACCCATGGCGGTAAGGTCGAGGATCAGGGTCCACACTAAGAACGATCCAACCTACAAGACCTCAACGGCGGACCAAACGGACAAAGTTACCTTGAACACAATGGCTGTGAGGGCGGATGAAGGCTGCAACAGATTTATCAGCTCCAATCGTTTTGGTTCCCTTGCCATTGGAATGAGTTGATTGATTTGTGAAGGACCGTGGGCTTCTTGGAGCGCAACAGCAAGTACACGTTAAACAAACACACAAGCAGGCGTCTTCGTTCCGTGACCAGCACATTGGACTCATAAGCCACCTGAGAGTCCATAAAAAAACAACAGAACGTAGACCATCATCCCTGCCCTCGAGGGATAGCCATGATGACGATATTCAATGGGCAGATTGTGTAGATGTTGTGCGCTCCTTCCACTATTTGCATTGAACCTCTGCATATTCCTTATGTAGTGACCAAAGAGTTGAATGCTTTCTCAATGTTCCTTCTCACATTTTATGGTCCTGAGCCAGAGATTCCCAAAAGAAGGCGAGACAGCTACAGTATTTAAGAAGACTCTAGAAGACTTGAAGTGGGAAATTGGAGCCAATATTCCATGATCTGAGTGGCAGCACAACCTTTGGGTTTGCAGGCAGTTGGGGGATAAATTGCTTCGGCTTACTTCTGCTCCTGTTTGTCATGTTCTTGTGAAGCCCCTGTGAAGCTGATCTACCTTTCCATCTAGCCTTCCTTAAGATATTGCTTGAGCCTCCAGAAGATAGACCCACAAAACTGGAGTAACTCAGTGGGTCATACGGCATCTCTGGAGAAAAGGAATAGGTGACGTTTCGGGTCGAGACCCTTCCTCATACCTCAATTTTCTCTAACAAATGAAGCACTGTGGTTTAATTCATCACGTTATAGAACAGCACCAGTAGAATAGTTAAGTTAATGGAGCAGTAAACCAGACTCATGGATGAATGATATTGAAAGAATTCAAAATCTGTAACTCAGAGACTGCGACTTGTAATTTTGGAGAATGCAGTCTAGCTTTTGTAGTCTCACCTCATATTTTATTTATTGGAATTTTGTTATCATTCTGTAAAAATAACAAAACTCACTCTCTCCAATGCCAATATATACTTCCTAAAGTATTATGTTCAAAACTGTATCATTTATTCCAAATGTGGTCTAGCTGGTACTTTGTAGAGTTGTAACATAACTTCCATTCACTTGTTCTACAGTAACTGAGATATACCAGATCTTTTCATTAATTATTTCTACACCTTCCAGAATGCTTGAAAGATTTATGTACGTGGTCCCTTTATGGTTTATGGATGTTTACATTTTCTATTATTCTTATTATTCAGAAAATAACTTATTTGATAGCACTTTATGCTATATCACTGCTTTGTACTTTGCCTTCTAATGTCATTTTATTTACTTCGCTGAAGAAAATTACAGAACCAATTCAGCATGCTGACATTTAACACTACTGATTGGAAATTTATTAACATCCATTCTATCCGTTCTATCCTCTTAACCATATAACCATATAACCATATAACCATATAACAATTACAGCACGGAGACAGGCCCTCTCGGCCCTTCCAGTCCGTGCCGACCATTTGGACATGACATGAGAATTAAGGGACAGCCACCACCCTCTGAGTAAAGAAGTTCCCCCTCACGTTACCCCTAAACTTCTGTCCCTTAATTCTCATGTCATGTCCTCTTGTTTGAATCTTCCTTACCCTCAATGGGAAAAGCTTATCCACGTCAACTCTGTCTATCCCTTTCATCATTTTAAAGACCTCAATCAAGTCCCCCCTTAACCTTCTGCGCTCCAAAGAATAAAGACCTAACTTGTTCAACCTTTCTCTGTAACATAGTTGCTGGAACCCTGGCAACATTCTAGTAAATTCCTCTGTACTCTCTCTATTTTGTTGACATCCTTCCTATAATTAGGCGACCAAAATTGTACACCATACTCCAGAATTGGTCTTACTAATGCCTTGTACAATTTTAACATGACTTCCCTACTCCTATATTCAATGCTCTGATTTATAAAGGCCAGCACACCAAAGGCTTTCTTTACCACCCTATCTACATGCGATTCCACCTTCAGGGAACTATGCACAGTTATTCCTAGATCCCTCTGTTCCACAGCATTCCTCAATTCCCTTCCATTTACCATGTACGTCCTATTTTGATTTGTCCTGCCAAGATGTAGCACTTCACACTTAACAGCATTAAACTCCATCTGCCATCTTTCAGCCCACTTTTCCAAATGGCCCAAACTCTCTGTAGACTTTGAAAATCTACTTCATTATCCACAACACCACCTATCTTAGTATCATCTGCATACTTACTTATCCAATTTTCCATCCCATCATCCAGATCATTGATGTACATGACAAACAACAGTGGACCCAACACAGATCCCTGAGGCACCCCACTGGTCACCGGCTTCCAACCTGACAAACAGCCATCCACCATTACTCTCTGACATCTCCCATTCAGCCACTGTTGAATCCATCTTGCTACTCCGCCATTAACACCCAAAGATTGAACCTTCTGAACCAACCTTCCATGGGGAACCTTGTCAAAGGCCTTACTGAAATCCATATAGACAACATCCACTGCTTTACCCTCATCAATTTCCCTAGTTACCGCTTCAAAAAATTCAAGAAGGTTTGTCAAACATGACCTTCCAGGCACAAATCCATGTTGACTGTTCCTGATCAGACCCTGTTTATCCAGATGGTTATATATATTATCTCTAAGTATCCTTTCCATTAATTTGCCCACCACTGACGTCAAACTAATAGGTCTATAATTGCTAGGTTTATTCTTTGAACCCTTTTTAAACAATGGAACAACATGCGCAGTACGCCAATCCTCCGGCACTATTCCCGTTTCTAATGACATTTGAAATATTTCTGTCATAGCTCCTGCTATTTCTACACTAACTTCCCTCAATGTCCTAGGGAATATCCTGTCAGGACCTGGAGACTTATCCACCTTTATATTTTTCAAAAGTGTCAGTACTTCCACCTCTTTGAATCTCATAGTTTCCATAGCTACTCTACTTTTTTCCCTTACCTCACAGAGTTCAATATCCTTCTCCTTGGTGAATACCGAAGAAAAGAAATTGTTCAATATCTCCCCCATCTCTTTTGGCTCTGCAGATAGCTGTCCATTCTGGTTCTCTAATGGTCCAATTTTATCCCTCGTTATCCTTTTGCTATTAATATAGCTGTAGAAACCCTTTGGGTTTACTTTCACCTTTCTTGCCAAAGCAACCTCATATCTTCTTTTAGCCTTCCTAATTTCTTTCTTAAGATTCTTTTTACATTCTTTATACTCCTCTAGCACCTCATTTACTCCATGCCTCCTATAATTATTGTAGATATCTCTCTTTTTTCGAAACAAGTGTCTAATTTCCCTTGAAAACCATGGCTCTTTCCAATTTTTACTATTTCCTTTCAACCTAACAGGGACATAAAGATTCTGAACTCTTACAATTTCCCCTTTAAATGTCCTCCATTTCTCTTCTACATCCTTCCCATGAAACAAAGTGTCCCAATTCACTCCTTTAAAATCCTCACGCATTCCCTCAAAGTTAGCCTTTCTCCAATCAAAAATCTCCACTCTAGGTCCTGTTCTGACTCGCTCCATAATTATATTGAAACTAATGGTATTGTGATCACTGGTGCTGCTATCTTGTGCTGAAATCCATTTACCACTGTTATCTTAATATGCTCTACTTAATAACATATGTTTATAATCTATCTGCACTTCTTACAATGTAGCCTTTTTACATCCCACTGGCTCATTTAAATACTATCTCTCTTTATTTTTAGTTTAGTTTAGAGATACCTAAGGAAACAGGCCATTTGGCCCACAGAGTCTGCACTGACCAGCGATCCCTGCACATTAACACTATTCTCCACTCGGGAGAATTTTTACATTTATACCAAGCCAATTAACCTACTAACGTGTATGTCTTTAACAACAAAACAACATATGTGTTCACAGAGTATATATCTTATTCTAAAGTGGATTTGATACCTGTCATTGCATATACTTCTACACTCCCGATTGAACTGGGTTTGGCCACCTGTTTTAATGGAGACAGATGAGTGAAAACAATGCTAAACGCAAGGCTACATACCGTGATCTTTAATTGCAGGGCAAAGTCTTTGATTTTCTAGCAGCAGTGACTCGAATTCTAGGAATCAAGTGAAATTGTAAACAACATCAAATTATGACTGACAGCAGAAATGAACAAAGCAACCCTAACATAATGTTCAACCAAAAAAAAACCTTTGCAATGCCAGATGAATTTTATTGCATGCATATGTTAACTATTGAATTTCAAAAGACAAAAAAACATATGAATGAATAAGAATGAACTAGCTAGAAGTTTTAAGAAAACTTAGAAGTCTTAGATTTGATGCTCAAAATGTCCAACCAGGGTAGTAATCAACTAAATCAATAGAATATTGAACTCCAGAGCCAAGTCAGTAAATCACGTTAGATACATTTATCTTGTACCAGACTAAGTGCCACCCATTGGGTCCCATGTTCACACGGGAGGGCTGGACCCCCAACGCAATAGTCCACCTCTACACCAATTCCAATACACACACACTCACACACACACACACTCACTCGCTCACTCACACACACTCACACATACACATGCATACACACATGCACACACTCACACTCACAAACACTCACACACACACTCACACACACACACACACACACACTCACATACACTCACACACTCACACATACATGCACACTCGCACTCACACAGACTCACTCACTCGCACACAATCGCACAGACACTCACACATACTCACACATGCACACATACACTCACACATACACACACACACATGCACTCATGCACACACATACACTCACACACACATACATTCACGCAAACACGCACGCGCACGCGCACACACACACACACACACACACACACACACACACACACAGACACACACACACATACTCACATAAACACACTCACATAAACACACACATAGGTACGCACACTCACATACACACTCATGCTCATATACACACATACTAAGACACACATACACACACACAGACACACACACACACTCACATACACTCACACACACATACACATATTCATACATACACACACTGACACACACCATATATATGACAGTAAACCTTCTTGAATCTACTCACATGGCTGAGCGCGGCCTCTCCACTGTGGGGCTGCCACAGTCAGCGGCACTGCCGCAATCAGTACGACCTCACCGGGAATAAGGCAATCAGCGCGACCTGTCCAGTAAGCGGAAGTCACGAAATCAGCGGGACCTTTGGACTAAACACATAATAAAGCATTCATTCCTTCCAAACACAGTTGGACCTAATAAAGCATTTATTCCTTCCAAACACAGGCAGACCTAATAAAGCATTAATTCCTTCCAAACACAGTCGGACCTAATAAAGCATTTATTCCTTTCCAAACACAGTCAGACCTAATAAAGCATTTATTCCTTCCAAACACAGTCAGAGCTAATAAAGCATTGCAGTTTCAAGCACAGGCAGGGCAGCAGGCCAAACAACTCATGGCATTGTCATTAAGGGCTAACAAATAATTTATTGCAAGTACATTGCAAACTCACATTTCAGTTGATTCACAGCATAGAATGACAGTCGTGGCCTCTCCCTCACGATCTTGCAGAGTGGCTGACTCACGTCCAGGCATCCGGGGTTTATAGTCCTGCCCCCCCACCCCCCGGGAAAGGGGCGTTCCCTTCATATTTTCGGCCTGATCTACATAATCATTTTAGTCTCAGGGCAGGTGGGTGGAATCAGATGAGGGAAAATTTGAGCAGTAATGGCCCTGTCTCACGGTGCGAGTTGACCCACGAGTGACCCCGAGTGACAGACTTGTGGTTGTGCACGAGATCCCAAGTTGATGTTCAAGTGTTTGAACCGAGTTCCCACGGGTATGGTATTTTCTTCGTCAGACCCGGCTATTTCCTTCGCTCCATAGCTGCTGCCTAAAGCCCTGCCCCACTGTGCGACTTCACCAAGAGCTTAAAATCTGTGTAGCATCTCTGTCCTATCTTCAAATTCCCATTTTGAAATAAAATACAGTTTTCGACTTAAACATTTCGCAGCAGGATCGCGATTCGTCGATTCCCACGCATTTTCAATCATCGATTCGGTGTAATTTTCACACCTGGTCGATGTCGTTTTTTTAAAAGATACAGTACATTACAATTGTGAAATTTTTGTCGAAAGTTTTATTTTATTTCAAAGTGGGAATTGGAAGATAGGGACAGAGATGCTACAGTGATGGCTGCATCTGCGCTTCCTTTCTGTTGGGGGGAAGAGTCCTGGCCCGTGGCGGCTCCTGATAAGTGATATGTTCCCTCCTCGGATGCTGCCTTGCCCGCTGAGTTCCTCCAGCACCCTGTGTTTTTTTGTTTGGCTCTGAAGTTGAAGGTGGACCCCCCTGTGTCTACGTTCAACTCCCTGTCTGTGGTGGCTCAGCGGGACGGGCAGGGGCTCTGGGGAGAGGGTCATCTCAGCGGAATATGAGGTGCTGTTCCTCCAACTACTGCATCCGCTGCTCCAGATGCCAGATGATCTATATCGGTGAGACCAAGCGGAGGCTTGGCGATCGTTTCGCCGAACACCTCCGCTCGGTCCGCAAAAACCAACCCGACCTCCCGGTCGCCCCAGCACTTCAACTCCCCCTCCCATTCCGTATCCGACCTCTCGGTCCTGGGCCTCCTCCATGGCCAGAGTGAGCAACACCGCAAGTTGGAGGAACAGCACCTCATATTCTGCTTGGGGAGTTTGCATCCTTTGGGCTTGAACATCGAATTTTCTCAATTCTGTTAACCCTTGCTGTCTCATCCCCTTCCCACCTCTCCCTTAGCCCTCGGGCCCTGGCATTCCCTCTATCCCTATCTCCCTCCCCCACCCTAGTCGCACTAGCTTCTCATTTTCACACCACAAACAGCTTACAATGGCTCGTTCCCTTTATCATCGATACTTTTTTGTATATCTTTCATTCATTGTTCTTTATCTCTCACATCACCGTCTATATCTCTCGTTTCCCTGATCCCTGACCAGTCTGAAGAAGGGGTCTCGACCCGAAAACGTCGCCTATCTCCTTCGCTCCTTAGATGCTGCTGCACCCGCTGAGTTTCTCCAGCATTTTGTGTAACCTCAATTGATCCCTTGATCGCGCTGACACAGGAGTAAGCTCCACCGCCCGCTGGGATGTTATCCATCGCCCGCTGACCCACTCCGCTCTATGATCGTTGCTCTTGAGCTGGTCCCCTCACTGTTCAGACGGAGAGCACTGCCAGAGGAGGGCGGGCCGGCAGAAGCCGCTGAGATGGCGGTCGGTTCCGCTGTCCGGTGATGGAGGCCGCTCGTAGCCACGCGAGCCGCTTCCCTCCCCGGCCACAATGCAGTAGCCCCTTGCCCGGAGGGTTAACACGTTAGACTCACGAGACACTAAGGTCAACGCACGGGCCCTATGTTATTACAACGAGTTAAAATGTTTCAATTTTTATCTTGAACAGTGAATTTGACTCGTGGAAAAGATCAAACATGTTTGATTTTTTTCACGAGTTATCAAGTTTCACGGGTACCTGCCGTTAGCGCCACGAGTGGACAAGTTGATCGCGCGAGTTCCGACGTTGCCGCTACGTTCCTGGTACGTGATCACCACGAGTGAAAACTCGGGGTCACTCGTGGGCCAACTCGCGCCGTGAGACAGGGGTTTAAAGAAGATATGCTCGTCTGGGATAACATATAATGAGCCTTTGACTGCACTGGGCCTGTACTCACTGGAATTTAGAAGGATGAAAATTACCGAATAGCAGGGCTGTCAACTCTCACGCTTTGAGCGTGGCATTTTAACGAATTCTCACGCCCTCACGCTGATCAGAAATTTCTCATGCTCTGTGGTGAGAAAGTCTGTGATCAACGAAAATTTCAAAACTTAGATAAACTGCATGGTCCGCGGGTGTTGGGGAACCGGGGCTGAGGGAGGGATGGAAGCACAAGCAGCAGCGGAGACAGATGCGGACGGGGATCCGGGGCTGGTGAGTGTTTGCCGGGCTGGCGAGTGTTTGCGGAGCTGGTGAATGGTTGCCGGGGCAAATGCCAGGAACGGGGCTGGTGAGTGTTTGAGGGGCTGGTGAGTTGCTCGCTGCAGCTCTGGCCATGGAGCAGTCCCGGGCCGTCGGAAGCATCGAAGCGTTGCGCCGCTGCCGTGAGAGTCTCTGTTCCGAAGGAGAGAGAGAGAGGGGAAGGAGACAGGGAGATGGGGGAGAGAGAGAGGGGATGAGAGGAGAGAGAGGGGAGAGACAGAGCGGGAGAGAGAGAGGGGGAGAGAATGCTGAGAGAGAAGTGAGAGAGAGAGGGGGGAGAGAGAGGGGGGAGAGTGAGGTGGGAGGGAGGAAGAGAGAGAGGGGTGAGTGGAAAGAAAGGGAAGAGAGAGAGGGGGTGGAGAGGGTAGGAGAGAATGGGAGAGAGAGAGGGGAGAGAGAGGGGTGGTAAAAGAGAGAGGGGGAAGAGGGAGAGAGGGGAAGAGAGAAACGGGAGAAAGAGAGAGAGAAATTTGGGCAAAGAGAAAGCGGAGAAAGACAGGAGAAAGAGAGAGGCGAGAGCAAGGGGGAGTGAGGTGGGAGGGAGAAATGGGGAGAGAGAGGGGGAGAGAGAAGAGGAGAGAGAGAGGGGGGAGAGAGATGAGAGAGAGAGGGGAGATGGGAGAAAGTGTGTGGGGAGCGAGAGGGAGAGAGTGAGTCGGAGATAGAGAGGAGGGAGAAAGAGGGAGAGGGGGAAGCGAGGAGGGGAGCGAGGAGAGAGAGAGAGGGAGAGAGAGAGAGAGAGAAGAAAGAGAGGGGCGAGAGAGAGGGAGGGAGAGGAGAGAGGGGGAGGGGAGGGGGAGAGAGAGAGGAGGGGATGAGAGAGGGGGAGAGTGAGGGGGGAGTGAGGGGGGAGAGAGAGGGGAGGGTGGAGGAGAGAGGAAAGGAAGGAGAGGCAGAGAGAAAACGGGGAATTACAGACCAGTTAGTCTAAAATCGGTAGTGGGGAACTGCTAGAGTCAATTATTAAAGATGGGATAGCAGCGCATTTGGAAAGTGGTGAAATAATTGGACAAAGTCAGCATGGATTTACGAAAGGTAAATCATGCCTGACGAATCTTGTTGAATTTTTTGAGGATGTAACTAGTAGAGTGGATAAGGGAGAAGCCGTGGATGTGTTATATCTGGACTTTCAGAAGGCTTTCGACAAAGTCCCACACAAGAGATTGGTATACAAACGTAAAGCATACGGTATTGGTGGTTCAGTATTGATGTGGATAGAGAACTGACTGGCAGACAGGAAGCAAAGAGTAGGAGTGAACGGGTCCTTTTCAGGATGGCAGGCAGTGACTAGTGGGGTGCTGCAAGGCTCAGTGCTGGGACCCCAGCTATTTACAATATACATTAATGATTTGGACGAGGGAATTAAATGCAACATCTCGAAGTTTGCGGATGACACGAAGCAGGGGGGCAGTGTTAGCTGTGAGGAGGATGCTAGGAGGCTGCAGGATGACTTGGATAGACTGGGTGAGTGGGCAAATGCATGGCAGATGCAGTATAATGTGGATAAATGTGAGGTTATCCACTTTGGTGGCAAAAACAGGAAGGTAGACTATTATTTGAATGGTGACCGATTCGGAAAAGGGGAGATGCTGCGAGACCTGGGTGTCATGGTACACCAGTCATTGAAAGTAGGCATGCAGGTGCAGCAGGCTCTGAAGAAAGCAAATGGTATGTTGGCATTCATAGCAAAAGGATAGCAGAAGGGCCGAATGGCCTGCTCCTGCACCTAATTTCTATGTTTCTATGTTTCTATGAGAGAGGGGGAGAAGAGAGAGGGAAGGGGAGAGAGAGGGGGAGACAGGGGAGAGAGGGGATGAGAGAAAAACAGACAGAGAGGGGAGAGAGAGAGGGAGGAGAGAGATAGGGGGGAGAGAGAGGGGGGGAGAGAGGGGTGAGAGGAGGGAGAGAGGGGGAGAGAGAGGGGAGAGAGAGAGAGGGGGACAGAGAGAGGAGAGGGAGAGGGGGAGAGAGAAAGGGGGAGGGAGAGAGGGTGGAGAGAGAGAGGGGGTAGAGAGAGAGAGAGACAGGGGGGAGAGAGGGGGATAGAGAGGCAGGGCTGCCAACTCCCATGCATTGAGTGTGAGAATCACGCATTTTGCCAAATTCTCACGCTGATCACAAATTTCTCACGCTTCTGTGATCAACGAAAATTTCAAAACTCATATCAACTGCATGGGCCATGGGTGTTGGAAGCAGAAGCAGCGGCAGGGACAGATGCAGACGGGGAGTGGGGCTGGCGAGTGTTTGCCGGGCTGGCGAGTCGCTCACTGCAGCTCCGGCCATGGAGCAGCCTCAGTGCAAGGCGTCGGAAGCGTTGGGCCGCTGCCGTGAGAGTCTCTGTGCCAAATTCGCCCAGGTGACCGGCATGGGTCAGGCTGCGGCTCGGTGCATCCTGGAGGACAACCAGTGGCTGCTGGAAGTAAGTACCAGGCACTGGGTAGAAACGGTGGAAGATAGTGGACTTCAAATGGGGGCGGTTGGAGAAAGCATCCTGCTTGCCTGCTCGATTTTCACTTACTGTAACTGCAGGAAAAATGTTCCCGATGTTGGGGGAGTTCAGAACCAGGGGTCACAGTTTAAGAATAAAGGGGGGGAGGGGGCCGTTAGGACTGAGATGAGGACAAACGTTCTTCACGCAGAGAGTTGTGAATCTGTGGAATTCTCTGCCACAGTAGGCAGTGCAGACCAATTCACTGGATGTTTTCAAGAGAGAGTTACATTTAATCCTTGGGGCTAACGAAATCAACTGATATGGGGAAAAAACAGAAAAGAGGTACTGATTTTAGATGAATAGCCATGATCATATTGAATGGCAGTGCTGGCTCGAAGGGCCGATGGCCTATTCCTGCACCTATTTTCTATGTTTCTATGCTTGAGTATATGGCAATAAAACTCGATCACTCGATTTTGAAGCATTCATGCATGGTGGAGGTATAATGTAGTCATAGAGTGATACAGTGTGAAAGCAAGCCCTTCAGCACAACTTGCCCACACCCGCCAACATGTCCCAGCTACGCTACCTGCTTTTGGTCCATACCTCCAAACCTGTCCTATCCATGTATCAGTCCAACTGTTTTTTATATGTTGGGATGGTGCCTGCCTCTTCTGGCAGCTTGTTCCATACACCCACCACTCTTTGTGTGGATAAAGCTACTCCTTCAATAGTTACCTCTTAAAAATACTTATTAAAAAGCATTGAAATCATACTTCTACAATGCACTAAAACATGATTTTAATTCATCAAATTTCAAAACATTCCTACCCTGGGAGGGGGGACACCCTTCTTCCACACTCTCTCCCCTCTCGGTTGCTCCACTCCCTCACCGGGTATTCCCAAGGCCAGTGATCAGTGATCGCTCAGCCTCCCCACTTTCGAAAACGCACCGCAGCCCCTGGTTCAGACGGAGAACACTGCCAGATGTGAGCGGGGAACTGAGGCCAGTTGTCCGTGATGTCTGGATCCCAATGCTCAGCGCTTCATGTTACCATTTCTGATTTAGGGATTCTACCATTTTTGTTTTAATTTTCATTTGCTTGGATAAGTAATTTGTTCAATTATTGTATGTGTGTGCGCCACGAAAATACCTTGATCATACAACCACCTGGAGGCTTTATTTTTGGTACAATTATTTGGGTTCCTATTGCAAATTGGGCTGTTAAAATCTCCTTTTATATTTATTGCTAGCTGATGCTAATATTCCATTCTCACCCTATTTATAAATCGTTTCATCCCACTTTGCGGCTCTCTGAAATTCTCTCAATTCTGAGGCCCACGGCTGTTTTACACAACTTATCAACATTTTCTTTCAATTGAATACGCTTGTCAAGGTTTAATCAAGTTTCCCATTGTCTTTATTTCTCAGTGGAATTTAAAGTTCCTGAGACTTATAAAATATTTAAATACCCTACTGCTTATTTACCATTTTAATCTAAGCTTCCAGTCACTGTCGCCAATTTACCCCTCATGCTTATATAAAAGACTAGTTATGATATTAGTTTCATAGGCAAGGTTGTCACTCTAAAACTGAACAGGAATTTTATCATTGAGCATCAAGAGTATTTAATTGCCATCTGTACCAGGAACATAATAATGACATTCTTACTTGCTGGAGCTTTCAAGGCACATCTATGCAACAACACAACACAACAAATAAGTATACGATAAATTATCAATTATTCTCAGTAAACCAGACCATATTAGTGCAAGCCAAATTACATAGTGCAACCTTCGGGGGGGGGGGGGGGGGGGGGGGGTTGGTGGGGAGTCAGTCTCGGTTCAAGATGTTGACTAATTTTCTGCCGATGCTGCTCGACTCTCCGTGCCTCTCCAACGTTTTGTTTTGCTCCAGATGCCAACATCTGCTGCCTCTTGCATCTCCTCTCTCCATCCACCCTGTCAAATCTCCCAGGATCTTGCAATGGAAAGAAAACATTCTGATTAGCTCTCCTAATATTCCGCTGTAAGGCAGAGAGGCACAGCAGCACTGCAGTAGAGTTGCTGCCTGACAGCACCAGAGACTGAGCTTCCATCATGACTCTGGGTGCTGTCCTGTATGGAGTTTGTACATTCTCCCTGTGACCATGTAGGTTTTCTCTGGGATCCGGTTTCCTCTCACATTCCCAAGATGTGGTGGTTTGTAGTTTAATTGGCTTCTGTAAATTTTCCCTAATGTGGATAGAACTTGTGCACTGGTGATTGCTGGTTGGAGCTGAGTCTTTTATGTCCTAATCAAATCATCTCTAATTATAGTCACATCTGGTAGAAATGAAACCAAAATCTATTCTAAATGCCTTGTAAAATATCAATTGTGAAGTGTAAGTGGCGAAAGAAAAAAAATAATATTTTCTTTCTTAGATATTGTTCAGTTTGCCTCCAAAATTGGAATGCCTACTATGTCATCTATAAATGACCTTCTCCTGTGGCATCTGATGGTGTTGCATATCGGAACCTGATTCATGCTCAGGCCATCTCACGAGTGGCAATGTTATGCCCCTGTCCCACTTAGGAAACCTGAACGGAAACCTCTGGAGACTTTGCGCCCCACCCAAGGTTTCTGTGCGGTTCCCGGAGGTTCCCAGAGGTTTTTGTCAGTCACCCTAATGGTCGAGTGGTTTCCGTTTTAAAAATCGGTAATTTTTTAGTCGAAGCCGGTTGCGATGCTAGTTGAAGGTGGTTGCCGGATGACAAAAACCTCCGGGAACCGCGAGGAAACCTTGGGTGGGGCGCAAAGTCTCCAGAGGTTTCCCTTCAGGTTTCCTAAGTGGGACAGGGGCATAAAGTTCGTGATTTGTTTAACTATCAATGCTTTGCATTCAGAAATAAAAAATTACAAGCAGTGTCAGGACTAGTTGCCGGAGAAATCAAATTTAAGCTTCAAAAGATTTTGCCAGATGGATGTAAGCCTGGTTTTTAAATTTTGACAGCTGAATAGGTAAATATATTTGGTGGAAGAATCTGAATTCTTACTTAAAAGCATTATGCAATACAACAAAAAATCAGGAGAGCTAATTAGAATATTTTCTTTTCAATGCTGGGGAATTAAGCACAAAATAGGGAGGTTACGCTTTAGTTTTATAGACTGGTGAGACTGCATCTGGAGTGTAGCAAATGCGCACACTATTGATCTCCTTTTTAAAGAAGGAATTGATAAGTTGGATGCTGTTCAGAGAAGATTTACTAGATAATTACTTAGAATGGATGGGCTGTCATGAGGCTTGAACAGGCTAGGCTTGTACCACCTGGGGTTAGATGGAAGTGAAAACTATCTAACAAACAAACAGCTCAATGTGTCTCTCCCTCAGCCCTCCACATAAAATATAAGCACCACAATTACCTCATCAGGCTGATCGCATAGTTATCAGCACGGCAGCAATATCTAACCTATGCAGGATTTGCCAGATTAGCTACTAGATTCCACCTCTGCAATGAAAGTTCATGGCCTGCATCGTAGTCCAGAATACTGTACCAGAAAATAGCTGACAATTGGCAGATTAGTCAATTAGATCCAACGTTAAACGGTGCAATCTGGCGTTTCAAGCAATAAGTAGAAGAGCAGCAAATGGCAACATTTCTGAAATATTTCCATGAAAATATTCTTTTAAACGTGTAGAACAAACAAATGATCTTATATATTCGATTCCTCCCATTGCAAAGGAAACATTTCAATCAAATGATTTACGGATCTGGGGTACACAAAAGGCTGGAGAAACTCAGCGGGTGCAGCAGCATCTAAGGAGCGAAGGAGATAGGCGACGATTTCGGGTCGAGACCCTTTGTTGTTTTACAAAAGTGGTTTAAAGTGATACCTAATTTGAAGCAGTTTAATCCCAAGGTTGCAGAAATATCGAAAGGGAAATAGAGGGATAAATTAATTAGGCTGATATTCAGCCTGGGATTTACCCACTCTCTTTTATATAGGCAGCATGCTAGCTTCACCTCCCTGCTCATTGCCATCATTGTCATGTGCAGCCTGCGGTGTTACTGTCTCACTGATATCTCTTAAAGGGTGAATCATTGTGGCTGGAAAGTGTGAAAAGCTTAAGTGAGGGTGTCATTGAGAGTCATGCAGCATGGAAACAGCCCCAACGCCCATGCTGACCAAGATGCCCCATCTATGCTAGTCCAATTTGCTTCTTTTTGGCCCGTATCCCTTTAAACATTTCCTGTCCAAGTTTCTGTCCGTGACTTTTAAATACCACTGAAGAAAGGTCTCGACCCGAAACGTCGCCTATCTCCTTCGCTCCTTAGATGCTGCTGCACCCGCTGAGTTTCTCCAGCTTTTTGTGTACCCCTCGATTCTCCAGCATCTGCAGTTCCTTCTTTAAAACTAAGTGGGACCCGTTGGTCCCAGCTTCACACGGGAGGGCTGGTCCCCCAACACAATATTCCACCTCTCCACCAATTCCAATATTGGTGGCCAGTGGGGGGGGGGGGCTTTCTGGTGTGCTAGCATGGTGTTGTGGGCTGAAGGGACTGGTTTCCAGAGGGCTAGTATGGACATTGTGGGGCAGAATGGATTCTTGGGCTGGCAGCTCAGGAACTGAGACCACTCATACACAAATTCACAAACTCACTCACTCACCTCACTCACTCACTCACTCACTCACTCACTCACTCACTCACATACCCACACACTTACACACACAAACACACTTACGCACTCACGCACTCACACACTCACACACTCACTCATACACTCAATGGACAATAGACAATAGGTGCAGGAGTAGGCCATTCGGCCCTTTGAGCCAGCACCGCCATTCAATGTGATCATGGCCGATAATCTCCAATCAGTACCCCGTTCCTGCCTTCTCCCCATATCCCCTGACTCCGCTATTTTTAAGAGCCCTATCTAGCTCTCTCTTGAAAGCATCCAGAAAACCTGCCTCCACCGCCCTCTGAGGCAGAGAATTCCACAGACTCACAACTCTCTGTGAGAAAAAGAGTTTCCTCGTCTCCGTTCTAAATGGCTTACTCCTTACTCTTAAACTGTGGCCCTTGGTTCTGGACTCCCCCAACATCGGGAACATGTTTCCTGTCTCCAGCGTGTCCAAACTCTTAACAATCTTATATGTTTCAATGAGATCACCTCTCATCCTTCTAAACTCCAGAGTGTACAAGCCCAGACGCTCCATTCTCTCAGCATATGACAGTCCTGACACACACACACACACACGCACACACACACACACACACACACACACACACACACACACACACACACACACACACACACACACACACACACACACACACACACACACACACACACACTCATACAGACACTCATACACACACTCACACACTCACAGACACACACACACTCACTCACTGACTCACACACCATATATATGACAGTAAACTTTCTTGAATAGACACGGCTGAGCGCAGCCTCTCCACTTTGGGGCTTCCGCAGTCAGCGGCACTTCCGCAATCAGCGTGACCCCTGCACTTACCAGAAATTATGCAATTAGCACGACCTCTGCACTCACCAGAAATTACGCAATCAGCGCAAACTGTCCACTAAGCGGAGGTCACGAAATGAGCGGGTCTTTTGAACCAAACACAGTCGAACCTAATAAAGCATTTATTCCTTCTAAACACAGCATTGCAGTTTCAAGCACAGGCAGGGCAACAGGCCAAACAACTCATGGCATTGTCATTAGGGGCTAACAAATCATTTATTGCAAGTACATTGCAGACTCACAGTTCAGTTGATTCACAGCATAGAATGAGAGTCGTGGCCTCTCCCCCATGATGTTGCAGAGTGACTAACTCACGTCCAGGCATCCGGGGTATTATAGTCCTCCCCCCCCCCCCCCCCCCCCCCCCCCCTCCCCCCCCCCCCTCCCCCCCCCCCCTCCCCCCCCCGGAAGGGGTATTACCTTCATCGCGGTGATTGACAGCGAAGAGGATCTCATGTTTTTTTAAACCCTCATAACCTTCTTATTTTTCATCAATGGGAAAAATCCTCGGGGCCTACTCAGCGGATGAGGACAGTGAGTAAGATGGCCAAAAATCATAGAGATATATGGTAGCGTTTTTTTCTAAAATCAATATACAGCGCAGACAGGAAGTGGTCAAGATGAGACTTTTAATCATATAGTTATTAGTGCCTGCCTCAATGACTTCCTCTAGCAGCTCGTTCCATATACCCACCACCCTTTGTGTGAAAAAGTAGCCTTTCATGTTCCTATCACCTTATCACCTTTCTTTCCCTTATCACGTTAAATCTATGTCCTCCAATTCTTGATTCCCCTCCTTTGCATAAAACTCTTTGTACATTCACCATATCTATTCCCTTTGTGATTTTCTACACCTCTATAAGATCAGCCCTCAGCTTCCTGCGCTCCGAAAACAAAAGCCCTAGCCTTCTCAACCTCTCCCCATACCTCAGGCCATCAGGTCATAGTGATAATTAGTGATAATATTTCAAAACTCCTTAGATTCTGGAGTAGTTCCTAAGGATTGGAGGGTAGCTAATGTAACCCCTCTTTTAAAAAAAGGAGGGAGAGAGAAAACGGGGAATTACAGACCAGTTAGTCTAACATCGGTAGTGGGGAAACTGCTAGTCAGTTATTATAGATGGGATAGCAGCACATTTGGAAAGTGGTGAAATCATTGGACAAAGTCAGCATGGATTTAAGAAAGATAAATCATGTCTGACGAATCTTATAGAATTTTTCGAGGATGTAACTAGTAGAGTGGATAAGGGAGAACCAGTGGATGTTATATCTAGACTTTCAGAAGGCTTTTTAACAAGGTCCCACATAAGAGATTAGTATACAAACTTAAAGCACACGGTATTGGGGGTTCAGTATTGATGTGGATAGAGAACTGGCTGGTAGACAGGAAGCAAAGGGTAGGGGTAAACGGGTCCTTTTCAGAATGGCCAGCAGTGAGGTACCACAAGGCTCAGTGCTGGGACCCCAACCATTTACAATATATATTAATGATTTGGACGAGGGAATTGAATGCAACATCTCCAAGTTTGCGGATGACACTAAGCTGGGGGGTAGTGTTAGGTGTGAGGAGGATGCTAGGAGGCTGCAGGATAACTTGGATAGACTGGGTGAGTGTGCAAATGCATGGCAGATGCAGTATAATGTGGATAAATGTGAGGTTATCCACTTTGGTGGCAAAAACAGGAGGGTAGTCTATTATCTGAATGGTGGCAGATTAGGAAAAGGGGAGATGCAACGAGACCTGGGTGTCATGGTACACCAATCATTGAAAGTAGGCATGCAGGTGCAGCAGGCTGTGAAGAAAGCAAATGGTATGTTAGCATTCATAGCGAAAGGATTTGAGCATAGGAGCAGGGAGGTTCTACTGCAGTTGTACAGGGTCTTGGTGAGACCACACCTGGAGTATTGCGTACAGTTTTGGTCTCCAAATCTGAGGAAAGACATTCTTGCCATAGAGGGGGTACAGAGAAGGTTCACCAGACTGATTCCTGGGATGTCAGGACTTTCATATGAGGAAAGACTGGATAGACTCGGCTTGTACTCGCTAGAATTTAGAAGACTGAGGAGGGATCTTATAGAAACTTGCAGAATTCTTAAGGGGTTGGACAGGCTAGATGCAGGAAGATTGTTCCCGATGTTGGGGAGGTCCAGAACAAGGGGTCACAGTCTAAAACCCCTGTCTCACTGTGCGAGTTGGCCCACGAGTGACCCCGAGTTTTCACTCGTGGTGATCACGTAGCGGGAACGTCGGAACTCGCGCGTTCAACTTGTCCACTCGTGGCGCTAACGGCAGGTACTCGGGAAACTTGTTAACACGTGAAAAAAATCAAACATGTTTGATTTTTTCCACGAGTCAAATTAAACTGTTCAAGTTTAAAAATGGAAACATTTAAACTCGTTGCAGTAACGTAATGGCCCGTGCCGTATACCATAGTGTCTCGTGAGTCTATCGTGGGAACTTTTTTATAATCTGAAAGGGACTGAACCAAAGTAGTATAATATGTATATACATATTATATATATTATATATATTTCAATTCCAACCCCGAAGCAATTGAGAGGCGATTTCTTGGGGCCATGTAATTTAACGTGTGTCTTTGCTTTTAAAAGTGAAGCTGTTTAATTGTTTACGCTGCGCTGTGTTTCGTGTTGGGGAGAGTGCTGCTGTTACAATGCTTTCGATTTTATACTGCCCTCCCCCTTCCACAGAAAAATGCCTAAATTTTTCTTTGTGCCCGCTCTCCTGGGAGCAATCCAAACCAAGGGAACAATGAACCCTCAGAGGCTTCGCGTTCCATTGCTCCTATATATGGACCTCGCTCGCCTCGCAACTGTATGAACGCTCGATCAACCAGGCAACGGCCACACGGAGCCTGATTACTGAAAACAAAGTCAACTTGTACCAGACCTCATCATCTTCCTTCCGACAACCCGTAACCACGGCACCAACTTTCATTCAACACAGAAAAACTTAATATTTAAAGAATATATTATGGGACATTGGATTGTCTGAAGAAGGGTCCCGAGCAGAAACGCCACATATGTGTGTGTGTGTGTGTGTGTGTGTGTGTGTGTGTGTGTGTGTGTGTGTGTGTGTGTGTATCTGTGTGTGTGTGTCACTCTCTCTCCCCTCTCCCTCTAGTCCTCTCTCCCTCTCTTTCTATCTGTGTGTATCTGTGTGTGTGCTCTGCTGTCGGGTCCCGACGGCCGCTCAAAGTCACCCGAGCTGCTTCCCTTCCGCTGAAGTGGTGGCCAGCTGCTGTCTGTGTTAATCTCTCTCTCTCTATGTGTGTGTGTGTGTATTTGTGTGTGTGTGTCCTCTCTCTCTCCCTCCTCTTGTTGTCGTCATCTCTTCTCCTCTCTCTCTTCTCCTCTCTCTCTCTCTTCTCGCTCTATCTCTCTCTCTCCTTCTATCTGTTTCTCTCATCCACTCATCATTCCTCTCTACTCTCCTCCTCTCTCTTCCACCTCCTCCTCTTTCTCTCTTTTCACCTCTCTCTTCTCCTCTTCCAACCGTCTCTTCTCTCTTCTCTCTCTCTCCCTCTCTCCTCCACTCTTCGTCTCTCCACCTTCTCTCTTTCTCTCACTCTCTCTTCTGTGTGTCTTCTCTTCCAACTCTCTCTTCTCTCCTCCTCTCTCTCTTCTCCCTCTCCTCTTCTCTCACTTCTGTCTCCTCTCTCTCTCACTCCCTCTGCTTCCCCCCTCTCCATTTCTCTACTGTTCACTCTCCTATACGGGTCCTGTTTGTATCGGCGGGCCCCGCTCAAAGTCACCACCACCCCGAGCTGCTTCCTTCCTCTGAAGTGCGGCCAGTCCTGCTGTCTGTGTGAATCTCTCTCTGTGTGTGTGTGTGTGTGTGTGTGTGTGTGTGTGTGTGTGTGTGTGTGGTGTGAGTGTGTGTGTGTGTGTGTGTGTGTGTGTGTGTGTGTGTGTGTGTGTGGTGTGTGTGTGTGTGTGTGTGTGTGTGTGTGTGTGTGTCCTACCCCTTCGGGGGTCCCGGCGGGCTGCTGTCGGGGCCCGGCGGCCGCTCAATGTCAGTCACCCGGCTGCTTCCTTTTTTAAAATTATTTAAAATAGAGATCCATTTGCAAAAAAGTATTTAAAAAAAAAACATAAAACAACAAGAAATGCTTGGTTACGGAGGAGAACTGGAGGATGCGCATTTTTTCCCATTGTAGGTCATATCAATAGATGCCGCCGCGCTGAATAACTCAAAACCACAGGATGGAGATGTATTTTAACATTGTTGCATTATTAAAACATACCTTCATTCACGGTTTGGCTCAAGAGTAACGGGAGAGGAACTTGGTAACTCGGGAGAGGAACTTGGAACAATCGCAGCAATGACATACCTGTGGGAACAAACTCGGTTACACACTTGATCATAAACTTGAAGTCTCGTGCACAGCCACGATCCTACTCCACTTTGTCTTGGTTCTGTCCACTAACTCTACTACCTACTTCTCTCTCTTCTGGGGTACCTCGAGGTCAAACTCACACAATCAACTCACACATGAGACAGGGCCAAAAGGATAAGGGGGAATTCCTTAATAGGACCGAGAAATGAGGAAAAAACATTTTTTCACACAGAGAGTGGTGAGTCTCTGTAATTCTCTTCTCTGGTCTGTAATTCTCTGCCACAGAAGGTAGTTGAGGCCAGTTCAATGACAATATTTAAGAGGGAGTTAAATCTGGCCCTTGTGGCTAAAGGGGTCAGGGGGTATGGAGAGAAGGCAGGTACAGGATATTGAATTGGATGATCAGCCATGATCATATTGAATGGTGGTGCAGGCTCGAAGGGCCGAATGGCCTGCTCCTGCACCTATTTTCTATGTTTCTATGTTTCTATGTGAGGGTGACCTGCCGATGCAGCATGCTTCTTGCGATGCTAGTTGTATGTATGCAAACACCTTCATGAGTATCAGACCTGTTGTAACTTGCCAAATATCACCCACAAGTGTGCATAACATCAAACAGTGTACTAGGCTCATGTGGCACTGATGGTACCCAAAGGACGTACATTTTGGACTGAAACCTTGCACCTATTGTTTTTAAAATTGAAAAAGATCAAAAGTGGATATGCCTGGGAACCGAGGTGAACTCACACCTGCTGCTGCCCTATTGGAGAACTCCAAGCTTATCATGAGGAGTGTCTGAAGAAGGGTGTTGACCTGAAACGTCACCCAATCCTTCTCTCCAGAAATGCTGCCTGTCGCACTGAGTTACTCCAGCTTTTTGCATCTATCCAGTTTTACCTTCCTGCATTACTGCTGCAAGCAGCCAGTGCTAACTCCATCATTGTATGAATCCATCCATTGACAGGGGACTAATATCCTGAGCTGTTAACACCACTTACAGCTGCCCCTTGCAATATAAAGTCAGCCTGCTAATCTTAAATAAATTGGAAGTCAAAAACATTTCAATGCTACACATCCAAAAATAAAAGCAGGCTAGGAACAGTCAGCACATCAGACAGCATCTGTGGCATAGCAGCTGGGGTTACTGCCTCACAGTATCAGAGACCCAAGTTTGATCCTGACCTCAAGCACTGTCTGTGCGGAGTTTGGACGTTCTCCTATGACAACCTATGGTGCTCCAGTTAGCTTCCATAACTCAATGATGTGCAGGTTTGTGGCTTAATTGGCCTCTGTAAATTGCCCCCTAGTCAGTGGGGAGCGGATGAAACAGTGGGACAACATAAAACTAGTGTGAAAAGATAATCGGATGGAGACAAACAAAAAACGCGTCAGCTTCGACTTAGTGGGTCAGAGGGCCTAGTGCCAGGCTGTATCTTTCACGATTCCAGAAGCAAGATATTCAAAATCAGGATGCAGGCCGTGTATCAGAACTAACAAAAAGAGAGCGAGATTTCTTGATTAGTGCGGGTGTCAGGGGTTATGGGGAGAAGGCAGGAGAATGGGGTTAAGAAGGAGAGTTAGATCAGCCATGATTGAATGGCGGAGTAGACTTGATGGGCTGAATGGCCTAATTCTGCTCCTATTACTTATGACCTTATGAGACCGTTTAAAGAAAATGTGTGGGGAAGGTTTATTACACCGCGAGGCTGGAATGCACTGCCAGGGATGGTGATGGAAGCAATTAAGAGGTTATTATGCTCATGATCTGATTTATTCACAGCCATTTATTACCAGGGCTGCCAACTCTCACGCTCTGTCGAGAGAAAGTGTGAGAATCATTCATTTGGGCAAATTCTCACGCTCTCATCACACGCTGATCACAAATTTCTCACGCTCTGTCGAGAGAAATTCTGTGATCAACAAAAATAATCAAAACTCATATCAACTGCATGGCCGCGGTGTTGAGAGAGCGAGGCTGTGGGAGGGATGGAAAAAAAAAAAAAGCAGAAGCAGAGGCGGGGACTGATGCGGGGAGCCGGCCCGAGTGTTTGCCGGGCTGGTGAGTGTTTGCCGGGCTGGCGAGTGTTTGCCGGGCAGGCGAATCGCTCGCTCGCATCTCCGGCCATGGAGCAGCCCTCAGTGCAAGAGTGTATGTCCCGGTGCCGTTGGAGGCATCAGAAGCTGTTGCCCGGCTGCCGTGAGAGTCTCTGTGCCAACGGAACAGAGACTCTCAAAAGGGGGAGAGAGAGAGGGGAAGGAGATAGGAGTCAGGGGGAGTGAGAGGGGGTGAGAGGAGAGAGGGGAAGAGACAGAGGGGGAGAGATTGGGGAGGAGAGAGCGAGGAGAGGGAGGGGGGAGAGGGGAGGGGAGAGAAGAGAGAGAGAGGGAGATAGAGGTAGGGGAGAGAGAGAGAGGAGAGAGGGGGGGGAGAGTGTGTGGGAGGGGAGAGAGAAGAGGAGAAAGGGGGGAGAGTGTGGTGGGCAGAGAGGGGGAAGAGATATAAGGTGAGATGGAGGGGGAGGGAAGAGAGGGATAAGTGAGGAGGGGGATCGAGAGGGGAGAGGGGGCAGGAGGGGTTGAGGAGAGGGGGGAGGGGAGTGGGGAGAAGGAGCGAGAGAACGGGGAAGAGGGAGAGAGAGGGAAAGCGAGAAATGGGAGTAAGAGAGAGAGAGAGGGAGGCAAAGAGAAATAGGAGATAGAGAGAGGGGTTGAGAGAGCAAGGCAGAGTGAGGTGGGAGGCAGAAATGGGGAGAGATGGGGGGAGAGAGAGCAAGAGGTGGAGAGAAAGAGTGAGAGAGAGGGGGAGATCGAGAGAGCGAGAGAGAAGAGAGAGAGAGGGGGGGAGAGAGAGAGAGAGAGGGAGGGAGAGAAAGGGGGAGAGAGAAGAAAGGAGAGGGTGAGATAGAGAGGGACGGGGAGAGAGAGTTAGGGAGACTCCTGGTAGAGAAGTTAGGCCGTAAGCGAGGGGCTCTCGGAGGGGGAGATGGTTCTCGGAGACCGGGAGGGAGAGGAG
Source organism: Okamejei kenojei (assembly GCA_035221665.1). Taxonomy (NCBI): domain Eukaryota; kingdom Metazoa; phylum Chordata; class Chondrichthyes; order Rajiformes; family Rajidae; genus Okamejei; species Okamejei kenojei. The sequence goes on from CM069133.1 coordinate 140,654,400, forward strand.
ATTTGTGAGCGCGTTCTTGAGAGCATTTCTTTTCGTTTCCCCGAAGTTTGCTCGTAGGAGAGGGAGAGAGAGAGAGGGGAAGAGAGAGAGAGAGCGAGAGGGGAAGCTCGGCGGCGAGAGCTGGGGGCGCAACAAAAAGGTCCTCTGAGCGAGAGGGGCCCCCCCCGGGTAGAATCGGGAGAGACGAGAGAGGGGGAGAGAGAGGTGCGAAGTGGTGAGGGGGGTGAGCCCGCATTTATCTCGCTCTGGCTCCCGTGCCTGTGAGAGGAGAGATCTACCGAGCGGAAGAGAGCGGGGGCGAGAGAGGGGGGGAACACGGGGAGAGTGAGGGGGGTGATTTCCTTTCCTCTCTCCTCTTCTCGAGTTCGCTCTCCCTTTTCTCTCCCTCTGGGTCCTCATCTGCTCGCTCCCCTCTCTCTGGGATCTCTCTGGGGGGGAGAGAGAGTCCGCTCTCTCTCTGTCTCCTCTCCCGTTGGCCTCTTGCTCTCCCTCTTTTTCTCTGCCGAGGAGGGTAGTTTCTCCAGCCCTTCTCTCTCTCTATTCTCTTCCTCTTTGTCAGGGCTGCCTTTCAACTCCCAAGCAATCTCTAGCGTGAGAATCACCACGCATTCACTAAATTCTCACGCTGACCACATCCTCTCACAAATTTCATCTACGCTCTCAGTGATCCCCCGCCCCTAACGAAAATTTCAAAACTCATATCAACTGCATGGTGCCCTGGTAGTGTGGAAGCAGAAGCAGCGGCAGGGACAGATGCAGACGGGGACCCGGGGGGCTGGCGAGTGTTGCGGGCTGGCGAGTCGCTCGCTGCAAGCTCAGGCCATGAGCATTCATCCCTCATTGCAAGAGTCCCGGGCGCTCGTTGGAAAGCGTTGCGCCGCCAGCCGTGAGAGTCTCTGTGCCACATTCGCCCAGTGTACCAGTATGGGTCAGCGCGGCTCGGTGCAATCCTGGAGGACAACCCATGCTTGCTGGAAGTAAGTACCCAAGCACTGGGTAGAAACGGTGGAAGATAGTGGACTTCAAATGGGGGCGGTTGGAGAAAGCATTCCTGCTTGCCCAGCTGCTCGATTTTCACTTACTGTAACTGCGGGAAAAATGTTCCCGATGTTAGGGGAGTTTCAGAACCAGGGGTCACAGTTTAAGAATAAAGTGGGAGGGGCCGTTAGTACTGAGATGAGGACAAACGTTCTTCACGCAGAGAGTTGAGTGAATCTTGGAATTCTCTCCATAGTAGGCAGTGCAGACCAATTCACTGGATGTTTTCAAGTGAGAGTTACATTTAGTTCTTGGGGGTAACGGAAATCAAGGGAAATATGGGGAAAAAAACTGGAAAGAGGTACTGATTTTAGATGAAATAGCCATGATCATGTTTGAATGGCAGTGCTGGCTCGAAGGGCCGATGGCCTATTCCTGTACCTATTTTCTATGTTTCTATGTTTTGGGTATATGGCAATAAAACACGATCACTTGATTTTGAAGCAAACATGCATGGTGGAGGTTATAATGTAGTCACAGAGTGATACAGTGTGAAAACAGGCCCTTCAGCACAACTTGCCCACACCCACCAAATGTCCCAGCTACGCTCCCAAGCTTTTTGTTCCATACCTCCCAACCTGTCCTATCCATATATCAGTCCAACTGTTTCTTAAATGTTGAGATAGTCCTTGCATCAACTACCTCCTTTGACAGCTTGTTCCATAAACCCACCACCCTTTGTGAGTGGAAAAAGATTACCCCTTAAAATGTTACCTCTTAAAAATACTTCATACAAAAAACTTTGAAATCATACTTCTACAATGCACTGAACCATGATTTTAATTCATCAAATTTCAAAAAGTCCCTACCCTGGGAGGGGGAATACCCCACTTCCACACCCACTCCCCACTCGGTTGCTCCACTCCCTAACCGGGTGGCCCCAAGGCCAGTGATCAGTGATCGCTCAGCCTCCCCACTTTCAAAAACGCTCCGTGGCCCCTGGTTCACACGGAGAACACTGCCAGATGTGAGCGGGGAACTGAGGCCAGTTGTCCGTGATGTCTGGATCCCAATATTCAGCACTTCATGTTTTGGAGTTGCCTAACGTTATTGATTTGTAATTAGCCTGATTTGTAATTAGTTGACAAAACCTTAATTTATTAATCTGGAATATCCAGGGGGATGAGATAAGTGTAATATTAAATGACATGCAAGGTGTCAGGCTGTCTGTCACAACATACAGCTCCTATAACCCATTATTTCCTTCAGTTAAATATTGAGGGAAGGTAGCACTATTGACATTATGCCACTCAACTATTACGTTTGTTTACCTCACTGACTATTTCTAACCCCACCCCCCACCAATTCCTTTGACAGGTTCAATAGAAATGTCCCCAATCTTGTTGTTTTATTAATTGAACACATAGATGAACATCTTCAATGATTGTAATCAGATGGAAGCTGATTCAGATGCGATATTTAAGACCTTGTTCAAAGAAGGGACATATTTTAAAGGAGTGACAGACATACTTGCAGGGGAATGTGTGAGGAGATTATTATTTGTCTTTAGTTTTAGCTTGAAGCAGGACATTTGAAGATTCAAAGTTTAATATGGTAATTGTGCTGATACTGGCCCCAACCCATCACGTAATGAATATCATCTTTTCCGAGGTTTTACTTTTATGATGCCATTTAAACTTTACTTGGATATCAATCACTTCAATGTAAAAGTAATTGGGAATAGGGAGCATTGGAACAAAAATTTGCCCTTGGTGCATATTAACTGTAATATAATAATATATGCATATTAGTAGGTACAAACAAAACAAAGATTTTTGTATCATTGTTGTGTTATGAATACCACAGAAAATATTATGTACTCTCAAGATCACATTTAATAGAATAATATTGCTTAAATATATAATTATTGGATTTTGTATTTCAGAAAGTCCCAGCTGAGAAGAAGAGCAAAATACTGAAAATATTGGGGGTGAAAATGACTTCAGGACAGTTTGTTACAAAAATGAAAGAAATGGTAACAGAATACTTATATAGCAGAGTGAGTATAATTTTATGGATGAGAAATTGTGTTCAACCAATTGATTTATTTGACAAAGTAACTAGCATGTTAGATAACAAGGAAGCCAATGGATGTAGCAAATTTTGTTATACATAATTTGGACTGTGAAGTGCCCCATAAAAGATTACTGCATTAGATAAGCACCTGTGGACTTGAACATAATAGGTTAAGTCCAAGGGGTCAGATATGGGGCTTTATGTGTGGGCCAGATATATTGTCAGTGCAGAGGGGCTAGGAGCAAGGCCAAGTGTGAAATCCAGAGTCAAGATCTGGAATCAGTACTAAAGGGGGGGTGTGCAGTCAAAGCTGGGACCAGGGAGTGTCAGCACTGGAACCTAAGCAGGTAAGCAGCTATGATCAGGGTAGAATAGGGGGACAGGTGTAAGGCTAGACTTAGGGTCAGGATGAGAGGCAGGTATGCAACTGGAGTCAGGGTCAGGAGTATTACCAGGTGTGCAGTGAGACCCAGGTTGGTCAACTAGGGCCAAGTGTTGATTATAATCAGATTTCCATACATGAATCTACTAAGATCATTCATGTGCATGCATGTGTTATGATGAGAGCCTGGGCTCTACTGTGGAATGTAATTAGGAATGTAATTTAGTCTAACCTTATTCATAGCTGATCCAATTAAAGCATATATATTGCATTCAAGTGCAAGTATAAAAGACTTGCACTGTTGCAACAATTTCCAAGCTGAAAAATGTAAAAGCTTTGTACCGAAAGTGGGGGGGGGGGGGGGGGGGGGGGGGGGTGGGGGGGGGGGGGGGGGGGGTGGGGAGGGGGGGGGTTGGGGGGTGTGGTGGGGGGGGCGGGGGTAGTTGCGAAATGAAAGCCCTCATAAAGAAAGCTGTACAATGCTATTTACGAATATTAACCTGTTCTCTCTTGCACTATACCGTCGATTTTCTGATTTCAAGCATATACTGTTTCTGTATCAGATGTAACCGGGATTATTTTTCCTTTTCATTTATGGCCAGCACTGCAGAAACTGCCTACTTTTGGCTCATACATCCTTAGGCACAGGAAATTCAGCTGCCCAACATGGGTGCTTTTTTTACGCAGTTTTATCATGGAAGCGGGAGCTTACACTGGTTTGCAGTCTTGGCCCAACCCCTCTTCCCCCCTTGGAGTGCTGCTCGTAAAAGTGCTCCTTGAACTTACAGTTGCTGAACAATACAGGTACAATAACAAACTGAAGTTAACTAGCAGCCACAAACATGATATTGCCATGGAACAACCTCTGTCAGGGCTGGGGGTCGCTGTGCTTACAAAAAAAAGATAGGCAGATAGCTGCTTCCTTCACATCCAGTGAGTAGTTGATTACAAGAGAGAGCGTGTTATCCATATAGGTCTGTCAACATCTAGGACTGTTGCTGCCATTCTCCAGTAAGGGAGGGCCCCCACCCAGAATTCAACAATGAAACACGCATCATCAGTGTTGTGTGGACAAGAGATCCCACACTGGACCCAACATCAACCACCCTCTCACGCACCTTCCACAGATGCACCCGTAGAAAAAATATATATCAGGATGCAAACACACATGGTTGGGACCATCCTCCATTCATGACCCGCAGGAAATTGCAGAGAATTGTGGACGCAGCCCAGACCATCTCACAAGGCAACATTGACTCCATCCACACTTCACACTGCCTCGGCAAGGCCACCGGCATAATCAAGGATGAATCTCACCCGGGACACTCCCTCTTCTCCCCTCTCCCACTGGGCAAAAAGTATAGAAGTGTGAAAATCCACACCTCCAGATTCAGGGATGGTTTCTTCCCAGCTGTGATCAGGCAACTGAACTATCCTACCAACAATTAGAGAGTAATCCTGAACTATTATCTACCTCATTGGAAACTTTTGGACTATCTTTGATTGGATTTTACTGGACGTTATCTTCTCCTAAACATTATAGATTATATATATCGATACAATAAAGATATATATAGACAATAGTGCAGAAGTAGGTTTTATTTCATCACCCTTCATGCCAGCAACCGCCACCAATGTGAGCATGCTGATCATCCACAAACAATACCCCCCGTTCACTGCCTTCTTCCCATACCCTTGAATCCCCTAGGGTCTAAGAGCTCAATCTAACTCACTTTGATGCTAATCTTCTCAGCGCCTCATACTTCTGAGGATGCTTACAGAGAGACTGTCTGTCAAGAAGGACTCTCTCTAACTATCCCCTACCGGGTGCACAATAGAGAGCTGCTGACACCGATTTTTTGCAACGCGAGGCTTGCGTTCGGCACTTGAGTGCCCAGGAAGAGGAAAAGAACTACGAAATTTTTAAACACTGCCCAGTCCATCATTGGTGCTTCTGACCTCCTTCATCGAGGGGATATATCGCAGTCGCTGGCCTCAAAAAGCTGGCAGCATCATCAAGTACCCACACCACACCCACCTGGCCGCACACCTCATCTCTCTGCTAACCTTCATGTAGAAGGTACACAAGCCTGATAACTGCCAACGACCAGTTCATGAATAGCTGCTTCCCCCCCCAGCCAACAGGCTATTAAACTAAGGCTCGACAAAACTCTGAACATCGATACCAACCCCTTAATCTGTTATTTGCACTTTACCAATTAATTTTTTTCATGTGTGTCTAACGTATATAATGGTATAGGGACCCACTGATCTTTATGTAGTCAATGCCACTAATGTTTCTGTTGTGCTGAAGCAAAGCAAGAATTTTCAATGTCCTGTCAGGGACAAACCATGACAATAAACTTTGACTTATGACTTTGAATGCATCCAAGAATTGGCCCTCCACTGCCCTTCTGAAGCAGAGAATTCCACAAATTCACAACGCTTCTGTGTGAAAAAGTTTTGTCCTCATCTCAGTTAAAATGTCCTACCCCTTATCTTATAATGTGGCCCCTGGTTCTCGACTACCCCCAACTCGGGAACATGTTTCGTGCACCTGTTAGAAACTGTGCTGTCTTAATTCGCTTTATTCCCTCTATCATGTATCTGAGCAACTGTGGATGGTTTGATTGAAAATCATGTATTGCCTTATTTTCCGCATACAGTGATATCACCGCACCAAAATCTTTTCACTTTACCTCTGTACATGAGACAAATAAACAAACTTAAACTAAACTTCGTCCCACATGCAGACCATACCACACCAGAGCTGTCAGTCATTCACTGCCATATTGCTGCGGTATTTATATCACGGCCACAATTCGACAATGTCGGCATTGAGTGACACAACGCAGTGGAGGATTCGATCACCCCCATGATTCAGGTCCAGGCAGTGCAGAGACAACAGGTAATTTGTTCACACTTTTTTGGTAAGAGTAACCCGCAAGAGCTTCATAGCACAGTGAGGAAACATGCTTTGACCCAAATTGCCCACACGCGCCAACATGTCCCCCAGCAACGCTGTCCCACCTTTGCCAGCATATGTCTATACCCGTACAAACCTGTCCTATCCCAGTACTATCTAACTGATCATCTTAAATGTTGGAATAGGTCCCTGCCTCAACTACCTCCCTCGGGCAGCTTGTTCCATACACGCACCAAACCCTTTGTGAGGAAAAAAAATCTACCCCTCAGATTCCATTTAAACCTTCTTCCCCCTTCACCATAAACCAATACTCTCTGGTCTCGATTCACCTACTCTGGGCAAGAGACTCTGTGGATCTACCCCAAATCTATTCCCTCTCATATAACACATTATAACAATTACAGCACGGAAACAGGCCCTCTCTGGCCCTTCCAGTCCGTGCCGGACCAATTTGTTTTCCCCCTAGTCCCATCTACCTGCACTCAGAATCATACCCCTCCATTCCCTTCACGTCCATATACCTATCCACTTTACTCTTAAATGTTAAAATCGATCCTGCCTCCACCACTTCTGCTGGAAGCTCATTCCACACAGCCACCAGCCTCTGAGTAAAGTTCCCCCTCACGTTACCCCGAAACTTCTGTCCCTTAATTCTCATGTCATGCCCTCTTGTTTGAATCTTCCCTACCCTCAATGGGAAAAGCTTATCCACGTCAACTCTGTCTATCCCTTTCATCATTTTAAAGACCTCAATCAAGTCCCCCCTTAACCTTCTGCGCTCCAAAGAATAAAGACCTAAATCTTTATGATCTCATACACTTCGATAAGATCACCCCTCATCCTCCTGCGCTCCAAGGAATAGAGCCCCAGCCTACTCAAGCTCTGCCTATAGCTCAGACCATCTAGTCCTGGCAACATCCTCGTGAAATGGTAATTTAGCTTTCTATGTATAATGCAATTGATGCAATTAACAATCTGATTCCCGGGCACGCATCTTTTGTGAAGTACAGGATATCAGTGTTTCTGCTGCATCAGCTTATCTTAAAATCAAGAATGCACAGCCCAGAATTTTAACCTTATTACTGAAATCAGTGAACAGAGCACTATCCAAAGATGTCATTTTTTAATATCACCTCTGGAGCTTTCCTGTCAGAAAATTCCTCATTAAGTCAAAACTGAAAAGTCAGTTATACATTACCTGGCAACAACGGAAATTTGTGCTAAAATGTTTTGTTTATTAATATGGTTAGTTGGTTAGAGAAATTTGATATATCTGCATTACTAGCATATATTTTAAAAGTCATTCTTGGTCAATTGCAATCCAGAGGATTTGCGTAAAAGGGCTGACCCAAAAAATGCTCCGTAATTCATCCTTGTGCAATAGAATTATCAAGCCCTGAAGTCATAGAACAAAGAAACATTCCCTTCATCCAATTATTTTAACTTACCACTCTCATCTTATATCTAAACCCTCTAGTTCTGCACTGTCTGGGAATAAGACTGTGACGTTGTGTAAATCTCTCATGACTCAGCCTCCTTCTCTGGGGAAAACCAAATTCCAGTCTATCCACCTTTTCCTTTATCTTAAGCCTTTGAGTCCTGGTAACATCCTAAATAATCTTTTCTGCATTCTTTCCATCATAATGGCATGTTCCTATCGGAGGGTGACCAGAACTGCACACAATACTCTAAATGGAATGTGACATTATTAACATATTTTCAGTTCGCATTAACCAACCTGATCTCCCGGTGCCTCAGCACTTCAACTCCCCCTCCCATTCCGAATCCGACCTCTCTGTCCTGGGCCTCCTCCATGGCCAGAGTGAGTCCCACTGCAAATTGGAGGAGCAGCACCTCATATTTCACTTGGGTAGTTTATATCCCAGCGGTATGAACATTGACTTCTCCATTTTCAGGTAGTCCTTGCTTTCTCCCTCCTTCCCCTCCCTTTCCCGGCTCTCCTACAGCCTACTGTCTCTGCCTTTCCTTTCTTCTTCCCGCCCCTCCCTGCCCCCTGACCACAGCAGTCTGAAGAAGGGTCCAGTTCCAAAACATCACCTATTCCTTCGCTCCGTAGATGCTGCCTCACCTGCTGAGTTTCTCCAGCATTTATGTCTTCCTTCGATTTTTCCAGCATCTGCAGTTCTTTCTTAAACATTTGTTTTGTTTAGTTTAGAGATATAGCAACAGGCCTTTTGACCCACCAAGTCTATGCCAACCAGAGATCCCCGCACACTAACACCATCCTACCCACACCAAAGACAATTTACAATTTAACCAAGCCAATTAACCTACAAACGTGTAACGGGCCTGTCCCACTTGCATGCGATTGCGTGCATTTGGCCCGACCAACCAGAAGCGGAGGTCGCGCAAAGTTTGCGCGAAGTTCGCGCGTGACGTCATTTACGAATATATATCAAATCAGCTGGGCAGGAGGCGGGCCGACTGAATTTGGGCATCGCACGGCGTTGGGCGGTGATGTCATCATGCAACGCCACGCGCACGACGCTGCGTACGCCGTCAAGACGCTGCGTACGACCGCAATGCGCCTGCGTGCGTAAGCGGGCCAACAGGCCGTTAGCACGCGAAGATTTCGGTCACTGCAGGAATTTCGGAGCCCCGCGCGATGTCAGGACTCCGTACGCTACCGCGCTACTCCCACCGCCCCCCACACGCGGCCACACGGCCTCAAGCGACCACGAGGTCACGTAATTGGCGAGCCAAGGTCGCGTAAGTGGGACAGGCCCTTAAGTCTTTGGAGTGCGGAGGAAACTGGAGCTCCCGGAGAAAACCCATGCAGATCACGGGGAGTACATACAAATTCCGTACAGACAGCACCTGCAGTCAGGATTGAACCCGGGTCTCTGGCGCTGTAAGGCAGCAACTCTACCGCTGCGCCACAGTGCCACACTAGGTTTGTAAGGCTTTAATATGAAGTCCCCAACTCCTGTACTCAATAACTTTACGAATGTCAGCAAGTGTGGGTGTGGCGGCTCCTAACGGAAGCGGCTCGACTACAGTCGTCTATCTTTTTAAAAATATTTTGTTAAATGTATGTCTTGACAAATTTTTGTTAAATGTATGTCTTTTTATTATTTTTTTAACTGTGTATGTGCGGGGGGCTGTGGGGGATACTGTTTAATCTCTTCCGTGTACGGGGACCCGACCTTTTCCCTGTCGGGTCTCGGATGTCGTTGGGCCTAACATCGAGGAGCCGGCGGCGGCCTTCGGCCGGGGACTAACCTGAGGGCTCCAGTCGCGGAGCCTGCGGACCTGACATCGCGGAGCTGGCCGTCTTCGGAGTGGGGAGAGCTGTGGTGGCGCTCGGCTGCGACCCGACTTTGGGGTTTCGGAGGCTCCGGCCGCAAGCCTGGTGGACAGGAACACCGGGAGATCACTGGTCCCTAGTGGCAGACCGCTTTTCCGAGTTCCGCAACGCCACTTCTCCTGCCGGAATCGCGGGTTTAAAGGACTCGGAGCGGGGCCTAACATCGCCCGGCGTGGCTTAAACGGCCACAGGACTTACCATCGCCCGCCGGGGGGCTTAACATCGGAGCCTCAGTTCGCCTCGACGGTGCAGTTGGACTGCTAGGGCCACAGGAGAAGAACAAAGGGAAGAGATAAGACTTTGCCTTCCATCACAGTGAGGAGGTGTTGGAGATTCACTGTGATGGATGTTTATGCAAACTGTGTTAAGTGTGGGTCTTGGTTTTTTTGTAATGTAAAAAACTGTAGAAGTGAAATTTTGTTCAAACCTAGTTGTTTGAATGACAATAAATAGCATTCCATTCCAAGTGTACCAGATGCCTTCTTCACCACCCTATCTACCTAAATCGCCACTTTCAGGGAACTGCTTACTGTGTCCATAGAACACAAACTGCTAGACTCATTCAGCGGGTCACACAGCATCACTATATGACATTTCTGAATGGGATTCCAAACTGAAATGTCGCCTATCCAGAGATGCTGCTTTACCCACTGAGTTGCTGCAGCAAGACTCCAGCATCTGCAGTTCCTTTTGTCTACCTATACCCCTAGATCTCTCTGCCCTACTACACTTCCCAGGGCTCGACTGTTTACTGTGTAAAGTCCTGCCCTGGTTTGACATTACAAAATACATTAAGCTCACACTTGTTAGAGTTAAATTCCATCCATTCCTTGGTTAATTTTCCTGGTTGATCCAGATACATTTGTAAACGTAGATAGACTTCCTCACCGTCCATTCTAGCACCATTTTTGGTTCCATCTGCAAATGTACAAACTATCATAACTACATCATCACCCAAATTCTTAAAATAGATGACAAAGAACCATGGACCCAGCACTTGAGAAGGAACTGCAGATGCTGGAAAACTGAAGGTAGACAAAAGTGCTGGAGAAACTCAGCGGGTGCAGCAGTTTCGGGCCGAAACGTTGCCTATTTCCTTCGCTCCATAGATGCAGCTGCACCCGCTGAGTTTCTCCAGCACTTTTGTCGACCATGAACCCAGCATTGATCCCATGGACCCAGCCTTCAACACACCGCCAGTCACAGCCATCAAATTAGTAAAACAATCCTTCACTAGCACCCTCTGACTCCTTCCATAAAACCAAATTTAAATCCAGCTCACTCTGGATTTCATGTGATCAAACATTCTGCACCACCATACCATGAGGGAACTTCTAAAGCTAATGTCTACCACCCTGCCTTAATCAATCCTTTTGGTTACTTCCTCAAAAAACGTTATCAAATTTGTGGGATATGATATTCACCCACAAAGCTGTGCTGACTATTCTTTATCAGTCCTTGCTTATCCAAATACTGGTCGATCTTGTCCCATGGAATCCCCTCCAGTAACATATCCATTATTGTAATGGAGACACAATAGAAACATAGAAACATAGAAAATAGGTGCAGGAGTAGCCCATTCGGCCCTTCGATCCTTCGTCCATTCAATATGATCATGGCTGATCATCCAACTCAGTATCCTGTACCTGCCTTCTCTCCATTTAGCCATACTCTCTCTGATCCAAACGAACTGGCCTCAATGCTGGAGTAATCACAGGATTGAGTTTAGTTTAGTTTTAAACATAGAAAATAGAAATTAGGCGCAAGCAGGCCAGTTCGGCCCTTCGTGTCTGCAAATTAATCAATGCTGATCATCCAAGTATCTGTACTGCCTTCTCATACTCCCTGATCTTCAGCCACAAGGGCCACATCCAACTCCCTCTTAAATATGGCCAACTAAAAACTGGCCTCAACTACCTTCTGTGGCAGAGAATTCCACAGATTCACCACTCTCTGTGTGAAAAACGATTTTCTCATCTCGGTCCTAAAAGACTTCCCCTTTATCCTTAAACTGTGACCCCTTGTCCTGGACTTCCCCAACATCGGGAACAATCTTCCTGCATCTAGCCTGTCCAACCCCTTAAGAATTTTGTAAGTCTCTATGAGATCACCCCTCAATCTTCTAAATTCCAGCGAGTACAAGCCGAGTCTATCCAGTCTTTCTTCATATGGAAGTCGTGCCATCCCAGGAATCAGTCTGGTGAACCTTCTCCGTACTCCCTCTATGGCAAGAGATGCAGCGCGGAAACAGGCCCTTTGCCCCACTGACTCCGAACCGACCAGCGATCTCCACATATTACCATTACCCTACACACATCAGGGGCTATTTTTTTTTTTACATTTATTCCAAATCAATTAACCTACAAACCTGTATTTCTTTGGAGTGTGGGAGGAAAACAAAGGTCTTGGAGAAAGCCCATGCAGGTCAATCGGAGAACGTACAAACTCCGTACAGACAACACCCACAGTGAGGGTCGAACCGGGATCCCTGTGCCTCGCTCTGGATCAGTCATCTCTGGAAAGAGTTTCATTTGTGTCCATATTCGGTGTAAACCAGCATCTGCAGTTCCTTCCTACACAACAATATTAAAATAATGTATGAATTAATACTTCGCATCTTCCGCCCCCACAAATCACACAAACTGCTAAAACTGGTGGAATGTTTTACATTTTTACACAGACAATAATATAGAGTGTATTGAATGCTACATCGTACTAATTGATCAATATTTTCTACTGTGAAATAAATAAGCTGCAGTACTGTAAATCATTTTGAATCGTGGATTAAGCAGCACAAATTAAACTTAAATAGAAATTCTTAGTCTTTGCCCTCGTAACAATATCGTGCCAATTGCTGTATGGTGCCTCTGGCAGAAAAAAAAACTGTACTATATTTAGCTAATTTCCTGGGAGTAGCAAAAAATGCGCGAGCAGCATTTCAATGAGACCACTGTTTTAAAGCCCAGATAGGTCAAAGAATTTTAATGTTTGGCAGTAGATTTGGAAACACTGAAGTTTTCAATGCAGTTCCTGCTACATTTTTCCTAAATGTCATTTGGCATTTTTTCTCCATCGTCAGATTCAGAAAGTTTTGACTGTGGAAATGTTTTCACTTCTATAACTATGAGAGGACCTACTGTATTATAGCTTTTTTTTTAAAGAAGGAACTGCAGATGCTGGAGAATCGAGGGTACACAAAAAGCTGGAGAAACTCAGCGGGTGCAGCAGCATCTAAGGAGCGAAGGAGATAGGCAGATACTGTATTATAGCGTTCAGTTTCCAGAATATTCTGCATCTTTCTGATGACCCTTCTCGTAGGAGAGAATCCTCAAGAAAGGGTAACACAAACACTGCGGGAAATTGTATATCATTAGTAATGCTAATGAAGCAAATTCAACAGTTGTAGAGTAAACCATTGATATTCTAAAGACTTACTTCAGCTAACTTGACCAAATTGAAATGCCACCTATCCATGTTTTCCAGAACTGCTGCCTGACCCATTGAGTTACTCCAGCATTTTGTGTCTGTCTTTGACCAAATTGTTCTCTGGGAGATAAAGGATGTCAAGGGATGATCTGTGGTCCCACCAGTGATTTCAGGCTATTTGCTGCCTGCTGATCATTCTAGTTTTGCCATCTGAAGATAATGAGTAGGGAAGGCAACCATGGGTATAAAAGAGACCAGTGAAAGAAGGCAATGCTAGCAGACATTCACAATCAGGATTCCACATCCAGGGCCTGGCTTAGGACCATCGATTGAGAAGTTACACAAATAAAATAAATATATAAAAGAGTTGCTGCCTTAAATCGCGTGTGGCATCGGACACCCGGGTGCTGTCTTTGTACAGCGTTTGTACGTTCTCCCTGTGACCTGCGTGGGTTTCTCTGAGATCTTCGCTTTCTTCCCACATTCCAAAGATGTGCAGGTTTGCAGGTTGAAATGGGCTTGGTTAATGTAAAAATTGTCCCTCGTGTATTTAGGATAGAGTTAATACGCGGGGATTGTTGGTTGGCGTGGAGTGGACTCGGGCCTGTTTCCACTCTGCATCTCTAAACTCAACCAAACTAAACTAAATCTATCTCTTTCATCCTCAAAATTGCAGTCAAAGTGGCTGGAAGATCTCCCAGCATGACTGAAGTCTCAATGGTGTCGGACTGCGATAATACTGTTGGCCTTTCTCCAAAAAATAATTACTTCTGGCTCTAACTCAGATATTCTTATACATATACTGAAGTTATGTCAATTGGTACAAATCCAATTATCCACTGTCTGATTGTTTGGAAATTCCAATGGTTCAGGATCTGGCGCACAGCGTTTCATTTCTCATGCTCTTTTAAATACACTGGACCCTGTTTTCTACACTCCCTTTAAACTTTGCAAGGCACCATTTCTGCACTCCCATTAAACTTATCAAGTTTCCCTTTGAACATTCTGTTTTCCATGCTTTCTTTAAGCTCACCAAGACACGGTTTCCGTGGCTCCCTTGAAACACACTGGGAGCCTGTATGCCTTTTCCTTTTAAAATCATCAGGGCCTTATTTTCCATGTTCCCTTCATACCATTGAGGCACCATTTCCTGTACTCCATATAAATGCACCAATTTCAATAGAAAATGTATTGTATCTCTGCAGAACTTCTGAATACATTTTAAATGAATTAAAAATGTACTAGGGATCAATACACAATTGTTTGGTACAGCATCACTAAATGTTTCAATGATGCTGGATTCGTCCAGCTTTTTAAAATATCATACATTATTCTGAGTTTGATATATTCATTCATGTGAACTGTGCTAGTCCTTTCTCTCACAGTAAAATTTCCCGCTGCCTTTGAGATATATCTTCTCGTTCTCTTCATTGCTGCTTGGATAAAATACCTCATTTAATGCGCTTTCTTGTTTGGCCTAAGGAGAAGCTGTTTCAGTGGAGCATGACTTGATTCTAGTCTGGTAATTCCTAAAACCATTAAGTTAGAACATTATTTCCATTAATGACATTTTTAGTGAAATAGTGGAGACCAACAAATTGTCCGCATCAGTTTCACAAGCAGCATCCAGGTAATTACCCTGTCTATAGTTTGTTTTAGTGAAGGTCATTTAAAAACCAACGAGATAAGCATTCTAAAAGGAGAAATATTAAATTAAATGAGCAAATAGCAGGCAGATGGAACAGACTAAATCCGAAAAACTAGCTGATTCACAATGTGTGAAAACCTGTTTAGTGAAATTGATATAATGACGTGGAAATTCCTTGTTTCCATCATAATGATGAAATTGAACCAAGGACTGTCTTATAAACTCTTAGCTATGAGAAGACAGATGGCACCATGCACCCCAAGCTCATCTAGCTTAACCTCTCTGCTAATTGCTGCTCATATTCCAACCTATGTGTTAAATGCTCAGATTTGCAGCAGTATTTTGGAAAAAAATTAGTAGGGACTAAAGGAGATTTTCACAAATTGACAGTATTATTCAGATTGATTTTCCAGCACCTTTTTTTTTACAGTGGTTTCGTGATAAAAGAAAATGCACTTTTGATCATGCAAGTATAGGCCCGGAAATGGGTAGGTGTTACCATTTTTTTAGTTATTTGAATACTCTTAGAACTTTAATATGATATCAACAGCACAGTGTTGGCTTAGTGTTGATGGACAATGGATTTTTGTCAAATAAAAGGCAGCAGAAGTTGCTTTGTTACCAGCCTGGCAGTCAACAGGTAACGTTAATTGTGCATCATGACTTCCACACTTGTTTTTGGGCGAGGGAACTGTTGCATTGAATCCTGGGAAAATCCATTCCTATGGCTTGTAATTTCCTGAGAGCTGTGAGCAACCTGTATCACTCCTTGCTTCCCTGCCATACCTGCCTTACCTGCCTCAGAAAATCCCAGTCAAGAACTCCTTTAATGAAGTCATCTCCATTGACTTTCACAGCACCAACATCTCCATTGGATTTAATGGAGTCACTGAACTTACTTTTGGTTTATTCGCCGATCGTATCGCTAAACACCTCCGCTCAGTCCGCCTAAACCTACCTGATCTCCCGGTTGCTAAACACTTTAACTCCCCCTCCCACTCCCACACTGACCTTTCAGTTCTGGGCCTCCTCCACTGCCAGCATGAGGCCCAGCGCAAATTGGAGGGACAGGACCTCATATTTCCCTTGGGGAGCATTCACCCCAGCGGTATGAACACTGACCAAGTAACCCTTGCTTTCCATCTCTCTCCATCCTTCCCCCTTCCTAGTTCTCTGTCCAGTCTGACTGTCCCCTGATTACATTTTATCTCTCTATGTTTCGTTGTCACCTTCTCCTAGCTAACACTGATCTTTTCTACATTTTCCTTGATTTCATCCCCAATGATGTTGTGTTTTCACACCTTACCCTTCCTTATCTCTGTGTCTCCCTCTTCCCTGACTCGCAGTCTGAAGAAGGGTCTCGACCCGAAATGTCACACATTCCTTCTCTCCAGAGATGCTGCCTGTCCCGCTGAATTACTCCAGCTTTTTGTGTCTCTCTTAGCTTTAACCTAGCATAGTTACAATGGGCAGATTTCACAGTATAATCACTGGGAAGCTGCAATAAGTTGGCTTTCCACCATTGGGGGTCCATGAGGGATCTAATACAGCAACACAATTGGAATAGAAGTGATGAGAACTCATCAAAAACTTTGGGATTTTCACACTTGTGCACACCTGCTTGTGAGTCCTGCACATAATCAGAGTAAAATGTACAAATCCTGGCAGTTATGCACACAGTTACTCATATTGTTCAGTGAAATCTGGGCGATATTTCACTTCAAAATGAAATGGTGTCACAGAGTTTTGCAGCATGAAAACAGACCCGAAAGCCCAACCTGTTTATGTGGACCAAGATGCCCCATCTAAGCTAGTGCCATCTGCCTGAATTTGGATAATATATTTTTAAACCTTTCTTATCCATGTATAACTCCAATGTATATCCAAGTTATAAATGTGAGGTTATCCACTTTGGCGGCAAGAACGAGGAGGCAGATTATTATCTCAATGGTGTCAGATTAGGAAAAAGGGAAGTGCAATGAGACCTGGGCGTCCTTGTACACCAGTCACTGAAAGTAAACATGCAGGCACAGCAGCCAATGAAGAAAGCTAATGGCATGTTTACCTTCATAACGAGAGGATTTGAGTATAGGAGTAAAGAGGTCTTTCTGCAGTTGTACAGGTCCCCGGTGAGACCACATCTGGAGTATTATGTGCAGTTTTGATCTCCTAGTTTGAGGAAGGACATCCTTGCTGTTGAGGCAGTAGGTTCACGAGGTTAATCCTCAGGATAGCGGGACTGTCATGTGAGGAAAGATTGGAAAGACTGGGCTTGTATTCACTGGAGTTTAGAAGGATGAGAGGGGATCTTATAGAAACATATAAAATTATAAAAAGACTGGACAAGCTAGATGCAGAAAAAATGTTCCCAATGTTGGCAGAGTCCAGAACCAGGGGCCGCAGTCTAAGAATAAAGGGGAGGTCATTTAAAACTGAGATGAGAAAAAAAAAAAAAAATTAACCAGAGAGTTGTGAATTTGTGGAATTCTCTGCCACAGAAGGTAACTCACTGGATGGAATTTAAAAGAGGGTAAGATAAAGCTCTGGAGGTTAGCAGAATCAAGGGATATGTGGAGAAGGAAGGCACGGGTTACTGATTGTGGATGATCAGTATGGATCACAATGAATGGCGGTGCTGGCTCGAAGGGCCGAATGGCCTCCTCCTGCACCTATTTTCTATATTTCCATGTTTCTATGTTTCTTTTAAATGATAGTACCTTCTTCAAATATCTGCTTTGGTAGCTCATTCGTATACCCATCACCTTCTGAATGAAAATGTTGCCCCTCAGGTTCCTATTATATGTCTCCCATCTCACCTTAAATCTGGTTCTTGATTCTCCTACTCTGGATAAAAATAAACCTGTGCATTCACTCTATCTATTCCCCTAATGATGTACACACCTCTGTAAGATTACTGATTCCTGGGATGGCACGACTTCCATATGAAGAAAGACTGGATAGACTTGGCTTGTACTCGCTGGAATTTAGAAGATTGAGGGGTGATCTCATAGAGACTTACAACATTCTTAAGGGTTTGGACAGGCTAGATGCAGGAAGATTGTTCCCGATGTTGGGGAAGTCCAGGACAAGGGGTCACAGTTTAAGGATAAGGGGGAAGTCTTTTAGGACTGAGACGAGAAAATCGTTTTTCACACAGAGAGTGGTGAATCTGTGGAATTCTCTGCCACAGAAGGTAGTTGAGGCCAGTTCGTTGGCCATATTTAAGAGGGAGTTGGATGTGGCCCTTGTGGCTGAAGGGATCAGGGGGTATGGAGAGAAGGCAGGTACAGGATACTGAGTTGGATGATCAGCCATGATCATATTGAATGGCGGTGCAGGCTCGAAGGGCCGAATGGCCTGCTCCTGCACCTAATTTCTATGTTTCTATGTTTCTATTAGAGAGTCAAGAGTCAAGAATGTTTCATTGTCATGTGTCCCGTATAGAACAAGGAAATTCTTACTTGCTGCAGCACAACAGAATATGTAAACATAGCACACTGTAAACAATATCCTCAACCTCGTGCTCTTCAAGGAATAGAGTCCTAGCCTTGTCTTTCCTCGGGCCCTCAAGTCCCAGAAACATTCTCATAAATCTTCTCTGCACTCTTTCCAGCTTAATGACATCCTTCCTTCAGCAGGACACAATACTCCTAATGTAGCCTCACCAATGTCTTGTACAGCTGATGGTTCAAAGAAAAGATGAATCCAACAAAATTAATTGTATTAATTATATTGATTGAAAACATTCATTATACACACCTTGCATTCCATAAATAAAATATACTTTTGACCATGTACATTGTGTATCTGGCACGGCCTTGTAATTTATTTTGTTTGAATATTTCATGACTGAAGAATAAGCTGAAAATCTTATTTGTTCCGTCTAAAACACAGTGACTTAAAAAGGAGACGGCTAATGAAAACATAATCCATCATGAACTGTGAAAAATTTGCATCACCATTCTGTAAAGATTTGTTTGCCTAGCAGCTTGAACACTTTCCCTTTCTTATTAGCGAATGTTAAAAGCACAATATAAGGTCATAAGTAATAGGAGTAGAATTAGGCCATTCGGCCCATCAAGTCTACTCCGCCATTCAATCATGGCTGATCTATCTCTCCCTGCTAACCCCATTCTCCTGCCTTCTCCCCATAACCTCTGACACCTGTACTAATCAAGAATCTAACTATCTCTGCCTTAAAAATATCCACTGAATATACCTGTTAATATATCACATTAACAAATCAAATTCATCACCAGTCGCTTAATCAGAAATCATGAAGTGCCGTGATCTCCAATAGTCTTATGCAAATGTTTCTATGTGGATTTATTGGTGAAATAACAAATGAAACACATTTCAGTCCTAAATCTCATGAAATACAGTACTGAATGGGTTATGGGTCAATTGCATCTAAAATAATATAAACCCCGTCTTATGTCTTATGCAAATGTTTCTATGTGGATTTATTGGTGAAATAACAAATGAAACACATTTCAGTCCTAAATCTCATGAAAGACAGTACTGAATAGGTTATGGGACGATTGCATCTAAAATAATATAAACTCCATCTAAAAGATTTCAAAAAAAAACTCCTTAATCAAAACTAAAAACAGCGTCATATACATAAATCAAATTCTTAACAATAAGATTGTCAAATTGGTGCTAAATAATTACATTTCCATGCTGTGATCTACTTCAAGACAGCAGGAGAAAATATTCCTGGGATTCTGGTATGCAATAGGTTTGTATCCTGTTTAATCACGCAATATGAATTTAGAAAGTGTATTTTTCAAGCAATAATCTACCTGAAAGTACTTTTCAACACCAAACTCTTACAATTTCTACCATTAAACTCAAATCAAAGAGAAATTAGTTCTTCCTTCTCCTCTGAACTGACAGGGAATTCTATCGAAATTCTAAGTGTAGGAAATTTGGCTTGAGTTTTCCGTATGCACAGACATCTCAGTGCTGAATGCTGAAAACATGTAATAACATTTAACATGGAGATTAATAACCATAGTATATTTAAATTTTATTGCACAATTTAGTTGCAGTTAAATGTTATTTTTGGTGCATTTCTTAAAGGTACTCAATCTCTACTTTGGCTGCTTTAGGCTTTCCACTTCTGTGCCCCTACTTTCACGCTATCTTTCATCCTGACTCCCAATGTGACTCCCCGTTGACATCTGGCCTTTTCTCTATCCTTCTGTCCATATGAAATCACAACAAAGTTCCTCTGAAATTCCCATTCTGGATCATCTCCAAGGGGATTTTAACTGGCTCCACATTGCAATGCGATCCTCTCATCAAGCATTCAATGTAGTCTGTGCTTGATTCAAAGCTATTCAATAATTTAAATAATCTCAGAGTCCCATTGACACTGAGTTTTCCCCTGAGCGCATGCATTCGCACATTCTGCATCAGTCTTGCGTTGATGTTACCTTGCCAGAGCATTTTGCTTCTTGTCTCCTTTTGAATTCCCGCAATAATAATACTGTTGTCCTGAAACTGCTGCAAAATGCCTTCCTCATATTGTCTAAATACATTTCAGATTATTCCTTTGAATGACCTTCATCAAGTTTATGAATATTTATGTGTTCTATGTTTTGAAAATGCTAAATCATCATCAGATTATCTATTATGGATTGTCTTTCATTAATCCCAATCTTGCCTTCTGAGACATCTCACCCAGGGCAAATTCTCTGACCAGCTTGTACATTACTTCACAGCTCATAGAATCATAGTGTGGAAACAGGCCCTTCAGCCCAACATGCCCACACCAACCAACATGCCCAATCTACATCCCACCAGCCTGCATTTGGCCCATATACATCTAAACCTGTCCTCTCCATGTAGGTTACATAATGTATCCAAATATCCATGTTAAGGTCCATTCCTTAACATCATAGTAAAGCCAGAGGAAGGAATACAGTATCCCATGCAAGAATGGGGAAGGAGAGGTCATGTCTCTGTCTGAGCTGTGAATCAACTGAACATACTGAATTCTACTGAACTGTGAGTGTGGTGTTTATGTGGTGTGTTGTGGTGTTTTGTGTGATTTTATGGTGTTTTTATGGTGGTTTCACCCAGCTTGAAATGGTATGAAACCGCATTTGAATGTGGTGGCCTTGCACCCTGCATGAAATGGTATGAAACTGCACTTGAATTTGGTGGCCTTGCACCCTGCTTGAAATGGTATGAAACTGCACTTGAATTCGGTGGCCTTGCACCCTGCTTGAAGTGGTTGGAACCTGCACTTGAATTTGGTGGCCTTGCACCCTGCTTGAAGTGGTTGGAACCTGCACTTGAATTCGGTGGCCTTGCACCCTGCTTGAAGTGGTATGAAACTGCACTTGAATTTGGTGGCCTTGCACCCTGCTTGAAATGGAATTTCAAGGAATAGCCGTGAGTCAACTGCCAGCCCACCAGCCGTGAGTGAGCTGCCAGCACATCAGGCTTGAGTGACTGAACTGCCACACCAATGAATCCATTTGGCCCACAATGTCCATACTAGCCCTCTGGAAACCAGTCCCTTCAGCCCACAACACCCATACTATCGCTCCAGAACCCCCCCCCCCCACCCACTGGCCACCAATATTGGAATTGGTGGGGAGGTTGGAATAGTGCGTTGGGGGACTAGCCCTCCCGTGTGAACATGGGACCCAATGTGTGTATATATGTGTGTATATAACATTAACTTTATGGCACCTGGGTTGCTAACCAGATCATTACTGACTCGGATTCTAAAATACGCTATCAGAGATTGGCCACCCTCTTTTAATGGCTAAAATTTGACGCTTAAGATTTATTCAGTGCATCATCCTATATGTCATTTCAATGACACATGGAAAGGCAGTTTTCCCAACAGTATTTGCTGATGCAGCATAAAAGCCTCTTGTCAAAAGTCAACTAATTCTATTATCAATTGATTTCCCTTTTTATTCTCTTCCCCTTATGTAAATCTGTAAGTCACTTTTTGAGTCAGCAGAATGGTTTCCCAGAACAGACTAAATAACATTTAAAACTAATTATGTTTCAAGTTGCTATCTGATGCCATTTTTCTGTACACTCAAAAGCAATTAAAAAGGTGTGCTGTGCTGTGCTATCCCTAATCAGATTCACTCCGCTGCAACATTTGTTATTATGCATCATAATAAATTGGAATTTAGAGAAATAAACCCACAAACTGCTCAGCTAAATTTTTAATGCACTAAGTTATTAATCATCAAATACAACCACCATACTGTGCAATTTGAAAGGGTTATTGTGCAAATGAATTTAGTTCAACAATGCTCAAAGTAGTGTTACTTATGTCAACCAAATCGCCTCAGCAGACATAGTGACACATCTCGAATTCCCTTCTGTGAATTTATTGTATAATGCACTGTTATTCTGAAACAAAGAAAATGCTGCCTTGAGTTTTGTTGTGAAGTTTTACATGAATTGCTAATCTTATCTCCATTTTCCAACAAAGTGTTAGCAACATCATAAAACATTACACAATAGGCAATAAAGCAGGATAATTACATTCACCAAATTAATAAAAGGATAAATTAGACACGTCACAAGAATCTGTGGGAATATTAGTAGCTTTTTAAGAAGGTTGCTTTGTTTCTGATTTTATGAGAAGCACAATTTGAATGTTCGTTTCCTTTGTCATTAATTGCTTTTTCAGCCATTTTCAGCCATTTTAGAACAATCATATGATTTCAATGTTATGAAATCTGTTAACTAGATTAAAATAAATCTTCTAAAGTCATTAATAGTAGTATAGTGGTATGGATTACACTGCTTCTTGCCAGATCTGCTGAGTATTAAGTATTTTCTGTTTACATATCAATTTACTAGTATCTGCAATTGTTTGATTTTTAATATTTACTAGACCAAGTGGGACCCGTTGGGTCCCGTCCCCCAACACAGGGCAGGGCTGGTCCCTGAACGCAAAATTCCACCACTCACCCATAGGTGAGAATGCGACGGGAAGACTTTTATCATCTCGAGGGGAAAAATGTGAGTAGAATGTGTGAAAATGGGAAGGATGTGGCCTAGAGTTTGTAAGGAAATATCGTCGAACGCATGTGAAGCGACAGGCAGGGAGGAGGGTCGCTCCTCCACCGGAACAGACCTACAGGTAAGGAACAACCTGAGGTCAGTTTTTCTTTCAGGGACCCCATTAAACGGGCCACCTCGAGAGACCGACTGCGGACCACGGGAACGCGGCAGTCAGCGGCGGCAGAACTTCTCTACAGACCCGGAAGTCGGGCAAGCCCGTTGACGCAGCAGGGTCTGGGCTCAGAGACTCGCCGTTCGCACGTAGCGACGGCAGAGCGGCAGCCCCGACTTAACGTCGCAGCCCGCAGGAGCACCGCGGACTGGCGGCAACGCTACCGGGAAGTCGGGCAAGCCCGTTGACCTGGCAGGGTCCGGGCTCGGAGACTCGCCATCCATGGGTAGCGACAGCAGTCTATAATCCCGCATGGAGCGGATGGGGAGCACTAGCTCCAACGTGACCTACTCCAGCAGGAGTCTGGTTACCGTGGGTCTCCTAGCAGACCCACGGCAGTACCCTTTACAGGGCTGCCAAATGCTCACCCTCTTCGCAGGGGAGCTTAAGGAGTCAGGTCTGGGCTGACTCTGAAGAGGGGGTATTGGCAGAAGAATACATCATGCCAGGTGTGCAAGAAGAGGAGCTATTCGGGATGGCATCCACGTTGCGATGCCCCCACAAAAGGGGCTACCATTGTCAGCAGGCAGCCAGTATAAATTACTCAACAACTCATCTAGCTCCAAGAATCTGTATTTACCTCAATGTGCCTGTGGTATATCCTCAAACTACTGGCCTCAGGTATTATCAGCTTTGCCAGGCCAGTAGACGGAAGATATGTCAGAGGAGCAACAGGAAGCTCTGGCTCTCTCCTGTATGGTCAATTGAGATCAACTGTTTAAGGAAGAATGCCATCCAACCTACACTAAACCCCAAGTTCATGGGGTTGTGTAGAACCGGCAGTGCACAGCCGCCTACTCTGTTATTAGGGGACAACCTGCCCAAACAGGTAAAAGACCTCGACAAAGAGGCAAAAGCCGTCGGCATGATTACGGTGCCGGCCGCTACCAGGTCCTCACATATTTGGCGGCAGCACCCCTACGC
Organism: Okamejei kenojei; assembly: GCA_035221665.1. Classification (NCBI taxonomy): domain Eukaryota; kingdom Metazoa; phylum Chordata; class Chondrichthyes; order Rajiformes; family Rajidae; genus Okamejei; species Okamejei kenojei. The sequence continues at coordinate 140,678,312 of CM069133.1, forward strand.
ATCCACCGGCAGGCTGCGTTATCACACCGAAAGAAAAGCTGGTGAAAGCTCGAAGGCCGTACAACCTACACAAAGGTCTTTTTCAGGCCATGTCCCAGAACGGCCTTCCTGGAAGATGCGCCAACCCCACACCACAGCGCCTCCACCTCCCAGGAACCAAGGAAGGAGAAAACCAACACAGCACCACCGGTAACCATGGAGGTAGGTGGGTCTGGTTACCTACAGAGCATAACATGTGTAACTTCTTCACAGGTTTGGCGAAGGTTACATTTGTTCAGGGAATAACTTCTGATCTTTTCATACCGCACAGTATTCAGCGATACTAAATTGAATTTGTTGACAAACTCCTCCTTTCCGGTTCAACGTGCGCCTAGCCGAAGGTTTGTGCTTCACAAAAAAGAGAAAGTGGAAGGTCATGCAGAACTGTTAAGACTATATACAAAAGGAGTAATAGAGGAAACCAAACATGAGTCTCTTGAGTTTGTATCAAACATCTTCACCTAAAAACAAAAAAGATGGTGGATGCCGCATCATTTGATTTGACACAACTGAATACTTTGTGCAGGACACCCACTTCAAAATGGAATTTTTTTCTTACTGCTAAAACAACTAGTTTCCAAGGGGTACTTCATGGCTTACATTGACCTAAAAGATGCATACTACTCAGAACCAATAGACAAAGATCACCGCAGATATTTGAAATTTATCTGGATGGGAGCTCTGGCAATATAAAGCGCTGCCTAATGGATTAACATCAGCCCCAGACTGTTTACAAAAATATTGAAACCAGCTTTGGCGTTTCTTCGAAAACAAAAACATATTGTCATGGCATATCTAGATGACATCTTATTGTGGGGATAACCTTGGATTTGGCTAAATTGGCTGTCTCAGCCACCAAGCTCCTATTTCAAAAATCAGGATTTATTATCCATCCAGACAAATCCAAGTTAAATGCCTTCTGTGGCTATGGATTATTTGGGATTCACGATTGACTCTGTTCATATGTCTGTCACCTTGCCAAAGGACAAAGCAACAGACTTGATAGAGGCATATAACAGCTTTGTTTGCGTCAGTAAACCATCTATTCGGCAAATAGCCAGGGTAATTGGGAAGCTCGTGGCTGCCTTTTCCCAGCCACAATTTGGACCCTTACATCACCAAAATCTACAAAGGGCCAAAACTGCAGCACTCAAAACACCATGCTGGCCATTTTGACAGACCAGCCAAAGCAAATTGGAATTACGATGGTGGATTAGCAATGTTCGACATTGCTCTAAATCCCATCACAGTCACAAACCCTTCGGTTGTGTTACAAACTGATGCCAGCACTCACGGCTGGGGAGCAATCAATACCATCTCGTTGCGGTGGTAGATGGAATACACATAAGTTAACCTTACTTCAGGGTATCAATCATTTAAAGATGTTGGGAGCATTCACGGACTTCGGGCTTACTGTTTCAGACATGCATCATCAGCATGTTCGCCTACAAATTGATAATACCACTGTGGTGACATACATTAATCATATGGGTGGAATTAAGTCGATATCTTGTGATGAATTGATCAATACAATCTGGCATTGGTGCATAGAAAGAAACATTTGGATATCAACTACTTACCTTCCGGGTAAGCTCAATACAGTGGCGCAAATTCAAAGACAACACCGAATGGATGTTGGACCACCAGTTATTTACTGACATTATAGCTCGGTATGGAACGCCAGATATCGATTGTTTTGCATCAAGACTTAATCACCAGATACCAACGTATGTTGCATGGGAATCAGACCATGGGGCAGTAGCGATGGACGCATCTCGCTACACTGGGAGGGGGGGTTGTTTTTTCTATGCATTTTTTCCCCCCCTTTTCTGCCTCATTAGTCGGGTCTTGCGGAAAATTCAACAAGACTCCGCATCAGGTATTTTGGGAGTACCCGATTGGCCTACTCAGCCATGGTACCCTGTGGGACTCGACATGGTCAGAGCCATGGATTCCGATCTACAAACGCCCGAGTTTACTGGTACACCTGTGACAAGGGAGAGTCATCCGTGCCATGACTGAATGAATCCATTGGGTGCGAAATTTGGAAAAGACCTCTCCTGGAATTTGGGCTGTCGGACCGAACCATGAATATCATCGTGGCATCATGCAGAGAGTCCACCAGGAAACAGTACCTCACCCATATCAAAAAATGGGAGGTATTTTGTACCAGGACAGATACAACCTACAACACAGCCACCATCACGGTTGTGCTGGAGTTCCTGGTAAGTCTACACTTCGATGAAGGCTTGAGTTATAATGCCATCAATTGCACAAAAAGTGCCCTATCCTCACACCTGGGACAGGAGCCAGGACACCATGGAAGAGTATCTCACCCTCTGGTGTCAAAACACATGAGGGGATTTTAACACAAATTTCCCCAGGCCTCAATTTACCCGGACCTGGGATATTGGCATTGTCCTGACCTATTCAGAGATTGGGCATCAGCCACGTTCCTCTCACTAACACGTATAAAATAGTGATGCTGATGACACTTGTAACAACGCAGTGGGTTCAGTCTCTGCACAAACTAGACTGGATACAATGGTAACATCCCAAAATAAGGTACCTTTCACATTTATGAGTTACCTAAACAAAACAGGCCTGGGTCATCTGGCCTCAAATTGGAGTTCCTGGCTTATCCCGTAGATAGACACCTATGCATAGTGAACCACCTCCTACATTAACTGGAGGTCACCAATAGTCTCAGGGGAACGGAAATGGCTTTATTGATAAGTTCAAACACCCTCATCACAGAGTACCGTGCAGACCATATCAAGATGGCTCAGGGTTGTGTTAGGTGCAGCAGGGGTGGACACTGATATTTTAAATCTCATTCCACCAGGGCTGCAGCTACATCGTGCAGCGAGGATGATGGAATCCCTATGGGCCACGCCCTTGTAAGGGCGGGTTGGTCTAATGAAACAACTTCCAGCGGTTATAACAAACCTGTGGCCACGCCTGAGATATTTACAGACACTATTTTAAGTTCTGTATTATAATTTTCCCCGAAATTAGGGGTTATTATTATTATTGTTAAATAATACATTGTTTGTTTTTCAGCATTGTTCAAGTCTGAAATACGTTAACATACTTCCTCCATTGGTTATTATGGCAGTGTGTGAGCATGGACTCGTTTCCAGGGCATGAAATCACAGAGCTTTGAAGTCTTCATTAAGTCACTCACGTGACTCCGAAGTAAAATAGTAAGATTAAATGAGAACTTATCAGTTCGAAGTTTGATCCTTATTTTAGGAGGAGTTACGATGAGGGATTTTGTGCCCTTTGGTCCCAACCGTCTATTATAAGGTCAACCGGTATGTTAGTTCTCTTATCTTACTATCTGCAGTCAACTCTACTATCTGTGATTTCACACTGCTGCTTTGAAGAATGTCGTGCATGCGTGCTGGCGGGGTCTTCACGAAATCCCTCATTGTAACTCCTCATAAAATAAGGTTCAAACTTCGAACTGGTAAGTTCTCGTTTAATCTTACTATTTAATTATGAAAACTCAAGTTAAGTTTGCTATATATATTGAACCATTGGTTCAAGCGATTCGTCAAGATAGGGAACTGAGGGGAGTAACTATAAGAGGCAGAGAACATAAAATTGGCCTTTTCGCAGATGATGTAATGATGTAACTCACGGAAGTAAACACCTCCTTTCCAAGGATGATGGGGATCATAGATAAATTTAATTTTTATTCAAGATATAAAGTGAATATTTAAAAAACGCAAATCCTCCTATTTAATTGTCCTCCATTAGAAATCAAACAAAATTATAATATTAAATGGGATTCAAAATCAATCAAATACCTAGGGGTACATATAACAAAAAATATATCAATGTTGTATGGGGCCAATTATAATCACATCAACCAAAACATAAGAAAGGATATAGAAAGATGGTCCACCTACCCAATGGATTTTAGTAGTAAGATAAATGTGGTGAAAATGAATATTTTGTCAAGGCTATTGTACAATAGAGGTATCATTAAAACAATTCACGGAATGGGATAAATTAATATCTAGATTTATTTCGGGAGGAAAGAAGGCCAGAATTTGATACACTACACTACAGTTGCCAAAGGACAAAGGTGGAATGGCACTTCCAAATTTTAGGATATATTTCTATGCAGCCCAACTTCGACCACTAATTAATTGGTGTGAGGACAGCTATATAGCTAGGTGGAAAGAGATTGAGACATATATCCCTGACCCACATCCAAACACTTTTGGGAGAAAAAGCGCTTCCTGGACATATCAGGAGTATAATCGATCCAATAACGATATTTACTTTAGAAACCTGGTTCACTCTTACCAGACAACTTAAACTGAATAAACGAAAAAAGGTTTTAAGATGGATAGCTTTGGATAATTTAAACCAGGGATGTATGACTCAACATTTAAAGAGTGGATGAAGAAAGGAATGACTGCATTTTGTACTGTTATTGAAAATAACAGGAGGTATTAGGATATATAGTCTGCAAGAAGTGTTCCATTTTATACTTGGGTAATATAACTACAGTGGTGCTGAAGGAAGACCATTACTTGGTTAAAATCCTACTCACAGCTGGCAGAAAGGCCATTACAAGAAACATGCTCGCAGCGGACACACCCAGACTGAGACAATGGTTAGACATAGTACAGGAAATATTTGTCATGGAGAAAATGACATATTCTCTAAGAGTGAAAGAATAGTTTAACAGAAAATGGGAAAAATGGATTAGGTATAGAAATAAAGACATCAACAGTGTATAATTTTATAGACAATAATGTAAGTTATTGGAAAATGTTTTAATATGAAAATAGTTCTGTATACTGCATCATTAATTGTAAACTGAACCCCCCGCTACACTGTTGTACATTTCATGGTAATGTTGTATGTTTCGTTGTTATATTTGTGTTTTATTTGTGTATACATAAAAGCAATAAAAACTAAAGTGGAAAAAAAAAAGAAGAAAACTCAAGTTAAATTAATGTAATGCAAAGGTTAATGGCAGGAATATTAAGACAAATCAAAGGACTGAAAATGGATCTTCATCTTTATTCCCCTGGTTACTGCAGGGAAAATAGCACCAGTGTTAATTTGGATTATTTTAAAATTACAAGTTCCTTAATCTATCAGTATAAGGGGGGGGGGGGGGGGGGGGGGGGGGGGGGGGGGGGGGGGGGGGGGGGAGGGGGGGGGGAATAAAGGATACAAAACAAAAATAAGGTGAAGATTAATAAGTGTGTTAGGACCACGGTGCTGACAGAAACCTGTGGTTTACAGCTGAGTGCTTCGCTTAGCACTTCAGCTAAACACTCAGCTGACAGTGTGACCCTTTCGCAAGTATTAGTGCGAATTTTAAGTATTAACATTTGTAAGCATTGCTCTGATGGTAAATAGCTTCAAATAGTACCCAAGAGAACCTGACAATTTTTAAAATTCTACTTTGGAAATTATCAATTGAAATCAGTGCAGTAGAAAATGAGAAAATGCATCGTTACACAGGGAACTATTCTGGCTGATTCTAATCTTTTAGCTCTGATAGGATGGATAAATTAGTGGAAGAGTAATGACATTTTGCAGTGCTCGTCCACTCAGCACCATTTGCTACTCAAGAGTTTACTGAATTGCTCATGATAGCTGTCAGTGGCGATGCAAGGTTGTCTTAGGAAATATAATTCAGGAATAATGAGGCAATTAAGACCACACGGCATTTTAATTGCAAGCGCAAATATTCCACTGCGTGGTCAACATGTCCGTAAAATGTGAAAGAAGGACAGTGATGATGCACAGGCTGGTGCATTGGAAGGCACAAGTAGGTGGACTTAAGTCTTTGTATTCAAATCCACTCTAGTCTTCAAAGATCAATTGGAATGACGACTTCAATGCATCTCAGAAAGCATTGGGGGATTTAGAGGATGCTTTTAAAGGCACACAGTTGATCAAATTCAATGATTGAATATCGCAGCATGAAAACAGGCCCTTCGGCCCCCCAAAGTCCATGTCGACCATCAATCAGCCATTTACACTCGTTCTATATTATCCCACTCTCTCATCCATGTCGCACACATTAGTGACAATTTTATCAAGCCGATTAATATGCAAATCCGCATGTCTTTGGGGTGTGGGAAAAAACTGGAGCACCTGGAGGAAATCCACGTGGTCACAGGGAGAATGTACACACTCACACAGACATCTTCCTAGGTCAGGATCAAACCTGATATGTGAGGCAGCAGCTACCAGCTACACCATGTGCTGCTTCATCCATAAGAATGGATAGACTGAACTTAAAGAAAGGTAACATTGAGGGTATGAGATGTGAATTGGCCAAGATAGACTGGCAAGTGATTCTTAAAGGGTTGATGGTGGATATGCAATGGAAGGCATTTAAAGACTGCATGGATTAACTACAGCAATTGTTCATCCCAGTTTGGCAAAAGAATAAATCAGGGAAGGTAGTGCATCCGTGGATAACAAGGGAAATCAGGGATAGTATCAAAACTAAAGATGAAGCATACAAATTAGCCAGAAAAAGCAGCCTACCAGAGGACTGGGATAAATTCAGAGTCCAGCAGAGGAGGACAAAGTGCTTAATTAGGAAATGGAAAATAGATTATGAAAGAAAACTGGCAGGGAACATAAAAACAGACTGCAAAAGTCTTTATAGATATGTGAAGGTTAGTTAAAACAAATGTAGGTCCCTTGCAGTCAGAAACTGGTAAATTGATCATGGGGAACAAGGACATGGCAGACCAATTGAATAACTACTTTGGTTCTGTCTTCACTAAGGAAGACATAAATAATCTGCCGGAAATAGCAGGGGACCGGGGGTCAAATGAGATGGAAGAACTGAGTGAAATCCAGGTTAGCCGGGAAATGGTGTTAGGTAAATTGAATGGATTAAAGGCCGATAAATCCCCAGGGCCAGATAGGCTGCATCACAGAGTACTTAAGGAAGTAGTCCCAGAAATGGTGGATGCATTAGTGATAATTTTTCAAAACTCTTTAGATTCTGGAGTAGTTCCTGAGGATTGGAAGGTAGCTAATGTAACCCCACTTTTTAAAAAGGGAGGGAGAGAGAAAACGGGGAATTACAGACCAGTTAGTCTAACATTGGTAGTGGGGAAAATGCTAGTCCGTTATTAAAGATGGGATAGCAGCACATTTGGAAAGTGGTGTAATCATTGGACAAAGTCAGCATGGATTTATGAAAAGTAAATCATGTCTAACGAATCTTATAGAATTTTTCAAGGATGTAACTAGTAGAGTGGATAAGAGAGAACCTGTGGATGTGTTATATCTAGACTTTCAGAAGGCTTTCGACAAGGTCCCACATAAGAGATTAACATTCAAACTTAAGGCACATGGTATTGGGGGTTCAGTGTTGATATGGATGGAGAACTGGCTGGCAGACAGGAAGTAAAGAGTAGGAGTAAACGGGTCATTTTCAGAATGGCAGGCAGTGACAACTGGGGTACCGCAAGGCTCAGTGCTGGGACCCCAGCTATTTACAATATATATTAATGATCTGGATGAGGGCATTGAATGCAACATCTCCAAGTTTGCGGACGACACGAAGCTGGGGGGCAGTGTTAGCTGTGAGGAGGATGCTAGGAGGCTGCAAGGTGACTTGGATAGGTTGGGTGAGTGGGCAAATGCATGGCAGATGCAGTGTAATGTGGATAAATGTGAGGTTATCCACTTTGGCGGCAAAAACAGGAGGGAAGACTATTATATGAACGGTGACCGATTAGGAAAAGGGGAGATGCAATGAGACATGGGTGTCATTGTTCACCAGTCATTGAAAGTAGGCATGCAGGTGCAGCAGGCTGTGAAGAAAGTGAATGGTATGTTGGCATTCATAGCTAAAGGATTTGAGTACAAGAGCAGGAAGGTTCTACTGCAGTTGTACAGGGTCTTGGTGAGGCCACACCTAGAGTATTGCGTACAGCTTTGGTCTCCTAATCTGAGGAAAGACATTCTTGCCATAGAAGGAGTACAGAGAAGGTTCACCAGACTGATTCCTGGGATGGCAGGACTTCCATATGAAGAAAGACTGGATAGACTCGGCTTGTACTCGCTGGAATTTAGAAGATTGAGGGGGGATCTTATAGTGACTTACAAAATTCTTAAGGGGTTGGACAAGCTAGATGCAGGAAGATTGTTCCCGATGTTGGGGAACTCCAGAACAAGGGGTCACAGTTTAAGGATAAGGGGGAAGTCTTTTAGGACCGAGATGAGAAGATCATTTTTCACACAGAGAGTGGTGAGTCTGTGGAATTCTCTGCCACAGAAGGTAGTTGAGGCCATGGTAGTTCATTGGCTATATTTAAGCGGGAGTTAGATGTGGCCCTTGTGGCTAAAGGGATCAGGGGGTATGGAGAGAAGGCAGATACAGGATACTGAGTTGGATGATCATTTTGAATGGCGGTGCAGGCTCGAAGGGCTGAATGGCCTGCTCCTCCACCTATTTTCTATGATTCTATGATTCTATGACTGTATATCCATGACCATTCAGTTTGAAGAAGGGTCCCAGCCCAAAACATCACCTGTCCATTCTCTCCCCTGACGCTGCCTCACCCGTAGAGTTCCTCCATCACTTGTGTTGCTCAAGATTACAGCAAATGCAGTCTCTTGTGTCACAACTACCATCTGATATTCTTTCCTCAAATCTTAGTGTAAAGGAAAATAACTAGTTTGTTCCCTCGTGTGTCAGACACCGATCTGCCATTTAACCAGTTAATAGCAATCAACTGGTGTTAAAGAAGGAACTGCAGATGCTGGAGAATCGAGGGTACACAAATAGCCTTATTGGCATGCGCAGTGGTGAACATAGAACATAAAACAGTACAAAACAGCCCACCAGCCCTGAGTCAGCTGCCAGCACATCATGAAGGCCAATGTGCTAAAAGCCTTTTTGACCACCCTATCTACCTGTGATGTTACTTTCAACAAACTATGTACCTGTACTTCTAGATTCCTCAGCTCTACAACACTCCCCAGACCCCTACTGTTCACCATGTAGTCTCCTGCAATCCATTAACCATGTAACCATATAACAATTACAGCACGGAAACAGGCCCTCTCGGCCCTTCCAGTCCGTGCCGACCATTTGTTTTCCCCTAGTCCCATCTACCCGCACTCAGACCATACCCCTCCATTCCCTTCACGTCCATATACCTATCCACTTTACTCTTAAATGTTAAAATGGTGCATAATTGTGAAGTGGAAGGAAAATGATACATGGTTTCAAATGTTACAAATAAAAAACTGAAAAGTGTGGCGTGCAAATGCATTCAGCCCCCTGAGTCAATACTTTGTAGAACCACCTTTCGCTGCAATTACAGCTGCAAATCTTTTGGGGTATGTCTCTACCAGCTTTGCACATCTAGAGACTGAAAATTATGCCCATTCTTCTTTGCAAAATAGCTCAAGGTCAGTCAGATTGGATGTGAACAGCAATTTTCAAGTCTTGCCAGAGATTCTCAATTGGATTTAGGTGTGGACTTTGACTGGGCCATTCTAACACATGAATATGCTTTGATCTTAACCATTCCATTGTAGCTCTGGCTGTATGTTTAGGGTCATTGTCCTGCTGGAAGGTGAACCTCTGCCCCAGTCTCAAGTCTTTTAACCATATAACCATATAACAATTACAGCACGGAAACAGGCCCCCTCGGCCCTTCCAGTCCATGCCGACCATTTGTTTTCCCCTAGTCCATCTACCTGCACTCAAGACCATACCCCTCCATTCCCTTCACGTCATATACCTATCCACTTTACTCTTAAATGTTAAAATCGATCCTGCTCCACCACTTCTGCTGGAAGCTGATTCCACACAGCCACCACCCTCTGAGTAAAGAAGTTCCCCCTCACGTTACCCCGAAACCTCTGTCCCTTAATTCTCATGTCATGCCTCTTGTTTGAAACTTCCCTACCTCAATGGGAAAAACGTATCCACGTCAACTCTGTCTATCCCTTTCATCATTTAATGACCTCAATCAAGTCCCCCCCTTAACCTTCTGCGCTCCAAAGAATAAAGACCTAACTTGTTCAACCTTTCTCTGTAACATAGTTGCTGGAACCCTGGCAACATTCTAGTAAATCTCCTCTGTACTCTCTCTATTTTGTTGACATCCTTCCTATAACTAGGCAACCAAAATTGTACACCATACTCCAGAATTGTTCTTACCAATGCCTTGTACAATTTTAACATTACTTCCCTACTCCTATATTCAATGCTTGATTTATAAAGGCCAGCACACCAAAGGCTTTCTTTACCACCCTATCTACATGCGATCACCTTCAGGGAACTATGCACAGTTATTCCTAGATCCTCTGTTCCACAGCATTCCTCAATTCCCTACCATTTACCATGTACGTCCTATTTTGATTTGTCCTGCTAAGATGTAGCACTTCACACTTATCAGCATTAAACTCCATCTGCCATCTTTCAGCCCACTTTTCCAAATGGCCCAAATCTCTCTGTAGACTTTGAAATCTACTTCATTATCCACAACACCACCTATCTTAGTATCATCTGCATACTTACTTATCCAATTTTCCACCCCATCATCCAGATCATTGATGTACATGACAAACAACAGTGGACCCAACACAGATCCCTGAGGCACCCCACTGGTCACCGGCTTCCAACCTGACAAACAGCCATCCACCATTACTCTCTGACATCTCCCATTCAGCCACTGTTGAATCCATCTTGCTACTCCGCCATTAACACCAAAGATTGAAACCTTCTTAACCAACCTTCCATGGAGAACCTTGTCAAAGGCCTTACTGAAATCTATATAGACAACATCCACTGCTTTACCCTCATCAATTTCCCTAGTTACCGCTTCAAAGAATTCAAGAAGGTTTGTCAAACATGACCTTCCAGGCACAAATCCATGTTGACTGTTCCTGATCAGACCCTGTTTATCCAGATGCTTATATATATTATCTCTAAGTATCCTTTCCATTAATTTGCCCACCACTGACGTCAAACTAATAGGTCTATAATTGCTAGGTTTATTCTTTGAACCCTTTTTAAACAATGGAACAACATGCGCAGTACGCCAATCCTCCGGCACTATTCCCGTTTCTATTTACATTTAGATTTATTTAATGTCAAATGAGAATTACCATTTTGCAATGGAAAACCTGCCTCACCCAACAATAAGCCTAAAACAAAGTTGCGGAGGCGGGAGCTATGGAGGAAAATGGACAGATGACATTTCAGAACAAGATGTTTTTTCAGATTGTAAGAGAGGCGATATGATTCACCAAGGGGGACCAGCGAGCGAGGGCTTCACAGAACTCTTGTCAGAGAGAGGAAGAGAACTTCAACATTGGCTGCCAGTGACTAGCGGAGTTCGGCAGGGCTCGGTGCTGGGGCCACTACTCTTCATGTTTAAAGATTTGGACGAGGGTATTGAAGGCTCTGTGGCCAAGTTTATGGATGATATGAAAATAGGTGGAAGGGCAGGTAGTGTAGAGAAAGCAGGGATCTGCAGATGGACAGACAGGTTGGGAGAATGGGCTGAGAAGTGGTAGATGGAATATAGTGCAGGAGAGTGTGGAGTCGTGTATTTTGGTAGTGGGAATAAAGGCGTAGACTATTTTCTAAATGGGGAGAGAGTCCAGAAATCGGAGGTGCAAAGGGACTTGGGAGTGCTGGTGCAGGATTCCCAAAAAGTTAATCTGCAAGTCGAATTGGTAGTAAAAAAAGCAAACTCAATGCTAGCATTTATTTCAAGAGGACTTGTATAGAGGGATGTAATGCTGAGGCTCTATAAGGCACTGGTAAGGCTGCTTTTGGAATAATGTGAGCAATTATGGGCACCATATCTGAGGTAGGATATACTGGCTCTGGAGAAGATCCAGAGGAGGTTTACAAGAGTGATCCCAGGAATGAGTAGGTTGACCTATGATGAGCGTTTGTCGGCACTGCGTCTGTACTCGCTGGAGTTTAGAAGAATGTGGGAGGACCTCATTGAAACATACAGAATAGTGAAAGGCTTAGATAGAGTGGGTGTGGAGAGGATGTTTCCACTACTGGGAGAGTCTAGGACTAGAGGTCATAGCCTCAGAATGAAAGGATGCTCTTTTCGGAAGGAGATGAGGGGAAATTTCTTTAGTCAGAGGGTGGTGAATCTGTGGAATTATTTGCCACAGAAGGCTGCAGAGCCTAAGTCAGTGGATATTTTTAAGGCAGAGATAGATAGAAATTTGATTAGTACAAGTGTCAGAGGTTATGGTGAGAAGGCAGGAGAATGGCGTTAGGAGGGAGAGATGCTGTAGATCAGCCATGACTGAATGGCGGTGTAGACTTGATGGGCCAAATGGCCTAATTCTACTCCTATCACTTATGATCTTATGACTTATGGCCTTCAAGGAGATATACCTTGGGGAGATTTCATAGAAGAGCAGTAAAATGGAGAAACAAGAGGCTGCAGATGCTTGAACCTTGAGTGAAAATATATCAAGAAAATCATCTATCTCAGCAAACCAAGTATGGAAGGTGACAGATGGGCATTTGACTTTTGACCCAACATCACTTTTGACAGATAAACAATCCCTCCTTTCCCATCTCTCCACTCCCAAACCTGGGAGTTCAACTGCTCCCAATTTCAATCAATAGGAATCCAGACAGCTTTTTGCTGAGCTTAATTTTCATTCACTATCTCAAAAATGTGTTTCTCCATTAGTTGTATCTGTCCTTTTCCACAAAGTAACATAAAACGTTTGCTTCCTCTCAGAGTCTCCAGCATTGATGTATTTGTCCTGATTCCATATTTCTTTACAGATTCCATATTTCGGTACAGTTAATAGAAACATAGAAACATAGAAACTAGGTGCAGGAGGAGGCCATTCGGCCCTTCGAGCCAGCACCGCCATTCATTGTGATCATGGCTGATCGTCCGCTATCAATAACCCGTGCCTGCCTTCTCCCCATATCCCTTGACTCCACTTGCCCCTAGAGCTCTATCTAACTCTCTCTTAAATCCATCCAGTGATCTGGCCTCCACTGCCCTCTGTGGCAGGGAATTCCATAAATTCACAATTCTCTGGGTGAAAACGTTTTTTCTCACCTCAGTCGTAAATGACCTCCCCTTTATTATAAGACTATGGCCTCTGGTTCTGGACTCACCCAACATTGGGAACATTTTTCCTGAATCTAGCTTGTCCAGTTCTTTTATACTTTTATAAGTTTATATAAGATCCCCCCTCATCCTTCTAAACCAGTGAATACATGCCTAGTCTTTTCAATCTTTCCTCATATGTCAGTCCCACCATCCCAGGGATCAATGTCGTGAACCTACTTCAATTGCTTCAATCACAAGGATTTCCTTCCTCAAATTAGGAGACCAAAACTGTACACAATACTCCAGATGTGGTCTCACCAAAGCCCTATACAACTGCAATGTTTCAGTCAATATTCATGCAAACATTTCTTATAACAATTAGGATTGAGCATAGTAAACTTTACCAAAGATAAGTTGCCCCAGTTCTGATGAACTAAAATAACATTAGTCCAGAATGAACCAACAGCAGAGTGTGATTTAAATTTAATACATTAACATTGCATGAACCTGTATGCATGTTTCCATGAAAACTTTGATTATTTTCAAAGTGATCGTATGTTATATCGCTGAATATGTGATGCACAGGAGCTGAAGAAATTTCATCAGAAAATTATGAAAGTATCTTTAAATTATGATCCCCACTAATAGTATAGATTGACTTTTACTGTGCATTTAGTTTGCAGTTTTTTAATACTTTCATTTCAGTAAGTGGACATTTTTCAAATAAGTATGTTCTGTAGCTTCTTAATTGTCTTTACTGGTGCCTCTGCAGAAAGTAATATGGCAATTCAGTCATATTTCCCGTGATGTCTGAAGGGAATTGTCACATTGTATAGTTTGAGTAGAGGGAGGTTCAAATAAAAAATTGGTGCACTGTTATTTCATTATCCATGGGGATTTCAGAAGACAATGAACAGGTAGTGATGGCTGTAAGATTTTTAGCACATTAGTAATTGAAATGCCTACAGGGACATGTGATGAAAATGTTCTGCAAAAATGGAAATTGCCTCACTGTTTTTAATAAAGTATCTCTCGCCTTGAAATATAAAAATCAAATGGCTTGATCTTGTTCTTTTAATAATTTTAATCACTGATACTTAGTACTGGAAGCGAGTTACAAATATATTATTAAGAATATTTATATAGTTTTATTTTAACTCTTTTCTCAATTCTCTCTTCTATTATATATGCAGTGGCCATAGAAATCTGCCATAGGAAACGGAGTTGTTTGTAATATGGTGGCCATTTGGTGCACACACCCTGTCAGCATACCACACTAGCCGCATTAGTGGAAATTAGATTAGTGTTCACATTGCTATCTGCTCCAAACGTCTGCAAGGTGGACAGGTCATTCATTCAGCCTGCTTACAACCACTCTGCCGACTTGCATCTCAACTCTCCTACCAACACCAGAAGTTGAATTTGCATGGAGAATAGTAAGATTAAACGAGAACTTACCTGTTCAAAGTTTGATCTTTATTTTATGAGGAGTTACGATGAGGGATTACGTGAAGAAGCCTCGCCAGGCGCATGCGCGTCATACTTCAAAGCAGCGGCGTGAACAACACAGAAACCAATAGCCGAAGTAAGATATTAAGGCTTACAAAAGACTAGAACTACCAGATGATCGTTTAGATTATGAGGGTCGGGAGCGGAGGGCACGTAATCCCTCATCGTAACTCCTCATAAAATAAAGATCAAACTTTGAACAGGTAGGTTCTTGTTTAATCTTACTATTTTACTTCGGAGTCACGTGAATGACTACGTGAAGATTTTAAAGCTCTGTGATTTTCATGCTGTAGATTCACTCCATACAGCACACTGCTTCAGTTGACACAGTAGTGAATAAATAATATATTGAACATTGCTTCAAATTATTCAATAACTATGTTAATAATAATAATAACAAGGAAGTAATAACCCCTCTATCCCATGGGAAAATTACAACAAATGATATGAAACAATGATATGAAACAAAGCAAACAAATTGAACAGAACACAACATAGCATGTGCAAACCCTGGCACTGTGACAACAGGTTTATCATAAATCTAGAAAGTTACTTCTTTAGACCATCCTGTAGCCTCTAGAATTTGGTCGAGCGGCATGTCACCCTTGTGGAGTTGAGACTTAACACATGAGTGTGAACGGCAGCTAAATACAGAACCTGTAATAACCATCTAGAATAGTTTGTACTGTCACTTTTTTTTTGTCGGTAATGAGCATTGGTGTCTCACAATCTCGGAGACTCTTAGTTTCTTTAATATATTGAGTCAGATGCTTAACCACACACAATGTTTGGTCGATAGGGTATGCTTTAAAAATTACCTTGGTTCCAGCCTTCCCTGGCTTGCTTTGCTTGCTTAGATCATAGACATAAAAAGTAATTTTATCTACAGACAATTGCATACAATCTAAGCGCAACATTTGTAATGTTTGTAATTGTGCTGTTAATAATGACATGAGCATAACCACTTTAAATATTAAGTTCTGAAAAGACAGACGTAATTGGAGTCCACTGCCGAAGCAATGTGAGAATTATACTGACATCCCAGATTTCTGTATATCTGGGTTTGGTAGGATTTTATTAAAATTCCTCTCCTAAATCGAGATATTAATGGATGAACCTGATAGATTGTCGTTCTGAAAATTGTCCTAAATAGGAGGACAAAGTACTCCGAGCACTATTAATGGCACCATATCTCAGGTGCAACATAGCAAGGAACTCCAATACATCCAATATGTTTGCAGTATGATAAAATATATCTGACTGTATAGAATAGATTTCCCATTTACTTATATGAGACATATATTGTTTCTTAGTGTTATCTCTCCAAGCTGCAGTTATAACATCCATTGTCCTATCCAACAGTCCATCAGAACCTGAAGATTAACAATTAATATGATCATGTAATGGATGACTTCTCCTGTACTGGATGTACCAACAATTACTGCAGCTGGGGATTGTCATGAATGGCTGAGTCATCATTCTGAGCACCAATGGGAACAATAGCTGTGTAGACCAGTTTGGAACCACCAAACGCCTGCGGCGGAGTCTTGCTCTATTTCGGTGACATTGCCTAATCGGGCAAAATGGGGAAACATTGAAGACTATACTTCCCCAATGTAGCGAGAATGCATCCACCGCTACTGCTCCTGGGTCTGGTCCTATGATATATTTAGGCGACTGGAGATTTAATCTGGACGCAAACAGATCAATATTTGGTACCCATACCGACTGACAATCTTTTTGAACTTCTGGATTTAACATCCATTCTGTATTGTTATTGAACCTTCGTGATCTGTTGTCTGCCACAATATTGTCTCTCCCACAGCTGTGGTATTGTCTACTTGTAATTGAACATGTAAGTCATTCATTGTAGAACAATAAGCTATCGATTCATAAAACGCCCCCAATAACTCCAAATAATTGATACCACATGTTGGAGAATTAATCGTCATGGACAGTCCATCACCACCTCAACTGGTGGTGCTGTCCTTACCTCCCCATCCGAGAGCACTCCCATCAGTTTGTAATAGCACTGAAGGTTGCTGAACCAAAATATATTCTAGTAGCTTGTGCAACATTGAAAATCCACCATTGCAATTCAGCTAAAGCTTTAGTTGGTAACTGCATGGACCTATTAAATGACCTGCACGTTTTTAATTTTATTTATTTATTTATTTATTTTTAAATATTATATCTATATATATATATATATATATATATATATATATATATATATATATATATATATATATATATATATATATATATATATATATATATATATATATGATAATACTTTGATAATGCAGAGGTCCAAACTCGACAGCAGGAATGCTGCTACCATTTTACCAATACCCATAGCTACTTCTCGGATGGAGGGATAAGGTCTCTCAGTGAGACAAGTACAGACATTCGTAATATCCCCGACCTTATCTGTTAGCAAGTTACTGACATATCAACTGAATGAATGACAAACCCCAAATAATCAAATGTTTGGGATGGCTGTAACTTAGATGTTGTTGGATGGACCGAACCCTAGCCTTTCAATAGGCGTATGGTTGCTGAAACCAGTTCTTCAGCTGTCTCCTGAATGGCATTTACAATTAACATATCCTCTAGATAAGCCATTACAATGTGATTCTGAGCCCTCAGTAACACCATTGCTGGTTTCAATAATTATGTGATCAGCCTGAGAGCTGAAGTTAACCCATTAGGTAGTTCTTTAAATTGCCTCAGCTGACCCATCAAATTAACTTAAAGTACCTGCGATAATGATGCATTGGTACTGAATAATAAGGTATCTTATTTATTTTTTATTTTTTTACGTCTATAGTAACCATATAGCAGCCTAGTGATAACAACTGTGTTACAGTGTTGAAGGTGTACTTTATTAAATGCCTATACTGAACATATGAATTTAGTTTGTGAGGTCCAGAATGATTCTGCAACCCCCATCTTCTTCTGTCTGGGATATATTTTTTACTTGACAAGTTTCTGGTGCAACACCAAACCGATCAATATTATGCAGCATCATTCATTATAAAACAATTGTAATCTTACACCCAACCAGAGGTTGTACCCCAGAAGTTCTATGTGTGATGGAATAAAGTTACTGTACCTCCGTAATTGAACAGAATTGTTTTGGTAGATTTTCACCAATAATTAATCTGGTTATTTGTTTGTCCTACATAGTCCTGCATTTTTGGGTATAATGTTGGCTAAATGGCAATTTTCATCATTTTCTCACTTTATGGAGAGAGTCAGAACTGGACCTAGGGTGGAGATTTTTGATTGGAGAAAGGCTAACTTTGAGGGAATGCGTAAGGATTTTAAAGGAGTGAATTGTGAATTTGTTTTATGGGAAGAATGTAGAAGGGAAATGGAGGACATTTAAAGGGGAAATTGTAAGAGTACAGAATCTTTATGTCCCTGTTAGGTTGAAAGGAAATAGTAAACATTGGAAAGAGCCATGGTTTTCAAGGGAAATTGGACACTTGTTTTGAAAAAAGAGAGATATCTACAATAATTATAGAAATTAGAAATTAGGTGCAGGAGTAGGCCATTCAGCCCTTCGAGCCTGCACCGCCATTCAATATGATCATGGCTGATCATCCAACTCAGTATCCCGTACCTGCCTTCTCTCCATACCCTCTGATCCCTTTAGCCACAAGGGCCAAATCCAACTCACTCTTAAATATAGCCAATGAACTGACCTCAACTACCCTCTGTGGCAGAGAGTTCCAGAGACTCACCACTCTCTGTGTGAAAAAAGTCTTTCTCATCTCGGTCTTAAAGGATTTCCCCCTTATCCTTAAGCTGTGACCCCTTGTCCTGGACTTCCCCAACATCGGGAACAATCTTCCTGCATCTAGCCTGTCCAACCCCTTAAGAATTTTGTAAGTTTCTATAAGATCCCCTCTCAATCTCCTAAATTCCAGAGAGTATAAACCGAGTCTATCCAGTCTTTCTTCATAAGACAGTCCTGACATCCCAGGAATCAGGAGGTCTTGGAGCAAGTGAGAAACCAAATAATGTTGTCAGCCAGGTCTCATCCATAGCCTCACCAGTCCATACCGATATAGCAAACTTGATGCTACATCGGGAACACCCGGAGCGTGGCTCTTGTGTTCTGGTGTATACACATAAGTAGGGACACCAGCTTCAAGGTCAGTCTCGTCCTGCCCTGGTACTCCCGAGTCTTGCTCTAGGGAGACCTCATCCAGACCTAAGAAGACACTGGAGAGTCAGATTCCCATTTTTTACAGGCACCATACATAGTGTATGGAACTCCTTTGGAGGCTGCCTGGGAATCTTTGGGTCTTTGGACCCTTGACTGAGTAAAGTGTGGAGCATTTTCTCAATTTCTAGTCTCCCCCACATTCTTGTCCTCTCTTGGAGGAGAGTAACTTTATTTACATTACCTTGTGTATTTGTGCATAATCATATATGTTCATGTTTAGAATTACAGATTCTGACAGGTACATTCTACTTGCAGAATATTTATATTACTCTCAATATCACACAGTTCTCCCAATATAAGGGTTGATGTGGCTGTATTGGGTATAATACCCATCTCTCTGCCTCTGCTGGCCCCAGAATCAAACCTTTATATTTAACCTGCTTGTTCTCTCAGAGCAGGGATGAAAGTTTAATAATGCACATATCATACACATCAAACTAAGGAACTACTCAGAGCAGACCTGTATGCTTACCTATCATTGTGGCCTCAGCCCGAACGACTAGAGCAGCTGGAGGGTATAACTACGGAATAACAGCCACCGGTATCGGATCCGGCACCGCACTTTATTTTGCCGATCGCTGCAATGGGACTGCAATGCTGCGTGGCCCATGCTTGCTCCTCCCGCTGAACAGGCTCCTGCTGACTCACAAGCCAGCCTTACGGAGCTTAAGTCTCGCTGGAAGTCTTTAAAACTTACCTGCGAGGTTTTCTACACTGGTGGAGCTGCGCTCTCCAGCTCCGTTCAATGCGACATGCGTCGACGTAATGACGCGCATGCGCCTGGCGGGGCCTCTTCACGTAGTCACTCACATGACTCCGACGTAAAATTAAGCTTACATGGAGGATCAGTTCTGATAAAAGATTGTCCACAATTCTTTGCCACAATTGCAAACTTGGAAAGTCCATACTAGCCCTCTGGAAACCAGTCCCGTCAGCCCACAACACCCATACTAGCGCCCCAGAAAGCCCCCCCACTGGCCACCAATATTGGAATTGTTGTAGAGGTGGAATATTGCCTTGGGGAACCAGCCCTCCCGTGTAAAGCTGGGACCCAACGGGTCCCACTTAGTCTAGTATTGCACATATGTCCTTTTAAGAATTGTATCTTGTGATTAACTGCTCTCTACGTAAATACATTATTACATTGTCATAATTGAACAATCTGAAACAATCAGTTGCCTTTCCAGAAGTAGACGCACACAGATAGAATTGCTCTCTCCTTATTATTATTAAATTATTTTGTTTAATAAAGCACATTGTTAGTTTCATGAATGTCTTTCCTCCAGTATTGATGCGCCCACATCCTTAAATATATATATATTGATCTCCTGACAGGCCTGATGATGGTGTCGTGTCGACCCCTCCTGCATTCTCTTGTGAACTGCTGGTCCAAGTGCTCATCAGCAGTTCACAAGAGAATGCTTCATCAGCAGAAGAATTGGGATGTGACATCCCTCTCCAGTGACGTGACACCTTCACTATCTTTCGCTCTTCCTTGGCGTCAGTCCATACACTTGGTGACGCATCTACAATACGATACGATACGATACAATACGATAGAATTCTATTTATCCCCAATTGATCTGCCAAACGTCATAAAAACACAAAATACGTTGAAAAATGAGATAAAAATGTTGAGTTGAAAGGACTTGGGATGTGCAAAGATTGGGGGGTGAAGAGGGGGGGGCGGGGTAAGTCAGTCTCAGTCTACCCCACGACAGAAGGGGGAGGAGTTGTACAGTTTGATAGCCACGGGGAAGAAGGATCTCCTGTGGCGTTCTGTCCTGCATCTTGTTGGAACCAGTCTGTTGCTGAACGTTCTGCTCTGTATAAGGGGGGGGGGGGGGGGGGCCCTTATTGAAATGTACTGAATAGTGAAAGGCTTGGAAAGAGTGGATGCGGAGAGGGTGTTTCAACTGGTGGGAGACACTAGGACTAGAGGTCATAGGCTCAGAATTAAAGGATGGTCTTTTAGGAAGGAGATGAGGATTTATTTTAGTCAGAGGGTGGTGAATCTGTGGAATTATTTGCCACAGAATGCTGCGGAGGCAGAGCCAGTGTATATATTTAAGGAAGAGATAGACAGATTCTTGATTAGTATGGGTGCCAGAGGTCTTGGAGAGAATGGGGTTAAGAGGGAGAAATAGATCAGCCGTGATTCACTGGCGGAGTAGACTTGATGGGCTGAATGGCCTAATTCTGCTCCTATCACTTATGATCATTTTGCTGGAATTTAGAAGATTGAGGGGTGACCTCATAGAGACTTACAAAATTCTTAAGGGGTTGGACAGGCTTGATGCAGGAAGATTGTTCCCGATGTTGGGGAAGTCCAGGACAAGGGGTCACAGTTTAAGGATAAGAAGGAAGTCTTTTAGGACCGAGATGAGAAAATCATTTTTCACACAGAGAGTGGTGAATCTGTGGAATTCTCTGCCACAGAAGGTAGTTGAGGCCAGTTCGTTGGCCATATTTAAGAGGGAGTTGGATGTGGCCCTTGTGGCTGAAGGGATCAGGGGGTATGGAGAGCAGGTACAGGATACTGAGTTGGATGATCAGCCATGATCATATTGAATGGCGGTGCAGGCTCGAAGGGCCAAATGGCCTGCTCCTGCACCTAATTTCTATGTTTCTATGTTGGCACATCAACATAATACAGGCCATTATAATAGACAGGCAGTTTGAATTCCAAAAGTTGCCTTTTTCATCAGAACTGTGGATATGGGTTAAGTATGCATCACAATCCCGATAGATCTTTTGGTGTCCAATTTAAATATATAAACATATCTTTTCTACCGTGAAACGATTAAATATTAAGTGAACAATGAAAAATCTATCTGAATTAAGTATAAACTGATGTTCAGACAAAATTTCCAAGATGTTTCTGGATGTGACCTCTGGGTGTAAAGCAAATCAATAGAAGCTATTAAAATTGCAGCTTTGCTGAAACATAATGCATAGATTGTACTTAAATACATGGGTTAAAGACAAAATACAGACTGTTACAGATCTTTTATTTTTGTTATTGATAAATTAACTACATTAAATAGATCGGGATAAATTTGCCTACAACAACATATTTGTGCCGTTTTATGTTGAAAAAAAAGGGGAAATAAATGTGAGGATGTAGGGACATACAGGAGCAGCATGCATGCATACAGCAGTGTCTGATCAAGTTGTGCAGTGTTGTGGCTGGATCAATGGAAGGCAAAGAAGATCACCTTAAAATTATAGAATCGTAGAATGACACAGGACAGATGGAAGCTGTTTGACCCATTTTACCCACGGCAGTATCGAAAGAGCAATCCAATCTGGCTGCATTGAGAGTGAGCAACACTGCAAGCTGGAGGAACAGCACCTCATATTCCGCTTGGGGAGTCTGCATCCTTTGGGCTTGAATATTGAATTTTCTCAATTCTGTTAACCCTTGCTGTCTCCTCCCCTTCCCACCTCTCCCTCAGCCCTCGGGCCCTGGCATTCCCTCTATCTCTATCTCCCTCCCCCACCCCAGTCGCACCAGCTTCTCATTTTCACACCACAAACAGCTTACAATGGCTTGTTCCCTTTATCACCGATACTTTTTTGCATATCTTTCACTCATTGTTCCTTATCTCTCCACATCACCGTCTATATCTCTCGTTTCCCTGATCCCTGACCAGTCTGAAGAAGGGTCTCGACCCGAAACGTCGCCTATCTCCTTCGCTCCTTAGATGCTGCTGCACCCGCTGAGTTTCTCCAGCCTTTTGTGTAACCCCCCCTGGCTGCATTAAAGTTCTTTCAACTTAGCATTGCAAATACTTCTTCTCTGAGCATTCATTCCTTAAACAACAATACATTGAATCTGTTCTGCTCCCACCAGCCTTTCAGGCACGAGATCCAGATTATAACAAATTAAGCTGGAAGAAAAAAAATCATCACCCATCCATTATTTTAGCATTTTTTCTCCTTTAGTGTGATGTGAGTATCAGAGCCAAGAGCAGCATTAAGTATCCATCTCTAATTGCTATTGAGAAAGTTACAGTGAGCTGCATATTCTTGACTTGCTGCAGTCTGTCTGCTGAAGGGATTCCACCAATGCTCTTAGATAGTTGGACCCATTTTATTACCGAACAATAATAAAGGCACAGTGTGTAGGAAGAAACTGCAGATGCTGGTTTCAACCGAGGATAGACACAAAAAGCTGGAGTAACTCAGCTGTACAGGCAGCATCTCTGGAGAGAAGGGATGGGTGACGTTTCAGGTCGAAACCCTTTTTCAGACGCAGTAATATATTTCTAAGTCAGGACTCTGAATTTGATGGGAAATAAGATTGTATTACCTCGTGCTTGTTGCAGATCTCCCGCTGTGATGCAGAAGTTGCAGGTGTGAAGATACTGTTGAAGAAGTCTTGGTGAATTACTGCATTGCTTGTTGATGACTCACGCTGTTGATAAGGTTTATTAATATGAATTTTAAGGCTTTGAAATTAAAAAAAGAAAATAGGGTAGAAATAAGGCAGCAATGTCCAGAGGCTGAGATAGAAACATAGAAACATAGAAAATAGGTTCAGGAGGAGGCCATTCGGCCCTTCGAGCCAGCACCGCCATTCATTGTGATCATGGCTGATCGTCCGCTATCAATAACCTGTGCCTGCCTTCTCCCCATATCCCTTGATTCCACTAGCCCCTAGAGCTCTATCCAACTCTCTCTTAAATCCATCTAGTGATTTGGCCTCCACTGCCCTCTGTGGCAGGGAATTCCATAAATTCACAACTCTCTGGGTGAAAAAGTTTTTTCTCACCTCAGTCTTAAATGACCTCCCCTTTATTCTAAGACTGTGGCCCCTGGTTCTGGATGCATTTTTCCCGCATCTAGCTTATCCAGTCCTTTTATAATTTTATATGATTCTATAAGATTCTCCCTCATCCTTCTAAACTCCAGTGAATACAAGCCTAGTCTTTTCAATCTTTCCTCATATGACAGTCTCGCCATCCCAGGGATCAATCTTGTGAACCTATGCTGCACTGCCTCAATCACAAGGATGTCCTTCCTCAAATTAGGAGTCCAAATCTGTACACAATACTCCAGATGTGGTCTCACCAGAGCCCTATACAACTGCAGAAGAACCTCTTTACTCCTGTACTGAAATCCTCTTGTTATGAAAGCCAACATTCCATTAGCTTTCTTCACTGCCTGCTGTACCTGCACGCCAACTTTCAGTGACTGGTGTACAAGGACACCCAGGTCTCACTGTACCTCCCCCTTACCTACCCTAACCCCATTGAGATAATAATCTGCTCCCGTGTTTTTGCCGCCAAAGTGGATAACCTCACATTTATCTATATTATACTGCATCTGCCACGCATCTGCCCACTCACTCAACCTGTCCAGGTCGCCCTGCAACCTCCTAACATCCTCTTCACAGTTCACACTGCCACCTAGCTTTGTGTCATCCGCAAACTTGCAAGTGTTGCTCCTAATTCCCTCTTCCAAATCATTAATATAAATGGTAAACAGTTGCAGATGATTTGCCATCGCTAGCTTCTGATGCACCGAATCGTGGGATTTGCTCTCACATATATTTGATGTACTGCAACACATGTTATGCAATGGATAGCATGCAACAAAAAATCTTTTCACTGTACTTCAATACAAGTGACAATAAATCAAACTAAACGTTGCTTCATTTTGCGCTAGCACCAAATCAGGGCTACTTCAAAAAAATCTTTAAAGTGGTCATGCGCAAGTGTATAACAGAATAAGCATGTTTTACATTAAGAGGAAAGCACTAAACTGTGCCCTACTCAGTTTCCAAGAGCCCGGAGTTGAACTCAAAGCAGCTGCCAAAGCATTGTAACACAGCAGCGCCGGAGACTCAGGTTTGTTCCCGACTACAGGCGCTGTCTCAACGGAGTTTGTACGTTCTCCCCGTAAAACCGCGTGAGTTTTCTCCGAGATCTTCGCTTTCCTCCCACACTCGAAAGACGTCCAGGTATGTAGGTTAATTGTCTTGGTGTAAGTGTAAATTTCTCCTCGTGTTCTCCTGTGGGATAGTGTTAATATGCGGGGATCGCTGGTCGGTGTGGGCTGTTTCCGCGCTGTGTCTCTAAACTAAACTAAACAGCAATTCAAGAAGACTGTCAGTCCCTAATGAGGCACTCCCTGTAACAGCTCGACAGCAGTGCAGATTGAGAAGTGAGAGGGTGAGAATACCACAATTCACAGTGAGACTTGCAAACCCTGCTTGAATAAATTACGTTAGAAGAAGGCCCTGGGTGTGAGAAGCAACACTTGCTCGGTTCATCTGAAAAAGCGCGCAAAAGGTTTCCGAGGTGGAAGTTGTCAAATGTGTTCAGGAAAGTTTCCTCCAGCAATATATTGCGGGCCCTACATGGGAGAGGGCAACGCTTGATGTAGTCTTGAGAAATTGGGACGGGCAACTGGCTGAAGTGTTCGCGGAGGAGCCTTTTGGGACCAGCGAACACAGTTCCATTAGGTTTATGATAATTATGGATAGGGACAGAGCAGGCCCACAAATTAAAATGCTAAATAGGGGCACGGCCAACTTTGTGGGTTTGAGACAGGAACTCGCTCATATAATTTGGAGTAGGTTGTTTGATGGAAAAGGAACGTCAGGAAAATGGGATGTTTTTAAACGTGTGCTGACAAGAGTTCAGGACATGCACGTCCTTAGTAGAACGAAGGGCAAGGCTGGCAAACATAAGGAAGCCAGGATGACGAGGGAAATTGAGACTTTGGTCAAGAGTAAGAAGGAGGCATGGGACAGATATAAGCTGCTGGGATCCTGGAGCAGTTTTGGGAACTAAAGAGTAAGCTAAGAAAGGAAATCAGAAAGCCAAAGAGGGGACAGGAGATGGCTCTGACATAGTATTAAGGATAATGGAGGGAAAGGGGCAACCAGAGAGAGAATGAGACCCCTCTGGACTCAACAGGAGATGGACAAGGCCCTCAATAAGCATTTCTCCTCTGTTTTTAAATCGTGGAGAAAGACAGGAGGACAGGGGATCTTGGGGTAATCACTGGAAGTGCCTTGAGAGCAGTCAATGTATGGTCCTGATGCGTATGAAGGTAGACAAATCTCTCGGGCCTGATCAGATAATCCGAGAACACTGCGGGAAGCTTGAGAGGAAATTGCAAGAGCCGCTCGTTGAGATTTATGAGTCGTTGTTAAATACAGGCGACGTGCGTGAAGACTGGTGGGAGCCAAATGTTGTGCCTCTATTCAAGAAGGGCTGCAGGGAAAAGGCTGAGCCAGTGACCTTAATATCTGTGGTTGGAAAGTTACTAAAGATTATTCTGATATACATCCACTAAGATGAACAAGGGCTGGTTAAAGACAGTGAGTGGTGGTGTGTCACAAATCTGATTGGGTATTTTGAAGATATGACCAAAAATGTCGATGAAGGCAGAGCTGTAGACATTGTATACATGGATTTTAGTAAGGCATTTCACAAGGTTCCGCATGATAGGCTGCTCTGGAAGGTTAGATCCCATGGGTTCAAGATGAGATAGCTGAATGGATAGAACATTGGCTTAATGGAAGGAAGCAGTGGGTGATGGTGATGGTGATGTTTTTCGGACTGGAGTCCTGTGGATGAGAACATGGTTAGCAAGTTTGCTGATGACACAAAAGTGGGTGGTATTGTAGATAGTGAATATGGCTGCAAAAATTACAGCAGGATTTTGAATGAACGGGCAGGTGAGCTGAGGAATGGTTGATGGGATTTAATATAGAGAAAGGTGAGGAGTTGCATTTTGAGAGCACTAACATGGGCAGAACCTATACCGTGAGCAGTAGGGCTCTGGGGAGTGTTGTAGAGCAGCGGGATCAAGGAATACAGGTACATAGTTCATTGAAAGTGATATCACAGGTAGATAGGGTGGTCAAAAAGCCTTTTGGCACATTAGTCTTCATCAGTCAGGGCATTGAGTATAGGTCAAGGGCCTGAGCTGTGAGGAGATGTAGAGCAAGCTAAGACTCTATTCCTTGGAGCACAAGAGGATAAGGGATGATCTTATAGAGGTGTATAAAATCATGAGAGGAATAGATCTGCTAGACGCACAAAGTCTTTTGGCCTGAGTAGGGGAATCTAGAACCAGAGGAGATAGGTTTAAGGTGAGGTGGGAAAGATTGAATAAGAATCTGAGGGGTAACCTTTTCACGCAAAGGGAGGTATGTGTATGGAACGAGCTGCCAGAGGAGTTAGTTGAGGCAGGTACTACCACAACATTTAAGAAACATTTAGACAGGTACATGAACAGGTCAAATTTAGATGGATATGCACCAAACGCAGGTAATGGGACACGTTGGCCAGTGTGGGCAAGTTGGGCTGAAGCGCCTGTTTCCATGCTGTATGACTCTACGCATCTGAGAGCCCCCCCACACACACACACACCTAGGTCCTGGACTTTGCAAATTAGTTTAGTGGGCTAATGGTATGGAAGACAGAGCTGTAATCAATAAATAGGTGTTTGACAAAGGTGTCCTGGCTATCTAGTTGTTCCAGTGATGTCTGTAAGTCCAGGGGGATGGTGTCAGCCATGGATTTGTTACAATAGTCAGCAAAATGCAATGATCAAGGCTGTCTTCCTGCCCAGGGTTTATACCATGTATGCTGATTTCAGGAAATCTGGAAGACATATCTAACATTCTAATATTACCTCAGATTTCACGGTTAAGATTTTTGTGCTGCTAATTATTAAACGTAATGGAAATTAATTTGCATATGCAGCAAATTATTAAAAAGTGAGTGGCTGACAGAATTTTACATTAGCAAAGGTATGTGTTGGTGGTTTAGACACCGTTATTTTTCCAAGGGCCAACTCAATGTGTTTTAATAAAATAGAATGCAAACTCTAAAAAACAATATTGTGAGTGCGGCATTTCTATTAAAGCGAAATCTATATTTTTCAAACATAACTGTGGTATGCATTCATGAAATGCAATCATTTCCACCTCTAAATGTTTTAAGTGACACGAATGACTTTCACAATCATAAATTATTGCAGAACTATTATCCACTGGGTATTTTGCAAGTCTTTTGCTTCAATGATGTGACATGCAGATGCCAAAAAAAATCTATTTGCTTAATGAGGTTTAAACTTTAACTAGAATACGCTCATCTGATTGACAGTGTGGGTTTTAAAGATTTTTATAAAATTAAGACCCTCTGATGTAGGCAACCTGTTTGCAATTACGGCACTGTTTCTGTAATTCAACTCCATCATTCTTGTACAGTTTGTCTCGCAGTCCATATTGATTAATGCAGCGGTATTTCAGCCAAAATGCAGTCACCATTCATTTTAATGAGGAGGAAATGCTATAATCAACGTGTGCAGATGCACCATAGAAAGCATCCATTTGGTAGACACAAAATGCTGGAGTAACTCAGCGGGACAGGCAGCATCTCTGGAGAGAAGGAATGAGCGACATTTCGGGTCGAGACCCTTCCTTTTGGGATACATTTCACCTTAGCATGGCAATTGCTCTGAAATTGCAGAGTTGCGGACATGCAAGAAATTGAAGAGTTGTGGACAGCCCAGTCAGTGATGCAAACCAGCCTCCAGCCCACCGACTCCATCTACAACCGACAATGTCACCGAAAAGCAGCCGAGCATTCATGTCAGATGATACAGTGGTCTGCACGAAGTCCAGATACGACCTTGGTAAGGCCATCAAAAAGGCCAAAAGGGAGTTCTGCTCCGAGCTGGAGGATGAGACAGATGTTCGGCAGCTGTGGCGGGGACTGAATGCAATCACCTCCTACAAGGCGAAACCAGGAAGCAGTTCGGATGTCAGCGATACATCACTCCCTGATGAGCTCAATGCGTTTTACGCACGCTTTGATAGCGATACATCACTCCCTGATGAGCTCAATGCGTTTTACGCACGCTTTGATAGGGAGAATACTGATGTGCCTTCTCGAGCCCCCATTCGCTGTGTATTTCAGTCTCAGTCACAGAGGCCGACGTCAGGAAATCCTTCAGAGGGGTGAACCCTCGAAAAGCGTCTGCACCTGATGGTATAGGTCAATGACTATCGACTAATGGCACTAACTGGTTAGTGTTTTGAGAGGTTTATCATGGCGCAAATCAACTCCTACCTCGACAAATACCTGGACCCACTGCAGTTCGCTTACCGCCACAACAGATCAACGGTGGATGCGATCTCGCTGGCCCTCCACTCCGCTCTGGACCACTTGGACAACAAAAACTCATATGTCAGGCTGTTATTCATTGACTACAGCTCGGCATTTATCACAATCATCCCCTCCAAGCTGGTTACCAAACTCGCAGAACTGGGTCTCTGCGCATCCCTCTGCAATTGGATCCTCGACTTCCTCATCCACAGACCACAGTCTGTTCGTATTGGTGGAAATGTGTCAGACTCGATAACAATCAGCACGGGAGCACCTCAAGGCTGCGTGCTCAGCCCCCTGCTGTACTCACTCTATACTCATGACTGCGTATCCGGTCACAGTGCGAACTCCATCATCAAGTTCGCTGACGACACCACTGTTGTGGGACGTATCACTGATGGGGATGAGTCAGAGTATAAAGGAGAGATCGAGCGACTGTCCATATGGTGCCAGCACAACAACTTGGCCCTCAACACCAGCAAAACCAAGGAACCGATTGTGGACTTTGGAAGGAGTAGGATGACAGTCCTGTTTATATCAACGGATCGATGGTTGAAAGAGTCAAGAGCTTCAAATTCCTGGGCGTGCACATCTGTGAAGATCTTTCCTGGTCCGAGAACACTGATGCAATTATTAAGAAAGCTCATCAGCGCCTCTACTTCCTGAGAAGATTACGGAGAGTCGGTCTGTCAAGGAGGACTCTCTCTAACTTCTACAGGTGCACAGTAGAGAGCTTGCTGACCGGTTGCATCGTGGCTTGGTTCAGCAACTTGAGTGCCCTGGAGAGGAAAAGACTACAAAAAGTAGTAAACACTGCCCAGTCCATCATCGGCTCTGACCTTCCTTCCATCAAGGGGATCTATCACAGTCGCTGCCTCAAAAAGGCTGGCAGCATCATCAAGGACCCACACCACCCTGGCCACACACTCATCTCCCTGCTACCTTCAGATAGAAGGTACAGGAGCCTGAGGACTGCAACGACCCGGTTCAGGAATAGCTACTTCCCCACAGCCATCAGGCTATTAAACTTGGCTCGGACAAAACTCTGAACATTAATACCCCTCCATCTGTTATTTGCACTTTATCAATTTATTCATTCATGTGTGTATTTACGTATATAATTGTAGTCAATGCCTACTATGTTCTGTTGTGCTATGTAAAGAAAGAATTTCATTGTCCTGTCAGGGACACATGACAATAAACTCTTTTGACTTGACTTTGATATCAGTCTTTTACAGGGAGTACAAAGGAGCATCAACTCCGAAGAACCATTGGGGAAATATAAAGAAGAACCCTAATGATGGCTCCGGACTCAAAGGTCACAGCTTGACTTTGGGACTTAGTAATAGTGTGTAAACCGTAATAATTCATCCAAAGCAAAAAGGGCTGTACCCTAAGAAGTCCTCCTGAACTGTGGCTTCCCGTCTTGTCTATTTGACCACATCATGTATTTCCTGAACCACAGCTCTCATTCATTCTCCTTCTGAACAGACCAAGGGTAGGGTGTCTTTGGTTCTCAACTTCCACCCCACCAGCATCCACATTCAAAACATCATCCTTTCTGGGCTCCATCAGCGTCAACAGGATTCCACCATCACACACATTGTCACCTCTCGTTCTCATTCAGCATTTTGAAATGGCTATTCCCTGGGCAACTCTCTGGTCCACATTTCCATCCCACAAATCATTCCCGATCCCACAGCACTTTCTCGTGCAGCTACTGGAAATGTCACACCTGTGCTGTTAACTCTTTCTTTCCCACTATCAATGGACCCAAACAGTCCTTCCAATGAGGCAGTGATTCATTTCCATTTCTTTCAGTTCTTCCCGAACGCTGCATTTGGTGTTAATATGTGGTCTCCACAACATTGGTGAAACCAAGAAATAAACTGGGCAATTACTCAAACTGCAATGACATCTTAGGGCTCTATATTTCTGCCACTTTAACTCCACATCTCACTCGCTTCTGCTTCTCACTTCTGCTTCCTCTTTTTCTTGCGTTCCACAGATATTACCTGTCCCACCACTGCTGACGGTAATGTAAGCATTTGTAGCAATTTATGAATATGTCCATTTCCTCTTTAAAAACCATGAGTACATGCAGCAGCGCTATTAAGACAATAAGGAAACCATGTTGTCTCTGAAGATAGACACACAATTCTGGAGTAACTCAGCTGGTCAGGCAGCATCTCTGGAGAAAATGGATAGGTGACGTTTCAGGTCGGGACCCTTCTTCAGTCTCAATTCAGTCTGAAGAAGGGTCCTGACCCGCAATGTCACCAATCCATTTTCTCCCGACATGCTTCCTGACATGCTAACCTACTTTAGCATTTTCTGTCTATCCATTGGTATAAACCAGTATTTTTAGTTCCTTTTTATTCCATGTTGTCTCTATTTTACCGAGAAACAAATGTGTATGTTTAATGAACAATTCCAGCATTCGTTGTAAGCAGAACTTACAACTGTAGCCGTTTGGATGATACCTGCCCACACAAAATAAAATGCTCTTCAAAAGGGAATTTCAACAAGTATGTGTAGGTTTCTTGTTCGTCAAAATCTGACCTCAACACAACCTGGTGCATCAGAACTCATCAAAACATACAGTGAATCTTAAAGCTAGTGCAGAGGTAAACAACACTCTGAAGCGCCTCTTCACTAGTTTGTCATTCACCAGACCCGAGAGAAGGATCGACGATAGAGATAATGAATGTTTGCAACCTGTGAATCACGACAAGAGATTCCCTCAATGTGATTATTGTCAATACATTGCGATGAGCCTACATCTGAAATCAGGATGGACCTTTGATGAAATCAAGGGTTTGGAATTTCTTGTAATATTCATCAATCAACCATCTTGTGCGTCAGCTCCTCAATACGTTCAGTTTAGTTTAGAGATACAGCACGAAAACAGGCCCTTTGGCCCACCGTCAGCACCGAGCAGCGATCCCCGCACATTAACACTGCCCCCAACACACGAGGGACAATTTTACATTTACAACCAAGACAATTAACCTACAAACTTGTGTGTCTTTGGAGTGTGGGAGGAAACCTAAGATCTCGGATAAAACCCACGCAGGTCACGGGGAGAACGTACAAACTCGGTGCGGAAAAGCACACGTGGTCAGGATCGAACCCGGGTCTCTGACGCTGTCAGGCAGTAGCTCTACCACTGCACCACCGTGCCACTCGGTTCATAGATCAATGTGACGTGCATGTAAGATGTACAAATAAATTAATCAAATCCGATAGAACATTGAATATATAGAAAAGCACAGCATAGAAATGCCTCGTCATCCCACAAGGACCACGATGAACATGATGCCGAGTTAAATTAATCTCCTCTGCCTGCATATAATCCATATCCCTCCATTTCCTGCATATCCATCTGCCTATCTAAAAGCCTCTTAAACGCCACTATCATACCTGCTTCAGCAACTCCCCTGGCAGATTGTTCCATGTACCCACCACTCTGTGTAAAAAAGATGCCCCACACATCTCCTTTAAACTTTGCCCCTCACACCTTAAAGCTGTGCTCTCTAGTTTTTGACATTTCCAACCTGGGAAGAAGCGTCTGAATGTTTAACCTAACTAAGCCTCTCATAAACAGTAGACAATAGGTGCAGGAGTAGGCCATTCGGCCCTTCGAGCCAGCACCACCAGCATGATTCATATACTTTTATCAGATATCCCCTCAATCTCCTTCATTCCAGAGAAAACAATTCAAGTTTGTTCAAGCTCTCCTTATAACGAATACTCTCTAATCCAAGCAGCATTCTTCTAATTATTTTCTGCACCCTCTCATAAGTCTTCACATCCTTCCGGTAAAGGGGCGACTAGAACTGCATGCAATACTCCAAATGCAGCCTCAGTAAAGTCCTGTAAAGCAGCAACATAATTTCCTGACTCTTATATTCAATGCTCTGAGTTTCTTCACCATTCTATTTACATGCTAACGCTCTCAGGGAGCTATGGATTTGGACCCCATGGTCCCTCTGTTTATCAATGCTGTTAAAGTTTTTGACAATAGCTGTACATTTGACCTCCCAAGGTGCAACACCTTGTAATATGATTCTGCAATTAAATCAACTCCCCTTATCAGGTCCAGTTACTTGTCCATTCACCAGTTTAACTTTCATATCCTCTGAGAACGGAAAATACTGAACCAAGTTCAACTTCTAAATTGCCAATTGACCGAGGCGACTGGAGTGTACCTAAGGTTTAGATCATTCAATGAAACAATAACTCCACAAAAAGTCTTGCAGCAGTTTTGAATTCCCAACAGGACAACCTGGCAAAAGTCTCATCACTCCAAACTCTGATCAGCTTTTCTCTCCTGTAATTTTCAACATCTTCAAACCAATCTCAAGGTCGGGATGCATTTACCAGTCATATTCCACTTGAGCTCTGGTATGAATGTATTAGTGAATTCTTTGGGGATTCTCTCTGATAACACATTTTCAGATTCTTCAATAATTAGTCATAGTATTTCTATTTTTGATCCTTACGACCTTCCAATTTTCTTTGCAGTTAGTGTAGAATTCTTGATAGTTCAAAGACATTGAGTATTCATTTGTACCCAGGGGATTAAAAATGTGTTCAATGAAAATTAGCTTTTCCTCCTGTGCTCATTACAATGCTCAAAGTCAGGACTATGCAACATTAACCAGAACACCATGTGAATTCATTTTGTTATAATCATGGAGGAATGGTGAAAAACAAGTTGACAATAATGCTGCTGAATTGCATGATATGTTGCTAATCATCTTAATTAGTCATCTATTTTTTTTTCCAATGCTTTTTGTTCTGAACGGGTTCGAGAAAGTGTGATAAACCAAATCTTACTTTTCACATATAAGTCTAACATATTCCTGGAAATCAAAGCATGAGAGCACTCACTGAATATAATAACACTGACAATAACATGTCCCAGCTTCTGGAAGAGATTCTGAAACTTTTAGGCTGTTGGAATGAAATCTTGCCTTTGCCTCAACTGATGGCACTTTTATAGGAATGCAAGAGTAACTATATTAAACATTAAGGTGTATAAACGTTCGCGTTCACTGCGAATGGACTAGTCACAGAACAGATTGCCTGCTGTTATAAACCATTTCCATAGTTTTGATCGCATCATGTGTGGCGAAGCATTAGATGCACCCTTTCATTTGAAAAGAACATTGAACAAGCGAAAAAGCCACACTCCATTTCCATTCAACTACAAGTCAGTTACTGGGCCACCATTATGAAGGTCTGTGCATGCTGGCACAGTTCAATTGAAACTGTTCACTACCTTCCTAAGTTAATGTGTCAGCATCATTATAATTTCAGATTTTTTTTCATTTGGAAGATGGCCCCATCACTGTTGTCTTCAACTGGATCCAGTGATGGTGTTAACTTAACCTTGTGGAGTTATCCCTATCAGAAATGCCAATAAAACCAGCTTGCACTGCCTCCAGACATCTTATACCTTCAGTGCATCTACCTGTTTTTCAGGAGAGCATTAAATGTACATTATTAAATAAGAAGGAGCACTGACAGAGGAGCAATAGGTTGGCTTGACAAATAGCACTCTCATAACTCAGTGTGTCAAAAAACAGCTGGTGGAGTAATGGTGAGGTACATCGATATCTTGGTCCTCTCTGAGGAATGGTACCTTTGGCAAGCCTGTTTCCTTCTATCTGGACCTGCGATCTTCTGCAATGTGTCCTGCTATGCAAATAACCATCTCTACCCTCCTGCCAGGAAGAATTACCGTAGTCAATAGCCCTTTGGTCAATAACTCCAGTATACTGCATGAGGACTAAGAACACTGGAGTAGCCCAGTGCTACTCCAGTGTTAAACTCCCTGTTCAAAGTAAGTGCTCATTAATAGTAAGATTAAATGAGAACTTGCCAGTTAGAAGTTTGATCTTTATTTTATGAGGAGTCGAGTTGAGGGGCTACGTGAAGAACCCCGTACAGCCGTTTGTGCGTCAATATTCAAACCCACGGTGTGAAAGACTCCTCATAAAATAAAGATCAAACTTCAAACTGGTAAGTTCTCGTTTAATCTTACTATTTTACTTCGGAGTCACGTGAGTGACTATGTGAAGACTTTAAAGCTCTGTGATTTCATGCCATGTGAAACGAGTATACACAACCACAGCTGCTTAATTGACAAATGAAGGGGAAACATTTTTAATGCATACAGTCATAACATAGATGTAAAACATGCTGATGCTGTTTAAATTAAACAATAATATTTCCATCTCTCACCCAGATGGAAAATATAACCAGAATATAAATAGAGTTAACAAATACGCCTGGTTCAGCAATGGGTCATTACAGATGTTTGGAGATTCATTCGTTGGACCATGCTCCAGCCGTAACAATGCGACCCAGCAGAACATAAATACCCTTGCTGCTGATGTTGTAGCAGCCCTGGTGGAATGAGATCTGGAATCAGAATCCATTCGTACATAACACAACTCCGTTTTTGTCATCTGGAATGGCCTGAACAATAAGTTCTCCCAAATTTTTTGTGACTAACAACATTGCTAGTCCAGAACTCCAAGGCTCTTGATGACCTTGACGTATTGTTGTATATATGTGTGCTTACCTTATCAAAGGTCCCCTGGTATGCCTGTGACTATTTTGAGACCTGACCCCCTTCTGGTCTGCTCAAGTATTAATAACATAATATTATATATTATAATTTACAGGCGTTATCATCCTGTACCATCACAATTATGTAGCGACTGAATCTGCTGCACTAAACCAGTGCCAGAAGGATAACTACCTAATAAACTCCAGCCAAATTTAAGGATATGGCTGGAGCCTCCTGGTGAAATAGTGTTCACAAATGTCAACATCGCATATGGCACTATACTGGTCCTGGGAGCAATGTTGAAGATATCCTACCCCTTGATAACCAGTGTGGACCCGACAGAGCGAGTCATGTTTGCTGCAGCCAACTCAATGAGAAAGCTCATTGACCCAATTAATGGCCGTATAACTCCATAATTAACAAATGATCATTTAGCATGAACTCGAAACATTAGCAATAAATAAATATTTCAATGGAACATGAGCATAACAAACTCTTTCATCTCCTGGAAAAGAAAATTCTGTGGTTTGGTGCTATGCAAACACTTTGAACACATAGAAGGATAGATGTAACAACCCAAACCTTAGGGCAGTTTATTAAACCTGCAGAACATAATTTGAGTTTAACATGCAACAACTGATTTCCCAAGCCTCAGGCTGAACCAGCAAATTACGTGTAAAATAACCAAATAAGGTTATATTATTCACGACAAATCAGGAATCAATTTGCATAATCACACAATAGGAACCTTAAGCGGCCTCTTAATGACTTTATGTGAAGCCACAATTGATAAAACAAAATGGAGGGAGCCCTAAAAGACCTTCCTTGTCCTTTTAGCGAGAATGTATCTTTTGCCACTGTAATGCCACATATTTTGCAACCAGTGAAATAAACATGAAACCAACATATGTATGAGGTGTTCCATTTGACCAGAATTTCATAACACAGTGTGATTCAACACCAATTCTGTGTTGCCATTAACCTATACTTGATGATTCTCCTGTGACAACAAGATATGTAACCATTCCAGGGGTCTTTAACTGATTGCACCCTCGTGACTAACATATGCCATCATCATAATGTATCAACCTGAGCATCACAATATGTACATTTGTCCAATCACTCTTTAACCCATACAATGCCCGTAGGGTCTATAGTTAGTTGTTACCCATAACAGACATTTTTTTGCAAGTCATGCAAATCTGCTCCACCTCCAAACTCGAGATGATATTTGCAACTTGGAATCTGCCGTAAACAGCAACTGTGGCCCGATTTCCGAACCGGTCTTGCAAGGCAATCTTGGTCCTTCTACTGAACCTGCGCAATTCTAACCTGCTTGAAAAGCTAGAACAGTCCATTTTACATGGTTAGACCCGTCAAATTAGCTGATAATGTCTCAATCATTTGTAATGTATAACTAAGTGTACAGCTTACCAAGCTGTAAGTGGTCCCTTAATTGTAGAGTAGCACAGGTACAGTGCGTGGAAACTCTGGCCAGCCTTCATGCTGCCATCAACGTCAGTGAACCGCTTACTGCCAATAAAGAAGTGGGGTGCATTATCACCAAAACTATGAAACCTTGCTCATTCCAATAGCTTGTGCTTTGTCCCCCAGGTTTCCCCAATGGAAAGGTCTTACCTGAATAGAAGATTCGGCAGCCAACTGTAATGACCCCCTGAGAGCGGTATTCACTGCATATGTGTTTGGGATGGTAACTTTCTTGCCAGGCATAGACCTCTGGCACATGCCCTGTATCCCTTGGGCATGCTCTATGGCTATACCCTCAGACTCAGCATTAGACTATACCGATCCCACATGCTCTCCTCTGACATGAGGGAGCCATTAAGCAGCCCTGTAACAAGGTACCACTGGCGCCCATGAAGCAGCCCTGAACAAAGGTGCTGCTGGTGCGGCCTTTCCCATAGGCCAGTATTTGCCATAGACTTGGCGTTCTCATGAAGCAGCCCTGAGCAAAGGTGCTGCTGGCACTGCCTCTCCAATAGGCAAGCCTGCCATAGCTTGGCATTCCCCTGGAGCAGTCCTGATCAAAGCTACTGCTGGCAAAACCTTTCCCATAGTCCGGCACTGCCATAACTTGCCATTCCCATGAAGCAGCCCTTCCCAAAGGTGCTGCTGGCACAGTCTCTGCAATAGACTGACATTGCCATAAACTTTACTACTGATACAATTCCTGCCTAAAGGAGTTTCTCTAAATTCATTCCCAGAGGTAAACCTTCCAAATCTTTCTTAATTACACTGACTATTTTGTCAGCTGTCCCCATATCCTGGGGATTATTGTGGTTAGGGAACCCCATAAGTGAATTTCCCCTCCCCGGGAATCAATATAAATATATATATATATATATACCCGCGGTACCCTCCCAGCACCTGGGCTACTCACTTATGTGAATTAAACGCCATTTCTTGGGGACTACTGCAGTCTGGGAACCGCATACAGTTGAGTTTCCCCTCCACCGGGAACCCAGGCTGACCGTTCAGGTCAGTTAAGCCCCATCCCCTAGGGACTACTGCGGTCTGGAACCGCACTATTCTTGGGTATCCCCTCCCTGGGAACCCAACGTGTGGAGTCACTGACCGCGTTATCAGTGACTCCGATCGCTAAACCCGACATTCGCCAGCTCCCCGCTCCCGCGGTCGGGCCAGCGTTTTCCCCAAAGCCCTAGGCTGGTTCACTCATCGGCCTCGCGACCATCCCACAAGAACCTCGGAGGTTCCTGCAGGAAACCTAGAACACGTAAGAAATAGCACTTATCTGAAACTTTTTTAGACTTAAAAATTAAATGCATATTTAATTTAATACATATATATATCTCAATTTAATGCATATATATATATATATATATATATGCAGATATATTATATACATATATATAATTAGCTGTAGAAGTTCAAGAGAATATTCAGAGATATGCATGCTAATGGCCCTGTCTCACTGTGCGAGTTGACCCACGAGGTACCCCGAGTGACAGACTCGTGGCTGTGCACGAGACTTCAAGTTTATGATCAAGTGTGTAACCGAGTTCCCACGGGTATGTCATTGCTGCGATGTTCCAAGTTCCTCTCCCGAGTTACCAAGTTCCTCTCCCGTTACTCTTGAGCCAACCGTGAATGAAGGTATGTTTTAATAAAGCAACAATGTTAAAATACATCTCCATCCTGTGGTTTTGAGTTATTTCAGCGCGGCGGCATCTATTGATATGACCTACAATGGGAAAATGTGCATCCTCCAGTAACCAAGCATTTCTTGTTGTTTTATGTTTTTAAATACTTTTTTGCAATGGATCTCTATTTTAAATAATTTTAAAAAAGGAAGCAGCTCGGGTGACTGACATTGAGCGGCCGCCGGGACCCGACAGCAGACACACACACACACACACACACACACACACACACACACACACACACACACACACACACACACACACACACACAGATACACACAGACAGCAGGACTGGCCGCCACTTCAGAGGAAGGAAGCAGCTCGGGTGACTTTGAGCGGCCGCTGGGACCCGACAGCAGACACACACACAGATACAAACAGATAGACAGAGAGGGAGAGAGAGAGACACACACACACACATACACACACACACACACATAGAGAGAGAGATACACACAGACAGCAGCTGGCCACCACTTCAGAGGAAGGAAGCAGCTCGGGTGACTTTGAGCGGCCGCCGGGACCCGACAGCAGACACACACACAGATACACACAGATAGACAGAGAGGGAGAGAGAGAGACACACACACAGATACAAACAGATAGACAGAGAGACACACACACACACACACACACACACACACACACACACACACACACACACACACACACACACACACACACAGATACACACAGACAGACAGAGACACACACACACACACACACACACACACAGATACACACAGACAGCAGGACTGGCCGCCACTTCAGAGGAAGGAAGCAGCTCGGGTGACTGACTTTGAGCGGCCGCCGGGACCCGACAGCAGACACACACACAGATACACACAGATACACACACACAAACACACACACACACACAGACACACACACAAACACACACACACACACACACAGACACACACACAGACACACACACAGACACACACACAGCCACACACACAGCCACACACACACACACACACATATGTGGCGTTTCTGCTCGGGACCCTTCTTCAGACAATCCAATGTCCCATAATATATTCTTTAAATATTAAGTTTTCTGTTGAAAGTGTGGTGCCGTGGTTACGGGTTGTCGGAAGGAAGATGATGAGGTCTGGTACAAGTTGACTTTGTTTTCAGTAATCAGGCCTCCGTGTTGGCCGATGCCTGGTTGATCGAGCGCTCATACAGTTGCGAGCGAGCGAGGTCCATATATAGGAGCAAGGAACGCGAAGCCTCTGAGGGTTCATTGTTCCCCTGGTTTGGATTGCTCCCAGGAGAGCGGGCACAAAGAAAAATTTAGGCATTTTTCTGTGGAAGGGGGAGGGCAGTATAAAATCGAAAGCATTGTACAGCAGCACTCTCCCCAACACGAAACACAGCGCAGCGTAAACAATTAAACAGCTTCACTTTTAAAAGCAAAGACACACGACACGGCCCCAAGAAATCGCCTCTCAATTGCTTCGGGGTTGGAATTGAAATATATATAATATATATAATATGTATATACATATTATACTACTTTGGTTCAGTCCCTTTCAGATTATAAAAAAGTTCCCACGATAGACTCACGAGACACTATGGTAAACGCACGGGCCATTACGTTACTGCAACGAGTTTAAATGTTTCCATTTTTAACTTGAACAGTTAATTTGACTCGTGGAAAAAATCAAACATGTTTGATTTTTTTCACGAGTTAACAAGTTTCCCGAGTACCTGCCATTAGCGCCACGAGCGGACAAGTTGAACGCGCGAGTTCCGACGTTCCCGCTACGTGATCACCACGAGTGAAAACTCGGGGTCACTCGTGGGCCAACTCGCACAGTGAGACAGGGGTTTAAGGAATTTGAAGTTGGAAACATACAGCATGGAAATAGGCCCTTGAATCCAACTCGTTCATGCCAATATCTCTCTAAACCTATCTTATCCACAACTCTGCTCAAGTATATTTTATATGTTCTCAACTACTTAATCTGGCAGCTCGTAACAGCTTCATAAGATCACTCCTCAATCTCTTGAGCTCCCAAGAATAAAGTCCTAGCCAGTCCAACCTCTCCTTCGAGGCCCTCGAGGCCACTCAAGTCCCGGCAACATTCTCATAACTCTTTCCAGCTTAATGGCACTTTTCCTATAGGAGGTTGACCAAAATATAACACAATATTGAACACAAGTGCAACCTCACCAATGGTTTGTACAACTGATTTACAAATGAGCTTGCATTTACCTTTTTTGAGGTACATGACAAATGGTCAGCAAGGTGGATTTTCTGCCAGAGGATAGGCAGCCAGGTG
Source organism: Okamejei kenojei (assembly GCA_035221665.1). NCBI lineage: Eukaryota > Metazoa > Chordata > Chondrichthyes > Rajiformes > Rajidae > Okamejei > Okamejei kenojei. The sequence goes on from CM069133.1 coordinate 140,719,368, forward strand.
GGATACCTATTCATGCTATATCTTCACTAAATCCTTACGTTACATGTAGGTCCAGGAGGAGCAATTTCTATGTTCTAATACCCTGTGTTCAACTTAAAAATACTCCAGTCTGGCAAATAAAAGTTTGGAAGGTTTATCATACAGTGCATCGTGGATTTCCAGTGAGCTATAGGCCATATTGTAAGGGACATTTGCTTCCTTTAACTTGCCCGTAGACCTTTGGTCACCAGTAAATTATGTGTTGAATTGCAGCTGTGTCAGGAGCCTATTTTTACAAGCATGACTATAGCCTGTGGTGTCCATTCTTCGACATTTTGACTGCTTTGTTAAAAATTGTTAAACTTTGCAGAGCTTGCTGATCAGGAGTGGTAATGACTGGCCTGTGCACAAAGGGCTCATTGGTTTCGCCCCATGCTATGATACTGTTGACTGATTGGCCTCATCTGGGATGCCAGTAACATAGCGTAAAAACTATCCTGAGTCGCCCTGGCACTTCTCTGCCTCCAGCAGTTAGAAGAGCTCTGAGACCAGCCAGGCACTGAAAATAGTGAAGAATGCCATTGAGATAAGTGTGCTTATGCTGATTTTAACAACTCTGCTTTCAACGGCTTTGTGCTTTATTTCAACATCTTTAAACTGGCCCTGTGTATGGACTGAGATAGGCAGGCAGACACCTTCCATTCCTCAGCGAGGTGGAAGCATATCATCCTCAATGCAAGAGACTGCCAAAGAGAAATAAGAACCCTGACTTACACCTCGGTTTAGAATTTATTCTGCCTTCAAATGGTTTTGCAATGGGTACTAATGCTTGATTTTGTTTGGATTCCTCTCATCCAGAAGTAACCCATAAGGTTTAAGATATGTCAAGCCCTAACATGTCAAGCCCTAACTACTGATCTGTTTTGTCTGGGGAGGATAGGATGGGACAGATGTCAAGGTTTGTGGTGGGGGAAATGGCAGTCTGGACATGGCAGTCTGGACAAGGTTAATTAGAGGAAAGTGAAGGTTAGAAGCACATAATAGTCTTAGGCTGTTGGGAGTCTTATGGACCTGTCCCACTTAGGGACACAATGTCTGCTACAACCTACCACTTAGTCAACGTCAAGCTGCAGCAAGGTACTGACTACCGGCAACCCGATAAGGCGTCCACCTACGACCACACTTACGACAACCTACGTCCACCCACGACAAGCTACGACAAGGTAAGACAATTCAGTCGCCGGTACCTGTCGCCCGTTTACGTAGGTTGACGTAGGTCGTCGCCATTGGAATTCACCGAAGTCAGCACTGGCGACAACCTACGGCAGCACTTACGTCAGGAGAGGTCAAGCTACGCTCATTGGCGTTAAGCCAATTGCCGCTGACTCTCGCTGAAAAGTTTTGAACATTTCAATATCCAGCGGTGACCACAAAAACTATATATCCAGCAACTATGTTACAGAGAAAGGTTGATCAAGTTACGTCTTTATTCTTTGGAGCGCAGAAGGTTAAGGGAGGACTTGATTGAGGTCTTTAAAATGATGAAAGGGATAGACAGAGTTGACCTGGATAAGCTTTTCCCATTGAGGGTAGGGAAGATTCAAACAAGAGGGCATGACATGAGAATTAAGGGACAGAAGTTTAGGGGTAACGTGAGGGGGAACTTCTTTACTCAGAGGGTGGTGGCTGTGTGGAATGAGCTTCCAGCAGAAGTGGTGGAGGCAGGATCGATTTTAACATTTAAGAGTAAAGTGGATAGGTATATGGACGTGAAGGGAATGGAGGGGTATGGTCTGAGTGCAGGTAGATGGGACTAGGGGAAAACAAATGGTCGGCATGGACTGGAAGGGCCGAGAGGGCCTGTTTCCGTGCTGTAATTGTTATATGGTTATATGGTTATATGGTTAAAACGCTACGCTACGTTGGGCAACCAGGGAGACTACGCACAACCATAGAGGCCACACCCTGACGACCATGTGGCGACAGCCTAGTTGCCTGTACTTGCCTAAAAAATCGCCTAAGTGGGACAGGGGCATTCAGAAATCTCTGAAGCAACAGGCGGCTTATGAGAGAGGTTTAGCAAACAGGCCTACTGTGCACGTCGAACTGTATGCTTAAAGAGTAGGTTAGCTGCTCCCGTTTAACATGCGAGCCTCATATGTGTTTGTAAATCTACTTTTGTGTGTATGTGGCCACAAAGACATAGACACAGACTAATTTCCCAGAAGTGCTGCTAAACCACGGTTTGCACAACATTAGATGCTTATTACTAGCAGCCGCTCCACAAACGTACAAGTACACCAGATGGAAAAAATGAACTGAGAGGAGCATAATAGAGGGTAGCACAGTGGTAGAGCTGCTGCTTCACAGAACCATTTACCTAGGTGCGAACCTGACTTTGGCTGCTGTCTGTGTGGACTTTGCACGTGACCACACGATTTTCACCCGAGTGCTCAGGTTTGCTCCCATATCCCAAGGATGTGCGGGTTTGTAGCTCAATTGGCCTCTGTAAATTGCCCCAAGTGCATAAGGAGTGGGTGAGAAAGTGGATAACAGAGTGGATAGCATAGAACTTGTCCGAATTGTCTGAACTTGTCTGAACCTGTTTACATACTGCATTTCTAAACTAAACTAAACTAGGCTTTCAGCATGAAACTTTGTGCCATGCCATAGATATTCTAGTCCTGGCATCATATGCAAGGGAAGTAAGTAAGTAAGAAAGTACATTTTATTTATATAGCACATTTAAATCAACTCGTGTTGAAACCAAAGTGCTCTTCATAGAAGAAAGAATTAAGTTTCCATACATCCATAGAAACATTTTTTAAAAAGAAGCAAAATGACACAAGACATTATTGAATTCAACATGAACGTTCCCCTCACAGCAACATCAACATTTTCCGCTGGGGAAAGGCACCAGAAAGTTAAGTCTTCTTCCACTGTGAAACACCCGAGGTCGGGGCCTATTTGTGGCCTCCGCAGGCAGTCCGATGTTATAGGCCCTCTTGCCGGGAAGATGGAACTCCGGCGTCGGGTGAACACTCCTCAGCGGCTTGGGATGTCTGGAGAGGACAAACGCATACTCATTAATTTCCTACTATTTTTCCGCATTTTTGACCACCATCCAAGACTCAGGATTATTTACATTTTTCTCGTCACAATTTAATTGTTTATGGACATCCATAGAGTAAGAAGGTTCTCGACCTGAAACGTCACCCATTCCTTTTCTCCAGAGATGCTGCCCGTCCCGCTGAATTACTCCAGCTTTTTGTGTCTGTCCATAGAGATGGCATTTGTTTGAATTACAACGGTTTCAACATTGCCCAATCCTGGTAGATATCACTAAAATATTGTGACATCATTATTTCATGCTAACGATTAGGAGAGGAAACGTAAGGTGTTATAAAGAGGCAGTGATCACCTTTGGAGTCACCTCTACCCCATTGAAGTCATCAGGCTTTGTCTAAAGAACTCACGTACTACAACATGCCACAATGCTGCAAACTATATTCTGCACTCTGTATTTTCCCCTTTTCCTTATCTCTGGTAGTTGAGCTTGACTTGGTTGTGTCTGTGTATCGTATAACTAATCTGTATGGATAATATGCAAAACAGAGAAACATAGAAATTAGGAGCAGGAGCAGGCCATTCGGCCCTTCGAGCCTGCACCGCCATTCAAAATGATCATGGCTGATCATCCAACTCAGTATCCTGTACCTGCCTTCGCTCCATACCCCCTGATCCCTTCAGCCACAAGGGCCACATCCAACTCCCTCTTAAATATGGCCAACGAACTGGCCTCAACTACCTTCTGTGGCAGAGAATTCCACAGATTCACCACTCTCTGTGTGAAAAACGATTTTCTCATCTCGGTCCTAAAAGACTTCCCCCTTATCCTTAAACTGTGACCCTTTGTCCTGGACTTCCCCAACATTGGGAACAATCTTCCTGCATCTAGCCTGTCCAACCCCTTAAGAATTTTGTAAGTCTCTATGAGATCACCCCTCAATCTTCTAAATTCCAGCGAGTACAAGCCAAGTCTATCCATTCTTTCTTCATATGGAAGTCGTGCCATCCCAGGAATCAGTCTGGTGAACCTTCTCTGTACTCCCCCTATGGCAAGAATGTCTTTCCTCAGATTAGGAGACCAAAACTGTACGCAATACTCCAGGTGTGGCCTCACCAAGACCCTGTACAACTGCAGTAGAACCTCCCTGCTCTTGTACTCAAATCCTTTTGCTATGAATGCCAACATACCATTCGCTTTCTTCACAGCCTGCTGCACCTACTTTCAATGACTGGTGTACCATGACACCCAGGTCTCGCTGCATCGCCCCTTTTCCTAATCGGTCACCATTCAAATAATAGTCTACCTTCCTGTTTTTGCCACCAAAGTGGATAACCTCACATTTATCCACATTATACTGCATCTGCCATGCATTTGCCCACTCACCCAGTCCATCCAAGTCATCCTGCAGCCTCCTAGCATCCTCCTCACAGCTAACACTGCCCCCCAGCTTCGTGTCATCCGCAAACTTCGAGATGTTGCATTTAATTCCCTCGTCCAAATCATTAATGTATATTGTAAATAGCTGGGGTCCCAGCACTGAGCCTTGCGGCACCCCACTAGTCACTGTCTGCCATCCTGAAAAGGACCAGTTCACTCCTACTCTTTGCTTCCTGACCGCCAGCCAGTTCTCTATCCACATCAATAATGAACCTCCAATACCGTGTGCTTTAAGTTTGTATACCAATCTCTTGTGTGGGACCTTGTCGAAAGCCTTCTGAAAGTCCAGATACAACACATCCACTGCTTCTCCCTTATCCACTCTACTAGTTACATCCTCAAAAAATTCAATAAGATTCGTCAGACATGATTTACCCTTCGTAAATCCATGCTGACTTTGTCCAATGATTTCACCACTTTCCAAATGCACTGCTATCCCATCTTTAATAATTGACTCTAGCAGTTTCCCCACTACCGATGTTAGACTAACTGGTCTGTAATTCCCCGTTTTCTCTCTCCCTCCCTTTTTAAAAAAAGTGGGGTTACATTAGCTACCCTCCAATCCTCAGGAACTACTCCAGAATCTAAAGAGTTTTGAAAAATTATCACTAAGGCATCTGCTATTTCTGGGGCTACTTCCTTAAGTACCATGGGATGCAGCCTATCTGGCCCTGGGGATTTATCGGCCTTTAATCCATTCAATTTACCCAACACCACTTTCCGGCTAACCTGGATTTCATTAATTTCCTCCATCTCATTTGACCCACGATCCCCTGCTATTTCCGGCAAATTATTTATGTCTTCCTTAGTGAAGACAGAACCAAAGTAGTTATTCAATTGGTCTGCCATGTCCTTGTTCCCCATGATCAATTCACCTGTTTCTGACTGCAAGGGACCTACATTTGTTTTAACTAATCTTTTGCGCTTCACATATCGATAAAAAACTTTTGCAGTCAGTTTTTATGTTTCCTGCCAGTTTTCTTTCATACTCCATTTTCCCTTTCCTAATTAAGCCCTTTGTCCTCCTCTGTTGGTCTCTGAATTTCTCCCAGTCCCCTGGTAGGCTGCTTTTTCTGGCTAATTTGTACACTTCATCTTTTTCTTTGATACTATCCCTGATTTCCCTCGTTATCCACGGATGCGCCACCTTCCCTGATTTATTCTTTTGCCATACTGGAATGAACAATTGTTATAGTTCATCCATGCAGTCTTTAAATGCCTTCCATTTCATATCCACCGTCAACCCTTCAAGAATCAATTGCCAGTCCATCTTGGCCAATTCACGTCTCATACCCTCAAAGTTACCTTTCTTTAAGTTCAGGACCCGTGTTTCTGAATTAACAATGTCACTCTCCATCCTAATGAAGAACTCAACCATATTATGGTCACTCTTGCCCAAGTTTGATGAAACAAAGCTTTTCATTATACCTCAGTGCATGTGACAATAATGAACCCAAACCTATACCTCAAAACAAGGGATCCAGGGATAATTCAGTAAATTTTGTACAGTCTAACCCCTGCTCCATTCATGCCAACACAGAGCAGTAGGGGTGGAGGTGGCTGTTCGCCTTTTGGTCAGTTCAACTGTGCTTATAATTGATTTAAATGACCCCTTACATATATTTCTGACCTACTGATTGCAACTTAACAACGTCTGCAGAGAGATATCAGCTGATGAGATCTAACCATTTGTGACTTCTGACATCTTTCAGTTCTGATGAAAGGTATTTGACCTGAAACATTTACTCTCTTTCTCTTTTCATGGTTGTTGACTGAACAGCTGAATATTTCAAACATTATCCATTTTATTTCATCTTTCCATTTTCCATTTAGTTCCGGCTAAAAATAACTTCATGGCCAAACGATACATGTCATTTGCCAGTTCAAATTAAACATCTAAACATTGCAATGGCTGGAAATCCGAAATGTTGCATATATTTTCTATTTTTGTGCTGGACTAAATTTGACTAACTAATCAAATTGTTCATCTTATACCATTAGTCATAGCAGCAGAATTAGGCCATTCAGCCCATCAAGTCTACGCTTATGGCTGATCTATCGTTCGCTGTCAACCCCATTCTCCTGCCTTTTCCCCAAAACCTTTGCGCAATTGTGACCTTCTTACTTGCCGTATGCAACATGTTCTGCAAGGTTAACAATCGTATGAAAGTGGGTACATCAGGAAATAGAAGACTGCGCATAATTATATCATCAAAATCTATTATGAAAATTGAAATCTGTGGCCTTGAATTTTTATTTTTGCGACAAAGTCTTCCAAAAATGAAAGTGGATCTTTCACCCTATTGATACTTAACTAAATGGAAAATTCACAACAGAACTTTTAAAAATAGCAGGGAATTATTTATTTAATTTTGTTTATTGGTTCCCACAGTGATTCAGTTTACTGCTCTGTGAGATATTATTGAAAAACAAGACAGCTTTACCTCGAAACTTTTAACTTTGTGGTCTTTAACCTACTGTTCTTTGTCACTTTGCTGTAATCCTTTCAGGAAAAGTGATGGGTTTGTGGAACATTTTAAGGAAACCGTGATCACGGCAGAGATTTTGGAGAATAAGTACTCATGCAGGCCTCTCTTTCCTTGAAACATGTTGTGCAATTGACAGAAACTGTCGTCGGATTTGTTAGAAGGTGCCTTCCCCAAGAACACTTAGCAAAAGGAATTTTATAAAATAGTGAATTCTTTCCTTAGAGTAGGCTATCCATTTTTATTATCTTATCTACTTCAGTTGAGCAATTTTAGTGCTTTTCCCGATAGTACTGTGCCCATGGCAATATGACAAACACACCACTGTTCCTAGATCTGACTGACATGGAACATGTAGCTTTAGCACTGTGGTGGCGTAAAAGCCCGATCATTCCATTTAGATTCCAATAACAAAAATATGTCTATCATATGCTTAGTGTAGAAAAAAGGAACTGCAGCTGCTGCTTTGCAAAAAAAGGACACAAGGTGCTGGAGTAACTCAACGGGTCAGGCAGCATCTCTGGAGAACACGAAGGGAGTTATATTTTGGGTCAGGACCCTTCTCAGACCAACCTATCCATGTTTATCTGAGATGCTGCTGCCTGACCCACTCAGTTACTTCAGCACTAATACATGCCTGCATTTTCCCACACTATCCACACGTCAGACCCCAGTGCAGGCACCCCCAATTTTAAGAAAATATCTGAAGCCTGTCACTACAACCAAGCCTCTCCTCAGTCAGCCCATGCTGATATCTTCCTGTATTTAATAGCATGATTTTACATCTCCTGCCCATGTATAAGATAATTAAGGTCATTAGAATGACTATCTGTTTGGATGCCTGCGCCTGCACCAGACTGCTTATTCCAATCGGGCCCTGGGTTTTTAGTTTAGTTTAGTTTATTGATACAGAAAACAGACCCTTCAGCCCACCAACTTGTGGTGTCCAGCAACCCCTGCACACTAACATTACTCTATCCACTTGGGACAATTTAACAATTGTAGGTTTGTAGGTTAATTGGCTTTGGTAAAATTGTTAAATTGTCCCAAGTGGATAGGGAAATGTTAGTGTGCAGGGATTGCTGGACACATGCCTCTTGTTATAAAGGCCAACATGCCATTCGCTTTCTTCACTGCCTGCTGTACCTGCATGCTTTCTATTGGCCTTTATAACAAGAGGAATCGAATATAGGAGCAAAGAGGTCCTTCTGCAGTTATACAGAGCCGTAGTGAGACCACACCTGGAGTATTGTGTGCAGTTTTGCTCCCCTAATTTGAGGAAGGTCATTCTTGCTATTGAGGGAGTGCAGCACAGGTTTACAAGGTTAATTCCTGGGATGGCGTGACTGTCATATGCTGAGAGAATGGAGCAGCTGGGCTTGTACCCTCTGGAGTTTAGAAGGATGAGAGGGGATCTCATTGAAACAAAGAAGATTGATAAGGGCTTGGACACGCTAGAGGCAGGAAACATGTTACCAATGTTGAGGGAGACCAGAACCAAGGGCCACAGTTTAAGAATAAGGAGTAAGCCATTTAGAACGGAGACGAGGAAACACTTTTTCTCACAGAGCATGGTGAGTCTGTGGAATTCTCTGCCTCAGAGCGCGGTGGAGGCAGGTTCTCTGGATGCTTTCAAGAGAGAGCTAGATAGGGCTCTTAAAAATAGCGGAGTCAGGGGATATGGGGAGAAGGCAGGAACAGGGTACTGATTGGGGATGATCAGCCATGATCACATTGAATGGCGGTGCTGGCTTGATGGACCGAATGGCCTACTCCTGCACCTATTGTCTATTGCCTATTGTCTATTATCTTTGGAGTGTGGGAGGAAACTGGAGACCCCGGAGAAAACCCACGCAGGTTACGCGGAAAGCTTTGAAGCTCCATGCAGACAGCACCCTTAGTCAGGATTGAACCCAGGTCTCTCGCTCTGTAAGGCAGCAACTCTACTGCTGTGCATCATGCTGCCCCTATATAGGATGTAAATATAGTAAGTATGTAAATATAGACTATATAAGCTGACTCCCAGGTCATTGTGTGGCCCAGCACAACATAGTTACTCCATCATTGTCTGACTACCAATGTCCTTGAAATACAGATTAAAAGTGTTCTGCAACTCTTGAAAGGAAAAAAAAATGTACAAATAAAAATGAATTGAAAAAAATTAAAACATTAAATATGCACACAAAAAGAGTAGAATACTTTTAAAGGAACTGAAAAAAAGAAAGCCTGCAGCCAATTCTTCCCATTGATTTCAAGGATGCCACCGCACGGAGACACAAAGTGCTGGAGTAACTCAGCGGGCAGGCAGCATCTCTGGATAGAAGGAATGGGTGACGTTACGGGTCGAGACCCTTCTTCAGACTGAGGAAGGATCTCGACCCGAAATGTCACCCATTCCTTCTATCCAGAGATGCTGCCTGCCCGCTGAGTTACTCCAGCATTTTGTGTCTACCTTCGGTTTGAACCGGCATCTGCATTTCTTTCCTACATATGATACTGTACTTGGCAGACTTCCCAATTTGAGAACTGGGAAGTCTGCAGAGGGTTACACTGATCAGATGCACTCAATGAGGATCCGCTGAGGATCCTCACAGGACAGGAGCATCTTGCAACACTGGTGCCAACAATGGCTTAGGCCTGCATACCTTCCCTGGACAGACACAGGTAAGTCCTGGTGAAAGTGCTGGCACCCATATGCAAGATCTACCCCAGTGACTTACATAAGGTCATAAGATTATGTGTTAGGGGTAGAATTAGGCCATTCGGCCCATCAAGTCGACTCCACCATTCAATCATGGCTGATCTATCTCTCCCTCCTAACCCCATTCTCTGCCTTCTCCCCATAACCTCTGACTCAATCAAGACTTTCACAGGGTAATTGGATCAATATTTATTGAGGATTTGCTTGGCTCTGGAAATGGATGGGCAAATACATCTGAATGAAGAGCTGTAAAAGCTGTCTTGGCAAGAAGGAGCTAATGACCTCTCGATGTATAATTATCATTTAAAGAGCAGAGTTATTGAATCATAGAGCATGAAACAGGCCCTTTGAACAAACGATATCCATCTAAGCTAATATGCCAATCTATCTTATATATTACTAAAAGTCTGATCTTGACCACTTTTGGCTCGCTGTGCTGTGATTTCCGAGAGAACGCCGCCACCTACGGCCGTCATTTTTGGCCACCTCGCTCAGAGCCGCCCTCCACCTTCCGGGACCGGAGGATTTTCCCATCGATGAAAAATCAGAGAGATATTAATGTTTTTTAATTTGTTGCCATTCTCTCTGCTGCCCCTGCTGGTGGGAGGGGGGGAGGGACTATAAAACCTGGAAATGGTGTGGCTCACTCAGTCTCTGCAACATGGAGGAAGCGTGAGGTTCATGTATCTCTGAATAGCACTAAACACATCTACTCAACTGTGAGTGTCCTTAATGTGGTTTGAAAATCAAAATATGGTTGGTTCCAAGTAGAAATGCACTGCAAATGGCTGTCTTTGGGATGAAGTGGAAATGCACTGCAAATGGCTGTCTTTGGGGTGAGATGGGAATGCACTGCAAATGGCTGTTTGGGTGGGGAGGGGGAGGGTTTGGGGTGAAGTGGAAATGCACTGCAAATGGCTGTTTTGGGCGGGGGGGGGGGTTGGGGGTGAAGTAGAAATGCATTGCAAATGGCTGTTTGGGCGGGGGGGGGGGGGGGGGTTGGATTGAAGTGGAAATGCCCTGCAAATGGCTGTTTGGGCGGGGTGCGGTTTGGTTTGAAGTGAAAATGCACTGCAAATGGCTGTTTGGGGGGTTTTGGGTTGAAGTGGAAATGCACTGCAAATTGCTGTTTGGCTAAACTTGACAACTTCCTGTTTGCACTATATTGATTTTAGATAAAACGCTACCACTTACGGCTGTGATTTTTGGCCATCTTACTCAGTCCCCCTCTGCTCATCAGGTGCAGAGGATTCTTCCCATCAATAAATAATAAAAGTGTTTAGTGTTTAAAAAATGTTGAATCACGCCATGAAGACCACACCTTTTCCGGTGGGAGGGGGAGGGATTATAAAACCCGGAAGTGTGGGTGTGGCTCAGTCTCTGCATGATGGGGGAGGGAGAGGTCACGACTCTGTCTGAGCTGTGAATCAACTGAACACACTGAATGTCTACTGAACTGTGAGTGTGGTGTTTTGTGTGGTCTTATGGTGGTTTTACCCTGCTTGAAATGGTATGAAACTGCATTTGAATGTGGTGTCGTTGCACCCTGCATGAAATGGTATGAAACTGTATTTGAATTTGGTGGCCTTGCACCCTGCTTGAAGTGGTATGAAACTGCACTTGAATTTTGTGGCCTTGCACCCTGCTCGAAGAGGTAAGAAACTGCACTTGAATTTAGTGGCCTTGCACCCTGCTTGAAATGGTAGGAAAATGGATTTGAATTTGGTGGCCTTGCACTCTGCTTGAAATGGAATTTCAAGGAATAGCCATGAGTCAACTGCCAGCCCACCAGCCGTGAGTGAGTTGCCAGCACATCATGCTTGAGGGACTGAGCTGCCACCCCAAGAATCCATTTGGCCCACAATGTCCATACTAGCCCTCTGGAGACCAGTAGTCCCTGCAGCCAACAACACCCATACCACGCTGCTGAAAGCACTCCCCCCCCCCCCCCCCACTGGCCACCAATATTGGAATTGGTGGAGAGGTGGAATATTGCATCGGGGGACCAGCCCTCCTGTGTGAAACATGGGACCCAACGGGTCCCACTTAGTCTAGTTGGTTCTAAAATGCTTGCAAAAAGTGTCTCTATTGGTTCTAAAATGCTGCCTGGCCGGAGTGACTGAGCTGCAACACACAACACACATACTACCACTTCAGAAAGTGTCCCCCCCCTGGCCACCAATATTGGAATTGGTGGAGAGGTAGAATATTGCATTGGGGGACCAGCCCTCCCGTGTGAAGCTGGGACCCAAAGGGTCCCACTTAGTCTAGTATAATTTTAAAATATTATTATTTGTAACGGTAAACTTTGTATGTAAATAGAGACTAATATAAGAACAGAAATCTATATTAAAAAAAAAGAAGTGGTGACCTATAAAGCCGTCTAGAGAAGAGACAAGATCTAAATGTTGCCTGTCCATTTCCTTCCCCAAATCCTGCCTAACCTGGTAAATTCCTCTAGCATTTTGTATTTTATGCTCAATATTCCAGGATTGCTGTCTCTTGTACTTCCAAGTTCTGAGTTTTACTTATCAAATTACTGGTACTTATCAAGCCAAATTACTGGTACTAAGGCGAAGCAGTAAAAAGTGCGATCCTCGGGTTTTATTTCATTTAACATTATATTTTTACACCCGACAAGCATTTTTATTGAGGAATCCTGTGTAATTTGTACAAGTAATCACTGCTGCTAATTGGTATTTTTACTCATTACAGTTCTTCCCATTATAGCTGACCTTATTTAGATGTTTGGAACTGTTCCACAATGAAGAATGGCAACACTGGTGCAGTCAGCAAAATATTAACATCACCAGGGCTGGATGAATGCCGTTGCAAGTGTTACTTTTCTTATGTCTGATACTTTCTCTCTTCTCTTGCTGTACTTATTTGCTGCCACTTATTTGAACTTTCCTCCATGAGTAAGCATAAGAAGAGGCCATACAGGAATTCTAATCTTCCTTGTCAGTCAACCATGTACAATATGTACTCCGTCTCCTGCCTGTTTTCATGCACACTCCTCTTTTTGAACTGCATCAGGAATCTGCCAGATGGCGACAAAACTATGGGAGCCTGCATGGGGCAAAGCTAGGTCTGCCTTTTTCTGGGATACATGGAACAGGTTTCATCTTAGTGTTACTCAGGACTCCTCCTTCAACACTTTTTAAGGTACCTTCAAAAGTGATGCCAATTTCTGACCTGTTTTCACCTTCATACGTTATATTTCTGTCTCGGTCTTTCCCTTTCTGGATCTCATCAATTACAAGACCACAGACCCAAGTGCCTCTCAAATGTCTTCCTCCTTCCTCAACCATGGCTACTCCTCAACTACTGTTGACAGAACCCATGACTCTGCTCTCACCGCTCATCCTGGACAGGGCAAGGATAACGTTCCTCTGGTTCTTACTTTTACTAAACCATATAACCATATAACAATTACAGCACGGAAACAGGCCCTCTCGGCCCTTCCAGTCCGTGCCGATCATTTGTTTTCCGCTAGTCCCATCTACCTGCACTCAGACCATACCCCTCCATTCCCTTCCCGTCCAAATACCCACACCTGGAGTATTGTGTGCAATTTTGATCTCCTAATTTGAGCAAGGACATTATTGCTATTGAGGGAGTGCAGCATAGGTTCACCAGGTTAATTCCTGGGATGGCGGGACTGACATTTTATGAAAGAATGGGTTGACTGGGCTTGTATTCACTGGAATTTAGAAGGATGAGAGGGAATCTTATAGAAACATATGTAATTCTTAGAGGATTGGACCGGGTAGATGCAGGAAAAATGTTCCCAATGTTGGGGGAGTCCAGAACCAGGGCTCACAGTTTAAGAATAAGGGGTAGGCCATTTAGGACTGAGATGAGGGAAAAACATCTTCACACAGGAAGTTGTGAATCTGCGGAATTTTCTGCCACAGAAGGCTGTGGAGGCCAATTCACTGGATATTTTCAAGAGAGTTAGATTTAGCTCTTTGGGCTAAAGGAATCAAGGGATATGGGGGAAAAAAGCAGGAACATGGTACTGATTTTAAATGATCAGCCATGATCATTTAACTTGCCATAACCTGCACCTCCTCCAACCTCATCTACTGCATCCGCTGCTCCAGATGCCAGCTGATCTATATCGATGAGACCAAGTGGAGGCTTGGCGATCGTTACGCCAAACACCTCCGCTCGGTCCGCAATAACCAACCCGACCTCCCGGTGGCTCAGCACTACAACTCCCCCTCCCATTCCGTATCCGACCTCTCGGTCCTGGGCCTCCTCCACGGCCAGAGTGAGCAACACCACAAGTTGGAGGAACAGCACCTCATATTCCGCTTGGGGAGTCTGCATCCTCTGGGCTTGAACATTGAATTTTCTCAATTCTGTTAACCCTTGCTGTCTCCTCCCTTTCCCACCTCTCCCTCAGCCCTCAGGCCCTGGCATTCCCTCTCTCTATGTCTCCCCCACCCTAGTCGCACTAGCTTCTCGTTTTCACACCACAAACAGCTTACAATGGCCTGTTTCTTTTATCATCGATACTTTTTTGCATATCTTTCATTCATTGTTCTTTATCTCTCCACATCACCGTCTATATCTCTCGTTTCCCTGATCCCTGACCAGTCTGAAGAAGGGTCTCGACCCGAAACGTCGCCTATCTCCTTCGCTCCTTAGATGCTGCTGCACCCGCTGAGTTTCTCCAGCCTTTTGTGTGCCATCATATTGAATGGCACTGCTGGCTCGAAAGGCCAAATGGCCTACTCCTGCACCTATTTTTCTATGTTTCTTTTCCGTCATCCCTTCTCAACATCTATTCGAGTGTTTTTCTATTTTCTGGTTTTTTTTTCCTAATCCTGCATGCATGAGTCTGGCTTGCTGTTAAAGTCCCACCATGTTAACATTAACAACTCATTACACAAGTCTTGTCACATAATATGTTGCTAACTGTCACCATTAAGACATTTCAACTAATCCTACTAAAATTATGCCCTTAGATCTACATATTCCTCCCACACGTTCTGAAAACTATGTGTCTCTCTCTTTCCTGGTTCTGACAAAGTGTGGTAGACCCAAAATGTTGACTGTTTCTCTTGATTTGCTGACTTTTCCCAGCATTTTCTGGTTGCAGGTATCCAGCGTTTGCAGCTTAAATAAAATCAATTTGGAATATTAACAAATTTTCTGTCTCCACAGACATTGTCTGATATTCTGGGTATTGCGGTCAGCCTTTTGGGTTGGTCACTGTAATAGCTTCGACTTGTAATTCATAGTTTTTATATGTCATCCAGTTTGTTAGATTAGATTAGATTCATGGGGTCATAGAGCCATACAGAACCGGAACAGATTAGAGTCATAGTGATACTTGCCCACACCGACCAACATGTCCCAGCTACACTAGTCCCACCTGCCTTGCTTGTGGTCAATATCCCTCAGTACCTGTCCAACTGTTTCTTAAATGTTGGGATAGTCCCAACCTCAACTACCTCCTCGTGCAACTTGATCAACACACCCACCACCTTTTAAAAAAAAAAGATTATTTTGCCTATCTCATCCATGCTGAACTAAATGCTCCATCTTAACTAATTCTATTTACCCGTGCTTCGTCCAAATCCCTCTAAATCTTTTATATCTATGTACCTGTCCAAATGTCTTTTAAATGTCGTGATTGTACCTGCCTCAACTACTTCCCCTGGCTTTTTCAGATTTATTGTGAAATACGCTAAGGTGCAATGAAATTCTTTATTCACGTAAAACTCACAGAACAAACAGTATACATTCAGTGAAGATAAATTGAACAACAAATGCACCCATGAGTACGAAACAGCAGAAGGATGCAAGATTGTAGTGCTTTCTCTCTCTCCAACTTCTCTCATTAATTTATGAACCAGATGGCTTCATAAATAGTGTATCAGCTCAGCAACCCTGACTTCAACCAATCAGAGATATTCCTACCCCACCTCTGTCCAACCCTCTCTGCAACTTAAAACTTCCTTGTTTTCTCTCGTTCCCAGTTCTGATGAAGGTCACTCGACCTGAATCATTAAATCTGTTTTTTTTTTCTCTGCAGACACTGCCTAACATAAAGTCATGTGATAGAAGCAGAATTAGGCCATTCAGCCCAACCAGTCTACTCCGCCATTCAATCATGGCTGATCCATCTCTCCCTCCAAACCCCTGACACCCGCACTAATCAAGAATCTATTAATATAATAATAATAATAATAATAACTTTGTTACGGACTCAAGGTCCAGACAAGGGGCAACATTACATTAAAAAAAAAAATTAAAAAAATGCATTGCATCTCAAATATCAAAAATGCATATAAAATCATGGTAAATCACATAAAAACATCATAATTTATATATTAAAAAAACAAAAAAAAAAACCCACAATACTTAAGTTAAAAATCCAGAGTAAAAAATGATCAATGTCGTACAACGAGACAACGATACCAGTGTCTCCACAACTGGGATTCGTAGCGTGTGGTGCTAACCCTTATGTTTGTCAAGGCCACAATAAGCTCATTTTTAGAGTCATTTATCCTGCAAATGAATTTATACATGTGTTGTCTTAGGATAGCTTCTAGAGTACTGACTCCTGCAGCCACAAACATATTACTGGCACTACACCATCTTGGTTGCCTTAGCAGTGTTCTCATGGCATCGTTAGGTGCGCAAACTTGTCTTTAAATAGTAGTGCGCAGTGTAGAGGGTGTGCAGTATGCTCTAAATAGTGACATCTTCACCACATCTGCACACGCACCAAATTTACGCAAGAGGATATTCGCCTGTATATACAGCATGCGTCGTTGCCTATAAATATCCTCATCATCTGTCATTTGTTCTGTAATAATATGCCCTAGATATTTTATCTTATTACAGACACTAAGATTGTTGTCAGACAAATTTAAAATCAGGATATTTTAGGCTTTTATCCTCTTTGGTTCTACAGACCATAACAGCACTCTTACTAGCATTATATTTAATGTCATGTTCCAAACCATACACGGAACATGCAGTAAGGAGCTGCTGGAGACCAGCGCTAGATGGACTAAAGACCACAAGATCATCTGCATACATAATATGGTTCACTAGAAATATTACCATCACGCACCCAGTGTTACAGGCTTTCAATTGGTTAGACAGATCATCAATATATAGATTAAAATATCTCGGCCTTAAAGCTAACTTATGGCCCTGTCTCACTGTGCGAGTTGACCACGAGGTACCCCGAGTGACAGACTCGTGGTGTGCACGAGACTGCAAGTTTATGATCAGTGTGTAATACGAGTTCCCACGGGTATGTCATTGCTGCGATGTTCTAGTTCCTCTCCCGAGTTAGCAAGTTCCTCTCCCGTTACTCTTGAGCCAACCGTGAATGAAGGTATGTTTTAATAAAGCATGTTTTAAAATACATCATCCTGTGGTTTTGAATTTTCAGCGCGGCTGGCATCTATTGATATGACCTACATGGGAAAATGCGCATCCTCCAGTAACAAGCATTTCTTGTTGTTTTATGTTATTTAAAATACTTTTTTGCAATGATCTCTATTTTAATAATTTTAAAAAAGGAAGCAGCCCGGGTGACTGACATTGATCCGCGGGACCCGACATACACACACACACACACACATACACACACACACACACACACACATTTCACAACACACACACACACACACACACACACATATACAGATACACACAGACAGCAGCTGGCCACCACTTCACATGGAAGCAGCATCGGGTGACTTTGCAACCCGACAGCTGAACACACACAGATACAAAGTAGACAGAGAGGGAGAGAGAGAGACACACACAACACACAAACACATAGAGAGAGAGAGAAGATACACACAGACAGCAGCTGGACCATTCAGAGGAATGAAGCAGCTCGGGTGACTGAGGGGCCCGGGACCCGACAGTACACACACACACACACACACACACCACACACACACACACACACACACACAGATACCTGACACAGGTTTTATAGACAGAGAGGGAGAGAGAGAGGGACACACACACACACACACACACACACACACACACACACACACCACACACACACACACACCACACACACACACACACACACACAGAGAGAGAGATACACACAGACAGCAGCTGGCCACCACTTCAGAGGAATGAAGCAGCTCGGTGACTTTGAGCGGCCACCGGGACCCGACAGCAGATAAACACACAGATACACACAGATAGACAGAGAGGGAGAGAGAGAGAGAGACACACACACACACACACACACACACACACACACACACACACACACACACAAACACACACACACACACACACACATAGAGAGAGTGATACACACAGACAGCAGCTGGCCACCACTTCAGAGGAATGAAGCAGCTCGGGTGACTTTGATCGGCCAACCGACATCAGACACATTCACACAGATACAAACAGATAGACAGAGAGGGGAGAGAGACACACACACACAACTCATCGACCTCACATCTCTGGAGAGAAGGAAAATAGAGTCGAGACCCTTCTTCAGACTTACCCGAAATTTACCCATTCCTTCGCTCCAGAGATGCAGCCTGTCCCGCCGAGTTACTCCAGCATTGTGTGTGTCCTGAATTCCGAAGTGTGAACCAGCATCCATGCAGTTCCTTCCCCAATCCCACACTCTCGGCCCCGGGGGTGGATGGAGCATCACACGTGGACAAATCCACCCACCACCCCAGACTTGCCCCTTCGGCAGGTCTCTAAGCCGTTCATTGAGACAGAGTGAAGCACGGGGCAGGCGCCTCAGTAATAAAGGACAAGTGGCAGAAAGAAGATAGACACAAAATGCTGGAGTAACTCGGCGGGACAGGCTGCATCTCTGGAGCGAAGGAATGGGTGGCATTTTCGGGTAAGTCTGAAGAAGGGTCTCGATCTATTCCTTCTCTCCAGAGATGCTGCCTGGTCCGCTGAGTTACTCCAGCATTTTGTGTCTATCTTTGGTTCAGTCTTTACTCGAAATAAGAACAGATTATTTAAAGGGTTCCCACGGTAGACTCACTAAGATAAACGCACGGCCACTACGTTATTACATCGAGTTTAAATGTTTCCATTTTTAACTTGAACAGTTAATTTGACTCGTGAGTACATTATTGTTTATTTTGCTCTCCTTCTTTTAGCTGAGCTCAGCTTAGCGATACAGCACGGAAACAGGCCCTTCGGTCCGCACTGACCAGCGATCCCCCACAAACGTACACTATCCTACACACACTAGGGACAATTTACATTTATACCAAGCCAATTAACCTACAAACCTGTACGTCTTTGGGGTGTGTGAGGGAACCGAAGATCTCGGAGAAAACTCACCGATGTCACAGGGAGAACACACAAACTCTGCACAGACAAGAACCTGTAGCCAGGATCGAACCCGGGTCTCTGGCCCACCAACTCCACCATTGCGCCACCATGTCGCCTTTAATGACAAGCATTAGGGTTAGTCACATAACGCCATAACATAATTAGGGTTAGAATTAGAGTAAGTGAGATCACATAATTCAGCTTTGATTTACTCTCATGGAAGTTATTCACCTGCAGACAGTTTTTTGCATTTAGCACCATAATAGTAAATTCTACTCAGCTGTTGCTTCACTGTAACCCACTTGTCCGAGGAGCTCTAAACCAGTTAGTCTTACATCTGAGGTGAGTAAGTTGTTGCAGAGGTTTCTGAGAGGCACGATCTGCATGCATTTGGAAAGGCAGGGATTGGTAAGTGATAGCCAGCATGGCTTTGTGCAGGGGAAATCAGGCCTAGTTTAGTTTAGTTTAGTTTGAGTGAATTAAGTACTGGTGGAGATAATGTGTTGAAAACAGAAATGGGTGGGAATGGGAAATGTGACTGGTGGTGGGATCGTATTAGAAGTGTTTGAAATGTCTGAGAATGATGTGTTGGATGTGGAGGCTGGTGGAGGGAAAGCGAAGGACCACGGGAACTCTCTCCTTAAAGGACATAAAGTGCCCGAGTAACTCAGCGGGCCATGCAGCATAACTGGAGAACATGGATAGGCAACTTTTCAAGTCGAGGCCCTTCTTCAAACTCCTTGTCTGTCTGGGGAGAGGGAGTGAGAGCAGCTCTAGAGGACCCAAAGAAGATACAGGTGAGGGATCCATCTATGATAGCGGGGGGGAGGGGAAACCATATTTACTAAAGAAAGGGGACATCTTTGATGTCCCAGATTGGAAAGCTTCATCTTGGGAGCAGATGCAGCAGAGGTGGTGAAATTGAGAGTAGTTTACAAGAGGCAGGTGGAAGGACATGTAGTCATAGGGTTTATAGTATGGTGGTAGTGTGATGGTTTATATATGGTAGTAGAGGTTTGTTTTTCAAATCGGAGGCCTGTAACAGAGATCAGTGCTGAGTCTACTGTTGTTTGTCATTTATATTAACAATTTGGATATGAATGTAAATGATGTGGTTTATTAGTTTGCTTATGATACTAAAATTTATGGTATAGTGTACAGTAAGAATGGTATCTATGATTACAGTGGATTTTGAACAATGGGTTGAGGAGCAACAGATGTAGTTTAATTCAGATTAATGTGGGCCATTGCATTTTGGTAGAAAAGAAAACAGGGCAGGACTTACACAGTAAGATCACATTGGTAGGTATAGTGCATAGTTCTGGTCATCCTGCTACAAGGAGGATGTCCTTAAACTGGAAAGGCTGCAAAAAAGACTTAAGAGGATGTTACCGGATCTGGACAGTTTGAGTTATAAGGAGAGGCTGGATTGGTTGGGTCATTCTTCTCTGGAGTATAGGAGAATGAGAGGTGACTTTACAGAGGTATATAAAACCACAAGGGGCATAAATAAGGTAAATAGCTGCATTTTTTTTTCTCCATTCAAAAACTAAATGCCAGTGTTTAAGACGAGAAGGGAGAGATTTAAAAGGGACCTGAGGGGCAAATTACATACCTAGGGTGGTGTGTACATGATGGAATGATATGTCAGGAAGTGGTAGAGGTGGGCATAATTGTGTCGTTTTGAGACTCTTGGACAGTAACAAGGATAGTGAAGGTTTTGCAATGTATGGACCAGGTGCAGGCAATTGGGACTAGCTTGGTTAGGCAACATGGTCAGAGTGAATGAGTTGGGCTGAAGTGTTTATTTCCATGCTGTGCTGCTCTATGACACTTTGACTATGGCTCCAATGTAATACTAGCTGTGAATATTCAGTTACTTCAAGGCAGGACGAATTGTATCATTGAGTCACAGTTCTCTATTGTTGCATAGTTCCATAGACTCTATTTATTCCCGTGGTGGGAGCTGCAGTAAAAGAGGCTCTCCGGCCAATAAATATTGCTCTTACATTTAATAAAGCACTTTTATTGGGCACTCGTTGGCCATATTTAAGAGGGAGTTGGATGTGGCCCTTGTGGCTGAAGGGATCAGGGGGTATGGAGAGGAGGCAGGTACAGGATACTGAGCTGGATGATCAGCCATGATCATATTGAATGGCGGTGCAGGCTTGAAGGGCCGAATGACCTGCTCCTGCACCTAATTTCTATGTTTATTGGTAATTCAATTATCAACTTTTTTCCGGTATCTTAGAAAGAGATATTGTGGGCATACTCCATATTCTTTGAATAAGTTAATGAAACATAATGAAAAATGGCACCAAGAAATTTTACATCCCTAAAATCTATTATTTAAGGAATGGATTTAATGATTAATTGATCTTTTGATGAGAATAATGCCATAGTACATTAAAAAGCAATTAATTTATCTTTTAGTGAGCTTAAAATTTATTCGTCAGAAACTTAATACATATCTTTCATTTCAGCAATAAATCAATAATGTTTGTCAACTCAGTTCATGTCAGCATGCAAGTCCCATGATAACCCTTTCACACATGGCAATGGATCATATTTAGTCGCGCCAGCGATCAATGTTGCCAAGATTTTGCAGTTTTGAGGGTGGAGACCAAAGACTAAACTAGGAGTGTAACTAAGGCAAATTTATGACATTAACATGATTTTAAGTGCAACAAATTTTAGACACCAATGATAGGCTTTCCCGTGATGTCACCAATGACAGATGCTAAGATTCAAGATTCAAGATGGGTTTATTGTCACATGTACCATAAGGTACAGTGAAATTCGAGTTACCACATGGCCACACCAAGTGATAAGTGATAAACATCCACCACAGCGGCTCCCCACATTCCTCACTGTGATGGAAGGCAATAAAGTCCAAGCTCTCCCTCTTTCTTCTCCGCAGTCGGGGCTGTCGAGCCATCTGCGGTCGGGGCCATCAAAGCTCCCGCGGCTGGCGATCCGAGGCCCTCGCTTTGGGTGATGGAACTCCCTCGTCTGGACGGTTGAAACTCACCATGGCTAGGAGCCCCGACTCAGTCTCTAACCAGGGGCCGCGATGTTTAAACCGGGCTCCAAGATGTTAAAGTCCACAGGGCCGTGGTTGGAGCTCTCCACAGTAGATCCCCGGCAAGGGGATTGCAGCCCTGCCCACGCCACGCCTGCGTTGAAGCGCCGGGTAGACCTCGCCACTCCACGATGTTAGACCGCAATGGGGGACGGAGATACGACAAGGAAATATCTCATCTCCACCGAGGTAAGAAATAGAAAAAAGTCTCCCCCAAACCTCCACCCCAACCCCCCACATAAAACAAACTAAGAAACACTCAAACATACTTTTAACGCATATTTAAAATAACAAAACAGAAAGAAAAGACAGACAGACTGTGGGCTAGGCAGCCTTCGTCGGAGCAATTTGTGAACTTGGCTTGAACTAAACTTGACCACAGTTAGTAAGTAGTTTGAACAATCATAATTATTAGATACGGGTGTCAAAGGTTATGGGGAGAAGGCAGAAGAATGGGGTTGTGAGGGAAAGATAGATCAGCCATGATTGAATGGCGGAGTAGAATTCATGGGCCAAATGGACTAATTTTATTCCTATAACTTATGAACTTGTGACTTGCGATTTCAGATATAAAACCATTCAGTGACAATAGGAACAAGTGAATATGACAATGGAAAGGACACTTCTTTAAGTGCCTGCCACTGTGTTCTTCTGTAAACCACACAATTGCTGAATCCACAAACATTTTCTTTTGGCGTTTAGTTTAGTTTAGTTTAGAGATACAGCGCGGAAACAGGCCCTTTGGCCCACCGAGTTCACACCGACCAGTGGTCCACGCACATTAACACTATCCTACACATACTAGGGATAATTTACATTTATACCAAGCTAATGAACATATAAACCTGTACATCTTTGGAGTGTGGGAGGAAACCGAAGATCTCGGAGAAAACCCATCCAGGTCACGGGGAGAACGTACTAACTCCGTAAGGACAGCACCCGTAGTCAGGATCAAACCCGGGTCACTGCTCTACTGCTGTGCCAACATGCCCCCGCTGGTGCAGTAGGTAATTGTGTGTTTCACTAATACAAAGGGATCATATAGTGTCAAAACGTGAAAGAGTGAATGGATTGGACATTCAGCAAAGAGATAGCTACAAGCAGTGTGCACATATCTACATGAAGTATGTGTTTTAAATAAAATGCAAGAGAGGTCCACCAAAGATATTCAACTAAATATGGAAAAGGAGCAGGAACACTGCATGATTCCAAAAGATATTGATAGCAAAACTACTCGTACTCCTCATTAGCTTCTCTCCACATATCCCGATTGCATTTTGCCTCCTCCAGCTGACTTCTCTCCTTTAGTTTCGAGATGCAGTGTGGAATTGGGCTCTTCGGCCTACCATGTCTGCAGTGACCAACGAGCGACCCCCTGTACACTAGTTCTATCCTACACACTAGGGACAGCTTACAGAAGCCAATTAACCTACAAACCTGCACAGCTTTGGAATGTAGGAGGAAGCTGGACCTTGCGGTCACAGGGAGAACATACAAACTCCAAGCTCCATGCAGCACCCGGATCTCTGGCATTATAAGGCAGTAATTCTGCCACTATGCCGCCTTCTAGGAGGATTGCTGCTGGTACCATGAATATATTTATATTGGCTTCAGTGATGAGCCCCTGAGGATGTGTTTGCCTCTTGGGAGACTGACTTTCATGAAGGGGCAAAGACAAACATGAGGCCTTTCCTGAACATATTGATTCCAGAGATTACACTCGGGTGCTTTGAAATTGGTTTGCATAGCAACAGATTTCTTCTGCGCTATCCAGTCCAAAATCAATGTAATCCAGAGTAAATTGCATTATCAATCATTCCTTTGTGAATGCATGTCAAATGCTGGGGATCCACGCTACTATGTCTAATGTTTTCCTAGAATCAGAAGTGTGCCCATTAATGTCAATCACTGCGCAACACATACTTGCAGCCTTGCCTACATAGATGAGAGCTTCCAGGTCCAGAAAAGTAGTTGTTTGGCCACCATCCAAAGAAAGGAGACAAGGTCCTGGAGGAATGGAGGACAGCCAATGCTGCTCCTATGTTTAAGAAGGGAAATAGTGATAATCCATTAAATTATAGGCCGGTGAGTTTCACGTCAGTGGCAGGGAAAATATCAGATAGGATCAGGGGTCGCAGAATAAGAATAAGGGGTAGGCCATTTAGGACTGAGGTGAGGAAAAACGTTTTGACCCAGAGAGTTGTGAATCTGTGGAAATCTCTGCCACAGAAGGCAGTGGAGGCCAATTCACTGGATGTTTTCAAGAGAGAGTTAGATATAGCTCTTGGGGCTAATGGAATCAAGGGATATGAGGAGAAAGCAGGAACGGGGGGGGGGGGGGGGGGGTACTGATTTTGGATGATCAGCCATAATCATATTGAATTGCGGTGCTGGCTCGAAGGGCCGAATGGCCTATTTTCTATGTTTCTATGATTCTTCGGGATGGGATTTACTCACATTTGGAAGAGAACGGGATAATTGGGTTCAGTCAGCATGGCTTTGTCTAGGTCAGGTCATGTATTTTAAACTTGGTTGAGCTTTTGAGGAGGTGACCAATGTGATCAAGCAGGGGAGGGTGGTGGATGATGCTACCTGAATTTTCGTAAGGCATTTGATAAGGTTCCTCAAGGTAGGCTGATGCAGAAAATTAAGATGCAGGGGAGCCACAGTCACCGGGCATTTTCATTCTAAACTGGCATATTAATAGAATGGTGGGAGGGTGTTATTCCGGGTGGAGTTCTACAGCCAGTGGAGTTCAATGGTTGAATGGTTCAATGGTGCTATTTTGTCACACGTGCAGTGCTCAGTGAAATTCCTTTTCTATGGATCACGCAAGCAGGAATTGCCATATCCACAAGGATTTATGCACAGACCTCTGCCTTTTGTGATGTACTGTATATGAATGACTTGGGCGGAAATGTAGATGGGTTGGATAGTAAGTTTGCAGATGCCACCAGCGTTGGTGGATTTACAGAAGTGAGGAACCATGTCAAAGTATACAATGGGTTGTAGATCAACTAGAGAAATAGCCAGAAATGGAACTACTGCATTCTTATTTATTGCAGCACATACTGGTAAATACAGTACTCAGTAAATAGCATAATATACAAACTAAAAAAAAGCAGTCAATAGATAAAATATCCCAATATCATGCAAAACAAAACACAAGCCCAAAGTCCCAGGTGCAATCAAGATAATTCCTATTTTGAAGTTTAGTTGGTATTTGTAGTGTTAAGTAGCCTGATCGTTGTTAAGAAAAAGTTGTTCCTGATTGCGGTTTTCAGGCTCCGCTATCTTCTTTCCGATTGCAGGAATGAAATGAGAGCATGGCCAGGGTGTGTTCACCACTTTTTATAATCTCCTTCATTCCTGGGCATTCGAATTGCCGAATCAGGCCTTGATGCAACCTGTTCTCGAACATACAGCTGTAGAAGTCATGAGAGTATTCATCGAGGATTAATCAAGAGAGATTCATCGACATCCCAAATCTCCTCAATCTTCAAAGGAAGTAGAGGCACTGATAGTACACAAAAAGCTGGAGAAACTCAGCGGGTGCAGCAGCATCTAAGGAGCGAAGGATTCTCCTTCGCTCCTTAGATGCTGCTGCACCCGCTGAGTTTCTCCAGCTTTTTGTGTACCCTCGATTCTCCAGCATCTGCAGTTCCTTCTTTAAAACTAGAGGCACTGATAGGTTTTCTTCATAAAAGAAGATGTGTAGAGCAAGTATTTTACACTGAGAATGGTGGGTACCTGGAACACAGTGCCAGTGGTGGTGGTGAAGGCCTATATGATAATGGTATTTATGAGGCTTTTAGATATGCTTACAGATATGCAGGGAATATTGGCAAAAATTAGCTGGCATTGAGTCTGATTCTCCCCAGTAACAAAAGGTTGGCTTCACTCCTGACATATTTGCAACAGACTGAGGATTAAATTGCCATCTACCAACGGTACAGAAGTCCGGTCCAGCGATTTTCATTGAATAGCAAAAAAAAAAAAGAACTCCTTATTCTACACATTTTATAGGAAAAGGGTGAGAAAATGACCCAAATATGATAACGAGAAATAATGAGAGCACTGTTCCCAATAATCATGCTGATGCCCCTTTCTCACCCTTTGCTTTGGAATATCTTGGGAACAGTCAGTTCTCATTCTCATTATCACCTGATCCATCGTAACCCATTTCTGTGTAATTTTCTACCTTACACTTCCTTCCTCCCTCTCACCTGACTCTGCTTTGAAAACTGACACCACTTCACTCTTCACCTATTTCCTCAGAAGGGTCTTTGACCTGAAACATTAACTGGTTTATCCTTCCACAGGTGCTACTTGACTGGTTGAGTTTGTTCAGCATTTCTGTTTTTGTTTCAGATCATAGTACCTACAGTATCAGTTGTTTATCGGAGCTCATTATTCTGTGGTGAAATATCTTTATTTGAGGTAAGAGATTAGATTAATCTTAATGTAGTGGTTAACACAAACTTACTATTTTTCTTTTCTCTTGCCCTTAATGCCCTGAGCAAAACCCTGCTTTAACTTAACCCCGCCATCCCAGAGGTGTATCAATCAATAAGCTTCGGAAAACAAAGCAGAAAGTTTGCCATGAAATCCTAATCATTTCATCCTGATCAGCCATCTCAGTGCCAACTTCCTGCACTTTTACCTTATTCCTTAATTCCTTACAAAATGGTGAAAACACACCACAGGTCAGGCAGTATCCGTGGAATAAAAACAGAGGCAATGTTTCAGGGTGAATCCTTGGTCAGAACTGCTTCGATCTTAGTTTTGAATGTTCTCAGTTTCAATCACCCTCCAGTTAGATGGTATCAAAGTATCTGGAAAAATAAATTTCCATCTCAGTGCTAAAGTCCTCAATCCTTACTCCAAAGGAGTTTATGACCTTTGGTTCTCGACTCATTAGCCAGGGGAAATATCCTCCCTCCGGCAAGCCTGCCAAAACTTGTATGACTTTGTTAAGCTTCATTGCAATCACCTCTCATTCTTCCAAACTCTCGGGTTCTGATTCATCTTTGTGTCTAACTGCTTTCATACAGAATACCAAGGACAAACACAACCATGTTCATTAATGCACATTACCCCTCTGAATGTCATATTTGAGATTGCTAATGACAATTATATTGACTGCACTGTCCAAGGGACATTCATGTTCACCAACTATCCTAATATACTGACTGCCAAACACACCTTTATCTTTATGAAACCCTTCCCAATTGTCCGTTACACTCCAAGTTGTAAAGTATCACCCTCCTTGGTCACTTT
This sequence comes from Okamejei kenojei, assembly GCA_035221665.1. Taxonomy (NCBI): domain Eukaryota; kingdom Metazoa; phylum Chordata; class Chondrichthyes; order Rajiformes; family Rajidae; genus Okamejei; species Okamejei kenojei. Next base: position 140,746,718 of record CM069133.1, read on the forward strand.
ACAGGAATCTGGCAGCTGCCCTTTGTCTGGACATTTCTACTTCCCATCTTCCCTGTTCCTGATCCTTGACCCTCTTATCGCCCCTGGCCTCTGTCCACGTCAACACCCATCTCCACACTAGCTGATTACCATTTCATTCTGTAGGTCACAGACATAATTAGACGGCTTCTGTTCAATAATCCGATTTCATTCAACAAAGGGCAAAATTCTCTGAAGGGGCAAGAAATCACTTCTGGAGTTTTCTGTTTCACTGTGTCTGTTTGGACTCCAGACGTTGCTGTGAGATTTCCTAAATTATAGCAATGGGCAGTGATTGTTTTTTTTCACTGGGTCAGTTCACCTGCTATTTTTTTTTACAAATTCCCAATAATATAAAATGTGGGGTGATGCTGAACTTGAAGATCTCTTTTTAAAAAAAAAACAAGAATTGAAACTACAAAAATAGGCTGCGCTAAGTCATTGCACATATGCTGTACAATAATAGCTTGGGATATGTCAGGATGTTAAAAACAGATCAGAAACCAACATTTCATCTCGAGTTTACAGTCTGAAGAAGGGTCCCGACCCGAAACGTCACCTATCCATGTTTTCCAAAGATGCTGCCTGACCCACTGAGTTACTCCAGCACTTTGTGTCATTTGTTTGTAAACCAGCATCCGCAGTTCCTTGTTTCTTCATCTTGAGTTGGGTGAGCTTGTAATCTTACACCTTTAATTCCAAAATACATCATGTTTAGTTTAGTTCAGTTGAAAGATACAGCGTGGAAACAGGCCCTTTGGCTCGCCAAGTCCACACCGCCCAGCGATCCTCGCACATGTACACTATCCTATACGCACTAGGGAGAATTTATTTTACATTTAAACCAAGGCAATTGACCTACAATCATGTACGTCTTTGGAGTGTGGGAGGAAACCGAAGATCTCAGAGAAAACCAACGCAGGTCACAGGGAGTGCATACAAACTCTGTACAGACAGCGCCCGCAGTCAAGATGGAACCCGGGTCTCTGGCGCTGTAGGCAGAATTTCTACCGCTGCCCAGGTGTTCTTCTTCCTCCCCATAGTTCACTATTTTGGAATTAAACCTCTCTCACTCTCAAGACCTCAGATCTATCAAACCTCTTATCTTTCTCTTACATTTATTTGGTTATAAATTGCGATGTTGCACTCATGATCAATACAACTGGATGCATGTTTCTGTGCTACTGATTTCAACGCCTTTGGATTATTTTGGTCAGCAGCTGGAGAATTCTGACTGAATGCAAAACTGAAAAAAATGTGCATGTTATGTTTCGGTTCATTCCAACAGATGAGGAAGTAGAAGTATAAGGTTTAATATATTTTTCAAAACATGAAATGAAATAAGGAATTTGCACATGAAATTAAGACAGAAACTGAAATAATAAAATGAGCATCTACTTATAAAAATAAAATAAAATTCATAATCATTATTTTAAAACCAAGTTGGATTTTGAGGTGTTAATCCAGGAAAATTAAAAAATCAATTAGAAAATATTTTTTAAGGTCACAGACATAATTAGACGGCTTCTGTTCAATAATCCGATTTCATTCAACAAATGGCAAAATTCTCTGAAGGGGCAAGAAATCACTTCTGGAGTTTTCTGTTTCACTGTGCCTGTTTGGACTCCAGACGTTGCTGTGAGATTTCCTAAATTATAGCAATGGGCAGTAATTGTTTTTTTTTTCACTGGGTCAGTTCACCTGCTATTTTTTTTTTTACAAATTCCCAATAATATAAAATGTGGGGTGATGTTGAACTTGAAGATCTCTTAAAAAAAAAAAAAAAAAGAATTGAAACTACAAAAATAGGCTGCACTAAGTCATTGCACAGTTCGATGAGGAGTACCTTTACCCCAAGGGTAAAGAATATCAAAGCTGGGGCTGATCACATACTACTTGTAACACACCGAGAAAGACCAGTTTAGTGTCAGGCAGACTTCCATCAATAATGTGGGAAAAAATCCTTTTAAGATTATGGGAAAAGCATGCTTGATTTACACCCAGCGAATATGCACAAAAATGGGAAAAGCAAAAAGCAACAAATACTGGAAAGTTAAAATAAAACTGGAAATATAGTCTGAACAGTTATCAGTCTGAAATAATAACTGTCTGTCTGCACAGATGCTGCCTGACAAGCAGTAAATTAGACTTTATTTTCTTTTTCAAATCATTTCCTGCAAACATTTCATATAATAAAATCATATTTGCAGTGTATACTGTGGAAAATCCAAAAATAGAATCGAAAGCTCCTCTATTCATATGAACATATTTGTGTTTAACTGCACTTTATATATATATATATATATATATATATACGTAATATCAAAAAATGTCATGATCACAGCCATTATTACAAATATCTTTCAGGTACTTAACCGTGTTGTTGGATTGTTGCTTAGCAACTATAAGAAGCTCCACTGGAAAGTATTACATTTAGTCAATAATTATTACTACCTTGTTATCTTTGATTTAATTGCAATAGTCAAATGGAGTGATATAATTATTTGTTACTTGAGCTTGTCATAGCATCAAAGGAGCCATATTAGGAATGTACACTACACCCCTTTTTTTTCTATTTTTTATTAATCTTTTCTGCTTTGATGTTTAGCTGAATAGTGCTGCTTAATGAATCAATTGGAATATGATCAATTATCGGCCATCAACACCGTTTCCAAAGCTACTGTCTTCACACAGCATCATGAGGCTATTTATTGCCTTTGTATTGTTTCCTTGTCCAGAGTTCAGATTTACATTGGAATAAAAAGAATGAATGGCAGTAAAGTTGAGAAAAAATGTATCATTCTAAGGAATGTTATTTTAGGGTTAATGCCCATTAATCTCATCATTAATCTCAGTTAGCTGGGCAGGTCAAATAAAACTGCGAATGAGGTTTCCTCACAGGACAGAAGAAAAAGAGTCAGATAAACAAAGCAACTATTTGGCACCTTTGGGGAAGTGGTTATAGAGAAGCCATTTCAAAGCCATGTGCTTTCCTATATAACTGTCAGGATGTCAAACCAGGGCATGTAGGAGGGAATGATGTAGTTTACCCTAACCCTATAATTGACTTTATTCAGATGGGCACAGACACAAAATAAAACAGCTCATTAATCAGTGGTGAGTCGATCGAACAATTCAGTTTATTAAAGGTCTTAGCGACGTACATCAGATAACAGTGTGAGCAATCCCAAACTGCTTCAATAAGCTATAGTAACCATAACATTTTTATATCCTCGTGACACAATGGTTATTTGTGGAGTTGAAATTAATCATTAATTAATATCTCTGTAACCTTCCATCTTTGTCTTTCCCAATAGTTAACATTAATCTTACAATTCCTGTTGTTTAGATACCATAAATGTCAATATCCCTGTAGAGGGAATGGCTGGGGTCTACTTATTTAAAAAAAAGGCTGTTTGTTAATGTTTGAGAGACTTGCCTGCTAAACACAGTGCCTAGACAGAACTGCCTACTTTCTCCCCTTCCATTACCGCTCCACTTTCTCACTCGAACCTCTCCTCCTTGAACGTACAGCCCTACACTCACTCTGCAACAACCCAGACTGGGTGATCAAACCCGCCGACAAGGCAGGTGCCGTGGTAGTCTGGCGCGCTGATCTCTACCGGTCGGAGGCCAGGCGCCAAATCTCAGACGCCTCCTCTTACTTCTCCTTGGACCATGACCCCACAGACGAGCACCAGGCCACTATCTCCATCACTATCACTGGTTTCATCACTTCTGACTCTGTGCCCTCCCAAGCCTCCAACCTCATCGTTCCCTTGCCCCCCACAGCCTGATTTTACCTTCTCCCCAAAATCCACAAACCTGACTGTCCTGGCAGACCCATTGTCTCTGCGTGTTCTTGTCCCACCGAATTTATTTCCACATACCTCCACTCCATCCTATCCCCCCCCGGTTAAATCCCTCCCTAACTATGTCCACGACACCTCACACGCTCTGCGTCTCCTCCATGACTTCCGTTTTCCAGGCCCCATTCCCTCATCTTCACCATGGATGTCCAGTCACTCCACACCTCCATCCCCCACCAGGAGAGTCTTAAAGCCCTCCATTTCTTTCTCGCCCGCAGAACCAACCAATCTCCGTCTACTGATACTCTCCTCCGCCTCAACAACCTTTCCTTTGACTCCTCCCATTTCCTCCAAATCCAAGGCCTCTCTCTTTGTAGGGTACGTCAAACAATTCTTGTTCGAGTCATACCGTGGCCCTACCCCCAAACTCAATCTCCGCTACATTGCCGACTGCATTGGTGCTCCCTCGTGCAGAAGTCACTGACTTCATCCATTTCACCGCTAACTTCCATCCAGCACTCAAATTCACCTGGACCGTTTCCGATATCTCCCTACCATTTCTTGACCTCACTATCTCCATCGCAGGTAACCGACTACTGACCAATATCTACTACAAACCCACTGACTCCCATGGCTATCTGGACTACACTTCTTCCCACCCTGCTTCCTGTGAGGACTCTATCCCCTACTCCCAATTCCTCGTCTGTACCCAAGATGAGGTGTTCCAAACCGGGGCATCAGAGATGTCCTCATTCTATAGGGAATGGGGGTTCCCCACTTTGACTATAGATGAGGCGCTCACCAGGGTCTTGTCTATATCCTGTAGCTCTGCTCTCACTCCCCATCCCCCCCACTCGTAACAAGGGCAGAGTCCCCCTTGTCCTCACCTTCCACCCTACCAGCCACCACATACAACAGATAATCCTCTGACATTTTCGCCACCTCCAACGGGATCCCACCACTGGCCACATCTTCCCATCTCCTCCCCTTTCAGCTTTCCGCAGAGACCGCTCCCTCCACAACTCCCTGGTCAATTCGTCCCAAACCACCCCCTCCCCTGCTACTTTTCTTTGCAACCGCAGGAAATGCTACGCTTGTCCCTTTACCTCCTCCCTCAACTCCGTCCACGGACCCAGGCAGTCTTTCCAGGTGAGGCAGAGGTTCACCTGCACCTCCTCCAACCTCATCTATCGCTTCCGCTGCTCTAGGTGTCAGCTGCTCTACATCGGTGAGACCAAGCGCAGGCTTGGCGACCGCTTCGCCCCACACCTCTGCTCAGTTCGCAATAACCAACCTGATCTCCCGGTGGCTCAGCACTTCAACTCCCCCTCCCATTCCATATCCGACCTTTCTGCCCTGAGCCTCCTCCATGGCTAGTGAGTCCCGCCGCAAATTGGAGGAGCAGCATCTCATATTTTGCTTGGGCAGTTTACACCCCAGCGGTATGAACAATGACTTCTCCAACTTTAGGTAGTCCTTGCTTTCTCCTTCCTTCCCCACACCTTCCCAGCTCTCCCACAGCCCACTGTCTCCACCTCTTCCTTTCTTCTTCTCCCCCTACCATATCAGTCTGAAGAAGGGTCTCGATACGAAACATCACCTATTCCTTCACTCATTCGCTGAGTTTCTCCAGCATTTTTGTCTCCCTTAGGCAGAAATGCAAACGACTATCCTCAATAGATAAGGAAGCCTGTTTTTCAGCAGAATGTTTCAGCTTTGCTATTCTGACTACATTCTTGGCCATTTTTCCCATCATGCTTCCCCAGTATGTGAGCTCCAGGGTTAACCATATTATAACCTACTTATAATTCTCAAAATTCCCGACAACAGGGCAGGACCTTCATGGTAGGGCCATGTGGAGTGTCATATAACAGAGGGATTTGGGAGTGCAGGTACATAGTTCCTTGAAAGTGCTGGCACAGGTACATGATGTTGGTGAGACTGCATTTGGAGCTCATTTTTGTTCACCCTATCAAAGGAAGGATATCATTAAGCAAGATAACACTGAAGATAGTGTCAGCAAGGGGAATCTGGTTTTGAGCATTTGAGTTACATAGCCCCGCCTAGCCTAGCTGCCCCGGTTTCCTCCCACATTCCAATGATGTGTGAGTCTGCAGGTTAATTGGCTTCTGTAAATTGCCCCTAGTCTGTAGGAAAGAACTAGTGAATGGGCGATCGCTGGTCAGAGCAGACACGGTGGGGCTAAAGGCCTGGTTCAACACTGTATCAACAAAAGCTTGACACTGTACCTCAGTACACATGACAATTAACATAGAAACTAAACTCTAAACTAAACTAAATTAATTGATACTTCAGCCATGGAACAGTTTTAATTGCTTTACTTTATTTATCTTTCTGGTGAATATAAAATATTTTGCATTGATGGCACCTTGAAAGATCTGCTGTGGATAGTCCACATGTCAAAAGCGTGGAGAAGGACAAGATTCACAGCTGTCATGGGTTTTGAGCCGGGTTTGAGGAGCAGATCTTCAGACACCCTGTTTGTCAGCCAACTCAAGGCTGTTCTGTTATTCTGCAGACAATGTGAATGTTATCAGATTGGTGGCTCACAACATAAGAGGAAGACACAAAATACTGGAGTAATGTAATAGGACAGGCAGCATCTCTGGAGAGAAGGAATGGGTACCATCATTGGTCGAGACCCTTCTTCACACTGAGAGTCATGGGAAAGGGAAATGAAAGATACAGACGCTGATGTAGAGAGATAAAGAACAATGAATGAAAGATACGCAAAAAAGTAAAGATGATAAAGGAAACGGGCCATTGTTAGCTGTTTGTTGGGTGAAAATTAGAAGCTGGTGCGACTCGGGTGGGGGAGGGATAGAGAGAGGGAATGCCGGGGTCACTTGAAGTTCGAGAAATCAATATTTACACAATTGGGCTGTGAGCTGCCAAAGCGAAATATGAGATGTTGTTCCTCCAATTTGCGTTTAGCCTCACTGACAATGGAGGAGACCTAGGACAGAAAGATCAGTGTGGAAATGGGTAGGAGAATTAAAGTGTTTAGCAAACGGGAGATCAGGTAGGTTCATGTGGACTGAGTGAAGTTTTTGTTATAGATATTAGACAGACTGGTCTATAGTTCTTAAGCTTTTCTTTGCAGTCCTGGTTAAATGTAGGCACAAAATTGCCTACCCTCGAATCTTCCAGCTCCTAATAATAATAATAATAATAATAATATATTTTATTGTCATTACACATAAGTGCAACGAGATTTGGTTTGCATCTCCATCCGATGTCATAACGTAAATGACTAATAAAATTTAGGTTTAGATACCTCGAGAACATGGTTTGTGAAAAGAACATTAGAACAGTAAAACAGTCAAAATCAAAACGGACTAAAGTGCAGATGTGTCTGTGCGACATGACCATCCGAGGGAGACAGTCCATGGGGGTGGGGGGCACTCAGCAGGGCCGGTTCAGAGCCGCTATAGCTCTGGGAATGAAGCTGTTCCTGAGTCTGGAGGTGTGGGCGTAGAAGGCCTTGTAACGTCTGCCGGAAGGGAGTAGTTCGAGCAGTCCATTACAAGGGTGAGAGGAGTCTTTATGGATGCTGACGGCCTTCCTGAGGCACCGTGTGTGGTAGATGCCCTCCAAGGCTGGTAGCGGTGTCCCAATAATCTTTTGCGCTCTATGGACGACGCGTTGAAGAGCTCTCCCCTCCGCCGCCGTGCAGCTGAGATACCACACAGAGATGCCATACGTTAGTATGCTCTCGGTCGTGCTGCAGTAGAAGGTCGTCAGCAGCTGTTGGGGCAGACCAGTCCGTTTCAATGTTCTTAGGAAGAACAGTCGTTGCTGTGCCTTTTGTGACCAGTGCAGCGGTGTTGGTGGACCATGTGAGGTCCTCTGAGATGTGAGTGCCCAGAAACTTAAAGCTGGACACTCTCTCCACACTGTCTCCGTAGATGGAGATTGGGGCGTATTCCCCATTCTGTGACCTCCTGAAGTCGATAATCAGCTCCTTGGTCTTGGAGGTGTTTAGTGACAAGTTGTTCCGTGAGCACCAGTCCGCCAGGTTCTGCACCTCCACTCTGTATTTTGTTTTCATCGCCGTTGGTGATCAGCCCGATCACCGTTGTGTCGTCTGCAAACTTGACAGTGGTGTTGGTGTCGAATGCAGGAACACAGTCGTGAGTGAAGAGGGAGTAGAGCATGGGGCTCAGTACACAGCCCTGTGGTGTGCCGGTGCTCAGGGTGATAGTGGAGGACAGGTGCGGGCACAGTCTCACTGCCTGCGGTCGCTCCGTCAGAAAGTTCAGGATCCAATCGCATATCGGTGAGCTGAAGCCTAGCTGGTGGAGTTTGGTGGTGAGCTTGGTGGGGATGACCGTATTGAAGGCAGAGCTATAGTCTATGAAGAGCATCCTCACGTACGTGCCCTGTCTTTCCAGGTGGGTCAGGACAGTGTGAAGAGCCACAGAGATGGCATCCTCTGTGGATCTAATTTGCCATGTATGCAAATTGATGAGAGTCCAATGAGGCAGGGATGCTGGATTTGATGTGGGAGAGGACCAGCCTTTCAAAGCACTTCATTGGTATTGGAGTTAGGGCAACCGGGCGGTAGTCATCAGGTTGGTGACTTTGGACTTTTTCGGCACCGGCACTATGGTAGCTGTCTTCAGGCACTTGGGGACCGTTGCCAGAGATAGAGACAGGTTAAAGATCCTCGTGAACACCTCCGCCTGCTGTACAGCACAGTCCTTTAGTACCCTACCCTGGACTCCATCCGGGCCTGCAGCCTTGCGTGGATTGATCCTACGCAGAGCGCACTGTACCTCCTGGGTGCTCAGTGTTAAGGCCTGTCCCTCCGCCATGGCCGGGGTTATTCCTCTCCTGGTGGTGCTGCCAGTTTTGAAAAGAAGGTGTTTAACTCATTGGCCAGTGTGATATCACTGTGGGGGCAGGCGGGGCTGCTCATGTAGTCAGTGATGTCCCTGACACCCTGCCACATGCTTCTGGTGTCTGCGGTGTTAAAGTGGTCTTCCACCCTTTGCCTGTGGATGTCTTTGGCCTTTTTTATGCCTTTGTTCAGGTTCGACCTGGCAGCACTGTAGGGTGGCGTCCTCGGGCCATATTTTGACCATCTTTATTGCAGGTTTGGTCTTGCGGATGAGGAGTTTGTATGCAGGCAGTGAGAAGTGTTTGGATTTTCCCAGGGATGGGCACGGGAGGCCTTGATGTTGGTGTACACTATATCCAGCGTGTTTGAGCCCTTGGTAGGGCACTGCACAGGCTGGTGGACTATGCGGAGTGCAGCTCGTAGTTCGACCTGGATAAAGCTCCTCATTAATGGCTAATGATGAATCATACATATCAGCCAGGGCACCTACTTCTCTTCTCTTCTCTAGCTTCCTACAGTGCCCTTGGATATACCTGATCATGCCCAGGAGACTCATCTATTTTCATATGTTTCAGGATACCAAGCACCTCTTCAACAGTAATATGGACTATCCTCTAGACATCACCATTAACGTTTCCAAGTTCCCTTGTCTTCATGTCTTTCTCCATGGTAAACCGAGAGAAGAACTATTCATAGGAACCTTTCCCATCTCCTTTAGCTCCTGTGGTTTCTGAGGGGCCCTATTCTCTCTTTCATTATGTTTTTCCCCTTATTATAAGTTTAAAATCTCTTGTGATTCTTCTTAATATTATCTGCCTGAACTATCTCATGCCCCCATTTCGATCCCCTGATTTCCCTCTTCTTCTTGCGTGTGGCGTGCACAGCCTAAAGTTGTAGGACAACTTGCTCTGTTTGATCTTATTTGATTGTGCACGCCAGGTTGATTGCATTCGTCGAAACAGGGCGGACCACGTGAAGGTTGCAATCTCCCACCCCATTTCTTAAGAATGCTCACAAATCCCCTGAATTTCTCCACTTGATTCCAAATATACATGATTCAAACCTCCTTATTTTTCTTGATCAGAACTTTAATTTGTCTCATCACCCGTTTTACTCCTGCTTACCTTGATCTTCACCCTAACCGGAACTTGAGCTCTCACTATCGCATTTTTAAATCTTGATGATCAGCACAATATTCAATTTTAAAAAACAAAGGTCTGCCTTCAAATGGGTCATTTGGACCAAAAGCTGACAATATCTGTTTAATCTTGTAATCGAATCGTTTTCTCATACCTCTGCCTTGACTGACATTAAGAATGTTCCTGATCCCTGACCAGTCTGAAGAAGGGTCTCGACCCGAAACGTCGCCTATCTCCTTCGCTCCTTAGATGCTGCTGCACCTGCTGAGTTTCTCCAGCCTTTTGTGTACCCTGACATTAAGAAAGTTTGGTTTAAACAGAGAATTATAGTATGGCTTCGAAAATGCCAATGTAAGTGTACAAAGAATATAATCTTGATGTGAAAGGTAAAGTAAATTGAAAAGCATGACAATGATCTGAATGGATACTAAAAAGGAGCTGGTTATTTAGAAATATTATTAAAAGCTTAAAGGAACTAGGAAAATATGCAGACGTTTCTTTCTGCCCTCCGAGAGATGTGACCCACATAATTTCCTGCTGAATAGATTCTACTTCGAACCACAAGTGACTGAATTATATGAGACTTTTATTGCACTGCTTTTGTTGGGAGTGGGGGAGGGGAAACCTTGTTTTTTTTCACTGCCTGGGTTTTGAAAGAAAACATATAAACAACTGTGATGCAGCCAGGTTTTGCAGATAAATACTCTGCATTTATCTACTGCTTATCTGACCTCAGGCAAATCTCACCTCTGCATTTATCTACTGCTTATCTGACCTCAGGCAAATCTCACCTATCTTTTTAAAGTATAGTAAAGAAGCAAGATTAGCTTGTGACAGTGGAACTAGATAACGTATGGATTCTAGCACATGTAGTAAAATATATTCTACTCCCATATTTGAGGGTGATCTTCTAAAATAAGTGTGAGATAATCAGTCATTTGGCCTTCAATCCAGACAATCCATGCCAACTATCAACAACCTATTTAGTGTCAATACACCTGTTTTGTTTTTCTTACATCCCCATCAGCTTCCTCCAGATTGCAACACTCAAAAGTCAAGAAGTCAAAAGAGTTTATTGTCATGTGTCCCTGATAAGACAATGAAATTCTTTCCTTGCTTAGCACATCAGAACATAGTAGGCATTGACTACAATACAGATCAGTGTGTCCATATACCATTATATACGTAAATACACACATGAATGAATAAATTGATAGTGCAAATAACAAATAAAGGGGTATTAATGTTCAGAGTTTTGTCCAAGCCAAGATTAATAGCCTGATGGCTGTGGGGAAGTAGCTATTCCTGAACCTGGTTGTTGCAGTCCTCAGGCTCCTGTACCTTCTACCTGAAGGTAGCAGGGAGATGAGTGTGTGGCCAGGGTGGTGTGGGTCCTTGATGATGCTGCCAGCCTTTTTGAGGCAGCGACTGCGGTAAATCCCCCCGATGGAAGGGAGGTCAGAGCTGATGATGGACTGGGCAGTGTTTACTACTTTTTGTAGTCTTTTCCTCTCCAGGGCGCTCAAGTTGCCGAACCAAGCCACGATGCAACCGGTCAGCAAGCTCTCTACTGTGCACCTGTAGAAGTTAGAGAGAGTCCTCCTTGACAGACCGACTCTCCGTAATCTTCTCAGGAAGTAGAGGCGCTGATGAGCTTTCTTAATAATTGCATCAGTGTTCTTGGACCAGGAAAGATCTTCACAGATGTGCACGCCCAGGAATTTGAAGCTCTTGACCCTTTCAACCATCGACCCGTTGATATAAAAAGGACTGTGGGTCCCCATCCTACTCCTTCCAAAGTCCACAATCAGTTCCTTGGTTTTGCTGGTGTTGAGGGCCAGGTTATTGTGCTGGCACCATATGGACAGTTGCTCGATCTCTCTTCTGTACTCCGACTCATCCCCATCAGTGATACGTCCCACAACAGTGGTGTCGTCAGCGAACTTGATGATGGAGTTCGCACTGTGACCGGCTACGCAGTCATGAGTATAGAGTGAGTACAGCAGGGGGCTGAGCACGCAGCCTTGAGGTGCTCCCGTGCTGATTGTTATTGAGTCTGACACATTACCACCAATACGAACAGACTGTGGTCTGTGAATGAGGAAGTCGAGGATCCAATTGCAGAGGGATGTGCAGAGACCCTGTTCTGCGAGTTTGGTAACCAGCTTGGAGGGGATGATTGTGTTAAATGCTGAGCTGTAATCGATGAATAACAGCCTGACATATTAGTTTTTGTTGTCCAAGTGGTCCAGAGCGGAGTGGAGGGCCAGCGAGATCGTGTCTACCATTGATCTGTTGTGGCGGTAAGCGAACTGCAGTGGGTCCAGGTTTTTGCCGAGGTAGGAGTTGATTTGCGCCATGATCAACCTCTCGAAGCACTTCATCACCACTGGCGTTAGTGCCACAGGTCGATAGTCATTGAGGCACGTCACCTTGCTCTTCTTGGGCACCGGTATTATGGATGCCCTTTTGAAGCAGGTGGGAACCTCAGACCTCAGAAGTGACAGGTTGAAAATGTCCGTAAAAACTCCAGCCAGTTGGTCCGCACAGGTTTTTAGAACACGACCAGGTATACCATCAGGTCCAGGCGCTTTTCGAGGGTTCACCCCTCTGAAGGCCTCTGTAACTGAGACTGAAATACCATCACAGCGAATGGGGGCTCGGGAAGGCACATCAGTGTTCTCCCTATCAAAGCGTGCGTAAAACGCATTGAGCTCGTCAGGGAGTGATGTTTCGCCGACATTCGAGCTGCCTCCTGGTTTCGCCTCATAGGAGGTGATTGCATTCAGGCCCCGCCACAGCTGCCGAACATCTGTCTCATCCTGCAGCTTGGAGCAGAAGTCCCTTTTGGGCTTTTTGATGGCCTTACCTGGCCTTACGTATCTGGACTTCTTGTAGTCCACTGTATCATCAGACATGAATGCCCGGTGTCTGGTCTTCAGAAGAGTGCGGATCTCACAGTTCATCCAAGGTTTCTGATTGGGAAACACTCGGAAGGTTTTGGTGGGGATGCAGTCCTCCACGCATTTCTTAATTAAATCTGTAACGACTGTGGCATATTCATTCAAGTTAATTGCCGAGTCCTTGAACATTGCCCAGTCTACAGACTCCAAACATTCCTGTAGTTGTTCCTCTGCCCCCCCCCCCCCCCCCCCCCCCCCCCCCCCTCTTCCTAAGAAGCATGTTTTTACATAAAAACGTGCTTCTTAGGAAGCATTTAATCAAATATTCATCATGCGAAAAGGGGACAAAAAAAATATACGAACCAGCTGTATTATTCCTGCCAATTGTGGGTTAAATTCACCGCAAACTGCAACGTTCCAATCCACCGCATTCCACTAAAACCCACTCGCAAGTTGATTTAAATGGCCATTAATTTACAGGAATTAAACACTAAATTCCTTCCATTTGGCCTATAAATTCATGAAAATAAGATTTAAAAATCATGTTATATTGTAGATTATTGTGTGAATGTTATTTGGACACTTAGGAAATTTAAAAATGTTTATCATTTCTTAAGAAACGGGTAGATGTTTAGATCTAGTAATTGAACTTTGTAATTAGCTACAATTAGGTAACTAACTAATTATATGCTTTAATTTCAGGTCATCCAAGTAAGATTGTTTCATATTTGTTTCAGAATGCTTCAACCTATAATAACTGAAAATTTCATTGAGCTCTTAATTTTTAAGAAAGTTATGGGCTTTTGACTGTCCTCGATCACAGCTTTCGAGTTAAGTCAATGGAAAGGCAATGGGGAACAAGATGCTAATTTCCGAGTATGAAAATGGCCATAACTTTTTTAATACTGAAGATATGAAAGTGAATTAGGTGTCAAATTAAACTTATTTTCATGCTTTATCTGATGGGATAAATTGCAGACTTGATTTTTAAAATCTCAACATTTTGTAACATTGCTACTAAGTTGACTGTACCTGCTGTTTCACTCATTGATACAATCACTGATTTATACAAATTGTTGGGATTAGTGAGAAAACTGATGAGCTCAGAGGAATGAGTCACCTTTTGATCATAAATGAAATGCAAAGGGCGCATCGATGGAGATTACGAGTCAACCCCAGTTGCCGGAGCTGTAAGGTAGCAGTTCGAGCTGCACCTCTTCAATAACAATAATAAGCAAAACAACGCTAAAACTCCACTGGAGTCTTATTAGAAACAACAATTTGAATTTATATAACACCTTTATGGGCCTGTCCCACATAGGCGACTTTTTAGGCGACTGCAGGAGACTATGAGGCCGCCACATGTTCGCGGGTAGTTGCCGTGGCGTCTTCTTCATGGTCGTGAGGAGTTCCCGCATTCTGGGAACTAGTCGCGGCCTCATTATGGTCACTGCAAATTTTTCAACGTTGAAAAATTAGTGGCAACCAGAATGAAGCTGCCATGGAGAGCAGCCATAGGTGGGTTGCCAGGAGGTCCTAGTGAGTTGCCAGGAGGTCGAAGGTTCTCGTAGGTTGTAGCCAGTGCTGACCAGTGAATTTCATTGCCTCATTGGGGGAAAAAAAACGTAAACAGTAGTTTTCAGAACCAAGGATAATGTTAATGACCGCCATGTATCACTGGCTTCTTAAATGATGTCTCCACTCCTTCTCCCCCCTCTCCATTCTCCCCCTCTCCCCCCCCTCTTTTAAAGGACTTACGTGACCCTTCCCATGCACTGTGTTTTCACCGTCTTAATTACTGCGCCAACCTTCCTGTTCATCGTGGTGTGTGTATGTATCACATTGGCTTTGCACCGTGTAAATTTCACTCAGACAGCGCTTCCCCCGCTTGCCCTGTCCACCGCCTGCATAACGGGCTGGTGAAGGAAGTGATGTGTGTGTATGTGTGCGTGTTCCACTCTGATAGTTGCTGAAAATCACCTAAGTGCGACAGGCCCATTACACGAGTGAAACATCCCAAGTTACTTCATCATGGGAAAGACATTCTTGCCACAGAGGGAGTACAGAGAAGGTTCACCAGACTGATTCCTGGGATGACAGGACTTTCATATGAAGAAAGACTGGATAGACTCGGCTTATACTCGCTGGAGTTTAGAATATTGAGGGGGGAATCTAATAGAGACTTACAAAATTCTTAAGGGGTTGGACAGGCTAGATGCAGGAAGATTGTTCCTGATGTTGGGGAACTCCAGAACAAGGGGTCACAGTTTAAGGATAAGGGGGAAGTCTTTTAGGACCGAGATGAGAAAATCATTTTTCACACAGAGAGTGGTGAGTCTCTGGAATTCTCTGCCATAGAAGGTAGTTGAGGCCAGTTCATTGGCTATATTTAAGAGGGAGTTAGATGTGGCCCTTGTGGCTAAAGGGATCGGGGGTATGGAGAGAAGGCAGGTACAGGATACTGAGTTGGATGATCAGCCATGATCATATTGAATGGCTGTGCAGGCTTGAAGGGCCGAATGGCCTACTCCTGCACCTAGTTTCTATGTTTCTCTGTTTCTATCAGTTAGTTTTGTTTAGTTTAGTTTAGAGATACAGCATGGAAAGGCCCTTCATCCCACCAAGTCCTCACAGACCAGCAATCCCTGAGTTATTGAATAAAGTTTTACACTGAGCCACCTTTAAGATATTAGTGTCTTCAACATTTTGCCAGTTTGATTGCTACCCCATGGCATATCATCTTTAACACCCAAATCACCTAATTCCCAAAGTTCAGGAAATCCATCTCCGCCTCTATCCTTTTCTTTTCTACTGTAAAAGATCCCTTTATTCAAGTTGTTACTTACATATCACAATAATATCTTCAGTCTGAGGAAGGGCCCCAACAGGAAATGCAACCCACCCATGTTATTTTTTGTAAATCTGCATTTCCTTGTTTCTACCATGCAGATATTGTATTGTTTCCGAACACCGCAAGCAATATTAGTGGAAACAAAGAACCATTTAAAGTGAGCCATTTGGCCCTTTGACCCTAGCCAATGCTCCATCTCAGTACCATATTCCCATTCTATTCCAGACCATTTTGTTGCCCTTTGCATCAAGGAATGTATCTAATGTCTTCTTTAAAATATTGGATGACTTGACTTCCACAGCCCTCTGCAGTAGTGAAGTCAGCAGGTTCATCACCTTGTACTTACGTTGTACAAGAACCTGGGCATCATTGAGTCACTGGAAGTTGGCGTGCAGGTACAGCAGGCAGTGAAGAAAGCTAATGGAATGTTGGCCTTCATAACAAGAGGATTTCAGTACAGGAGTAAAGAGGTTCTTCTGCAGTTGTATAGGGCTCTGGTGAGATCACATCTGGAGTATTGCGTACAGTTTTGGTCTAATTTGAGGAAGGACATCCTTGTGATTGGGGCAGTGCAGCGTCGGTTCAACGAGATTGATCCCTGGGATGGCGGGACTGTCATATGAGGAAAGATTGAAAAGACTACGCTTGTATTCACTGGAATTTTGAAGGATGAGGGGGGATCTTATAGAAACATATACATTTATAAATGGACTGGACAAGCTAGATGCAGGAAAAATGTTCCTAATGTTGAGTGCGTCCAGAACCAGGGGCCACAGTCTTAGAATAAAGGGGAGGTCATTGAAGACTGAGGTGAGAAAAAAACTTTTTCACCCAGAGAGTTGTGAATTTATGGAATTCCCTGCTACAGAGGGTAGTGGAGGCCAAGTCACTGGATGGATTTAAGCGAGAGTTAGAGAGAGCTCTAGGGGCTAGTGGAGTCGAGGGATATGGGGAGAAGGCAGGCACGGGTTATTGATAGGGGACGATCAGCCATGATCACAATGAATGGTGATGCTGGCTCGAAGGGCCAAATGGCCTCCTCCTGCACCTATTTTCTATGTTTCTATGAGAAGAATGTTCCCATGTCTCAGTCCTAAACCTAAACTTAAGGCAGTGACCACCCTAGCCCGGGGAAGCATTCTCACTACATCCAATGTATTTAGTCAGTTAATCACTCCACACCCCCCCCCCCCCCCCCCCCCCCCCCAATGCTTCAAAACCCCAGAGAATACAATCATTTTCTAATCTCAGATAGCAATCCCTTATCCCATAACCCGTCACAGCATTCTGTGGCAAAGTTGAACCAAAAACGTACTTAGGAAGACAAGTACCACTTTAAATGCACTTTCTATCCTGATTGTTGATCGCAGCTAAGCCAGAAACTTTACTGGCAATGGTTTATCAGAATTTATTCTGAAACAGAAAATGCTGGAAATTTTCAACAGTTCCGGCAGCATCTGTGAAAGAAAGAGAAAGTTAACATTTCAGGTCAAGAGTCTTCGTCCAACCTGAAATGCTGAAAGCTGAAATATTTCTCTTTCTGCACTTGCTGCCCAACCTGCTGAGTGTTTCCACATTTTCTGAATGGAACCTATTTTAAATGCGATCCTATTTTGTAGCCATTCTTGCCAGCTTCAGAAAAATATGGTCAGCCTCCATTGTCGCCATTAGGTGAGCGTAATGTTCTCCAAAACTAACATGGAAACCTTCAGGATTTATTTCATGTTGGGTTCTCTGGAAATCTGATAGGGCCTCATCAGACACCAGTCTCGATGGTTAGAGTTGCAGAATATTATTTCTTGTTGAAAATAGCTCTTAGAATTTACTGCTTAGAATGATTATATTTAAACCATGATTTTCTCTCCATTTCGATTAACCAGATTTACAATGAGCTATACACTCAAAGCACAAATATTGTTGCTAAATTGTATTCACCAGAAGCTTTAAAGTATAAACATAGAAACATAGACATAAGGTGCAGGAGTAGGCCATTCGGCCCTTCGAGCCTGCACCGCCATTCAATATGATCATGGCTGATCATCCAACTCAGTATCCTGTACCTGCCTTCTCTCCTCTTCATACCCTCTGATCCCCTTAGCCACAAGGGCCACATCCAACTCCCTCTTAAATATAGCCAATGAACTGGCCTCCACTACCTTCTGTGCCAGAGAGTTCCAGATACCCACCACTCTCTGTGTGAAAAAAGTCCTTCTCATCTCGGTCCGAAAGGATTTCCCCCTTATCCTTAACCTGTGACCCCTTGTCTTGGACCTCCCCAACATCGGGAACAATCTTCCTGCATCTAGCCTGTCCAACCCCTTAAGAATTTTGTAAGTTTCTATAAGATCCCCTCTCAATCTCCTAAATTCTAGAGAGTATAAACCGAGTATATCCAGTCTTTCTTCATAAGACAGTCCTGACATCCCAGGAATCAGTCTGGTGAACCTTCTCTGCACTCCCTCTATGGCAATAATGTCCTTCCTCAGATTTGGAGACCAGAACTGTACGCAATACTCCAGGTGTGGTCTCACCAAGACCCTATACAACTGAAGTAGAACCTCCCTGCTCCTATACTCAAATCCTTTTG
The DNA here is from genome assembly GCA_035221665.1 of Okamejei kenojei. NCBI lineage: Eukaryota > Metazoa > Chordata > Chondrichthyes > Rajiformes > Rajidae > Okamejei > Okamejei kenojei. The sequence goes on from CM069133.1 coordinate 140,764,889, forward strand.
CTATGAATGCTAACATACTATTCGCTTTCTTCACTGCCTGCTGCACCTGCATGCCTACTTTCAATGACTGGTGTATCATGACACCCAGGTCTCGCTGCATCTCCCCTTTACCTAATCGGCCACCATTTAGATAATAGTCTGCTTTCCTGTTTTTCCCACCAAAGTGGATAACCTCACATTTATCCACATTATACTGCATCTGCCAAACATTTGCCCACTCACCCAGCCTATCCAAGTCACCTTGCAGTCTCCTAGCATCCTCCTCACAGCTAACATTGCCCCCCAGCTTAGTGTCATCCGCAAACTTGGAGATATTGCTTTCAATTCCCTCATCTAGATCATTAATGTATATTGTAAATAGCTGGGGTCCCAGCACTGAGCCTTGTGGTACCCCACTAGTCACTGCCTGCCATTGTGAAAAGGACCCGTTTACTCCTACCCTTTGCTTCCTGTTTGCCAGCCAGTTCTCAATCCACATCAATACTGAACCGCCAATGCCGTGTGCTTTAAGTTTGTAAAAGTTGTTTATGATGACTGAAAGGAAATGTAGATATTCTTGAAGTTTCTTGAATAATCTTGCAGTTTAATCTGTAATTTTGCTTTAACGTAATCCTTCCTTACCACTCTTAACAACATAATAGTCTTATATACACATCAAGTGCAGTTTTTGAGATTTGTTGGCCTTCATTTGACATGTTATTATCAGGATGATATTGACTTTTTGGGGTCTGTAAATTGCAGATAAATAATTTCTGCAAGATTATAGACATATATAGTTACAAAAGCAACGTTGACCTCTCTGATGCACTGTACATTCATGCAACCAGCACCTGTTGATAATATATGCTCTTGTGGATAGCCAGCACTGGACTGTTAACATTATGTGGCCTACATTCCCAATGCCCTAAGATAACTGTGAAGAGTTATACTTGTTGCCATCCGATTCTATTAACCTTGCTTTCATTTGGAACATACAGTTGGGAACATTTTCAAAAGGTCTAGTCATAGAGTTAAACCCCTGTCTCACGGTGTGAGTTGGCCCACGAGTGACCCCGAGTTTTCACTCGTGGTGATTACGTACGATGAACGTAGCGGCAAAGTCGGAACTCGCGTGATCAACTTGTCCACTCGTGGCGCTAACGGCAGGTCACGCAAACCTTGATAACTCATGAAAAAAATCAAACATGTTTGATTTTTTTTCCACGAGTCAAATTCACTGTTCAAGTGTAAAATTGAAACATTTTAACTCGTAGTATTAACGTGGAGCCCGTGCGTTGACCTTATTAACTCGTGAGTTTAACGTGTTAACCCGTGGGCACTCTGAACTCGGCATTAATTAGGGTAATTTAAAGACCGCTTTCCGTTTTCCAACGCATGGTTTTAAACACTTGTCACCTGTTAATTTTTCAACATTATTCATCACGATTGTCCCCCTTTGTTGATATAAGACACATATTTTATCGTTTCAATCAACAGAGCATTTGGAATAACATGACAATGTCATGCAGATTTGTATTTGAAGTCATTTTGTGAAGGGATTTCCTGGATATTTATCACGTCTGTGATTTTATTTTTCTTGTTTTCCTTGGTGTTGCGGTCGAAGAGATCCCAGTGCCCCCTGTGACCTGAAGACAATTGGTGCCCGTGAATTAGCATGGTAATCTCATTCTGATAGATAAGATAAGCAAAGTTATTACCCCAAATGTAGACCGGGCATTGGTGAGTCGCTGTGCTTGGAATCAATTACTAAATTACCCTGAGGTTTTCGTTGACATTAACAGAAAAAAAATTGCTATCGACCTCAGAGGGAAGTTAGTGTAGAAATAGCAGGAGCTATGACAGAAATATTTCAAATGTCATTAGAAACGGGAATAGTGCCGGAGGATTGGCGTACTGCGCATGTTGTTGCATTGTTTAAAAAGGGTTCAAAGAATAAACCTAGCAATTATAGACCTATTAGTTTGACGTCAGTGGTGGCAAATTAATGGAAAGGATACTTGGAGATAATATATATAAGCATCTGGATAAACAGGGTCTGATCAGGAACAGTCAACATGGATTTGTTGCTGGAAGGTCATGTTTGACAAACCTTCTTAAATTTTTTGAAGCGGTAACTAGGGAAATTGATGAGGGTAAAGCAGTGGATGTTGTCTATATGGATATCAGTAAGGCCTTTGACAAGGTTCCCCATGGAAGGTTGGTTAAGAAGGTTCAATCTTTGGGTGTTAATGGCGGAGTAGCAAGATGGATTCAACAGTGGCTGAATGGGAGATGTCAGAGAGTAATGGTGGATGGCTGTTTGTCAGGTTGGAAGCCGGTGACCAGTGGGGTGCCTCAGGGATCTGTGTTGGGTCCACTGTTGTTTGTCATGTACATCAATGATCTGGATGATGGGGTGGAAAATTGGATAAGTAAGTATGCAGATGATACTAAGATAGGTGGTGTTGTGGATAATGAAGTAGATTTTCAAAGTCTACAGAGAGATTTGGGCCATTTGGAAAAGTGGGCTGAAAGATGGCAGATGGAGTTTAATGCTGTTAAGTGTGAAGTGCTACATCTTGGCAGGACAAATCAAAATAGGACATACATGGTAAATGGTAGGGAATTGAGGAATGCTGTGGAACAACTGTGATCTAGGAATAACTGTGCATAGTTCCCTGAAGGTGGAATCGCATGTAGATAGGGTGGTAAAGAAAGCCTTTGGTGTGCTGGCCTTTATAAATCAGAGCATTGAATATAGGAGTAGGGAAGTAATGTTAAAATTGTACAAGGCATTGGTAAGACCAATTCTGGAGTATGGTGTACAATTTTGGTCGCCTAATTATAGGAAGGATGTCAACAAAATAGATAGAGTACAGAGGAGATTTACTAGAATGTTGCCAGGGTTCCAGCAACTATGTTGCAGAGAAAGGTTGAACAAGTTAGGTCTTTATTCTTTGGAGCGCAGAAGGTTAAGGGGGGACTTGATTGAGGTTTTTTTAAATGATGAAAGGGATAGACAGAGTTGACATGGATACGTTTTTCCCATTGAGGGTAGGAAGATTCAAACAAGAGGGCATGACATGAGAATTAAGGGACAGAAGTTTAGGGGTAACGTGAGGGGGAACTTCTTTACTCAGAGGGTGGTGGCTGTGTGGAATGAGCTTCCAGCAGAAGTGGTGGAGGCAGGATCGATTTTAACATTTAAGAGTAAAGTGGATAGGTATATGGACGTGAAGGGAATGGAGGGTATGGTCTGAGTGCAGGTAGATGGGACTAGGGGAAAACAAATGGTCGGCACGGACTGGAAGGGCCGAGAGGGCCTGTTTCCGTGCTGTAATTGTTATATGGTTATATGTTATATGGTTATATAAAAATCTGCGATCATTAAATCTCTCAGTACTAAACACAAACTGATTCATAAAGAAACTGTACAAATATAATGCAATTTAATTTTCAACGGATCCGTTGTCAACATTTCATCTATTCACCCACCGTTTTACCATCCCCGTGCTCTGACATGCTTTTCAATGCTTTAGAATTGAATCGGAGTTGGATGTTACATCCCTTTATCACTAAGATAAAGACATTAAGGTTCAAATGGCCGTGCCTTTCAATTTAAAACGAACAAACTGTGACACGGCACAGTACTGACACTAGTCTTCGAAATCAGGAAACAAAGCAAATCAGTGAAAGGAGGGCTTCCTTATACAACTGAATATATATATATAGCATTGTACTATTAAGTAGGAACAGTATGATTAACTATCACTGGAAACACACCCGCCCAACTAGTGCGGGAAAGGGCGTCTTCCACACAGAGCTGTGAATGGCTCAGAGTATTAGACTATGCACAGACTCTCAGGAGGAAATCAATTCAAGACTTCAAATATAACTGCAAGTTTCTTTCTAAAGGCATGTAGAAAAGGAGTGTTATCTCTCCTGTATTTTATTTTAATATAATTACGCAGAATGCACGTCTCCTAATCGTACAAGCCTGGAGATTTTTAGAAGTTATTTTTGGGAGTGTCATATCAACACACTACTTAGCATACACCATTTTTCTTTTGGTCAAATTACTAAAATCAAATTCACTTTTCGTGAGGGGTGGTGCTAGTGTCGCTGGTCGGCGCGGACTTGGTGGGCCGAAGGGCTCGTTAGAAACACTGTGTCACTTTTCAGGAGAAGTTGACGGCTCAAGAGTGCGTCAGGAGACGTTGTCAGCTCAAGAGTAAACGGGAGACGAACTTGGTTAACTCTGGAGACGAACTTGGAACATCGCAGTAAACGGCAAAATACCATACCCGTGGGAACTCGGTTCAAACACTTGAACATCAACTTGGGATCTCGTGCACAACCACGAGTCTGTCACTCGGGGTCACTCGTGGGTCAACTCGCACCGTGAGACAGGGCCATTACAGAGTGGTACAGTGTGGAAACTGGCCCCTCGGCTCGATTTGCCCACACTAGCCAACATGTCCCAGCTACACTTTTCCCACCTGCCTGCGTTTGGTCCATATCCCTCCAAACCTGTCCTACCCATGTCTAACTGTTTCTTAAATGCTGGGATAGTCCCAGCCTCAACTACCTCTTCTGGCAGCTTATCATTGGGATAAATAGACTTACAGGTGAACTTTTTTTTTTCATATAGATCTAACCCAATAATATGTGACATTTCCTAATGACGGTTAATGTTACATTTGTTGATGTTGCATTTGGGGATGTTGGTGATTTGAGGTACCAGAATAAACCTCCTAGCCACATTGCTGGTGGCTAACCGATGACTTTGCGGAGAACCACAGGATAGCTGTGATATGTGTGTCTGTGCATTCTTATTGAGTCCAAACATAGGTCTGTCAGCTACTGAAATGATATAGAAACATAGAAAATAGGCGCAGTAGGCCATTTGGCTCTTCGAGCCAGCACCGCCATTCAATATGATCATGGCTGATCATCCAAAATTAGTACCCTGTTCCTGCTTTCTCCCCATATCCTCATTAACCCAGTGGCTTTACAATAACAGTTTGCCTATTTATTGTAATGTAATGCTTACAACCTTGTTTATTTTTATGCTATTGACAAATTGGAAATGCCGATCCTATCCTCTAAATGGTCCATAAACATAGCGAAAAGTGCCAATACACCTCCATGTGGGGAAACCACATCACGCTGATCACATATAAAAACATAGTATTTGCACCACAAAAATGTAATAAAGTTGTTATCAAATCGAAACAGCTTGAATTTGTTTAGTTGTAATGGCAACAATTATATGAAAACATTAGACAAAATGTCAAGATGGCAAAAACCAAAATAGATGGATAGCATGATGATTGTTGGTGAAACGCAATGTTATCCACAATACTCAAATTGTGGCAGCTGGAAGTGCATGACTCCGTGACAATCTTCATGGAGAAGCAGAGACATTTGATACATTTAACTATGCCAGCGCCCATGGAAAGGACATTCAGTCCTTTGGTTGACCACATCCATGTGACCACATTGCACACAACTCCAGAATACCAAAGCAAATATTAAGTCTGCACTTAATCTGCTTCATTAAAGCTTTGTCAGCTTCATTTATATGGCAGTGGCATGCTCCACCTAGATGAAAAGTTGTCCCACTAATGCATTCGATGTTCTGCAAAAGGGCAGAACAGAGCTCAATCCTGTCGGCGCATCTTCTCGTTTCTTCATGAATTAAATCCCTCGATGTCCGTCTTGAGCAGATTTTGTGCAGAATCCAGATGTCTGGCAGTATCATTGGCACTTCCAAGCACAAAGCATGTTAAACATTCTTGATGAATCTCATAGACTTTATTGCAACTCTATTTACAGTCTCTACGTGACTTTGCAACTTTTGGTGAACCTTATATTACAAATTAAACTTTATGACAGCTATGGGGTTAGTGCAGGAAAAGGGCTATTAAGGTAAAAGATGAACAATCATCTTATTGATTGTAGTAGGCATAAGGTACCAAATGGTCTACTTCTGTTCACACAGAGGTTGGTGGGTATGTGGAATAAGTTCATGTTATAGGAGCAGAATTACTTCATCCGGGCCATCAAGTGTACTCCGCCATTCAATCATGGCTGATATATCTTTCCCTCTCAATCCCATTCTCCTGGCTTCTTGTCATAACCCCTGGCACCCCTACGAATAACCTTCTGGAAGAGGTTGTGGACACTTGGACAGGTACATGAACAGGAAAGGTTTCGAAAGAAATCGGCAGATTCCAGGCAAATAGACCAAGCTCAGGTTGGTAACTTATTGGGCTGAAGCCTGTTTCAATGCTGTATAACTGTGTGACTGTCCTATTTTTATTTCTCATGTCATTACGTTACAAAGCCTGAGTAGCTAAGGTCTGTATTTTAAACTTCTTTAACAAACATGGTCGAAATTGAACCTGACCCATTGCACACAGGATGGTGAAGTGTAGCCACTTGATGCATCAGCTCTGTTTTGTGGCCACATCAGTGTCTGAAATCTTCTTCTGAAAGACAAATGATTGGTCGCAAACATGATTAGTTCTGTGAGATGAGATGATTCATGCAGAACAGTTACCTGAACTAGTTGAGATGACAGATGGTATCATGCACCAATGTGGACCCTAAATTGAATGTGTTCAGTCAACAAGAAAATTCAAAGCAAGAAAAAAATATGCTGAAATACAGGGCTGGCCTTAAGCCAATTGGACCAATTGCTCCCAATAGTAATCTACTCTCGGCTCGGGTAGATCTACCCCGGGTGGAGGGGGGAGAGAGGGGTGGAGAGAGCGTAGACAGGTGGAGGGGGAAGAAAGGGATAGACGGGGAGGGGGGTGTGAGGGGGAATGGGGAAGGGGGAGAGGGGGAGGTGGGTCGTTCCCTCACGGTCCCGGGGCAGCGCTCCCGCCCCTCCAGTCGCTGTGCTTCACGCACACAGCCCTGGTGAACAATATAGGGAGGGTCGGGCCGGGAGTTGGAGCAACGTTTCCAAACCTCGGCCTCAGCTCACACCCGTCCAACCGGACCCTGGCATCTGCTCCTGCCGCTGGCCCTCTCCCTCCCTTCTCTCCTTCCCTCCCCTCCCTCCCTCCCTCCTCTCCTTCCCTCCCTCTCTCTTCCCTTCTCTCCTTCCCCCCTCCCTTCTTTCTCTACTCCCCTCACTCCCTTCTCTTCTTCCTCCCTTCCCTCACACACGCATAATGCACAGACAATTAATACACACACACCACGCACAGGCAACTCTCTCACACACACACACACACACACACACACACACACACCCCCACCCCACCCACCCACCCACCCACACACACACACCCACCCACCCACCCATAGCCCCACCCCCCATCTACCTCTAAGTTAGGATGGGGTCGAAGGCCAAAGGATAGGATGGGGCTGAAGCCCAAAAATGTAATGCCTGGACTGATTTTTCGCCAATAGTCTTGGTTTTCCAGGATCTAATTAATTAAAAACATTTTTTTATGTCATAGTCACTAAAACAAGTGGTATTGTAACTACGTACTTTTCTTGGGTACACAAAAAGCTGGAGAAACTCAGCGGGTGCAGCAGCATCTAAGGAGCGAAGGAGATAGGCGACGTTTCGGGTCGAGACCCTTCTTCAGACTGGTCAGGGATCAGGGAAACGAGAGATATAGATGGTGATGTGGAGAGATAAGGAACAATGAGTGAAAGATATGCAAAAAAGTATCGGTGATAAAGGGAACAAGCCATTGTAAGCTGTTTGTGGTGTGAAAATGAGAAGCTGGTGCGACTTGGGTGGGGGAGGGAGATAGAGATAGAGGGAATGCCAGGGCCCGAGGGCTGAGGGAGAGGTGGGAAGGGGAGGAGACAGCAAGGGTTAACAGAATTGAGAAAATTCAATATTCAAGCCCAAAGGATGCAGACTCCCCAAGCGGAATATGAGGTGCTGTTCCTCCAGCTTGCGGTGTTGCTCACTCTGGCCGTGGAGGAGGCCCAGGACCGAGAGGTCGGATGTGGAATGGGAGGGGGAGTTGAAGTGCTGAGCCACCGGGAGGTCGGGTTGGTTGTATCTTCCCTCCCCTCCCACTCTACCCCTTCCCCGGGCACTTTCCCTTGCAAACCGCAAGAAATGCAACACTTGTCCCTTCACCTCCCCCCTCCACTCCTTTCAGGGACCCAAGCAGTCCTTCCAGGTCCGACAGAGGTTCACCTGCACCTCCTCCAACCTCATCTACTGCATCCGCTGCTCCAGATGCCAGATGATCTATATCGGTGAGACCAAGCGGAGGCTTGGCGATCGCTTCGCCGAACACCTCCGCTCGGTCCGCAATAACCAACCCGACCTCCCGGTGGCTCAGCACTTCAACTCCCCCTCCCATTCCACATCCGACCTCTCGGTCCTGGGCCTCCTCCACGGCCAGAGTGAGCAACACCGCAAGCTGGAGGAACAGCACCTCATATTCCGCTTGGGGAGTCTGCATCTTTTGGGCTTGAATATTGAATTTTCTCAATTCTGTTAACCCTTGCTGTCTCCTCCCCTTCCCACCTCTCCCTCAGCCCTCGGGCCCTGGCATTCCCTCTATCTCTATCTCCCTCCCCCACCCCAGTCGCACCAGCTTCTCATTTTCACACCACAAACAGCTTACAATGGCTTGTTCCCTTTATCATCGATACTTTTTTGCATATCTTTCATTCATTGTTCCTTATCTCTCCACATCACCGTCTATATCTCTCGTTTCCCTGATCCCTGACCAGTCTGAAGAAGGGTCTCGACCCGAAACGTCGCCTATCTCCTTCGCTCCTTAGATGCTGCTGCACCCGCTGAGTTTCTCCAGCTTTTTGTGTACCCTGGTATTGTAACTATGTACTTTTCAGAGGTGATCTACACATTTTGTCTGAAGAAGGGTCTCGACCCGAAACGTCGCCTATCTCCTTCACTCCTTAGATGCTGCTGCACCCGCTGAGTTTCTCCAGCTTTTTGTGTAACCCTACACATTTTGTTTGTTACTTGTAGGCTTACATGCGTGCACTTTTATATTAAAATATAGCTTAGATCTGTTTGGTCCATTAACTTGCAGGCACTTTTTAAGCGCACATTTTGATTACTTTCCATTCTACCATAGAGATATAAAGTCTATAATAGACTTTATTTGTATTTCTATGAATCTACAGACCTTGGCTGAGAACCTGGGGCTCACCAACATTGTTCCCAATTGGGCCCCGCACCTCCTAAGGCCGGCCCTGCTGAAATATTAACCTGTAAAAAGTGACACAATAAGCGGCCTCTAGAACCCAACTTCCCTTTTTTGGAATGCAGTTGTGGTATAATGATGATATGATATCCTAGAATGAATGGTCTACAATTGTGCACAATATGAAATAAAACCAGTGAGCAGAAATGAAATGGAGAACATACTGTACCCTGAGGTACATGACTGCTATTTGGCAGAATGCCAAGACCTGCTAAGTCAGGTACTACACTCTAAAATGCTGTTTGAAAACATGCCTTTCCTTGTAATTGTGTCTAACAACCCTGAGGAAATCCCATTGCATCACTAGCTAAATTTATCTGAGACCTGTGCTAACCTTGCATTTCTGTGCTGAATTTCAGAATTGCCTTAATGTACTTTATGACAATCTCACATCAACATTTGGATTTTGTTGAATCAATTTACGCGTGCAAAATAATCATCAAGTAGAAAATGAATTGCAAGGCCACATTCTGAATTTAGGTGGCATAAATTGAGACCACCTTTCAGTTCATGCTGACAGTAATTTAACTGTAGAGCTTAGGATCAAATATAGTGGTGTGTACACCTGTAACAATGGCGCATGAAGTGATGAAATGAAAGACATAGAATTAAAAGTATCATGGACTATATTATTACTAAAATGCATAGGATGACAAACAAATCTCATACTGAAATCAATTGAGTTTTTCTCATTGAATGAAAAAAATGCTGAAATGTGAATGCAAATTTCCACACAAAGCAACTCTACAAATGCAACATTAAATTTCAATGCAATGTCATTTTTATCACTGAGGTCCCGACTATTATTTTTATTTCTGACAACTGAATATACGTGCATACCTAAATAATTGAATCACTCTAAATCCATTACATTCTTCCATAAAATTGACAGTTTAATATTAGAACTCCCAATGCCAAGTTTTGCACCTACTGTTTTAGTTTAGTTTAGACTTCAGAGATACAGTATGGATACAGGCCCTTTTGTCCACTGAGTCTACACTGACCAGTGTCCACTAGCACTGTCCTACACACTAGGGACAATTTACAAGTTACAGAAACCAATTAAAACAATCCTGTACGTCCTAGAAAACATAGAAACATAGAAATTAGGTGCAGGAGTAGGCCATTCAGCCCTTCGAGCCTGCACCGCCATTCAATATGATCATGGCTGATCATCCAACTCAGTATCCCGTACTTGCCTTCTCTCCATACCCTCTGATCCCCTTAGCCACAAGGGCCACATCCAACTCACTCTTAAATATAGCCAATGAACTGGCCTCAACTACCCTCTGTGGCAGAGAGCTCCAGAGACTCACCACTCTCTGTGTGAAAAAAGTCTTTCTCATCTCGGTCTTAAAGGATTTCCCCCTTATCCTTAAGCTGTGACCCCTTGTCCTGGACTTCCCCAACATCGGGAACAATCTTCCTGCATCTAGCCTGTCCAACCCCTTAACAATCCTGTACGTCCTTGGAGTGTGGGAGGAAACCAGAACACCTGGAGAAAACCCACGCGGTCACAAGGAGAACGTATAGACTCTGTGCAGATAGTACCCGTAAGCAGAATCAAACCCAGGTCCCTGGCGATGTAAGGTAGCAACTCTACTGCTGCACCACAGTGCTGCCCTAGTTTATTATTGTCACATGTTCCGAGGTCAAGTGAAAAGTTTTTTGAATGTCAGCGCAAAGTGTTCGAAGACAAGCTTTCCAGAAAGACACTCCTGCGCATGCGTAGAAACCCCGTGCATGCGTGGACTTTATTAAGGCACATTACACATATCATAACATCCCCCTCTTTTTCCAAAAAAGAAAAACATACAATATATGCTCACTTGGCATATATCTGTCCACGTGAGAAAATAACACTTTTTTTAAAGTAAAATTTCTTTTCCTTCTCATTATCTTATTAACATAAACTGGTTATCATACTAGCAACCTCATACAGACATAATGATGTATAAGAACAAAATCAATGGGTCACATCTATATAATTAAAAGTCTCATCTTGACCACTTCCTGTCTGCGCTGTATATTGATTTTAGAAAAATAGCCTGTATCACTGATTTTTGGCCATCTTACTCACAGTCCTTCTCCGCTAAGCAAGCGCCAAGGATTTTTCCCATCGATGAAAAATAAAAAAGTTATGAGAGTTGAAAAAACCTTGACATCAGCTGATTGGTCACCTCGCCTGTCAATCACAACGATGAAGGTAACGCCCGTTCCGGTGGGTGGGCAGGACTATTAAAGCCCGGATGCTTGGACGTCAGTCAGTCACTCTGCAAGATCGTGAGGGAGTGGCCACGACTGTCATTCTAAGCTGTGAATCAACTGAACTGTGAGTCTGCAATGTACTTGCAATAAATGATTTGTTAGCCCTTAATGACAATGCCATGAGTTGTTTGGCCTGCTGCCCTGCCTGTGCTTGAAACTGCAATGCTTTATTGGGTCTGACTGTGTTTGGAAGGAATAAATGCTTTATTAGGTCTGACTGTGTTTGGAAGGAATAAATGCTTTATTAGGTCTGTATGTATTTGGAAGGAATAAATGCTTTATTAGGTCCAACTGTGTTTGGAAGGAATAAATGCTTTATTAGGTCTGACTGTCTTCTTCTTCTTCTTGCGTATGGTGTGCACAGCCTAAAGTTGTAGGACTACTTGTTCTATTTGGTCTTATTTGGTTGTGCACACCAGGTTAATTGCATTCGTTGAAACAGGGCGGAGCATGTGAAGGTTGCAATCTCCCACCCCAGGTCTGACTGTGATTGGAAAGAATAAATGCTTTATTAGATCCGACTGTGTTTAGTCCAAAAGTCCCGCTCATTTCGTGACTTCCACTTAGTGGACAGGTTGCGCTGATTGCGTAATTTCTGGTGAGTGGAGAGGTCACGCTGATTGCGTAATTTCTGGTAAGTGCAGAGGTCACGCTGATTACTGAAGCCCCATATTGGAGAAGCCGCGCTCAGCCTTATAACAACCATATAACAATTACAGCACGGAAACAGGCCCTCTCGGCCCTTCCAGTCCGTGCGTAGATTCAATAATGTTTACTGTCATATATATTGTGTGTGAGTAAGTGTGAATGTGAATGTGAGTGTGTGTGTGTGTTGGAATTGGTGGAGAGGTGGAATGTTGCGTTGGGGGACCAGCCCTCCCGTGTGAAGCTGGGACTCAACGGGTCCCACATAGTCTAGTAGTCTTTGAAAAACAATGGCTTTCTCACAGCTCATCCTTAGCGAGTTTTTATTGTTTCGTTCAGGTTAATGTCAATGTCAGTTTCTCAGTAAACACTGTTCTCTCTTCAGTAGGCGCTGGCTGCTGTTCCAATGCCTGTGTCACGTTAGTTGTGGTCTGTGTTGTTGACTCGCCCTGGTCATTGATGGTCTGGCCGCGCTTCGCGTGTTGGTGTGCGACTAGCTCATCTGGTGGATTTTCGCAGGTCTTGCGAAGATGTATGCGATTGCGACGGTATATGCCAGATGAGCTGTGAACCACATATGAACGCTTATCAAGCTGGCAAGGAACAATGGTTTTCTCCCAACTCTTCTTTCCTTGTACAATTTGCATTTGCTCTGTGTCTCCTTCGTGAAGTGTGGGAAGGTCTTTAGCTGACTTATTGTAATTGTCAGCCTGCTACTGAACGCGCTGCTTCATGCGTTCATGCTCGTACACTACTCTGGGTTTGAGTAGTCTCGCTATCGTCGGCAGCGCTAGGTAGGGATCGGATCGTGATTTGCTGCTCTTTGTCATGATTCGCTTCGCTGTTTTGATGGCCGATTCCGCTTTGCTATTACCGGCACTGCTGCACAAGTGCTCAAATCCCATTCTCTTGTGAACTGGTGAAATGCGACCGATGTGTACTGTGGTCCGTTATCACTTACAACTTGTGTCGGGCTGCCGTATTTCGCGAAATGAGCTTTCAACTTGCGAATCACGGTTGGACTGCTCATGTTTCTCAGCTGACCTACTGCGACAAAGTTGCTATGGTAGTCTACGGTGACGAGATAATCTTTCCCGTCCCATGTGAAGAGATCTGTGCCGACTTTCTCCCATGGCCTAGTCTCTTTTTGTTGGCTCACCTCATAGGTGCAGCACACATCACATGTAACGGTATACTGCTTGATGTCACTACTCATGCCAGGCCAGAACAGGCAATCGCGTGCTTGTCGTAGGCAGCCTTCGATTCCTAGATGTGAAGAGGGTACTTTTTCTTTCATGTCTCTTCGTAAGCGATCACACGTTCTCCCTTGAAGATCAAACCATCTTGGACTGCAAGCTCATCCCTATAGCTGTAATAAGGCGTGAGCTGCTCTGGTAGCTTATCGTGTTCACTAGGCCAACCACTGATGATGACATGCTTCAGCATCTGTAGTGTGTCTTCTTTCGCTGTTTCATCGCGGATTTGCTCGAGACGCTCAGCGCAAATCGGCAAATGTGACATCATGTTGACCTCCTGGAATGCTTGCTCTCTGCTCGTAGTGCCACTAACTGCACCCGACAGTGTATCGGCAAGATACATGAGCTTCCCTTGACAGTAGCTGATGTGGAAATCGCAGCTCAGTAGGGGGAGTAGCATTCCTTTCACTAGCGGCTTCCTCGCTATCATTTCAAGCGGCTTGTGATCACTGATCACGCTGGTGAAACGAACAAATGTGTATTGATAGAAATGCTCCATTGCGAGCATCTCCTTCTCAATCGAGGCATATCACGATTTGTTGTTAGTTATTGCATGGGATGCCCCTTTTGGAGCAAAGCTGCCCCAGTTCCTTGTTGCGAATCCTACTAGCCTCTGCACACCGTGTACATCTGACGGTGCCGGCATACTGATGACATCTGCGACCTTTTTGGGGTTAGGTTGCAGTCCTGTGCCAGTGAGCACATGTCCTAAACAGGGTATCTCAGTTACTCTAAAGCCAAACATGTCTCTGTTATGTTTGAGGTCTTGCCGTACACATCGCTGAAGCAAGTGCTCGAGCTTCGAGTCGTGACCGTGCCTTCCATCGCCTCTCCTTTACCATAGACGAGGATGTCGTCTGCAATGCAGATCACTCCAGGTTGCCCTTCGAGCGGTTGATGTAATCTTCGCTGAAAGAATTCAGACGATACACTTAAACTGAATGGCAATCTGCGCCACCAATATTGCCCGAAAGGTGTGTTGATCGTCGTCAGATTGCTCGACTCATCGTCCAGTTTGACCTGCCAGAAAGCCAAGCTCATGTCTAGCTTACTGAAGACCCTCGCTTGGTCAAGATCTGGCAAGATGTCCTCAATAACTGGGAGCGGATAGTGTTCTCGCTTTAATGCTTTGCTTACTGGTCGTAGATCGATGCACACCCTGAGATTGCCATTCTTTTTCTCCGCGACCATGAGCTGACTGACTTGGTCAGTCAGCTCATCGGCTGGTGCATTGGTGCGATCAGGTGACGCTCTACCATGCATTGTACTCTCCGTCTTCGCCTTCTGCTTTATTGTGTGAAGTAGTCGTGGTGGTGGTAAGACTCTGGGTTTTATTTCCTCGTCAATCTGCAGGTGGGCATCAGCAGACAAGTCTCCTAATTGACCGTCGAACACCTCTGCATAGCGTTCTTCAGCCTTATCCGCTTTGTCTTTTTCGACCATCGACGTGTGTACACATTCACAGTGATCAAATTCATTCACTGACTAGCTTTGCTCCCTAGAAGTGGTGTGAAGTCATCACTGACCACAATGACCTCCACAGAATATTTGAATTTTGTCTTTGGGTTGAGCAGCTTAACTCGGCAGGCTCCTTCAACATCCATTGTAGTCTTATTCCACATCATGAGCTTTTTACATGGGGCGGGTGTGTGGTCTACGCCGTGTAAATATCTGCGTGGCAAGATGTTCATGCTCACTCCGGTGTCCAGTTGGAGGTCAACCTGCTTCCCATTGACACGCACCGATGCGTAGACTTCATCTCTAGGCCCCGCCGTGTTAATTGTGGGCGTGACACTAGCGATGTACTCAACGCTCGTGTCACTTCCGGCCTGGCCGTCCACTTTGTGCACTTGCTTCTTTCTGCACACTTTGGTTGCGGCTGCCGCATGCTCTACACGTCTGTCCGTGGGCGTGTTTGTCCATTGCATGCTCCTCGCCGCAATACTTGCTCGCATTTTCTTCCTGATTGTGCTTGCCTTGGCTTTTCTTTGGCTTAGCCCAACTGCTTTGCTTGTATGGATAGTGCACGGCCTCACCTCTCTTGCTGCTCTGCTGTCTGATTTTGTGGACGGCGGCAACAGAACTGCTACTGCACCGGTGAGAGCTTGGAGATGTGACTCAGCAGTCTGGGCACTCTTGCACATGTCGATACATCCGTTGAGAGTGAGCTTCCTTTCTTGCGGTAAACATCTCCTCGTCTGCGGGTCGCTAATGCCCAGCACAATCATGTCACAGAGGAAGCTGCCCGTCATACACTGGCAGAAATTACAGGACTTCGCTAGTGTTCACAGGCTAGCGAGGAACGATTCAAAGTTCCCATCTGCTTCTAGCTGTCTCTTGTTGAAGAGGTATCATTCATATGTCTCATTCTTCCCTCCAATGGTGTAGCTCTCGAACGCGCGAAAGATCTCGGCCAGCTCTTGGCTCTCCTAGTCGTTGGCGAACACAAAACTGTCATAAATCTCCAATCCTGATGGGCCAATTGTATGGAGAAACATTGCCGTCTGGTATGCTGGCGTTTGCCTGCCGAGCTGTGCGACCACGCTGTAGTTTGCCCACATTCAACGCCATGATTTCCAATCACTCCATGGTTGACGGTCAATGGGGTTGGTGGCCGTATACTGCTCACGGGAGGCGGACCGGCAGCGTGCTGTGGAGTGCTACTGGTGGCCGTCTGCGTAGGCCGCTGGTCGCCCGTCTGCTCGACTCGGCTTGCTGCTGTGCGGTCGTCTGCCCCACCCTACCGATAGCCACGTTGTTTTCCGGCGGGTTTAATAATTTTTTTTTTGCCTTAAATGCTGCTGACTCGCCTATCCTACGGCACCTGCCAGTTTCCTTAGTCCCTTGTTGCCAACTGCTGTAGCCGGGACCTTCAGGTTTTGGCAGAAAAACAATTCTTTATGGCACCACCACTGCCACCATGTTCAAAGACAAACTTTCCAGAAAGTATCTCCTGCGCATGCATGAAGCTTTATTAAGTCGTTAAAGGCACATTGCACATATCAGAACAAAAATACTATACATGATTACACCATGGTGAGAAAAGCTGTCCAAAGTGCACAGATATAGGATAAAGGGAACAACATTTAGTACAAGATAAAGTTCAGTAAAGTCCATTTTAAGATAGTTTGAAGGCCTCCAACGAGGTAGATGGAAGTCAGGAACACTGTCCAGTTGGTGATCTGAGGCTTCAGTTGCCTGATAACAGCTGGGAAGAAACGGTCCCTGAATCTGGAGGTATGTAGTTTTAAACATCTGTACCTCTTGCCTGATGGGAGAGAGAAGAGGCAGTGAGACTTGTCCTTGATTACGGTGGAGGCCATGCTGAGGCTGCATGGAGTGTAGATGGAGTCATGATGGTCTGGGCGACATCCACAACTCTACAATTTCTTGTGGTCTTAGATGGAGCAGTTTCCAACCCGTGCAGTGATGCATCCCAATAAAATGCTTTCCATGGCGCTTAGAATTTGGCGAGGGTTGTTGGAGACATGCCGAAGTTCCGAAGCCTTCTAAGAAAGGAGAGATGTTGTGGTGCTTTCTTGGCAATTGCTTTGATGTTGTTGGTCTGGGACAAATTGCTGATGATATTTACTCCTAAGAACTTGAAGCTTTCAACCATCACCACTTCAGCACCGTCAATATATACCAGGTTATGTTATAGGAAGTTATAGGAAGGATGTCAACAAAATAGAGAGAGTACAGAGGAGATTTACTAGAATGTTGCCAGGGTTCCAGCAACTATGTTACAGAGAAAGGTTGAACAAGTTAGGTCTTTATTCTTTGGAGAGCAGAAGGTTAAGGGGGGACTTGATTGAGGTCTTTAAAATGATGAAAGGGATAGACAGAGTTGACGTGGATACGTTTTTCCCATTGAGGGTAGGGAAGATTCAAACAAGAGGGCATGACATGAGAATTAAGGGACAGAGGTTTCGGGGTAACGTGAGGGGAACTTCTTTACTCAGAGGGTGGTGGCTGTGTGGAATCAGCTTCCAGCAGAAGTGGTGGAGGCAGGATCGATTTTAACATTTAAGAGTATAGTGGATAGGTATATGGACGTGAAGGGAATGGAGGGGTATGGTCTGAGTGCAGGTAGATGGGACTAGGGGAAAACAAATGGTCGGCACAGACTGGAATGGCCGAGAGGGTCTGTTTCCGTGCTGTAATTGTTATATGGTTATATGGTTATACTTGCTAGAAATCCATTCCGGGCCAAGAATGGATTTCATAATACACAACTGCATCAACATGTTATATTCTACCTCCAAAATTAATTCTACTCAAGTCAATGTGAATTTTTGAGACAAAATACAATACTCGAACATGGCTAGGAATAATTTTCAGGACATGGATCCCAGTTGCAGAAAAATATAAATGTAATTACTTCGCTTCACCTCTGGGTAGAGATGTTACCTTCTTTCAAATGCTGGTTCTTGTTTTTTTCTAGATTACGAAACAGGGTCATAGGCCTCTTGCTTTGCGTGATCTCCTTGATAACATATTATATCCTGACAGCAATTATTATGAGCAATACTCCCGAAAGTTAGGCAGGTCTTTTTCGTTAAAAGATTTGCATACATGTAGATTAGTAAGAGCGTCAAAGTTTATGGGGAGAAGGCAGAAGAGGGGAATAGATTAGCCATGATCAAATGGTGGAGCATACTCGATGGGCCGAATGGCCTAATTCTGCTCCCATGTCATGATAATATGATAGATCCCTTTGCTAATCTATCTGATTTATTTCCAAATTATCCAAGCAGTTTTCTCATAT
The DNA here is from genome assembly GCA_035221665.1 of Okamejei kenojei. Classification (NCBI taxonomy): domain Eukaryota; kingdom Metazoa; phylum Chordata; class Chondrichthyes; order Rajiformes; family Rajidae; genus Okamejei; species Okamejei kenojei. The sequence continues at coordinate 140,783,026 of CM069133.1, forward strand.
CTAACAAAAAGGCATTGCCTCACACTTGGGTACAATGAGTTGTTTTATTTGATGTAAATACTTACCCTGCGAGATGAAGTTGAGGTGCAGATTATCATGCTTCAGAGATTGTATGGCAGATTTTATCTTTATCTGTGCACATAAGTCACAAATTATTCAATAAATTCCGTAACATTGAAATTTACCCGAGATACAATCTTATGGTCTGATCAGCAATGGGTGTGATGCTGGTAAAAAGAAGCATTCTGTGCATTTTGTGAAGAAAGTGTTTAGTTTAAATGAGTGTGGTTTAGTTTAGAGGTACAGCGCGGAAAACGGGCCCATCGGTCCTCCGAGCCTGCGCCGACCAGCGATCCCCGCACATTAACACAATACATACAAACGAGGGACAATTTATACATGCGCCAAGCCAATTAACCTACATACCTGTAAGCCTTTGGCGCGTGGGAGGAAAACAGAGATCTCAGAGAAAACCCATGCGGCCTCTTGGGGAGAACGTACAAACTCAGTACAGTAAGCACCCATAGTCGGTCTCTAGCGCTGCAGGCACTGCAAGGCAGCAGCTCTACTGCTGCTCCACCTTGCAGCCCTGACTCTATTTGATACATTGAAGAATAGACAGAATTACAAAGTTCTGAAGATCTTTGATCAAAAGTAAAATGTTGATTGTTTCCATTGGAGAAATAATTAGCCAACAGCTGTGTAAAGGGAATAAGTTAAGCCATTGTGCCAGCGAGCAGCTTGAACCCATATTCACAAACATAAATTATTTTCCAGGTTTTGTTTCTAATTTACCTTTTTTGTGCTTCGATACAATTCTTCAACACAGAATTACGGGTTACCATTCAAACATGTATAAATAGAACATTTAATTTGGCATTTTACCACATATTCACATCCATCCAACATCTGAAGCTAGCCAATATTTCAAATTTAAGGTAACGAAAACTGTTTGACCATTAAAAACAAAGCGAATTTTCAAGCCTTTACATCACTCCTTAGCTTCTGGAAGGCTAACACTAAAAATAGACCACCACAGTTGAATCCAAGCCATTATGTTCCAGAGTTGATGTCATATCCAGTACATCACATGGTATTACTGCAAAAATACCTTTAAATAAGGAGACATTTATGAATAATTTTAATACAACGACTTTGCCCCTGCTGGTAAGTGCTGACGATTTCAACAGATATTCCCAAATGGCGTATCATTCTTTGCTTCCCATTATCATTTGGCAGTGTCCGAAACTTACAGAGTAAACATCTTTATAATGAAGGTATAGAGTAATAGAGCAGAGAAACCAAACCTTTGGCCAGCAAGTTCATGATGTCCAACAAGCACATATTAACACGATACCCATTTTATTCCCTTAACACTCCCAGCAATCCCCCAGATGTTATATCTCATCTAAAGATGAGCGATAATTCACAGTGGCCAACTAACCTTCCATTCTGCATGTTTTTGGGATATGGGGGAAACCAGAACTCCTGGTGGAAATAAACGTGGTCATGGGAAGAATATACAACTCTACACAGAAGGTAGCCAGTGTCAAGATTAAACCCAATTTGCTGCACTTGTGAGACAACAGTTCCACCACTCCTATATGGATGTCTATGCTGGCACTTTGAGCAATTATTTCCATGTAACTATTCTTTCACACTTATCCATTATCCATTCTACCGCTTGCCACCTACACGAGGGGTAAATTAGAGTATCCAATTCAGCAATACAGAGGCTTGCAAAAGTTTTCATACCCCTTGAACTTTTCCACATTTTGTCACGTTACAACCACAAACGTAAATGCATTTTATTGGGATTTTATGTGATAGACCAACACAAAGTGGCGCATAATTGTGAAGTGGAAGGAAAATGATACATGGTTTTCAAAATTTTTTACAAATAAAAAACTGAAAAGTGTGGCGTGCAAAAGTATTCAGCCCCCTTTACTCTGATACCCCTAAATAAAATCCAGTGCAACCAATTGCCTTCAGAAGTCACCTAATTAGTAAATGGAGTCCACTTGTGTGTAATCTAATCTCAGTATAAATACAGCTGTTCTGTGAAGGCCTCAGAGGTTTGTTAGAGAACATTAGTGAACAAACAGCATCACGGAGCCCAAGGGACACACCAGACATTTTGTCACGTTACAACCACAAACGTAAATGCATTTTATTGGGATATATTATGATAGACCAACACATAGTGCATAATTGTGAAGTGGAAGGAAAATGATACATGGTTTTCAAAATTTTTTACAAATAAAAAACTGAAAAGTGTGGCGTGCAAAAGTATTCGGCCCCCTTTACACTGATACCCCTAAATAAAATCCAGTGCAACCAATTGCCTTCAGAAGTCACCTAATTAGTAAATGGAGTCCACTTGTGTGTAATCTAATCTCAGTATAAATACAGCTGTTCTGTGAAGGCCTCAGAGGTTTGTTAGAGAACATTAGTGAACAAACAGCATCACGAAGCCCAAGGAACACACCAGACAGGTCGGGGATAAAGTTGTGGAGAGGTTTAAAGCAGGGTTAGGTTATAAAAAAATATCCCAAACTTTGAACATCTCACGGAGCACTGTTCAATCCATCATCCGAAAATGGAAAGAGTATGGCGCAACTGCAAACCTACCAAGACATGGCCGTGCACCTAAACTGACAGGCCGGGCAAGGAGAGCATTGATCAGAGAAGCAGCCAAGAAGCCCATGGTAACTCTGGAGGAGCTGCAGAGATCCACAGCTCAGGTGGGAGAATCTGTCCACGTGACAACTATTAGTCGTGCACTCCACAAATCGGGCCTTTATGGAAGAGTGGCAAGAAGAAAGCTATTGTTGAAACAGCTATAAGAAGTCCCGTTTGCAGTTTGCCACAAGCCATTTGGGGGACACAGCAAACATGTGGAGGAAGGTCCACTGGTCTGATGAGACCAAAATTGAAGTTTTTGGCCTAAATGCAAAAAGCTATGTGTGGCGGAAAACTAACACTGCACATCACCCTGAACACACCATCCCCACTGTGAACCATGGTGGCGGCAGCATCATGCTGTGGGGATGCTTATCTTCAGCAGGGACAGGGAAGCTGGTCAGAGTTGATGGGAAGATGGATGGAGCCAAATACAGGGCAATCTTGGAAGAAAACCTGTTAGAGTCTGCAAAAGACTTGAGACAGGGGTGGAGGTTCACCTTCCAGCAGGACAACAACCCTAAACTTACAGCCAGAGCTACAATGGAATGGTTTAGATCAAAGCATATTCATGTGTTAGAATGGCCCAGTCAAAGTCCAGACCTAACTCCAATTGAGAATCTCTGGCAAGACTTGAAAATTGCTGTTCACAGACGCTCTCCATCCAATCTGACTGAGCTTGAGCTATTTTGCAAAGAAGAATGGGCAAAAATTTCAGTCTCTAGATGTGCAAAGCTGGTAGAGACATACCCCAAAAGACTTGCAGCTGTAATTGCAGCGAAAGGTGGTTCTACAAAGTATTGACTCAGGGGCTGAATACTTTTGCACGCCACACTTTTCAGTTTTTTTATTTGTAATAAAATTTGGAAACCATGTATCAATTTCCTTCCACTTCACAATTATGCACCACTTTGTGTTGGTCTATCACATAAAATCCCAATAAAATAGATTTACGTTTGTGGTTGTAACGTGACAAAATGTGGAAAAGTTCAAGGGGTATGAAAACCTTAGCAAGCCACTGTGCAAGCAGCCAAGACAAATAAGTACATATTTGGAAAGTGGGAGGAAACTGCAGCACCCAGAGGAAACCAAAGGGAAAATTTGTAAGTATGCATACAAGGAACTGCAGATGGTGGTTTATGAAAAAAGACACAAAGTGTTGGAGTAATTCAATTGGTCATGTAGCATCTCTGGAGAACATGTATAGGGACATTTTGGGTCAAGACCCTTCCTCAGAAAATATGGAAGCTCTACACCGGCAGCATCGGACATCAGAATTAAACCCAAGATGCTGTAAATCGAGATAGCTGCACTGTCTGTGGCAATGAATTCCACATATTCACCGCCCTCTTGCTAAAGAAATTCCTCCTCATCTCCATTCTAAAGGTGTGTCCTTTTATTCTGAGGCTGTGCCCTCGTGTCCCAATACTGGAAACATCTTCTCCACATCCACTCTATATAGAATATCCAATCCTTTAAGAATCCAATCAATATAATTAAAAGTCTCATCTTGACCACTTCCTGTCTGCGCTGTATAATGATTTTAGAAAAAAACACTTCATCGCTGTGATTTTGGCCATCTTACTCACTGTCCTCCTCCGCTCAGCCAGACCCAAGGATTTTTCACATCGATGAAAAATGAAAAAGTTATGTTTAAAAACTTTGAGATCAGCTGATTGATACTATTGCCCGTCAATCACCACGATGAAGGTAATGCCCCTTCTGGGGGGTGGGGGGGCAGGACTATAAAACCCCGGATGCCTTGACATGAGTCAGTCACTCTGCAAGATCGCGAGGGAGAGGCCACGACTGTCATTCTAAGCTGCGAATCAACTGAACTGTGAGTCTGCAATGTACTTGCAATAAATGATTTGTTAGCCCTTAATGACAATGCCATGAGTTGTTTGGCCTGCTGCCCTGCCTGTGCTTGAAACTGCAATGCTTTATTCGGTCCGACTGTGTTTGGAAGGAATACATGCTTTATTAGGTCCGACTGTGTTCGGATGGAATAAATGCTTAATTAGATCCGAATGTGTTTGGAAGGAATACATGCTTTATTAAGTCCGACTGTGTTTGGAAGGAATAAATGCTTTATTAGATCTGACTGTGTTTAGTCCAAAAGTCCCGCTCATTTCTTGACTTCCGCTTAGTGGACAGGTCGCGCTGATTGCAAAATTTACGGAAAGTGCAGAGGTCACGCTGATTGCGGATGTGGCGCTGACTGCGGAAGCCCCACAGTGGAGAGGCCACGCTCAGCCGTGTGAATAGATTCAAGAATGTTTATTGTCATATATATGGTGTGTGTGTGTGAGTGTGAATGTGTGTGTGCGAGTGTATGTGTGTGTGTGTGTGTGTGTGTGTGCGTGAGTCTGTGGGAATGTGTGTCTGTGTGTGTGTGTGTTAATGTATGTGTGTGTGTATGTGTGTGAGTGAGTGTGTGTGTGAGTGAGTGTGTCTGTATGTGTGAGTGCATGTGTGTGAGTGTGTGTGTGTGTGTGTGAGTGAGTGTGTGTGTGTGAGGTGGGGGGGTGTGTGTATGTGTGAGAGTGTATGAGTGTGTGTATGTGTGTGAGTCTGTGTGTGTGAGGTGGGGGGTGTGTGTATGTGTGAGTGTGTGTGTGTGTGCGTGAGTCTGTGGGAATGTGTGTCTGTGTGTGTGTTAATGTATGTGTGTGTGCGTGCGTGTGATTGTATGTGTGTGAGTGAGTGTGTGTGTGTATGTGAGTGTGAGGTGGGGGGTGTGTGTATGTGTGAGAGTGTGTGAGTGTGTGTATGTGTGTGAGTCTGTGTGTGTGTGCACGAGTGTGTGTGTGTATATTGGAATTGGTGGAGAGGTGGAAGCTTTTGTTGGGGACCAGCCCTCCCGCGTGAAGCTGGGACCCAATGGGTCCCACTTAGTCTAGTGTTTCTATAAAACACTTCTCATCTTTCTAAATTCCAGTGAATACAAGCCCAGTCGACCCATTCTTTAATCATATCAGTCCCGCCATCCTGGGAATTAACCTGGTGAATCTACGCTGCACTCCCTCAATAGCAATAATGTCCTTCGTCAAATTAGGAGAACATAATTGCACACAATACTCCAGGTGTAGTCTCACCAGGGCCCGGTACAACTGCAGTAGGACTGCCTTGCTCATAAACTCATATCCTCTTGCAATGAAGGCCAACATGCCATTAGCTTTCTTCACTGCCTGCTGTACCTGCATGCTTATTTTCATTGACTAATGTACAAGCACACCGTGGGAGGTTGTACCTCCCCTTCTCTTAATCTGACACCATTCAGATAATAATCTGCCTTCCTCTTCTTGCCACCAAAATGGATAACCTCACATGTATTCACATTATACTGCATCTGCCATGCTTCTGCGCACTGACCCAACCTATCCAAGTCACCCTGCAGCCTCATAGCATCCTCCTCGCAGCTCACACTGCCACCCAGCTTTGTGTCATCTGCAAACGTAGAGATGTTACATTTAATTATTTTGTCTAAATCGTTAAACAACTGGAGTCCCAGCACCGAGCCTTACAGCACCCCACACATCACTGCCTGCCATTCTGAAAAGGAGCCCTTAATTCCGATTCTTTGCTTCCTGTCTGCCAACCCGTTCTTTAGCCATGTCAATACCCTACCCCCCAATACCATATGCTCGAATTTTGCACACTAATCTCCTGTGTGGGACCTTGTCAAAGGCTATTTGAAAGTCCAGATACAGCACACCCACTGGCTTTCCCTTATCCGTTCTACTTGTTACATCCTCAAAAAATTCCAAAATATTAGTCAAGCATGATTTCCCCTTCATAAATCCATGCTGACTTTGACCGATCCTGTCACTGCTTTCCAAATGCACTGCTATAACATCTTTAATAATCGACTCCAGCATCTTCCCCATGACCCATGTAAGGCGAACTGGTCTATAATTCCCCATTTTCTCTCTCCCTCCTTTCTTAAAAAGTGGAGTTACTTTGGTTACCGTCCAGTCCCCAGGAACTGATCCAGAGCGGAGAGAACATTGGAAAATGATCACCAATGCATCCACGATTTGTTGGGCCACCTCCTTGAGTACTCTGGGATGCAGACCATCAGGCCCTGGTGATTTATCTGCCTTCAGTCCCTACAGTTTACCTAACACCATTTTCGGACTAATGTGGATTCCTTTCAGTTCCTCACTCCCACTCGATTTCCGGGGGATTGTTTGTGTCATCCTTGGTGAAGACAGAAGCAAAGTACTCGTTTAACTGATCAGCCATTTCCTTGTTTGCCATTATAAATTCACCTGTCTGTGACTGTAAGGGACCTACATTTGCCTTCACTAATCTTTTCCTTTTTACCAACCTAAAGAAACTTTCACAGTCAGTTTTTATATTCCTCACAAGCTTTCTTTCATGCTCTTTTTTCCCCGTCCTAATTAACCCTTTGTCCTCCCCCATTGAGTTTTAACTTTCTCTCAGTCCTCTGGTTTGCCACTTCTTCTGACCAATTTATATGCCTCCTCCTTGGATTTAACACTATCCCTGACTTCCCTCGTCAGCCACGATTGAGCCACCTTCCCAGTTTTATTTTTTTGCCAGACGGGGATGAACAATTACTGGAGTTCATCCATGCAGTCGTTAAATGTTTGCCATTGTAACCCTTTAAGTATAATTTACCAGTCTGTCCTAGCCAATTCATACCTTCAAAGTCTCCTTTAATCAAGTCTCTGAATTAACCATGTCACTCTCCACCCTGATGCAGAATTCCACCATATTATGGTCACTGTTGCCCAAGGGCCCTTGTACAACAAGATCATTAACTAATCCTTCCCCATTACACAATGTCATCGGGTGGTGCTGCGCTTCTGCTGCCTTGCCAGCAGCGGGTTCGTCATTTCGACTTTTTCTGTTCTTTTAGTATGTTCAAATGTATGTTTTAGCGTCTCTTGGTATGTCTTACGTGGGGTGAAATAGGGGAAAACTATTTTCAGTCACCTACCTCGACGGAAATGCGACTTTTCTCCTAGCCACTTCTTCACCTCCCTCGCGGCCTAACAACTTGGACTGGTGAGGCCTTTCCCGGAGTCAGGCCCAGAACTTCAGCAGCAGGTGCAGCATGGACTTTTAATCGAGGAGCGGGGTGATCCCTTGCCAGGGATCGCCAGTGAAAAGCTCCTATCACTGGCCTACTGCCTATAACATCCTGAAACCTCGGTCTGCAAAGCTTCTAGCAGTAGGCATGCAGCGGATTTTATTGTCGCAGAGCGGGCCAATCCCTTGCCGGGGATCGCCGGAGAGGAGCTCCGACCGCCAGCCTGCGGCCTATGACATCCTGAAGCCGCAGTCCACGGTAGGAAAGTGGCTGATTCGGGAACTCCAAGCCACGGAGTGTGTTCGATCTGTCCCGACGTCGGAGCTTCGATCATCCCGAGAGGGCTTGCACATCGGACCTACCGTAGCGGCGTCTACGGAGGGTCAAGGCCCCCGACCACGGGTGAAGAAAGGAGGAAGACTGACTGAATTTTATTGCCTTCTATCGCAGTAAAGAATGCTGTGGTGGATGTTTATGTTTAATTCTATTGTGTATTGTGTACTTTTTAATTGTATGACTGCATGGTAACTCATTTCACTGTACCTTAACTGGTGCATGTGACAAATAAATGTGAACCTTGAACCTTGAATACCCAGTCTAGGATGGCCTACCCTCTCCTCGGTTCCTCTACATATTGGTTTAAAAACCCATCCTGTATACATTCCAGGAAATCCTCCTCCTCAGCACTGTTACCAATGTAGTTGGCCCAATCTATAGGTAGATTAAAGTCACCCTTGATAACCGCTGTACCTTTGCTACACGCATCCCTATTTCCTGCTTGATGCTATCCCCAACCTCCCTACTGCTGTTTGGTGGTCTGTATACAACTCCAACAAGCATTTTCTGCCCTTGGCTATTTCGCAGTTCTCCCCATACCGATTCTACAGCATCCAAGCTAATGACTCTTCGTGCTACATGAATCTTTTGAAAAATCAAGTAATTGAGGTGGCTGTTAAATAGAACTCTGACGAGAAAGAGATACTTTATGAATAGATCACAAAAGCAAAGGAGGTTGTGCTAAATCTGTAGAAATCAGTTTTGTGTAGGACACAAAGGAGCATGTCAAGATCCTGGAAAAGATGCAGTAGAGATTTACCATGTATCAGAGATGAAGGTAATTAATTATATGGAGAAATTGAAAGACTGTGATTGCTTTCCTTAGAAATAAAGGTTAAGGACAATTTTTAAAACTCAATGTCATGAATAGTTATGGTAGATAAAATACATAGAAAATGTACGCAGGAGTTGAATGAATGGAAATCTTATGATATGGGTTTTGGGTGACTGGGAAAGGATGCAGAAGTAAATGAGGATTTATGCTCCTGAAAAGCAGCGATAAGCATAAAATAATAGAACTAGGCTACTCAGACCCTTGGGTTTGTCCCTGTGCCTTCTCCTCTGTGCCTGTTCCTCATTTCCTCAATTCCCTAATCTTTCAAAAAATCACCCACTTTTTTTTAAAATACCCCTTTTGATGTGGCTTCCACAACCTTCCATAGTTTAGATTTAATATAGTTTAGTTTAGAGATACAGCAGGGAAACAGACCCCTTCGGCTCAATGAATCCATGCCGAACAGCGATCACCCAGACACTATTTCTATCCTATACACTAGGGACAATTTACAGAAGCTAATTACCTACAAACCTGTACATCTGCAGGATGTGGGAAAAAACCGAAACCCACACGGTCACAGAAAGAACGTACTGTACAAACTCCATGCAGACAGCACTTGTAGTCAGGATGGGGAACCCGGGTCCCCGGCGCTGTAAGGCAGCAACTCTACTGCGGACGTAAGGTGGAGCTGTGGCGGCGTCCTGCTTCGGAGCTGCGGTGCTCCAGCGGCGGCGGCGGCGGGCTGGTTCGGAGCTGCGGTGTTCCAGCGGCGGCGGCGGCTGGTTTGGAGCTGCGGTGTTCCAGCGGCGGCGGCGGCCCGGTTTAGAGCTGCGGTGTTCCAGCGGCGGCGGCGGCCCGGTTTAGAGCTGCGGTGTTCCAGCGGCGGCGGCGGCCCGGTTTAGAGCTGCGGTGTTCCAGTGGCGGTGGCGGCCTGGTTTGGAGCTGCGGTGTTCCAGTGGCGGTGGCGGCCTGGTTTGGAGCTGCGGTGTTCCAGCGGCGGCGGCGGCGGCCCGGTTTAGAGCTGCGGTGTTCCAGCGGCGGCGGCGGCCTGGTTTGGAGCTGCGGTGATCCAGCGGCAGTGGCGGCCTGGTTTGGAGCTGCGGTGTTCCAGCGGCGGCAGCGGGCTGGTTCGGAGCTGCAGTGCTCCAGCGGCGGTGGCGTCCTGGTTTGGAGCTGCGGTGCTCCAGCGGCGGTGGCGGCCTGGTTTGGAGCTGCGGTGATCCAGCGGCAGCGGCGGCCTGGTTTGGAGCTGCGGTGCTCCAGCGGCGGCCCAGCTTAGAGCTGCGGTGCTCCAGCGGCGTCGGAGGCCTGGATCGCCTCAGCGCAGAGGGAGAACTAGGAGGGAGGAAGACAGGGACTTAGGACTTTGCCTTCCACCACAGTGAGGAGGAGCCTGGTGAACTCATTGTGGTGGATGTTGGATATGTGTTTATTGTGTGTTTTGTTTTTTATTATATGTAAGACTGTATGGTAACAATTTCGTTCAGACCAAAAGGTCTGAATGACAATAAAGGAATCTAATCTAATCGAATCAGAAGAACAAATCTGTACCCACACACCCAATCTCATATACCAGTACTTGCATTTGTACTTGTTTTCGTGGCCTCCGTTTGTAAGAAGGCTTATGGGATCAGTGGAAAATAAAATTATTCTGCTGGTGTTTTATTGCAATATCTCAGACGTCCTTTTCAAAAAAAAGATCTCTTTTGCTTCATCAAAAAGCACCTCATGGCTCTCATCATTTTTAAAACTCCCACCATCAACGAATGTTTATATAGTGTCTTTAACATGGATGGTTATCCCACGCTATCAGAAAGACTTGATATTGTGTCAACATGCAGTTATAGGTGAAAATAAGCCATTGGTAACGTGTAATGATAGGAAAATGGCCAATGCAGTCAGCACGCGGTTGAAATTGGCAATTTTGGTGACCAACTGTTCCAGTATGAAATTTAAGTCACTTTCACCCTGCAAATATTCCAGTTTGTAAAGGAATAGGTTTAACAAAGAGAAAAAGAGCGGCAAAGATGTTTAGGGAGGGAATTCTGGAGCAAGGTCTGTCCAGAGGAAGTGTAAGTAGAAGGAAGCAAACTAATAAAATCTGAACAAGGAAACATAGAAATATATAAAATATGTGCAAGAGTAGGCCACTCGGCCCTTCGAGCCAGCACCTCCATTCAATATGATCATGGCTGATCATCCAGAATCAGTACCCCATTTCGGCTTTCTCCCCATATCCCTTGATTCCGTTAGACCTAAGAGCTATATACAACACTCTCTTGAATACATCCCGTGAATTGGCCTCCATTGCCTTCTGTTGCAGAGAATTCCACAGATTCTCAATCCCCGAGTGAAAAAGTTTTTCCTCATCTCAGTCCTAAATGGCCTACCCCTTATTCTTAAATTATGACCCCTGGTTCTAGACTCCCCCAACATTGGGAACATGTTTCCTACATCTAGCCAGTCCATTAGAATTGTATACGTTTCTATAAGATCCCCTCTCATCCTTCTAAATTCCAGTGAATACAAGCCCAGTTAACCCATTCTTTCTTGATATGTCAGTTCTGCCATCCCAGAAATTAACCCGGTGAACCTATGCTGCACTCCCTCATTAGCAAGAATGTCCTTCCTCAAATTAGGAGAACAAAATTGCACACAATACTCCAGGTGTGGTCTCATCAGGGCCCTGGACAACTGCAGTAAGACTTCCTTGCTCCTATACTTAAATCCACTTGCAATAGTCAACATACCATTGGCTCAATTCACTGCCTGCTGTACCTGCATGCTTACTTTCAGTGAGTGATGTACAAGGACACCCAGGTCTCTTTACACCTTCTTTTCCTAATCGGACACCATTCATATAATAACAAAAAAAATAAAAGTCACATTTCCAGGTATCGTTTCTCTAACTCCTTTTATGCTATTTCATCTGTCCACAAATCTCAGATCTCCCCTTACTTGATTTGATTTTATTACTTGTCATTCGAACCTCAGAGAGGCTCGAACGAAACTCCATTTCTACAATCCATACAAATAGAACAATTCATAAAAAAACACACAAACAGTTCAATTCACACAAACATCCATCACAGTGAATCTCCTCCCCACTGTGATGGAAGACAAAGTTCTTCTCTCTCCCCCGCACCATTTCTCTCCCGATGTCGAAGCCCCAGGCGGGCGGTGTCTTCCACTTCCACTGCCCCATTCAATCTCTCCTTTTTAGCACACTTTTTACAGTTATCATTTTATCATACACTTTTACAAATGTGCTCTCCTCACATTTTTTCCTGCAACAAAATTAGTTTCTTGTTTTTTTAATTTCACAAGCTTGAAACATGGACACTTTTTCTCTCTCAAAATTATGTAGCCAAAATGGGAAAATATGAATTCTGCATTTCCTTCTTTGCTTTGTATAGTGTTTCAAAAGACGATAATACAGCCAAAGGCAAAATGCTACACTTGCTGGAAATTGAAAATAATAAAAAAAAAAGTGCTCTTAAATCTTGCTGTTGGGTCCGAGAGCAATATCCAAACTCGAACACCAGCCTTTCATAAAGGTCATAAGGAATAGGAGTAGAATGAGGCCATTTGGCCCATCAAGTCTAAGGGGGAGGGGGGGGGGGGTGGGATGTCTCTGTCTCTGTCTCTCTGTCTCTCTGTCTCTCTGTCTCTCTGTCTCTCTGTCTCTCTGTCTCTCTGTCTCTGTGTGTCTCTCTGTGTTGGCTGCAGCCATCATCTGCTTCGGTGAGGGAAGCAGGTCGATGATTGATCAAAAGGCCTCTTGGAGACTGTGTCTGATCGGCCGCCAAGTGACCAGCACATTATGTGATTGGACACAATGCCCTTGTAGACGGCGGCTGATTGGACAGGAGGAGTCTGCTTTGTTGATTGGATGGGAATTTTAAGGGAATCTGGTCGGTGATTGGACGCAACCCCCTTAGAGACAGCAGTTGATTGGCTGCCAAATAATCAGGCACAAAAATAGGAAAACAATAAAATCGGAATTACAATTTAAATCGGAAGAACATCATGCTAATTAGCAAAGATACTAATCTTTGATCTGCAGTTCCTTCCTATTGAAGAAGAACTCTGTCCCGAAACAACTCCTAATCCATTCTGAAGAAGGGTCTCGACCCGAAACGTCGCCTATCTCCTTCGCTCCTTAGATGCTGCTGCACCCGCTGAGTTTCTCCAGCTTTTTGTGTACCCTCGATTCTCCAGCATCTGCAGTTCCTTCTTTAATCCTAATCCATTCCCTCCACAGATACCGCCTAGCCCGCTTAGTTCCTCCAGCACTCTGTGTTTTTTATTTAACTCTTGAAATTGAAGTTAGGCATAAAGCTGGAATACCTCAGCAGTAGCGACTCTGCAGAGAAGACCCTTCTTCAGACTGAACTGAACGCTGGTCGGTGAGAGTACTTGTGATTGTCTGCAGAAGGGTCTCGACCCGAAACGCCACCCACTCCCCAGAGCTGCCGCCCGTCCCGGAGACACCCCAGCCCCCCCGTGTCCACTTTCAACTCCAGAGCCAAACAAAAAACGCAGGGAATTAAGTGAAGACAACAAAAAATGCTACACATTGCTTGTTATGAGACCGATTCATCTTTAAGTTGCTCAGTCAGACATGTCAGACATTGACAGGGTATTGGACAGGAAGTTGAAAGCTATTTTACTTATTTAGTTACTAATCATTAATTTATTATTTCAACAGATTTACAATGCAATATTTGTATGAATTTTGTATGTACCAAATTTAGAATTGATATGAGACATCAGATGATTATTTCATAAAACCACAAAATTAATGGTGAATTGCTATTCATGTACGTAAGTAAATCCCTGAAACAAAAGAAAATGTTATAGGGAACATTGAAGAAATATTTTATTAATATGTCATTTAAATTGAAATTTGTGTAATCATTGCCATTTGCAAAAGGGAAGAAATGGAATGATATTAATTTATTAGTTTAACTTTCTAGATGAGCTAAGCAGAACCTTTTTCATCTTGGGAATTTTCAAGCTCTTCAGAATATTAAATTATATTATACAAATATATGAAGCTGTTAATCTGGTTTTGGTGCATTGGATATCCCAGCTCCATCCTGAGCACTTTAGGAATTGCCTGACTAATGAAAAAGAAAAAGATCAGATGACGTTGCAAAGCATTTTCCAATTAAAGAACTTTTCACTTGTAATTTCTGCTACGTTGTAGGAAATGCGCGAAGCTATCTGCAAGACCTCAGTAATGACACAATAATCATTTGTCTTTGATTACAGGCCGAGGGATAAATGTTGGCAAAAACTTCTGAAAATGTGAAACTGTCTGAAGAAGGGTCTCAGCCCAAAAATTCAACTATCCGTGTTCTCCAGTGAAGAAGCCTGGCCCGCTGAATTACTCCAGCACTTTGTAGTCTTATGTAAAACCGTGCCTCTACAGTTCTGTAGAATGATGCCATGGGCTCAGTGGAGTCTCAATCACACCAAAGATGGATAGATTTTGAATGTTAATGAAATCAGGGGTTGTGGTTCTGGGCAGGAAAATACTGTTGAAGTGGAAGATCAGTCACAATGTTGTTGAGAGGAAAGGGGAACACCAGTGTAACATTTCATCTGAACATAGTTATTGCCTGCAGTCCGCCCTTTTCACCCTTTTTTATTTTTATTTTTAGTCCTTTTAAAAAAAACAAATGTTAGTTGGAGGTCTTTTATGTGGTGGGTGGGGGAGGGGAAGGGGGAAACTATATTTCCTAGTCCCTACCTGGTCGGGGAGGCGGCTTCCCTCCGAGCTGCCTCTTCGCCCCTTCCTCGCGGCCTACCGTCGAAACTGGAGCGGCGTTTCCTGTTGGGACCGGCCGGGACGACAGTGTCGGCGGCAGCGGCGCCGCGATGGGACACCACCACGGAGCGGGCGATGCTTTACCGGGTCGCCGTGCGGTAAGCCCCGGAGTGCTGTGACCGCCGACTTCCAACATCCGAGGACCTGTGGCTTCGGGCCTCCAGCCGCGGGCGGGCGGCGCTGGATTTAAAACACCGCGGAGCCAGAGATCCGAGATCGCCAGTCAACGCGGCCTGAGGATTTCGGGTGCCGCAGTCACCTGGGAGGAAGCGGCCGCTCCAGACATTCCAAGCCGCTGAGGAGTGTTCAGCCGATGCCTCCGGCAAAGAGGGCCTGAAAACATCGGACTGGCTGCGGAGGCCACAAATAGGCCCCGACCTCGGGTGGTCACAGAGGGAAGATGACTTAACTTTTTGATGCCTTTCCCCACAGTGGAAAACTTTGATTCTGTTGTGGGGGGATGTTCATGTTGAATTCTATAATGTGTTGTGTCATTTTTCTTATTTTTAATTTTTCTTTGGATGTATGGAAACTTTATTGTTTCTTTTATGTAAAGCACTTTGGTTTCAACGTGCTATATAAATAAAATTTACTTTACTTTACCTTCAGTAGCTCCATACATGTTTATCTCTCTAACAAAATATTGGGTTAGATTTCATGCCTGAACTTTTGAAATGGAACTTAAGTCTATAGTCTTAATTACGCAGAGAGATTGCTATCAATTAAGCCACTGCTAATGATTTGATCTTGAAATGAAAAGTCAGCTCACATAACCAGCGATGCTTTCAGTAACAGCAACAACTGAAAGTATAGAAGAGTCAAGGGTGGACTATCAGCAACTCTTAAAGGACTGCCGGCTTCCTTAAGGAAAAGGACAAAAAATTCTAAATATTACCTAGCATTGTGGCATAGGTACTTAAACATTCACAAACTAACTGCAAATTGGCTTTTTACAGAGCAATAAAGCAGATAATCACATTTGAAACTTAATATGTGAATTGCACACAATGCCGGAATGATATGAATTTAAGAAAAAAGAGCAAGAAAAGACCATTCGGCACTTGAGGTGACGTTGCCTTTCCATAACATCATGACATGTCTTCCATCTCAACATCATTTTCTGCCCAACCACACTTTCCTTATTTCCTCCAATATCCGGAGTCCTTCAATCTTTGATATGAATACATTCATTCATTACGGTTCCACAGACCTTTGGTGAATTCCAAACAATCACCAGTCTTTGAGTGTAGAGGTTTCTCTTCCTTTCAGTTCTATTTTGCTTACACCCAATTTTGAGACTGCAAAGCCCATAAAAATAAAAGAAAAACTGCAGATGCCACAAATCTCAAATAGCAACAGGAAATTATGGGTGTACTCAGTTCACGTGTTCTGTTATTTCGTTTTTCTCTCTACAGATTCTGCTTTAACAGTTTGTTGTTTTTATTACTCCAAGTTCTACTTTACTTGTCTGGGAAAAAATCCCTGTCTCTAGCTGACAAAGTCTTGAATAATTTTGTATGCTACACCACACATTATTCAGAATTCTGGAGAATGGTGAAGATGGTTGTGAAAGATTGCAGCAGAATCTGGATCGATTGGCCAGGTGGGCTGAGGAATGGCTGATGGAATTTAATACAGAAAAGTGTGAGGGGTTGCATCATAGGATGTCTCACAAGGACAGGACCTACACAGTGAATGGTAGGCCTCTGGAGAGTGTTGGAGAGCAGAAGGATCTAGGAGTGCAGGTACATGATTCCTTGAAGGTGGAGTTGCGGGTAGATAAGTTGTTTAAAAAGGCTTTTGGCACATTGGCCTTCATCAGTCAGAGTATTGAGTATAGAAGTTGGGAGATCTTGTTGCACTTGTTTAAGACGTTGGTGAGACCGCATTTAGAATATTGTGTTCAATTCTGGGCACCATGTTATAGGAAAGTTATTGTCAAGCTTGAAAGGGTTCAGAGAAGATTTACAAGGATGTTGCCTGGACCTGAGGGTCTGAGCTATAGGGATAGGTTGAGTAGACTGGGTCTCTATTCCTTGGAGCGCAGGAGGATGAGTGGTGATCTTATAGAGGTTATAGAACCATAAAAGTAATAGATCGGGTAGATGCACATAGTCTCGCCCAGAGTAGGGGAGTCTGAAGAAGGATTTCAGCCCGAAACGTTTCTATTTCCTTCGCTCCAGAGATGCTGCTGCACCCGTTCAGTTTCTCCAGCATTTTTGTGTACCTTCAATTTTCCAGCATCTGCAATTCCTTCTTAAACAGATGCATGGATAAGACAGGTTTGGAGGGGTATGGACCAAGCACGGGCAGGTGGCACTAGTGTAGCTGGGACATGTTGGCCGGTGTGGGCAAGACGGGCCGAAGAGCTTGTTTCAACACTATCACTCAATGACTATGTCTAATAGATGTCTTCCCTACTCGATTTCTCCTCACCTTCCAAGAAAGTAGTTTTCCTGCATTTCCTTCGTGGAAGTATATAAAATTACTAGACTAAGTGGGACCCGTTGGGTCCCATGTTCACACGGGAGGGCTGGTCCCCCAATATTCCACCTGTCCACCAATTCCAATATTGGTGGCCAGTGGGGGGGGGGGGGGGGGCTTTCTGGAGCGCTGGTATGGGTGGTGTTGGCTGAAGGGGCTGGTCTTCAGAGGGCTGGTATCGACATGTATAACATGTTCCATTGTTTAAAATGGGTTCAAAGAATAAACCTAGCAATTATAGACCTATTAGTTTGACGTCAGTGGTGGGCAAATTAATGGAAAGGATACTTAGAGATAATATATATAAGCATCTGGATAAACAGGGTCTGATCAGGAACAGTCAACATGGATTTGTGCCTGGAAGGTCATGTTTGACAAACCTTCTTGAATTTTTTGAAGCGGTAACTAGGGAAATTGATGAGGGTAAAGCAGTGGATGTTGTCTATATGGATTTCAGTAAGGCCTTTGACAAGGTTCCCCATGGAAGGTTGGTTAAGAAGGTTCAATCTTTGGGTGTTAATGGCGGAGTAGCAAGATGGATTCAACAGTGGCTGAATGGGAGATGTCAGAGAGTAATGGTGGATGGCTGTTTGTCAGGTTGGAAGCCGGTGACCAGTGGGGTGCCTCAGAGATCTGTATTGGGTCCACTGTTGTTTGTCATGTACATCAATGATCTGGATGATGGGGTGGAAAATTGGATAAGTAAGTATGCAGATGATACTAAGATAGGTGGTGTTGTGGATAATGAAGTAGATTTTCAAAGTCTACAGAGAGATTTGGGCCATTTGGAAAAGTGGGCTGAAAGATGGCAGATGGAGTTTAATGCTGATAAGTGTGAAGTGCTACATCTTGGCAGGACAAATCAAAATAGGACGTACATGGTAAATGGTAGGGAATTGAGGAATGCTGTGGAACAGAGGGATCTAGGAATAACTGTGCATAGTTCCCTGAAGGTGGAATCGCATGTAGATAGGGTGGTAAAGAAAGCCTTTGGTGCGCTGGCCTTTATAAATCAGAGCATTGAATATAGGAGAAGGGAAGTAATGTTAAAATTGTACAAGGCATTGGTAAGACCAATTCTGGAGTATGGTGTACAATTTTGGTCGCCTAGTTATAGGAAGGATGTCAACAAAATAGAGAGAGGACAGAGGAGATTTATTAGAATGTTGCCAGGGTTCCAGCAACTATGTTACAGAGAAAGGTTAAACAAGTTAGGTCTTTATTCTTTGGAGCGCAGAAGGTTAAGGGGGGACTTGATTGAGGTCTTTAAAATGATGAAAGGGATAGACAGAGTTGACGTGGATACGTTTTTCCCATTGAGGGTAGGGAAGATTCAAACAAGAGGGCATGACATGAGAATTAAGGGACAGAAGTTTCGGGGTAACGTGAGGGGGAACTTCTTTACTCAGAGGGTGGTGGCTGTGTGGAATGAGCTTCCAACAGAAGTGGTGGAGGCAGGATCGATTTTAACATTTAAGAGTAAAGTGGATAGGTATATGGACGTGAAGGGAATGGAGGGGTATGGTCTGAGTGCAGGTAGATGGGACTAGGGGAAAACAAATGATTGGCACGGACTGGAAGGGCCGAGAGGGCCTGTTTCCGTGCTGTAATTGTTATATGGTTATGTGGGCCAAATGGATTCTAGGAGTGGCAGCTCAGTCCCTCAAGCCTGTTGTGCTGGCAGCTCACTCACGGCTGGTGGGCTGGCAGTTAACTCATGGCTATTCCTTGAAATTCCATTTCAAGCAGGGTGCAAGGCCACCAAATTCAAATCCATTTTCCTACCACTTCAAGCAGGGTGCAAGGCCACCAAATTCAGGTGCAATTTCCTACCACTTCAAGCAGGCTGCAAGGCCACCAAATTCAGGTGCAGTTTCTTACCACTTTAAGCAGGGTGCAAGGCCACCAAATTCAAGTGCAGTTTCATACCATTGGGCATGCACATGTGGGCCAAATGGATTCTAGGTGTGGCAGCTCTGTCCCTCAAGCCTGATGTGCTGGCAGCTCACTCACGGCTGATGGGCTGGCAGTTAACTCATGGCTATTCCTTGAAATTCCATTTCAAGCAGGGTGCAAGGCCGCCAAATTCAGGTGCAGTTTCCTATCACTTCAAGCAGGGTGCAAGGCCACCAAATTCAAGTGCAGTTTCATACCACTTCAAGCAGTGTGCAAGGCCACCAAATTCAAATGCAGTTTCATACCATTTCAAGCAGGGTGAAACCACCATAAAACCACCATAAAACCACACTCCCAGTTCAGTAGATATTCAGTGTGTTCAGTTGATTCACAGCTTAGACAGAGTCGTGATCTCTCCCTCCCCAATCATGCAGAGACCTAGCCACACCCACACTTCTGGGTTTTATAATCCCTCCCCCCTCCCACTGGAAAAGGTGTGGCCTTCATGGCGTGATTAACAGGAGAGAGATTCTCAACATTTTTTAAACACTAATAACACTTTTATTTTTAATTGATGGGAAGAATCCTCTGCACCTGATGAGCAGAGGGAGACTGAGTAAGATGGCCACAAATCACAGCCGTAAGTGGTATCATTTTATCTAAAATTAACATACAGTGCAAACGGGAAGTTGTCAAGTTTAGACTTTTACTCATTTGCTATTTCGAAGCAACCACCACCAACAACCATTTGCAGTGCTTTTACTTCAAGCCAAACCCCCACCAACCATTTGCAGTGCTTTTACTTCAACCCAAACCCCCACCAACCATTTGCAGTGCTTTTACTTCAACCCAAACCCCCACCAACCATTTGCAGTGCTTTTACTTCAAACTAACCCCCACCAACCATTTTCAGTGCTTTTACTTCAAACCTACCACATTTTCATTTTCAAACCACATTAAGGGTGCTTGAGGTCAGTAAAACCACACTCACAGTTTAGTAGACATGTGTTCAGTGTTATTCACAGCTCAGACTGAGAAACATGACCATTTCACTTCCCCATCTTGCAGAGACTGACTGAGGCACAACACTTCCAGGTTTATAGCCCCTCCCCCCTGCCACCAGCAGGGACAGCAGAGAGAATCTCAACATTATTTAAACATTAATAACTCTTTTATTTTTCATCGATGGGAAAAATCCTCTTGTCCTGCGCAGCGGAGTGGGACTCTGAGTAAGATGGCCAAAAATCACAGCCGTAAGTGGCAGCATTTTTTCTAAAATCATGAAACAGAAAAACAGGAAGTGGTCAAGATCAGACTTTTCGTAATATAGATATTTAGGTAGGGGGGGGAGATGAAAAACTATGGAGTTGGTGGATTCCTTTTGCGTGATATATATAACAGAGTAACTGGCTTTTTTTTTCCTTTTCCTTTTTTTTAGGGTCTATCTCTTAACCCCCTTTCTCTAATTCTTTGACCAAGAGTTTCTTCTCCCTTTAGGCACGCTCTTTCACTATCACAACTCTTTTCACCTATTTCACTCTCTTTCTTTCTATTCTTTTTCTTTAAAAGCCATAAAATTATGGGGTACAATGATTGTAACAAGATATATGTGAAGTACATTGATGTATTTACCTCCAATAAATAAAATATTTAAAAAAATAAAAAAAAAGACTTTTCGTAATATAGATATTTAAACAAACACAAAAATTCAAACAATAATAGTGCCAAATCAAAAATAATATCCCCATGTCTATGTAGTTTTGAGTCTATTTAGAGGTTGCAGTGTTTATTAGCGGGATAGTGTAGGGAAGATGCTGCTCCTGCACCTGGATGTTACAGTTGTTAGGCATCCATAACTTCTTCCCGATGGCAGGAGTGAAATGAGAGTGTGACCAGGCTGGTGTGGGTCTCTCATGATGCTGGCTGCCCCTTTGAGGCAGCGACTTTTGCAGATCTGCTGAATACTCCAGTGTCTTTCTTTGCGTTTTGGTGTGTTTTACCTTGACTGGCATGAAGGCAATCTCCTCAGAGCAGCTCCCGCTCCACTGCTGTAATCTCAGTTGGCGAGAAGCACCAGCCTCACCTGCAGGTGCACGCTGCAGTGCATTTTGTCAGAGAAACCCCCATCCTGCGGAGCACACAGCAGTTGAATTGTCTGCTTTACTTCATTAGATCGGCTCAAGTTAAGCATGCTTTGAATCAATTAGCCTTTAAACCATTAAATGAGCTGTGAAATGTTGGCTATAATTTAAATATGAGATTTATATATGACAGTAATTTACAAATGAATTCATTTTTTCAAAAATATTTGGAAGTTACGCATTACAATGCTGTTGACAAAACGTGTGTGTGTGTGATTCTTCTTTCCAATATTCTGCCATCATTTTACTGGTGAAGCCCATTATTCTGAATCCTGCCAGGCTGTTTCCTTTAGCACAAGAGGATCCAATAGGCATAATTTCAATGAGAAAAAGGCAGCTGAAACGTATTTAGAAACATAGAAACATAGAAATTAGGTGCAGGAGTAGGCCATTCAGCCCTTCGAGCCTGCACCACCATTCAATATGATCATGGCTGATCATCCAACTCAGTATCCCGTACCTGCCTTCTCTCCATACCCTCCATACCATTTAGTCGTGTTAAACATTGTGTCAGAAATTCAGCTGTGTTTCACCTTCACAGTGATCGTGAGATCATGGTAATTTGATGTCTTGCTTTTGTGCTCAAAATGTGAAAGGAATGATGTGTGTGAGATTGAGGCACTTTATTTCAGGAACTATCATTAATCAACAGGAAATGGTTCTTCCCTCAACAACCGGATCTTATTAATGCAATGCTGGAATGGACTATCATGTTAGTTAAGTCTCTCTACTGCTACTCAGCAAAGTATCATTGTAATCTCATCCTCTTCTGAATTGACATTAATGTAGAAAAAACTTTGTATTCATGTAAATAAACTCTTTGCTATCTCACAGGGGCCAATGCAGCATTCATAGAAACATAGAAACATAGAAAATAGGTGCAGGATCAGGCCATTCGGCCCTTCGAGCCTGCACCGCCATTCAATATGATCATGGCTGATCATCCAACTCAGTATCCTGTACCTGCCTTCTCTCCATACCCCCAGATCCCTTTAGCCACAAGGGCTACATCTAACTCCCTTTTAAATATAGCCAATGAACTGGCCTCAACTACCTTCTGTGGCAGAGAATTCCAGAGACTCACCACTCTCTGTGTGAAAAATGTTTTCCTCATCTCAGTCCCAAAGTAATTCCTCCTTATCCTTAGACTGTGACCCCTTGTTCTGGAGTTCCCCAACAATCTTCCTGCATCTAGCCTGTCCAACCCCTTAAGAATTTTGTAAGTTTCTATAAGATCCCCCCTCAATCTTCTAAATTCTAGCGAATACAAGCCGAGTCTATCCAGTCTTTCCTCATATGAAAGTCCTGACATCCCAGGAATCAGTCTGGTGAACCTCCTCTGTACCCCATCTATGGCAAGAATGTCTTTCCTCAGATTTGGAGACCAAAACTGATTCCCAACGTGTCCTGACTTGGCTCAGCTAAATGAGCAAGAATCCACAATTGAAATTTAGAACTTATTTTCTGTAGTGAGGAAATACGTCAGCAATTGCATAAAATATAAGCAAAACACTTACATTTGAAATTTTACATTTTGATACGATACGATCCGAAGAGTAATCATAAAAACACAAAATACCTGAAACTAAAGTGATGAGTGGAAAGGATTGGGGATGTGCAAAGATTGGGAAGTAGGGAGGAAGGGGAGTCAGTCTACCCCACGACAGAAGGGGAAGGAGTTGTACACTTAAATAGCCACAGGGAAGAAGGATCTCCTGTAGCGTTCTGCCCTGCATCTTGGTGAAACAAGTCTTTTGCTGAGGGTGCTTCTCAGGTTGACCAATGTGCCATGGAGGCGGTGAGCTGTATTGTCCAGTTTGAGGAGCATCCTCCCCTCTAAGACCACCTCCCATGAATCCAACTCTGCCCCCAGGAGGGTGCCCGCCTTGCTGGTGCATTTGTTGATCCTATTGGCGTCCGCAGCCTTTGCCCTGCTGCCCCAGCACACGACAGCGAAGAAGATGGCACTGGCTACCACTGATAGATAGAACATCTGCAGCATCTTAATGAAGACGTTGAAGGAGCAGGGCCTTCTCAAAACGTACAGCCGGCTCTGTCCCTTCTTGTACAGGTCCTCAAAGTTCTTGGACCAGTCCAGATTACTGTCCAGATATACTCCAAGGTATTTATACTCCCTGGTGAACTGCATATCCACACCATTGATGGAGACGGGGGACAGGGGTGTTCCTCTCCTCCTAAAGTCCACCGCTAACTCCTTAGTCTGGTCGGTGTTGAGCTGCAGGTGATTCAGCCCATTCAGTGACCTGAAAACTTCTGCAGGTGGCAGGAGTACGAGTTGTATCTGACGTCCGAGGTGTAGATGGTGAACAGGAAGGGAGGGGGACTGTCCCCTGTGGGACCCCTGTGTTGCTCACTGCCATGTCCGAGACACTGTTCTGACATATTGTGATCATCCAGTCAGGTAGTTGGTGATCCAGGATACCAATAGAGCATCCACCCGCATCTTTGTCTGTTTGCTCCCTAGCAGTGCTAAAAGGTGTTAAAAACACTGGAGAAGTAAACAAACACGACTCACAATGCTTCCCAGCTTATACAGGTGAGCATAGGAATGATGGAGCAGTTGGATGATGGCTTTCTCTACCCCCATCTTTGTTTGGTATGGGAACTGCGCAGGGTTCAGGTAGGTTTTAACCAGGTGTCACAGGCACCAGCCTCTCCAGAGACTTCATGATGTGTGAAGTCAGCGCCACCGGTCTGTAGTCATTGGTGGAGCTGTGGGGTGTCCTCTTTGGTACAGGGACCAGGCAGGATGTCTTCCACATCACAGGAACCCTCTCCAGGCTCAGGTTGAAGATATGCTGGAGTACTCCACACAGCTGGATGGAAGCTGAGAAGAGAGTGGAGAAGATTTGGGAAGGTGACTCACAGGGTGTAAAGGATCATTGAGCTACTGAAGGACTTACCAGGAGGAAGAGATATCAATGGCCTGATTTTTACCCAGCCATCCAGTGTAAGAGAGAAACCAGAAAATAGAGTGTGTTCAGTGGTTCCATTGGGAGGGAGGGAGGGAGGGAGGGAGGGAGGGAGGTAGGTAGGTAGGGAGGTAGGTAGGGAGGTAGGTAGGTAGGTAGGTAGGGAGGTAGGTAGGGAGGTAGGTAGGGAGGTAGGTAGGGAGGTAGGTAGGTAGGTAGGTAGGTAGGTAGGTAGGTAGGTAGGTAGGTAGGTAGGTAGGTAGGTAGGTATTCGCATACAAGGAATTTGCCTTGGTGCTCCTCCCACAAGTAACAACATGACATACAGTGACAGTTATGAAGGGGGTCTGCCTTTAAGAGCAGGGGCAAGAGAGATAAATTGCTGAATGGTTGATCTGTACCTTATGGACATGAACACTTAACTTGTTGAACAATGAGCTGAGAAGAGAGTGGAGAAGAACTTAAAGAAATGGTGGAAAGCAATATCAGAAATGAAATATAATTGAAAACTGATAGCAAGTTTTAAACAAGAATGCTGCCGTTTTGTCCGATATGTTTGTTTTTCCCACGGGGCTTTTCATTCTCCATGATCATGAGAATCTCATCATTGGAGCTGTATCCTGGAAGCATCTAGATCCATACACATGCAACTTATTAAGGACTCAAAAATCTCCACAATCCTGTCTTTATCAAGTAATTGGTAGTGCAGAGAGTGAACAATTTCAAATTACTGAACATGCATATCTCTGAAGATCTGTTCTGGGCCCAGCACATAGATGAGATCATAAAGAGAGCTCATCAACATCTCTACTTCCTTAGAAAATTGAGGAGATGTGTTATGTCGACAAATGATCTCTTGAACCTCTACCGGTGTATGGTAGAGAGCATTTGATTGGTTGCAACATGACCTGACTCCATAACATCCAGGAAGGAAGGAGTTTATAGAGAATGGTTGACACTAACTGATCCAACAGCTCATGACCTCTCCATCATCAAAGGAATCTTGTATCATCAAAGACCCACACCATCCCGGCCACATTCTCATTTCACTCCAACCATCAGGAAGATGGTTTGAAAATCGTAATCATCAGGTTCAAGATAGCTTTTTCCCAACCACCATCAGGCTCTTGAATACTACACAACACCACAGGGTGGTGAATCTGTGGATTTTTTTTGCCATAGAAGACTATGGAGGCAAAGTCAGTGGATATTTTTAAAGCAGAGATAAATTGATTCTTGATTAGTACAGGCATCTGAGGTTATGGGGAGAAGGTAGAGAATGGGGTTAGGAAGGAGAGATAGAGCAGCCATGATTGAATGGCGGAGTAGACATGATGGACTCAATGGCCTACTTCTACTCCTATCACTTATGACCTCATGACTAATCTTATCTATGAATTATGGATAGTCTTCAGTTGCACTAAGGACTTTGGAGTTTTTGTTTTGAACTAGAAATGGGGTTATTAATTCACTGAATTTTGATTTTGAAGTTCATGTTCAAAAGACATAGGAGCAGGATTAGGCCAATCTGCTCATCGAGTCTGATACGCCATTCAATCATGGCTGATTATCTTTCCCTCTCAACCCATTTTCCTGCCATCTCTCCGTAACCTTTGACACTTATTAATCAAGTTTATTGCGTAATGTCTATGTGTATTGTCTCTACAGACT
Source organism: Okamejei kenojei (assembly GCA_035221665.1). Classification (NCBI taxonomy): domain Eukaryota; kingdom Metazoa; phylum Chordata; class Chondrichthyes; order Rajiformes; family Rajidae; genus Okamejei; species Okamejei kenojei. The sequence continues at coordinate 140,808,845 of CM069133.1, forward strand.
TATTATGCTATTGCAAGTAATAATTTCTTTGTTCCATTGTCGGTACATATGTCTCTCATGACTCTTCATGTAACCTTTAAGGTAAATGATTTTGTTGTTAATGTTTTCTCTCAAATTAGTTTTTACCGAAGTGGAGTTTACACAATTGTGTTAATCCACTGAAGCTGAAGAATAATCTTAAATGAAACCTAATTGCTTATAAATAAAATTGAAAAGTACAACTACATTATTGTTATTAAAAAGTACTTTTTAAACAAAATTCTCACGAATTAAGGCAATCGCTAAATGTCTACTTTAGAAAAATTTGGCATAAAAATTGCTTCTATAAGATCATTTGTCAGGCTGAATATAATTGCTGTTCAAATTTGCTGTGACTTGTCTCTTAAAAAAAAACATACAAAATGTGTTAATTTCTGTTCGTCTCATTTGTACTCTGTAAACCTGGCTCGAATTATTTGATTAAACACCTTGCCCTACATCCTTGGCATTTAATCAGCTTAGAAGCCACTTGCAGCATTATGCACATGAAGCATCTTACACTCTGTCTTAAATCAGCACTGCCAACACTTACCGTTGTCCATTTCTGCAAAGCAAGATTTAGGTTTTGTGATTTTCAGGGACTACTGAAAGTTTGATAATCACGTCACACGCAGGCAATGGACCCGAGTGATAAATTGCAACATTTCTTATATTGAATTCTTTTCACTTGGGTGCAGACAAGGGAATATTTTGTCTTAACATGAAGGATAGCTGTATTAGAGCATTTTCAATGTTTTACATTCAGTTTCATGTCAAATTGGTGAATTATACTACATGTTTAATGCAGAATGCACTATCTCAACTGATCTAATAGTGGGTGGATCATGTTGGTAGCTGGATAACAACTCCATGCAGAACTCACAGCCGGCTAAAAAAGGGTCTAAAGAAGGGCCTTGACCCAAAAACAGGTCATCTATTCCTTTTCTTTTTCTCCAGAGATGCTGTCTCACACACTGAATTACTCCAGCTTTTTTTTTGTTGTCTATCTTCAGTGCTTTCAGAAACGCTATTCTCCACACTGCAACACAGAAGCACATAGATGTGGGTAGATTTTACCTCTTGCTCCACCCGTGGACAAACCTATTCAATCAAGGGAAATCTCACAATTTATTGAGTTAGAGGGCTAGGTACACATTGAATCTTTAGTTGGTGAGGACTCGATATCAGTCACAGGTTCAAGTAGGCTGACACAGACACAGGACCTTCCACTTGTTTATCCAACTGCTTCTAAACGTAGCTATGGAACAGAAACTAAGCAAGGACCACAAGTAATTACATAATATGTGTTCGATGCTATGAGAGGTAGGAATGAATCCTTATAGGCTAAACTTCATGTGACAAAGGAAAGTGGACATAACTGACATACGCAAAATGTTATAATTGCAAAATGGGGTTAACAATGGGTTTAATCAAGAGGGGATCTGAGAATTAGGAACATTTTCCATTTTTCCATGGTCGATAGAAGACATGCCTTTCAAATATCGGTGTTTCTTTTCTTGAATATGAATAGTGAAATGTGCAACATTTCTATTCAGGTTGAACATTCCTAATCTTTATTGTGTTCATGTATGTAAATCTGCTTGTAAGGAAATACAAAATGTGTTAATTTTAAATTGTTTCATTTACTCACATTTTCTGAAAACTCCACTTAAGAATGATCTTTAAGTTGATCAACTGCATCTCCTCTCTGACTTGCAAAAAACATTATATTTCCATTGTCTTGATCAGTGGATGTTATTAATCTGGTGAAAGTGGAATTTTCTTAGCAATGATTAATTGCATGACAAGATCTCAATCGCTGAATAGCTTTAGGACTGATGACATTAGACAATAGACAATAGACAATAAGTGCAGGAGTAGGCCATTCGGCCCTTCGAGCCAGCACCGCCATTCAATGTGATCATGGCTGATCATCCCCAATCAGTATCCCATTCCTGCCTTGTCCCCATATCCCCTATCTCCGCTATCTTTAAGAGCCCTATCTAGCTCTCTCTTGAACCGGCCTCCACTGCCCTCTGAGGCAGAGAATTCCACAGACTCACAACTCTCTGTGAGAAAAAGTGTTTCCTCATCTCCGTTCTAAATGGCTTACCCCTTATTCTTAAACTGCAGCCCCTGGTTCTGGACTCCCCCAACATCGGGAACATGTTTCCTGCCTCTAACATGTCCAAACCCTTAACAATCTTCTTTGTTTCAATGGGATGCCCTCTCATCCTTCTAAACTCCAGAGCGTACAAGCTCAGCCGCTCCATTCTCTCAGCATATCCCGTCAGTCCCGATGACAGTCCCGCCTTCCCGGGAATTAACCTTGTAAACCTACGCTGCACTCCATCAATAGCAAGAATGTCCTTCCTCAAATTAGGGGACCAAAACTGCACACAATACTCCAGGTGTAGTCTCACTAGAGCCCTGTACAACTGCAGAAGGACCCCTTTGCTCCTTTACTCGATTCCTCTTGTTATAAAGGCCAACATGCCATTCGCTTTCTTCACTGCCTGCTGTACCTGCATACTTTCTATTGGCTTTGGAAGCCGTTTTGTTCAAATGGTTAAGGAATCAATACCAGTCCAAGGAGGTGTATGATCTCGTCAATGCAGCTACTTTGGACAGAAAACATTACACAGTGCCAATACTATTTCACCAGTTCTCATTTTGTTTCCATCTCTAACCTAGCAATCCAATCTTTAGAGCACCCCCATTCCAGAGTGTATAAGATCCTTCATCCACCTAATGGATGTAGTATACTTTTATATGGAGGGAAAATTGATTCACTTGCGAGAAATAACAGTACAGTATATGATATTTATGACATTGATACATCCATAACTAGAAGTATTCAAATGGATAAACAAAACAAGATTGAATATAAAGCTTTCAATTAAATAGGGTGGTGGGTTCTGATGAATCTGAACAGATCTTACAAACATACGATTTATCTCTAATTCGAGTCAAAGTAGCGAACAATGATACAAGGGCAAAACTGAAAGATCTTAAATTGAATGGGCATGGTATTTGTAATAAGGTAGGTGAACTAATGGCACAAATAGAAATAAATGGGGAGCATCGAAATGCTATTACAGAGAGATGGTTGCATAGTAACCAAGGTTGGAAATGAAATATCCTGGTATATTTAAATGTTAGGTAGTAGTAGTCTATGGGATTCTAATAGTAATAGATATGTAGGACATTGTAAAAATTTGAAAGCTAAAGGAGCATGCAACAAGAGTAATAAAATAATCATAAGGGCCTTTAATCTACATTTAGATTGAGTGAACTAAAGGAGCAGGAACACCTAAAGGGCAATTTTATGGAGTGTGGAAGAGTTGTTTTTGTAGTTTGCTATGTTGAGAAACCAATAAGGGGACAGGCTATTTTAGATCCTGCATCATGTAATGAAAAAAGGGTTAACTTTAATCTGGTGCTTAAAGGGCCTTCGTGGAATTGTGATCATTATCTGATCAGGTTTTATATAAAAGTAATTTAGTTCAACGTGACACCAGGACTTAAATCTGAATAAAACAATCTATGAAGGCATAAGGTGTGCGTTGGCTAAGATAGATATGGAAATTACATTAAAAGTGATGATAGTTTTTTTTAAAGTGGCTATTGATTACAGAATTAATGCATTGTTTATAATATATATCCATTTACTTCAATGAAATAATTGGATAAGTGGTACAGCTGCAGATATTTGGAGAAGTTAAATAACATTAGATAAAAGGGCTAATAGTGTAGCCATGAAGATCAGGATGACTGAGGGTGCGGAACGTTTTAGAATGCAGCAAAGGAGGACCATGGCATTGATAAGGGAAGGAAAAGCAGAATACATGAGTAAGCAAGTGAAGCATAACATCAAATCCTGTGCACTTCTGTAGATATATAAAAAATAAAAGATGAGCTGAGATGAAAGTGAATCCCTTACAGATTGATACAGAATAACTTATAGAGTATGAAGGAAATAGTGGTGAAATTAAACAAAGATTATGTGTTTTTCATCACAATGGATGATTGAAAATCCTCCCCGAAATAGTGAACTAGAATAAATGCAGAAAAAAATAACATTATTAAAAACAAATCCAGTGTTGGAAAAAGTAATGGGACTGAAAGCTGATACATCTCCAGGACCTGATAACGCCCATTCCAATGTTTTGAAGTTGGTGGTGATGAAAATAGTGGATGCAGGCATCGTCTTTTTCCAAGATATATCGTCACTATTGTTGATCACCCCACAGTGTAGATAAGGGGCAAAAGAATCAAAGATTGGTTGACAAGCATGTGAGAGAGAATATGTTGCAGGGCTACAGATAAATAAGGAGAGGAGTGTGGAACTGATGGGATTGTTCTGTTGGGAGCTGACATGGATTCAATGAATTGAATGGGGTTTTTCTTTGTTGTAAATATCTCCACTCATGTCAAATTTATCAATTTGTCTTCTTCAAGGATGCTGCATAAATTGCTGAAATCCATTTTTATTTTTAATTGCATCTTAAGTGGTTTGCTTTTCAATGGATATGTGATTGAATGGCATAGGTGTTCAGCAGCAAGCTCGGTGTCCTTGCACATGAATTAATGAAAACGGATATGCAGGTTCAGCAAACAACCAGAAAGGCAAATAGTACATTGGTCTTTATTTTAAGAAAATTTGTACAGCCTAGAAGAGTTGGCTTGCTCCAATTGCATAGAACTTTATTAATTCTTGATCTGGAATGTAGTGTATAGATCCGGTCTTCCCCCACAAGGAAGGATATATTTGGACGTTAGGCAGGGATCCACTAGATTGATTCCCAGGATGCTGGCTTTATTATATTAGGAGAGATTAAGCAGTACACATAATCAAAGGACAGTAGTCTGCTTCTATGCATTTTGTACTTAATTGGGGATCGTACCTAGTTATGGCAATAATCTTACTGATCTGCATGCAAAAAAGTATATATATCTTGGTGATAATAAAATAACCATTGAGTCATATTTAAAATTCTTAAGGGCTTCACAGTCGAGATCTCAAAATTAAGAATCGGTAGGTAATCCAAGGAAGAAATGAAAAGAGGTGGAGAATTTCTGGAATTCACTCTGTAGATCAAACAATATTGTTGATTTGATCCATGTCTGGTTTTGCTGCTGATGACCTGATCCATAATCCATGTCATGTTCCCACACCACCACCACCTTGTGGCATGCGGGCAGCCATGTTGTTTTTGGGTTTTAACTTACGATTCGGAGCCGACAGTACTCATCTCTGGATACTTTCAAGAGCGAGCCAGATAGTGCTCTTAAAGATAGCAGAATGAGGGGATATGGGGAGAAGGCAGGAACGGGGTACTGATTGGGGTTGATCAGCCATGATCACATTGAATGGCGTTGCTGGCTCGAAAGGGCAGAATGGCCTACTCCTGCACCTATTGTCTATTGTCTATCTCGATAGTCTCTATATGTATACAAATTAAAGTACTTGTTATGATATATAATGACTCTGTATTATAAGTACTTTGCACGTGGTGTCAGAAGTGGGATTGCATTGCGGTCGACGACACAGAATCGCAGCCTGTATGGCTGATCCCCTAAGTGGCACTGCAGCTTCACAATACCGACCGTGTTGACCTCACTACCCCATATGCGAGAAGAGTAACATTGGTGGGCTTTAATTGCTCTGCGTTCTGGTACCAGGAGTGGGGTCATTTTTTGGTCCATGGGGTACCTCAAACCCTTATGTTTAACAATTCACAAGTCAGCGTTTCAAGGACTTTGCAAAGGAATGGTATTTAAGGCACGTCACACACCCAGTTAAGCAGGCTCACGGAGAAGTCCAGCAGGGCCAGGTCTGACATGTTTTTGGATCTTCTCAATCTCCGCAACATTCTCGGAGAGAGTCAGAACTGGACCTAGGGTAGAGATTTTTGATTGGAGAAAGGCTAACTTTGAGGGAATGCGTAAGGATTTTAAAGGAGTGAATTGGGACACTTTGTTTCATGGGAAGGATGTAGAAGATAAATGGAGGACATTTAAAGGGGAAATTGTAAGAGTACAGAATCTTTATGTCCCTGTTAGGTTGAAAGGAAATAGTAAAAATTGGAAAGAGCCATGGTTTTCAAGGGAAATTGGACACTTGTTTCGAAAAAAAGAGAGATATCTACAATAATTATAGGAGGCATGGAGTAAATGAGGTGCTAGAGGAGTATAAAGAATGTAAAAAGAATCTTAAGAAAGAAATTAGGAAGGCTAAAAGAAGATATGAGGTTGCTTTGGCAAGAAAGGTGAAAGTAAACCCAAAGGGTTTCTACAGCTATATTAATAGCAAAAGGATAACAAGGGATAAAATTGGACCATTAGAGAACCAGAATGGACAGCTATCTGCAGAGCCAAAAGAGATGGGGGAGATATTGAACAATTTCTTTTCTTCGGTATTCACCAAGGAGAAGGATATTGAAATCTGTGAGTTAAGGGGAAAGAGTAGAGTAGCTATGGAAACTATGAGATTCAAAGAGGAGGAAGTACTGACACTTTTGAAAAATATAAAAGTGGATAAGTCTCCAGGTCCTGACAGGATATTCCCTAGGACATTGAGGGAAGTTAGTGTAGAAATAGCAGGAGCTATGACAGAAATATTTCAAATGTCATTAGAAACGGAAATAGTGCCGGAGGATTCGCGTACTGCGCATGTTGTTCCATTGTTTAAAAGGGTTCAAAGAATAAACCTGGCAATTATAGACCTATTAGTTTGACGTCAGTGGTGGGCAAATTAATGGAAAGGATACTTAGAGATAATATATATAAGCATCTGGATAAACAGGGTCTGATCAGGAACAGTCAACATGGATTTGTGCCTAGAAGGTCATGTTTGACAAACCTTCTTGAATTTTTTGAAGCGGTAACTAGGGAAATTGATGAGGGTAAAGCCATGGATGTTGTCTATATGGATTTCAGTAAGGCCTTTGACAAGGTTCCCCATGGAAGGTTGGTTAAGAAGGTTCAATCTTTGGGTGTTAATGGCGGAGTAGCAAGATGGATTCAACAGTGGCTGAATGGGAGATGTCAGAGAGTAATGGTGGATGGCTGTTTGTCAGGTTGGAAGCCGGTGACCAGTGGGGTGGCTCAGGGATCTGTGTTGGGTCCACTGTTGTTTGTCATGTACATCAATGATCTGGATGATGGGGTGGAAAATTGGATAAGTAAGTATGCAGATGATACTAAGATAGGTGGTGTTGTGGATAATGAAGTAGATTTTCAAAGTCTACAGAGAGATTTGGGCCATTTGGAAAAGTGGGCTGAAACATGGCAGATGGAGTTTAATGCTGATAAGTGTGAAGTGCTACATCTTGGCAGGACAAATCAAAATAGGACGTACATGGTAAATGGTAGGGAATTGAGGAATGCTGTGGAACAGAGGGATCTAGGAATAACTGTGCATAGTTCCCTGAAGGTGGAATCGCATGTAGATAGGGTGGTAAAGAAAGCATTTGGTGTGCTGGCCTTTATAAATCAGAGCATTGAATATAGGAGTAGGGAAGTAATGTTAAAATTGTACAAGGCATTGGTAAGACCAATTCTGGAGTATGGTGTACAATTGTGGTCGCCTTGTTATAGGAAGGATGTCAACAAAATAGAGAGAGTACAGAGGAGATTTACTAGAATGTTGCCAGGGTTCCAGCAACTATGTTACAGAGAAAGGTTGAACAAGTTAGGTCTTTATTCTTTGGAGCGCAGAAGGTTTAAGGGGGGACTTGATTGAGGTCTTTAAAATGATGAAAGGGATAGACAGAGTTGACGTGGATACGTTTTTTCCGATTGAGGGAGGGGAAGATTCAAACAAGAGGGCATGACATGAGAAATTAAGGGACAGAGGTTTCGGATGGTAACGTGAGGGGGAACTTCTTTACTCAGAGGGTGGTGGCTGTGTGGAATGAGCTTCCAGCAGAAGTGGTGGAGGCAGGATCGATTTTAACATTTAAGAGTAAAGTGGATAGGTATATGGATGTGAAGGGAATGGAGGGGTATGGTCTGAGTGCAGGTAGATGGGACTAGGGGAAAACAAATGGTCGGCACGGACTGGAAGGGCCGAGAGGGCCTGTTTCCGTGCTGTAATTGTTATATGGTTATATGGTTATTCTCAGGACATGACTCGCCGCCTCAGCGACTCATGTCCAGACAGACCAGGGCTACTCTTCCAGTCTCGAAGCAGCTGCTCCAGCCACATGTCTGTGAGCCCGAGGTGGTTCGGAGGGCAGGTGGTCCGTCTCCAAACCCAGAATGGGGTATGACCGTATGGGCACGGTCAAGGAGGTGTGTCCGGAACCAAGGTCTAATTTGATTCAATCTGGCAGAGGTCTATACAGACAAAGGCAACACCATATTCTGCCAGTAAATGAGCTGGTGCCATTGAGGCAGGCTCAGTATGATGATGCAGATGACCCAGATGATGCGTTATGGACAGAGGATGGAAACGATTGTCTGAATGAGGGACATGTGACAGCAGAAGGTGAGCAGTTCCGCGAGGAGAACTTTGGTTCTGTACCTGCAAAAGGACTGCCAATCGGGCTGGTGCCAATGATGAAGATGCCTGTAAAGCCTGTCTACAAATCCCCTGTGAAACCTGTGCTTGTTGAGTCGTTGCCTGCTAAGAAACTCCCGATGGAGGCCGTGCCTGTGGCGACATCTCCTGTGAGGGGCACGGCTGAAGGCCTGTACCGGACCCATGCAGGACGGGTCAGCAAGCCTGTGGCTAGATACGGGGATATGTCTAGATGCAGGTCTTGGATTCTAATTAACCATAACCGACATTACTTATATTACTTGCAGTTTATCCTCCATTGCTTTACTGTAGATGATAGTTAATTTTTATAGCTTTATATACATATTATTCCTGCATGCTTTATGTTTGCCCTTTGTGCAAAAGCCCAAGAAGGGGGATGTGGATCAAACACTATTGCTGATTTGATCCATGTCTGGTTTTGCTCCTGATGACCTGACCCATAATCAATGTCAGGTTTTCCACACCACCACCACCTTGTGGCATGTTATTTTTGTTTTTAACTTTCGGAGCCGACAGTACTCATCTCGATGGTCTCTGTATGTACACAAATTAAAATACCTGTTATGATATATAATGACTCTGTATTTATGTAGTTTGCCCACACTCCACAACAGAGCCATGAAGGCTCATTTGATGAGCATGTTGAGAAATCAAGGGAAATAGATTTAGTGCAGTAAAATGTTGCTGAGATAAAGAATTAACCAAGATCTTAGTCATATGCAGAGCAAGCACAAATGACTGACCGACTTGCTTCTCGCTATCGACCTAAGGAAGCGGATGATTGCGGCAATCTCAGCAGGTGCAGAGTGTTGCCCGCTGAACACATGCTGGAGGACCTTTTTACAAGAGGCTCCAGTCTCCAATGAAAGTGTAGCATTCTAACTCATTGCTTGACAGAAAAGAGCTGTTAAAACATAGAACAGTGCAGCGCAGGAACAGGCCCTTCTGCCCACAGTGTCCACGCTGAACACATCCTTCCATTCCCTGAATTTCCATGTGCCTATCTAATAGCCCCTTAAATGCCACTATAGAATCTGCCTCCACCACCTCTCCCAGCAGCTAGTTCCAGGCCCCCACCACTCTCCATGTAAAAAAGTTGCCCTGCTCATCTCCATTAAATTTCACCCCTCTCGCCCTCTAGTCCTTGACATTTCCATCCTGGGTAAAAGGTTCTGACAATGGAAAGTTGTGATGAAAAGGAATGATTCCTTCTCTAATCGTTATGCGTGTTACTTGCCACGACTTCAGGTGGTCCATCAAAGTGATTTTTTTCTCATTTTTGAAGGAGATGGATTAGTCATGGCATCAGAGGATAATGCAGCATGGAAACTGGTCATTTGGCCCAACTTGTCCAAGCCAAACAAGTTGCCTGCCTGGGCTAATCACATTTGACCCATATCTTTTCTATGCTCCGATCCAAATGCCTTTTTATTATTATAATTGTACCGGTTCTACCACTCTCTCTGGCAGTTTGTTCCACAGTGCAAAGATGTTGCTTCTTATGTCCCCTTTAATCCTTTCCCCTCTCGCAGTAAATCTATGTGCTCCCGTTTTAGACTCCAACATCCTGTGAATAAGGGCCGGGAAGATGGTGCCTGACAAGGACTGTTGTGCTAGTAGGTAAATTCCAGTGAATCAATGTTGTTTGAGAGGCTGGACCTCCGTCTAAAACCATTTCATGATGGTGGATGTCAGAGCCACTGGATGGTGGTCATTAAGGAATTCTACCCTGCCTTTCTGGCACCAGGATGGTGATGGTCTTCCGAAAGCAGGTGGGAACCACACAATTAAAGTAGGGGGAGGTCAGAGATGTCTGCATATACTCCTGCCAGCTGGTCCACACAGGTTCTGAGAACATGGCCAAGAACTCCACTCAGGCCAGTTCCTTTCCACAGGTTCATTCTCAGGAAGGCTGATCTAACTTTTGCAATGGTGACTGCGGGTACAGCTGCACCCGAGGATGGTGACATTATTCCATTGCCCTTCAATTCTAAAAGAGCATAGAACGCAACAGGGATGGATGTACTGTTGCCAGTGATACTGCCTTCACATTTTAGCCCATTATACTGTAACATGCAAGACTTGCCACAATCAATAGGAGTCAAGGGCTGGATTCCATGTTTAGTTTTATGAACTAGAGGTGAAGACTTTCTAGCTTAACTTATTTCAATCTATGTCATCTCTTCCTTTGCTACATATGTTTCATTGTACTCCTCTATTCCGCTCCTGAAAAATGTTTTTCTCATCTCGGTCCTAAAAGATTTCCCCCTTATCCTTAAACTGTGACCCCTTGTCCTGGACTTCCCCAACATCGGGAACAATCTTCCTGCATCTAGCCTGTCCAACACCTTAAGAATTTTGTAAGTTTCTATAAGATCCCCCCTCACCCTTCTAAATTCTAGCGAGTACAAGCCAAGTCTATCTTCATATGAAAGTCCTGGCATCCCAGGAATCAGTCTGGTGAACCTTCTCTGTACTCCCTCTTTGACAAGAATGTCTTTCCTCAGATTCGGGGACCAAAACCTTTCGTAAATCCCTGCTGACTTTGTCCAATGATTTCACCACTTTCCAAATGTGCTGATATCCCATCTTTAATAACTGACTCTAGCATTTTCCCCACTACCGATGTTAGACTAACTGGTCAGTAATTCCCTGTTTTCTCTCTCCCTCCCTTTTTAAAAAGTGGGGTTACATTAGTTACCCTCCAATCCTCAGGAACTACTCCAGAATCTGAAAAGTTTTGAAAAATTATCACTAATTATCACTTAAGTACTCTGGGATGCAGCCTACCTGGCCCTGGGGATTTATCGGTCTTTAATCCATTCAATTTTACCTAACACCTCTTCCCGGCTAACCGGGATTTCACTCAGTTCCTCCATCTCATTTGACCCGCGATCCCTTGTTATTTCCGGCAGATTATTTATGTCTTCCTTAGTGAAGACAGAACCAAAGTAGTTATTCAATTGGTCTGCCATGTCCTTGTTCCCCATGATCAATTCACCTGTTTCTGACTGCAAGGGACCTCAAAAATAGATCCTTACTGATTATGTATGGATGTTGCCTATAACATTGAAACAGAGTAAGTCAACAAATATTTTAGGAATTTCATTTTGTTTCAGAAATAGTGCTGCACTCGTGAGACCCAGGCATCTTCATTCCTATAATGTTTCTAATAGCTGAGTATAAAAATAGTTGACAAGGAAATAAATGGTTTCTCTAATAATATTTTTTAATAGATATTGGCTAATATTCATTCCTGCCACAATGGGATTATATTAAACTGGTAGGAGACATTGATAAATTCTCATTATGTAATTGAAAAGAAAATTAGATTTTTGTCTAATTTCAAATTTTGTAATAGATATTGCTTTCAAAATTATGTCATTAGCACAATGCCATTTTTAAATCCTCTTTTGTGTAAAATTTATGAATATTACTGCATATTTTATTATAGAATTTTCATTTTGGTGTAACATGCTAATATCAAGAAAGTACAATAACTAATGTATTATTTTTCCTCAGGTTCAATGATTCAATATTGTGCTATCCTATTTGGACATCTCTGCAGACTTTTATTAAGAGGTCTGCACTTCCACTGTGTAGAGGGGGTTGATATTGCAAATGGAAATAGTCATAGAGTAATAGAGTGATACACTGTGGAAACAGGCCCTTCAGTCCAACTTGCTCATACCAGTCAACATGCCCCAGCTGCACTAGTCCCACCTGCCCACGTTTGGTCCATATCCCTCCAACCCTGTCCTATCCATGTACCTGTCTACCTGTTTCTTAAATGTTGGGATTGTCCCTGCCTCAACTACCTCCGCTGGCAGCTTGTTCCATACACCCACCACCCTTTGTGTGAGAAACGTACCCCTCAGACTCCTATTAATTTTTTTCCCCTTCACCTTAAACCTATATCCTCTGGTCCTCGGTTCACCTACTCTGGGCAAGAGACTCTGTGCATCTACCCGATCTATTTCTCTCAAATAGTGTCATATAATGGGGGTAATGCCAATTTTGTATGAGTCACTAAAACTTCTGAACCATTCCAACAAAATCATGGCTGTACATTGTCCAGGAATGGACACTTGCTGTGGTAATTAGAAGTTCACTCACCTGGTTTTAATTTTGATCACGGTAAATATTTGGTAGGTAATTTGTTTATATTTTAGCATAACCTATTTTGTTTTCACGTTTGATGGCTAGAATACTTCCAGGAAATTTAAAGGAACTGCAAATAAAGGTATTTTTCTGAAAAAGGGGACAGATTTAGCAATTCTATACTTAACCATGGAGACGGTCACGGAAGCTAGGGAATTCATGAAAGAAAATAGAGATATCTTAAAACATATACACATTAGTTACTGTGCACACCTAATAGCTGTAATCTGCAAATGAGGAGGTGTTGGTGGTCTTAAAGCACAAAATTACCAATGATTTGTCCTGGTCCAATCACACTGACGATACTTGCAGAAAACGTCCTCAGAAGACTAAGGAAATTTGACATGTCTCCAATGACTTACAAATTTCTATTAATGCACCACAGAAACCATCCTATCGAAATGCATCACAGCTTGGGTTGGCAAATGCTCTGCCTAAGGCAGCAGGTTTTGTACTAGATAGTCATAAAAGGCTGGAGTAATTCAGCTGGACAGGCAGCATCTCTGGAATGAAAGAATGGGTGACGTTACGGGTCGAGGCCCTTCTTCAGTGTTGCAGTGTTGTGAACTGAGACCACTACATCATGCAAACCAGCTCCACCCAATCCCTTGATCGGTTCCATCTACAGCATTGGGAAAGCAGCCAACATAACCACGAACCACTCACACCCTGGTCATTTCCTCTACCCGCCCAAATCAGACAAAAGATACAAAAGCTTTAGGATACCAGATTTAGGAACAGCTTCTTCCCCAATGTTATCAGACTCTTAAACGCATCTCCAATTGTTAAGGATAGGTTGTGGCACTTTTTATCTGCACTTTTTCTGTAGTTGTAACGCAATATAGTGTTACAACTACTGAAAAATTGCAGATAAATAGTGCCACAACTCAATAGATTGTAAGATCTTATCCTTAGCTTTTATATGCTGAAGAATATACTGCACAGTTTCTCTTTTTGCACTGCCAGTTATACTCACATGTATACTCGTGGAGAGCATACACGGGTCAATAATAATAAATCTAAACCTAAACATTTCTTTTTCAGAGGGTGCTTGTGTGAAGGAAAAGCAACAATAGCTCATCTGAATTTTGCATCATCACATGCATCTAGGTTTCATAATGGAAGGAAATCGCTTTATTGCTCCAGCTGCGCTACCACAAGTATGTCCTCTGATATTTAACAAACAGGGAGAACAAATCATATCCTGTTAACAAGAAATGATTTGTTAACAAAACGAAAACATGGAACAGATGTAATTATTTAGAGAAAGTCACTTTGACATTGTTTAAAAGATTTTCGTGGGTTGTCATGTATTGGTCTAGTCAATGAACTCATTTGAAATCATTGTGACATGTAGCAGATTTGGGACATTGTGACCTGTAGCAGATTGAGAGTGATTCATAAGTTCCTTCAAGGCATAGTCGTGCAAAATCTGATGGAACGATTGCAGAAAGAGCAATGAGGTGATAGTTTGCTGTTTTCACATTGACTTTGGCATCATGTGAGTAAGATAGTCAGTAATTTTGGAAAGGATATGGCGTATAGGGCATCTTAAGTGGATCTAAGCTGTCGGCGGCTGGCTTATTATTCAATGTAGAAACAGCACAGAATTGTTATGGAACGTGGTTAAGAGGTACATTTCCACTTTCACTTTAAATACTTCTAATAATCCAACTTCCACCACCCAATTGGGCAGAGATTTCCAGAGATGCACCACCATCTGTGAGAAGCAATTTCTGCATATCTCAGTTTTAAATGACTGTCTCCTTATACTGTAACTTGCACACAATTCTCCCACTAGTTGAACTTCACACCCCCTTAGGATCTGATATGTTTGTTTAAGGTCACCCCCATTAGAGTCATAGCGTCATAGAGTGATACAGTGTGGAAACAGGCCCTTTGGCCCAACTTGCCCACACCAGCCAGCAATGTCTCAGCTACACTAGTCCCACTTACCTGTGCTTGGTCCATATCCCTCCAAACCTGTCCTATCCATGTACCTGTCCGTTTCTTAAACGATGGGATAGTCCCAGCTTCAACTACCTCCTCTGGCAGCTTGTTCCATACACCCACTATCCTTTGTGTGAAAAAGTTACCCCTCGGATTCCTATTAAATCTTTTCCCTATCACCTTGAACCTATGTCCTCTGGTCCTCGATTCCCCTACTCTGGGCAAGAGACTGTGCATTTTTCTGATGAATCTCCTTTGTACTGCATGCAATATTCTGAGACCTATTTTAAGGTAAGGTAAGGGGACCAAAGCTGAACAAATTATTCTAGGTGAAGCCTCCAAAATACCCAATACAATTGCTACAAAACCTTCCTAATCTTAAACTCCATCCACTTTGCACTGAAGGACAAAATGCCATTTGGTTTCTTCAGTATTTGTTGAACCTGCCTATGATTCATGCACTAGAACACTCAGATATCTCTGTATTTCACTCACTTTCAGTTTCTCCCCATTCAGATAAAAATCTACTTTTTGATTAAAGTCAGCAAAGTGCATGTCCTCGCTCTTTCACACTTTAAATTCAAATAGCCAGTTTTCACCCACTCAGCCAGCATATCCACACCGTGTTGCAGAATCATTGTATCCTTGCAATAATATGTCTTTCCATCTCTTTTGGTTTCATGGGCAAATTTCCTTACTTAATGTTCTTTCCTCGAGGTATATAGTGATTTGCCAGCCAAGAACTGATGCCTGCAGTACTCCACTAGCTACCTCCTTCTGAAAAGGACCCATTTATTCCAACTCTCTGTTTTATACGAGACAGCTAATGCCTTTTGGAACTCTAAATTCATCTGTGTTCCTTCCACTAACTCACGCAGTTTATCCTCAAAGAATTTAACCAAATTTAATAACCATGCAGGATTAACTGGGTTAAATTAAGTTCAGCTTTCCTAAATGTTGAACTATTTCCCTTTGATTATTGACTCTAGCATCTTGCCAATAATAGCTGTTAAATTAACAGGCCTAAGGTTCTCTGCTTCTGCCTTTCTCACTTTTTTTTGAGCAAGGGAATCACTCTGGCTGTTTTCTAATCTTCTGATACCCTCACAGAGTGTAGCGACTTATGAAAGATTTCAAACAATGGGTCCACTATTGCTGCAGCCACTTTCTATGAACCCTAGTGTGTAGTCCATTGGGTCCTGGCAACCTGTCTGCCTTCTGCCCTTGAGTTTACCCCTTATAATTGGAAACGTGGTAAGTTCTACCATGTTATTTGAAATTGGCCTGACTGATATTTTAGAGATATTAGCAATGTTTTTCATGGTGAAGCTTGATGCAATAAACGTATTCAACATTTCTGCCATTCGTTTATTTGCTGTTATTTATTCACCAGCCTTGTTCTCTGGAGACTCCACGTTTACCATGACCACCCTCTTCCTATTTATAGATGGATAGATATTTTTACTGTTTATTTTAATGCTACGTGATCAGCCAGGATCACAGTGAATGGCGGTGCTGGCTCGAAGGGCCGAATGGCCAACTCCTACACCTATTGTCTATTGTCTATGAAGAATTTCTCCGAAACTTCATTTTATCCCTTTGCTTTCTTAGTCTTCTGCTGCCTAAAAATCCTAAAATATTCTCGGACCTCTGCTATAACTCATTATTTTACACAGAGAGTGGTGAATCTCTGGAATTCTCTGCCACAGAAGGTAGTTGAGGCCAGTTCATTGGCTATATTTAAGAGGGAGTTAGATGTGGCCCTTGTGGCTAGAGGGATCAGGGGGTATGGAGAGGGCAGGTAAGGGATACAGAGTTGGATGATCAGCCATGATCATATTGAATGGCGGTGCAGGCTCGAAGGGCCGAATGGCCTACTCCTGCACCTATTTTCTATGATTCTATGTAACTCTAACCCTCGCCTCTTTTTTGATCCCTAGTTTACAACTTATCAATAAGCATAAGTCTCATTTTGCTGATTTTAATCGATAATGTTTAATTATTAATGTGTAATGTTTTATGTGTCATTCCTAACTGTCACTGTATGTCACGTTGTTACTTGCGGGTGGAGCACCAAGGGAAATTCCTTGTATATGAATATTTGGCCAATAAACGTATTCATTCATTCATTCATTCAAGAAGTGCTCGGTCTACGAAGGCCTGCTGGATTTCCTGGATCCAACCATTTTAACTTCCCTTCCTTTCTCATACTGAACTATCTGGCTGGGCCTCCTCTGTTGCCAGAGTGAGGCAACATGGAAAGCGGAGGGACAGCAATTCGTATTCCGCTTGGGTACGCTACAACCTAACACTATGAACATAGAATCTGAAGAAGGGTCTCGACCTGAAACGTCACCCATTCCTTCTCTCCAGAGATGCTGCCTCACCCGCTGAGTTACTCCAGCATTTTGTGTCTACCATAGAGTGCTCCAATTTCGGGTAACTAACCCACAAACAACTTCTAAACACCTCCTCTTATCCCCCCCCCCCCCCCCACCCTACCACACCCCATCTTCCCTGTGCCCCAACTAGAATCTCACCCATTTATTCCTCCCCTTGCCTCTTCCTTCTATGAAGGCCATTTATACCTCACGCTGCCTCGGCAAAGCCAGCAGCATAATTGTAAAGAAGGTTCACGGACACCATTGGATCTTTAAGAACTTTAATTAACGTACATTACTGCCCTAGCTGTCGCTTCCTCCGCATGCCGTTTGGGATCAACTCTGCCAGCGAGGTGTTCCAAATGGAACAACTGTTTGCTGGGCTCCCGTGTGCCATCATTGTCGACGACATCCTGGTTTACGGGAAGAATGTCGCTGAGCACGACCACCACCTTCGCCAGGTGCTGCAGCGGGCCCGAGAAGTCAACCTGAAGGCCTCTCGGCCCCTCTCTTTCTTTCTGCTAGATGGTAAATGTGCCCCCCTGCTCGGCGTGGAGGCCTGCCAGGACCTCGGATTGGTGAGCTTCCACAGTGATGTCCACCTGGTGGAGGCACCCCTGAACCCGCTGGCCAAATACCCGGACCGTTTTGACTCAAAGCTGGGGAAGTTGCCCTGCAGCTACAAGATTGCCCTCAACCCCGACATCACGCCGGTTGTCCGTCCTCCGCACCGCGTATCCTTTGTAATGAGGGGCAAGGTCGAGTCTAGTCTTCTCGAGATGGTGGCCACGGGCGTCCTGAAGCCAGTAACGGTCCCCACCAGTGGGTCTCTACCATGGTTGTCGCTGCGAAGAAGGATAAGAGTGAACTACGGATCTGCATCAACCCTAAGGACTTGAACTTGGCCATCAAGCGCCCGCATTACCCTATGCGGACGGTGGAGGATGTCGCTGCACAGGTCGGCCCTGCCACTGTGTTCTCGGTTCTCGATGCCAAGAGTTCATTCTGGCAGATACCTCTGGACAAGCGATCCTCGCACCTGACGACCTTCAGCGCGCCTTTCGGCAGGTATCGCTTTCTCCCGCTTCCTCGCCCTCCTCTTCGCCGTCCCCCCCGATGCCTTCATCGCCCAGGGGTTCTCCTGTCCGTCTTCCAGTTGCGATCCCACTTCTGACACCATGTAAAGAAGGTTCACGGACACCATTGGATCTTTACTACTTTAATTAACGTACATTACTGCCCTAGTGGTCTGTCACGATCACTAGAGAGAGAGCTAGGGGTGTGAAGGTTACAATTATACTAACTGGTGGGGGAGTGGTTAGCATGGACATCGTCACTATCAATTAAAGTTGTATACACATATCATCTACAATAATCAAGGACTAGTCTCCCCTCTCCTATCGGGCAAAAGGTATAGAAGTGTGAAAACGCACACCTCCAGATTCAGGGACAGTTTCTTCCCAGCTGTATCAAACAATTGAACCATCCTACCACAACCAGAGAGCAGTGCTGAACTACTATCGACCTCGTCGGGGACCCTCAGACTATCTTTGATCAGACTTTACTGGCTTTCCCTGCACTTAATGTCATTCCCTTATCATGTACACTGCCAATGGCTCAATTGTAATCATTTATTGTCTTTCCACTGGCTGGTTAGCACGCAACAGCCGCTTTTCATGGTACCGAACAAATGACAATAAACTAAACTGAACTGAACAGTCCCTGCAAAATGAGGAAAGGGCAGGAGATGGGAGGATATGATTGGTGGTGGAATTATGTCGGAGCTGACAGAAATTGTGAAATATAATTGTCTGATAAGGTGGAAGCTGGGTACCGGAGAACTCTATCTTTGTTTTATCTGATAGAGAGGTGGTTCAGAGCAGAAGTGTAGGAAAATGGCATTCCTTGTCGAATTTGCATTAGCTGGCTAACCCCTCTTAATAATGCAATTGACTCTCTTTGAATAATTTTGTCCAATTTATTTTATCTGGTCTATATTAAGATTAAATATCTCCCTTAATATTGTATTATCTTTGCTATAAGCACTCTTTAACCCTGTAATTAGCAATGTTACAAAATTTTGAGATTTAAAAAATCAAGTCTGCAATTTATCCTATCAGATAAAGCATAAAAATAAGTTTAATTTGACACCTAATTCACTTTCATGTCTTCAGTATTAAAAAAGTTATGGCCATTTTCATACTCGGAAATTAGCATCTTGTCTTCTATGGTAGACACAAATTCCCATTGCCTTTCCATTGACTTAACACAAAAAGTTGTGATCTAGGACAGTCAAAAGCCCATAACTTTCTTAAAAATTAAGAGAACTCAATGAAATTTTCAGTTATTATAGATTGAAGCATTCTGAAACAAATATGAAACAATATTACTTGGATGACCTGAAATTAAAGCATATAATTAGTTAGTTACCTAATTGTAGCTAATTACAAAATGCAATTACTAGATCTAAACATCTATCCATTTCTTAAGAAAAGATAAACTTTTTAAGTTGCCTAAGTGTCCAAATAACATTCACACAATAATTCACAATATAACATGATTTTTAAATCAAATTTTCATGAATATAGGCCAAATGGAAGGAATTTAGTGTTTAATTTCTGTAAATTAATGGCCATTTAAATCAACTTGCGAGTGGGTTTTTAGTGGAATGCGGTGGATTAAAACGTTGCGGTTTGCGGTGAAGTCGGCAGGAAAAACACTGCCGATTCATACATTTTTTTTGTCCCCATTTCGCAACATGAAAATGTGATTAAAGGCTTCCTAAAAACCACGTTTTAATGTAAAAATAAACTGTGTACTTTATTTTCTCCCCTACAAAAAAATCCTTCCCGTTGTCGGCGCTCACGGCTTTAGAAGATGATTTTTAAATTACTCTAGCTAATAAATAATCTAGCGTAATTTAAAAATACCTTCATGAATGAAATGTCACAGCGATTTCTCTTCAGCAACGAAATCCCCTGACATGGATTGATTTGCCCAGTCTGTGGAAAAACGGCACTTTAAACACCCCCCCCTCTGAAAGGCGCCAAGGTCACGCACACGGAGAGCGGCAGAACTGCAGCGCTGCTCAAGGTAAGGTTTGTAACATACCTACTGTAATGAGAGATATAAACCACTCCCAACTGTGATCTTGGTTCCCTATTATCCGTTCCACCATAAGGTACTTACTTCCCAATTCTATGAACATACTGTAGGTCTATTCTCACTTCTTCCTTGTAAGCAGTAATATGAAAATCAGCATGACTTGTTTCGACTACAGTTCTACAGGTCCTGAGCTGGCTGTTGAGGCCAATATGGAATGGACAGACACTTCCACAGTTAGGGTGGAAAGTCTTGACTGTGTAGTGTGGGTTCATAAGTGATAGGAGCAGAACTAGGCCTTTCAGCCCATCAAGTCTACAACATTCAATCATGGCTGATCTATCTTTCCCTCTTAACCCCATTATCCCACCTTCTCCCCATAACCCCTGAACTGACTGGGAAGTTTTGCAGTTTTTCGTACAACTAAGTCTGAGTGGCCCCTTTAAAGAGATGAGAGATGCTGAGCGAATATGCTTCCATTTTGAGCAGTTCACAGGTTGTGACTTCTCAAGAGTCAAGGAAATTTTTTTTTTTTTCAAGCATGCTCTGAGTATGGCGGGCACATGGAGTGGCGTGGAGGAGTGTGGAGTTGCGCGCGGTATCGCACAGCGCGCCAGGATTTCGTGCTGCACAAAACCTTCCCGCGCCACCGGCCTGTCGCGTAAATGATGGCCAAGTGGGACAGGGTGGCGTTTCGGGTCGAATGGGTGACGTTTCGGGTCGAGACCCTTCTTCAGACTGAAACATCATCCATTCCTACTCTCCAGAGATGCTGCCGGTCCCGTAGAGTTACTCCTGCATTTTGTGTCTATTTTCAATTTAAACCAGCGTCTGCAGTTCCTTCCCACAGATTAATTTGGTCTACAGCTTGCTACTTTTCATTCACCTCTTTTTTTGAATATGGGCATTACATCTGCAGTTTGCCAATTGCTAGCACCACTCAAGAAACTGGAACATTTTAGAAAATCACCATAAATATCATAAACTGGGTAAATATCATAAACTGGGCATTCAAATGCCGTCACTCACTCCAGAACACCTGTGCGGACACATGACGAGCGAGTCAGTCACTACCGGCATGTCGCGTAAATGACGGCCAAGGGGACAGGCCCTTTAATCTCCTTTGGTGTCCTTTATTTATCTACATGTACCTTTATGATTCATTCAAAGGATGTGGGCTTTGCACGCTGAGCCAGCGTTTAATTGATTATCTCTAATCGCCACCACAAGGTGGTGGTGGGATGCCTTCTTGAATTGTTGCAGTGTTCAGGTGTGGGTATAGAACGCACAATGCTGTTAGGGAGAGGGTTCTAGGATATTGACCAAGTGACGATGAAGGAATGGCAATATATTTCCAAGTCGACACGGTGTATGGCTCAGAAGGCAACTTCCAAGTAGCGGTATTCCATTAATAGGTATGTTACAAAACTTACCTTCAGCGGTGCTGCAGTTCTGTCACTGGCCGTGTGCGCGACTTTGGCGCCTTTGAGGTGGGGGGCGGGGTTAAAACGCAGTTTTCCCCTTGCCATCCGGAATTATATTTTGTCGGAGTGCGAGCTTTTGCTAAAGATTCGTTCCGACTGCCGGTCTGTGAATTTTTTTTAAAAAATCGCCCGACTATTTCAGCGCTGCAGTAAAATAAAAATTAGCTCCTAATGCCGTGAACGCTGACAACGGGGACGGATTTTACGTAGGGAACAGGTAAGTGAAAGCTGTTTATTTTTTCATATAAACCTGCTTGTTTAGATGACCTTAATTAATATTTCATGTTGCGAAACGGTGATTTATTCCCCATACGAACTGGCAGTATTTTTCCTGCCGATATGGGGATTAAATTCACCGTAACTGCAACGTTCCAATCCATCGCGTTCCAGAAAATCCCACTCGCGAGCTGATTTAAATGGCCATTAATTTACGGGCATTAAACACTAAATTCCTTCAATTTGGCCTATAAATTACTGACAATTAGATTTAAAAAGCATGTTATATTGTGAATTCTTGTGTGAATGTTATTTGGACAGTTAGGCATTTAAATTTTTTTAAATATTTTCTTAAGAAATGGATAGATGTTTAAATCTAGTAATTGAATTTTGTAATTAGCTACAATTGGGTAACTAACTAATTATATGCTTTAATTTCAGGTCATCCAAGTAAGATTATGTCATATTTGTTTCAGAATCTATAATAACTGAACATTTCTTTCAGTTCTCTTAATTTTTAAGAAAGTTATGGGCTTTTGACTGTCCTCGATCACAACTTTTGTGTTGTCAATGGAAAAGCAATAGGGAACAAGATGCTAATTTCCGAGTATGAAAATGGCCATAACTTTTTTAAACTGAAGATATGAAAGTGAATTAGGTGTCAAATTAAACTTATTTTTATGCTTTATCTGATGGGATAAATTGCAAACTTGATTTTTTTAAAATCTCGAAAATTTTGTAACATTGCTACCATTAATTTGCAGCCCTTGCCCTTCTAGCTGGTAGATGTTAGGCATTTGGAAGGTGTTCTCTAAGGATTCTCGGTGAGTTGCTGCAATACATCCTATAGGTGATACAAACTGCTGAGACTGTGGATCAGTGGTGGAATGAGTGTATGGAGTACCTATCAAGCAGGCTGTTATGTTTTGAATGCTTTGGAAATTCAGATAAAATTGCCTTTCATTTTAACTTTTCAACATATTTTCCTTGATTTGATCTCGCTGATGCGCTGACACCAGCAAACTTGCATTTCCTTCCTGAGCCACTCTGCTTATCATCGACCATATCTACATTGACGTTGTTTTTGAAATTTATAAATTCTTCCTCACCAACAGGCTAACACCCAACTCCACCTGTTGTTTTCAATCTTTTCTGAAGAAGGGTCTCGACCCAAAATGTCACCAATCCTTTGCTCTTCAAAATATTTACACCTGACGATACATTTCCCGATCTGCTTGCATATTTTCATTTCATGGCTGTCAAAGGTTCTATTGTTACCAAAGGGGGAGAGGAGATTGAACAGATGGCACTCACGTGCCTCCATGGGCTTCGGATTTGGAGATCTACATCTCCTCTATTATTCCATACAGCCATCTAACAAGATTGTTAAGGTTTCTGCATGAAGAACTCCTGGGGATTAATCAACAGAACCTCTTTCCTACCTGACACTTCATGCCTGCTGTCATCTCCACTTCTTGATCCAGTCATGCCTTGTGTATATTACATGATCTTCTCTGATCTTTCTATCCAAAATATTTCTGTGTTCATTCTTGAGAAGTTGAATGTCTGATTGATTCTCAAGGGTTCTCGGCGGGCTGCTTCCTGCTCCTCTCTGGTGCCAGTACCACCACGCTGGTAAATCGTTAGACTGTAAAAGCAAACATCTTTTCGTCAAGTCAAGTTAATTGTCATGGGCACAGGTACGGTGAGATACAGGTCCAATGAAAATCTTGTTTGCAGCAGCATCACAGGCACAAGGGATCAGATGACACACACAAATATAAATCATACATAAACATAGAATTAGGTGCAGGAGTACCATTCAAGCCTGCATATGATCATGGCTGATCATCCAACTCAGTATCCACCTGCCTTCTCTCCATACCCCCTGATTTAGAACTCACTCTTAAATATAGCCAATGAACTGGCCTCAACTAGTGGCAGAGAGTTCCAGAGACTCACCACTCTCTGTGTGAAAAAGTCTTTTCATCTCGGTCTTAAAGGATTTCCCCCTATCCTTAAGCTGTGGTCCTGGACTTCCCCACATCGGGAACAATCTTCCTGCATCTAGGTCCAACCCCTTAAGAATTGTAAGTTTCTATAAGATCCAATCTCCTAAATTCCAGAGAGTATAAACCGAGTCTATCCAGTCTACAGTCCTGACATCCCAGGAATCAGTCTGGTGAACCTTCTCTGCACTCCCTCTATGGCAATAATGTCCTTCCTCAGATTTGGAGACCAAACTGCACGCAATACTCCAGGTGTGGTCTCACAAGACCCTGTACTGAAGTAGAACTCCCTGCTCCTGTACTCAAATCCTTTTGCTATGAAAGCTAACATACCATTCGCTTTTTTCACTGCCTGCTGCACCTGCTGCCTACTTTCAATGACTGGTGTACCATTTTTTTTTTTCTATATTGCGGAGATAAATATAAATCATACATAAATATACAAATAATACAACTGGCTTGTACGCACTAGAATTTAGAAGACTGAGGGGGGATCTTATAGACACTTACAAAATTCTTAAGGGGTTGGATAGGCTAGATGCAGGAAGATTGTTCCCAATGTTGGGGAGGTCCAGAACAAGGGGTCACAGTCTAAGGATAAGGGGGAATTCCTTTAGGACCGAGATGAGGAAAACATTTTTCACACAGAGAGTGACAAGTCTCTGGAATTCTCTGCCACAGTAGGTATTTGAGGCCAGTTCATTGGCTATATTTAAGAGGGAGTTAGTGCAAGAGAAGGTCTGTTGCTGAGGTAGGATTAGGGTTGTGCCAGTTAGTTTAACTGTCAGTTGATAGTTGTCGAAGAGTAGCCATTCTTAGACCTGGTGAAGTAGGATTTTTCTACTGTCTGCCTGATAGTTGCAGTGAGAAGAGAGCATGGCCCAGACGGAGGCGATCCATGATCTTAGGTGACACCTTCATGAGGCAGTGCCTCACGTAAGCGCTTCAGATGGTGGGGAAGGTTGTGTCAGTGATGGATCAGACTGATGCCACCATTCTCTGCAGCAGTTTGTGCTCCTGTACGTTGGGATTTGGTGCACCTGATCATGATGTGAATGCCAATGGCTGTGCAAATGCTGAAAGAACCCTGGTGTAGGAGTGTGGAAGTGCCTGTCAATCATAGAAGCATGGAACATAGGTGCAGGAGTAGGCCATTCGGCCCTTCGAGCCAACATCACCATTCAATATGATCATGGCTGATCATCCAGAATCAGTGCCCTGTTCCTGCCTTTCCCCCAAATCACTTGATTCTATTAGCCCTAAGCGCTCTATCTAACTCTCTCTTGAATACATCGACATACTAATATGAGTGCAAGTGGACAACTCATGTATAGCCCCTCAGCTTCAATGCACTACATTTTGATTATCTGCAGTCTCAAGCGAGCTGGAATGTAGGCAGACTTGTAGTTGATAGCCCAAATCAACATGGCACATTTTTTTAATTTGCCTGGTCTTTCCAGGTCATGATCTGAGCACCAGCATAAAGCTTATGGTCCACTGGGCAGCAATGACATTTCCCTTCTTGAGACGTTGATCATGGCAGGCCCCTCAAAGTTGGACAGATACCACCCAAATTATCCCTGCAAAATCCTCCACATCCACTAGCGGACCATTGTCAGCATCCTCTCCGAGATCAATAATCCCCAGGACATTGACTCTAATTACACTCTCTGGCTCTGTATTCATATAATTCGCTTGTGCAATGCTTGTTTCCAAAAACGGAATGAATTAATGAATACTTATTAAGTCACAGTGATATTCTTTGCTTGCTTATCCAAGGGATGCAAATGTTTGCCCTTAAAGGGTGCATATAAAGTTACAAATCCCCCCCCCCCCACCCCCACCGCATGCCAGGTCCTCCTTTGTTCTTCTCCCCCATCCCCCCACCCCCCCCCCCATGCAAGTCCTCCCACGCCGGGTCCCCCTTTGTTCTTCCCCCAGGATCGCTGACCTCACTTCCACGTGTCCGTCCTCATCCATCGGTCGACCCCATCATCGATCACCGCACCGACCACTCCGTCCGTTATCGCTGAAGGTGGAACCCCGGCCGCAGCCGCAGGTTCCATCAACCCAGGGGCCATTGGCTGCGGGCTTCATCGACTCGTGCGGCTCCACCTCCAGCCATTGGCGAGGATCCAACCCATGAGGCTCCGGCCTCGGCTTCGCAGCGGCACCACCGGAAGGCATGTGACGCTCTTTTCAAAGCGTGTCATAGCAAGAATTTACCAAACGCATCGAGGAAAGGATTCAAGGATGTTCTCAACGTCTCCTGGGAATTAATGCAATATCCCTACTGACCTGTGGGAATCCCTGCCCCACAGCTAAGCAAAAAGTAGCACGCCAGGGTGGAATTGGAAACTCTAATTCACGCGGCAAGAGTACAAAAAAAAGTGCGTGAATGGCAAAAGGAGTCCACCGCCGCCCAAATTACCCACCAGCCAGCTCCATTAAGTACCTCTATTAAGCGAGTATAGAAGTTGGGATGTAATGTTAAAATTGTACAAGGCATTGGTGAGGCCAATTCTGGAGTATGGTGTAACAATTTTGGTCGCCAAATTATCGGAACGATGTCAACAAAATAGAGAGAGTACGTTAGGTCTTTATTCTTTGGAGCGCAGAAGGTTAAGGGGGGACTTGATAGAAGTCTTTAAAATTATGAGAGAGATAGACAGAGTTGACGTGGATAAGCTTTTTCCATTGAGGGTAGGGAAGATTCAAACAAGAGGACATGATTTGAGAATTAAGGGACAAAAGTTTAGGGGTAGCATGAGGGGGAACTTCTTTACTCAGAGGGTGGTGGCTGTGTGGAATGAGCTTCCAGTGGAAGTGGTGGAGGCAGGTTCGATTTTATCATTTAAAAATAAATTGGATAGGTATATGGACGGGAAAGGAATGGAGGGTTATGGTCTGAGTGCAGGTAGATGGGACTAGGTGAGAGTAAGTGTTCGGCATGGACTAGAAGGGCTGAGATGGCCTGTTTCCGTGCTGTAATTATTATATGGTTATATGGTTATACCTCCTGTCCCAACAGTAGCAGAACGTACAGGTCTTACACTGTCCGAAAACATAGAACAGTACAGCACAGAAACAGGCCCTTCAGCCTACAATGTCAGATGGCAAGTTAAACTACTCTCATATGCCCGAAGGTGATCCCTATCCCTCCATTCCCTGCATATCCATGTGCTATGTAAACGCCTCTTAAATGCTGCCATCATATCTGCTTCCAGTGCTCTAGCATCATGTTACAGGCACTCAACACACCCCGAGTGTTAAAAAAAAACATGTCCTGCACAACTCCTTTAAAGATTACCCCTCTTACCTGAAAGCTATGCTCTCTGGTTTCTCGTCCTCATCAGCCACCTCAGAACACACAGAGCTGGAGCAGAAACAACTCATCCTCAACCAAGAAGATCACCACATAGAGGGAAAAAGAGGATTATGGTCATACAGGCATTCCCTGCATATCCATGTGCCTAACCTTTCAGAGGTTGTGAGTTACCGATTCGAAAGTGCCAATTCGGGATCGCCAAGCCACGGACTGCGTTTGAGCCTGTACATCTGGCCGTCCATAGCGGTGACTATGGAGGGTTTATGGCCCCGACCACGGGTGAACAAAGGAGGACTGGCTGAACTTTGTGCCTTCCACCACAGCAAAGAATGCTGTGGAGGATGTTTGTGTTAAATCTTATTGTGTATTGTGTGTTACATAGAAACGTAGAAACATAGAAAATCGGTGCAGGAGGAGGCCATTCGGCCCTTCGAGCCAGCACCACCATTCATTGTGATCATGGCTGATCGTCCGCTATCAATAACCCGTGCCTGCCTTCTCCCCATATCCCTTGACTCCACTAGCCCCTAGAGCTCTATCTAACTCTCTCTTAAATCCATCCAGTGATTTGGCCTCCACTTCCCTCTGTGGCAGGGAATTCCATAAATTCACAACTCTCTGGGTAAAATGTTTTTATCTCACCTCAGTCTTAAATGACCTCCCCTTTATTCTAAGGCTGTGACCCCTGGTTCTGAACTCACCCAACATTGGGAACATTTTTCCTGCATCTAGCTTGTCCAGTCCTATTATAATTTTATATGTTTTTTATAAGATCCCCCCTCATCCTTCTAAACTCCAGTGAATACAAGCCTAGTCTTTTCAATCTTTCCTCATATGACAGTCCCGCCATCCCAGGGATCAATCTCGTGAACCTACGCTGCACTGCCTCAATCACAAGGATGTCCTTCCTCAAATTAGGAGACCAAAACTGTACACAATACTCCAGATGTGGTCTCACCAGAGCCCTATATAACTGCAGAAGAACCTCTTTACTCCTGTACTGAAATCCTCTTGTTATGAAGGCCAACATTCCATTAGCTTTCTTCACTGCCTGCTGTACCTGCACGCCAACTTTCAGTGACCGGTGTACAAGGACACCCAGGTCTCGCTGTACCTCCACCTTACCTAACCTAACCCCATTGAGATAATAATCTGCCCCCTTGTTTTTGCTGCCAAAGTGGATAACCTCACATTTATCTATATTATACTGCATCTGCCACGCATCTGCCCACTCACTCAACCTGTCCAGGTCCCCCTGCAACCTCCTAACATCCTCTTCACAGTTCACACTGCCACCCAGCTTTGTGTCATCCGCAAACTTGCTAGTGTTGCTCCTAACTCCCTCTTCCAAATCATTAATATATATGGTAAACAGTTGCGGCCCCAACACCAAGCCTTGCGGCACTCCACTCGCCACTGCCTGCCATTCTGAAAAGGACCCGTTCACTCCTACTCTTTGCTTTTCTTTTAAATTGTATCGCTGCTGGCAAATTCATTTCACTGCACCTACGGGTGTATGTGTCAAATAAAATTGACTTTTGTTGCAAACACAAAGCATACATTTTTGGTAGTTAACACAAACATTGTCCACCTCAAGTGGTGGAAGGGGAAACCGGATTGAGTGGTTGATTTTAAAAACTGAGCAGCATATTAAAAACATTGTTTATATCTGGTTTCATGAGTGGTCAAATTAAAAATAAAGCCTCATTGATCTAGCAGTGGGGGGTGGTAAGATGTGAATGTTGGTCAATAGCTCAGTGGACTGCATCGCTGATACATTGCAGGGGGTTATTCAACATGTAAGCAAGTGTACAGTATAATATTGGCTTAGCAGTCTTCCTAAATCATAAGAAATGTTCTGTGCAGTAATACCCCACTTTCTTCTACTGTGCCTTTCTTACATTTATTCAAAATAGCTTTGCTTGCCCCAAACATAAGAATTTCCCCTCTGTCATGTTCTGCAAAGGCTTCCATATAGAAACAAGGAACTGCAGATGCTGGTTTGCCAAGGAAAAAGATAAAATGCTGGAGTAACTCAATGGGTCAGTCAGCATCCCTGGAGAACATGGACAGGTGATGTTTCGGCTCAAGACCTATTCATCAGACTGAAGAAGAGTCCCGACCCGAAACATCACATATCCATTTTCCCCAGGCATGCTGCCTGACCCGTTAAGTTGCTCCAGCATTTTGCTTCTTCCCGTTTTTGTTCAATGAGGGGGCAATGCTTGAATATCAACAGGCTAACATCTTCATCTCCCATCAAAAAATAATAAAGCTCTTAAAGCCCAAGCCTTCTTCATGCCGGACTGCCAGTAAATAGCGCAGCGAATGTTGCACTCCCCCCTTCATGCGACATAGTTCCTCGTGTATAATTGGGGCTGCAGGGTCTGGTGAGGAGCGGATGCATTGAAACGTCGATATTCAGCGTTTGCAGTTAAGGTTGTGTTGCACTGAAATCTGTGTCTGACTCATTATAGCATGCGTTTGATGATTAGATCATTTCCAATGTAGCATGGCGGTGGAGCTAAATAATACCAATTTAGCATGGTGGATGAGCTAAATACAATTAGAAACATCTTAATAATGTGATATGTATACATTTCTATGAAATGTCTTGAGCATTGCAGACTATGGTACATTTCTTTAAATTGTACTTTATTTAAAGACATTCTTAATTCTTAGATTTTTTTTCTTAATTTTCATTTCTATTATTTTTTTTCACACCTATTTCTGCCTTTCTTTCCTTCCATTTATTTCCCTTAGTGTATTTAATTTGATATTAAGTCTGCCTACTTTAATGTATCCTCTTAAGTCCCCCAGCCACTTATTTCCAATCATTGAATGTTGGTTAAGGCAGATGTCCTACACCTCATAGTTCATTTCTTATTGTCACATGTACATAGATAATGTGAAATGCTTTGTATTGCGTACAATTCAGTAAAACCATACGATGCAAAACCACAATTATGCATGAGTAAAAGTGTACAATGGCTGTAGTGTGAGAAAATAGATTTCTGCTGAGGCATTACATACTGTAAAGAGTCGACACGTTTCCAGTGCTATCTTGTACCTTTCAATATCATTCTTAGAAATATTGATTGTAAAAAAAAAAATCTTAGACTTTAAGGCCCATAGTTCTGTCGTAAACATTAAATTATAGGAGCATAATTAGGCCATTCGGCCCATCAAGTCTACGCCACCATTTAATCGTGGCGGCGCCTAACGGAAGCGGCTCAACTGCAGTCGGTCAGTCATTTTAAAAAAAATATTTGACCCGTTAGATGTATGTTTTTGGTTCTAATTTTTATTATTTTTTAGCTGTGTATAAGTGGTGGGTGGGGGTGGGTTGGGGGAAACCGTTTAATCTCTTCTAGCTGTGTATATGTGGGGGGGGGGGGGGGTAGGGTGTTGACATGGATAGAAAATTGGTTGGCAGACCGGAAGCAAAGAGTAGGAGTGAACGGGTCCTTTTCAGAATGGCAGGCAGTGGCGAGGCTCGGTGTTGGGGCCGCAACTGTTTACCATATATATTAACGATTTGGAAGAGGGAATTAGGAGCAACACTAGCAAGTTTGCGGATGACACAAAGCTGGGTGGCAGCGTGAACTGTGAAGAGGATGTTATGAGGTTGCAGGGGGACCTGGACAGGTTGAGTGAGTGGGCAGATGCTTGGCCGATGCAGTATAATATAGATAAATGTGAAGTTATCCACTTTGGCCGCAAAAACAAGGGGGCAGATTATTATCTCAATGGGGTTAGGTTAGGTACAGCATTAGGGGATAGGTTAGGGGAGGTACAGCGAGACCTGGGTGTCCTTGTACACCAGTCACTGAAAGTTGGCTTACAGGTATAGCAGGCAGTGAAGAAAGCTAATGGAATGTTGACCTTCATAACAAGAGGATTTCAGTATAGGAGTAAAGAGGTTCTTCTACAGTTGTATAGGGCTCTGGTGAGACCATATTTGGAGTATTGTGTACAGTTTTAATCTCCTAATTTGAGGAAGGACATCCTTGTGAATGAGGCAGTGCAGCGTAGGTTCACGAGATTGATCCCTGGGATGGCGGGGCTGTCATATGAGGAAAGATTGAAAAGACTAGGCTTGTATTCACTGGAGTTTAGAAGGATGAGCGGGGATCTTATAGAAACATATAAAATTATAAAAGGACTGGACAAGCTAGATGCAGGAAAAATGTTTCCAATGTTGGGTGAGTTCAGAACCAGGGACCACAGTCTTAGAATAAAGGGGAGGTCATTTAAGACTGAGGTGAGAAAAAACTTTTTTACTCAGAGAGTTGTGAATTTATGGAATTCCCTGCATCAGAGGGCAGTGGAGGCCAAATCACTGGATGGATTTAAGAGAGAGTTGGTAAGAGATCTAGGGGCTAGTGGAGTCAAGGGATATGGGGAGAAGGCAGGCACGGGTTATTGATAGCGGACGATCAGCCATGATCACAATGAAAGGCGGTGCTGGCTCGAAGGGCCGAATGGCCTCCTCCTGCACCTATTTTGTATGTTTCTATGTTTCTCTGTACGGGGACCTAGCTTTTTCGCTGTCGGGTCTCCAGTGTCGTTGGGCCTAACATCGTGGAGCCGGCGGCAGCCTCCAACCGGAACCAACCTGAGAACCAACCGGTCACGGAGCCTGCGGACTCGCCGTCGCGGAGCTGGCCGACTTCGGAGCGGGGAGAGCTGTGGTGGCGCGCGGCTGCAGCCCGACTTCGGAGCATCGGAGGTTCCGGCCGCAGGCCCGGTGGACAGGAACATCGGGAGCTCGCAGGTCCCAGGTGGGAGGCTGCTTTTCAGAGCTCCAGCAACGGCAACTTCTCCTGCCAGAATCGTGGGATTCAAATGACTCGGAGCGGGGCGTAACATCGCCCAGCAGGGCTTAAATGGCCGCGGGACTTACCATGCTTTAATATCGTGAGCCCCAGTCGCCTCGACGCTGCATTTGGACTGCTGGACTGCGGGAAAAGAACAAAGGGAAGAGATAAGACTTTTGCCTTCCATCACAGTGAGGAGGTGTTGGAGATTCACTGTGATGGATGTTTGTGTAAATTGTGTTAAGTGTGGGTCTTGGGTTTTTTTGTGGGTTTTTTTGTAATGTCATGACTGTAGGAATGAAATTTTGTTCAAACCTTGTCTGTTTGAATGACAATAAAAAGCATTCTATTCTATTCTATCTATCTTTCCCTCTCAACCCCATTCTCCTGTCTTCTCCTCATAACCCCTGACACCCGTACAAATCAAGAATCTGTCAATCTCCACCTTAAAAATATCTGACGGCCTCCACAACCTTCTTTGGCAAAGAAATCCACAGATTCACCACCCTCTGACTAAAGAAATGTCTCCATTCCAAAGGTGCGTCCTGTAATTCTGAGGCTATAACCTCAGGTCCTTAACGCTCCCACTAGTGAAAACAACCTCGCCACATCCACACTATCTAGGCCTTCCATGATTCGGTATTTTCAAAATAATGCAAAGTGCTGGAGTAATTAGCGGGTCAGGCAGCATCTCTGGAGCATCAATTGGAAAGTTTCACGCTCCCCCTCGTCCTTCTCAACTCTGGTGTGTACAAACTGAAGGGGCGATGTAGGGGTCAGCCTGGCCCACTAATGCTGTTGGTATCTTCCACTGCTGCTGTGCCTGATCTGAGTGCTCATCCGCATTTCATCTACGCTTTCCCCTGGCTGCTGTCGGCCTCCAAAGATGTTCTCCACCAAACACGGCCTCTATTGTTTCCAGCAGCCGCCCTGCCACTTCCGTGAGTGGGGGTCACCATCGCTCGCTTCCCGTAGCTGAGCTCAAAACCTTTCGAACTCTTCTGAGGGCACAGGAGGTGAACACACAGCCCATTCACAGGCATCATTCTTCCCCTGAAGAAGAGTCCCAAACCGAAATGTCACCTATCCATGTTCTCCAGAGATGCTGCCCGACTCAGTTCCTCCAGCACTTCGTGTCATTTTGTTTGTAAACCAGCATCTGCAGTTCCTTGCTTCCAGATCTTCTCCTTTTATCTTACCATATCCACTGAGCTTTCAAGTGACCAGCATTTTCCCAATGCAACATAATTGTGAGTACTGTCTAAAAGTGAGCGGCCAGTTGTTTTAAATCTGAAACTTGCTGAAGCAAGCCAAACTAACAGCAGCATTGATAATGCCTTGGAATAGCAATTCTGCCCTGTTGTGTAACAAAGTATATATTTTTAGAAAATAGATGGAGGAAATACAGCCAGAAAGACAAAAACCAACCTAAAGTTGAGATATCAGTTAAAGTCTGTAAAACAATACTCGAAGCGAAAATATTAACCTCTGTATTTTGATATTTAAAAATAGCATATCCCCATTATTCACCTTACTAGTCCAAAAAAAAGGAACATTGGAACAGGATATCCTTACAAAATGGATTACAGTTTTGGTATTTTACATAAAATCATTTTTCATCTCATTGAGGCGGCACAGTGGTGTAACGATAGAGTTGCTGCCTTACAGTACCAGTAAACGGGTTTGATCCTGACTATGGGTGCTTGTCTGTATGGAGTGTGTGCGTTCTCCCCGAGACCTGCATGGGTTTTCTCCGAGATCTTCGGTTTCCTCCCGCTCTCCAAAGGTGTACATGTGCGTAAGTGAATTGGCTTGGAATAAATATAAAAATTGTGCCTAGTGTGTGTCGGATAGTGTTAGTGTGTGGGTATCGCTGGTCTGTGTGGACTCAGAGAGGCTGAAGGGCCTGTTTCAGCACTGGATCTCCAAAGTAAACGAAACTAAACTAAATCTCAAGTGGTGTGAAGGGGGAAACAAATTGATTGGATGAAGCAACAGATAAAAAAAAAGGCTCATGTCTGGTTTCAGTAGAGGTCAAATTAAAAATAAAGCATTGATCTAGCAGTGGGGGGTTGGCAAGATGTGAAAGTTGGTCAATAGCTCAGTAGACTGTATCGCTGATTCATTGCAGTGGGGTTATGCAACATGTAAGTAAATGTGTAATATTGTATTGGCAGCTTTCCTAAATCATAAGAAATGTTCTGTGCAGTAAGATCCCACTTCCTTCTACTGAGCCTTTCTTACATTTAATCAAAAGAGGAGCATTGGCATCAAATGTGCCCATTTCCCATCTATCACGTTCTGCAAGGCTTCCATGTAGAGACAGCTTCCCTGGAGAAATTGGATAGGTGACATTTCGGATTAGGACCCTTCTTCAGACTGAGGGAAAAAGGTTCCTGACCTGAAACTCCACCTACGTATTGTTCTCTAAGGATGCTGTCTGACCCACAGAGCTACAGTATTTTGGCTCACTGCAAGATTCCAAGTGTTGTTTCAATGAGGGGGGAATGCTTGAAGATCTCCAGGCTTACATATACGTACACAGATACTGTGAATTGCTTTGTTTTGCATACAATTCAGTAAAACCATACAATAGATAGTAAGAGAACAATGATGGTAGTGTCAGAAAATAGATTTCTTCTAAGGCAGTACACTTGCTGAAGCAAGCCAAACTAACAACAGCATTGATAATGCCATAGCAATTCTGATCCGATGTGTCACAAAGTTTTTTTTTTTGGAAGATAGATGGAGGAAATACAGCCAGAAAGCCAAAAACCGATAGCTCAACCTGAAGTTGAGGTATCAGTTAAAGCTTGTAAAGAAAGCTCAAAGTTAAATTATTAACCACTGTATTTTGATTTTTTTAAAATAGCATCAGACCCCATCATTCACCTTGAAAGTGCAAAAAACAGGAATATTGGAACAAGATGTCCTTACAAAATGGATTACAGTTTTTTACTGCAGATCAACATGTTGAAGATGAATGAAAATGTTTTGAGCACTAAAGGTCTATAAAATACAAAGCTATCATAGTTAATTTTCTATAGCCCATTCAGTTGATGATTTTCTAGTGTCTACACATGGCCACTAAAAACATGTACATGTGCAGAATTTTGATTAAACCTAGAGGGAAAAGTCTGGCTGTCTTCAGGCACAGTGTGCTGCAGATGCTTGGAAACAATGAACAAAGCTAAGCTTACCCGTGTAACTACGTGCAGAAACACAGGGAACCTTCGTTACAGGAAGACCTGGTGAGTCACATTATTTAAAATAAATATGCAAAGCTTTCTGTGGGCCTGGAGCAATGGGGCTGCTCCTTCCCGAGATCTGCGTGGGTTTCCTCTGGCTGCTCCGGTTTTCTCCCACATCCCAAAGACGTGCAGGTTTGTAAGTTAATTGGCCTCTGTAAATTGCCCCCGAGTGTGTCAGGAGTGGATGCGAAAGTGGGAGACCAGTGAAATAATGTGTCGGAAAGAACCGCAGATATTGGTTTAAATCGAAGAGAGACTCAAAATGTCGGAGTAGCAGAGGGACAGGCAGCATCTCTGGAGAGAAGGAATGGGTGACCTTTCGGGTCGAGACCCTTCTTCAGACTGAGAGAAATAATATGAACGGGTGATCGATGGTCGGCGTGGGCCATGTTTTTTTTAATACAGTATCTATCTTTCAATCAATCAAATACATTGAGCCTCCTGTGCATCTGTCCTCCTATGGTAGGCTTTTTCATTCCTCCCCCTGCTACTTACCTGCACTGGAGCATGATTCTGTTGACTTCCAGCGCACTCTCATCCACCATAAATTTGGATTCCTTTTGTCAGCGGTAACTTTATTCCCAAAGCCATCACGCTCGGGTCAGTATTCAATCATAAACATGAGCCCAAATCTTCTGATTCCTATAGACTGGGGCCAGACATTTCACTTCCACATCCTCTATCCAGGAATTCAAATCTGAAGTTCCATTTTAACATCTGGTTTAGTGAGAAGGAATATTTCTGCCACAGGTGGGCACACGTTTGGTAATGTTCTTTACAAAATACTTAAGGATAAATAATATAACTGATTCTAAATGTTGGGGTAGTTTCACTAAAGCCTTAAATGTATTTTTCAGTTGCCCTCACTTCAACTGCTATTGAACAAGGGAGGATTCTTGATGTCCCAATGAATGAAATTATAATTTATCTATCGATAGTGGAGTCAGAGTCTTAAAGTGTGCAAACAGGTTATTTGATCTAACGTGCCCACACCAGCCAACATGTCCCATCTACATTAGTTCCACCCGCCTGTGTTTGGCCCAAATCCCTCTAAACCTGTCCTATCCATGTACCTGTTTAAACATTTCTTAAACATTGTGATAGTATTTGCCTCAACTACCTCCGGCAGCTTGTTCCATGCACCCACCACTGTGTGTGTGTGAAAAAGTCACTCCTCAGGTTCTTATTAAATCTTGCCCCCCTCACCTTAAACCTATGTCCTCTGGTTCTCAATTTCCCCTACTTTTGGCAAGAGACTCTGTGTGTATCTGCTCGATCTATTCCTCTCATGATTTTGTATTCTAATCTTGCATCCATTTCTTTAATAAATTATTTGATGAATGAATGTACATAAAGATAAGAGTGTCTCTGCTTACAATCAGTGTCTGGATCAGGCACTCTTTCAGGGTTATTGTTGGACAAAAAAAAGGAAATCTTCTCAGCATCAACAATATCCCTGAGCCTGAACCTTGGAACTACACTTTTTCACCGAGAACAATCATCTTTATGACTTGCTGAGCTCCTTTAGCAGTTTGTTTTCTGTTCCAGTTTCCAGCATCCATGGTCCCTTATTTCTCCAATCATCTGAAGGCTCTTATTATCTGTAATGCAGGCCAAAGGTAATAACACTGAATCAACTTACTTCTATCAAGATCCTTCTAGTACATAGAAACATAGAAACATAGAAAATAGGTGCAGGAGGAGGCCATTCGGCCCTTCGATCCAGCACCGCCATTCATTGTGATCATGGCTGATTGTCTGCTATCAATAACCCGTGTCTGCCTTCTCCCCATATCCCTTGACTCCACTAGCCCCTAGAGCTCGATCTAACTCTCTCTTAAATCCATCCAGTGATTTGGCTTCCACTGCCCTCTGTGGCAGGGAATTCCATAACTTCACAACTCTCTGGGTGAAAAGGTTTTTACTCACGTCTTCAAGTCTTCAAGAAATTATCTTAAACTAATCAGGCAGCATCTGGGGAGGAGATGGACTGATGATGTTTCAATGTAGGAAGGAACTGCAGATACTAGTTTAAACCAAAGCTAGGCTGGAGTAACTCAGCAACAGGCAGCATCTCTGGAGAGAAGGAATGGGTGGCGTTTCGGGTCTGAAGAAGGGTCTCGACCCTAAACGTTACCCATTCCTTCTCTCCAGAGATGCTGCCTGTCCTGCTGAGTTACTCCAGAATTTTGTGTCTATCTTTGGTGACGTTTCAGGTCGGGTTCCTACTTCAAACTTCTGTCTCTATACATTTCTCTATACATAAAGGAAAAAGGGTTTTGGCCCGAAACGTTGCCTACTTCCTTCGCTCCATAGATGCTGCTGCACCCAGCTGAGTTTCTCCAGCACTTTTGTCTACCTTTGATTTTCCAGCATCTGCAGTTCCTTCTTAAACATTCCTGTCTCTATCTTCCAGTTGGATTGATCTGAATGCAAACTTGGGTCTAAAAATGAATAACTAGCTCAAAAGCAGATGACCCTCTTAAATTATTAAATAGGGCCCTATTAAATACTTCTTAAATTATGAAGTATTTTATTACTCAAAATAAAGTGTGCATCTTTAGTTAATGAAAATCAAAAAACACCATGAAACACTGAGCAAGTCAGGCAGCATCTGTGAAACAGAGTTAGTTAAAGACCTTTCATCAGATAGCACACTCGAATTATGATGATGAATGTTTGACCTGAAATATTAACTTTGTTTCTCTATTCATAGCTGCTGCACAATTTGGTGAGTGTTTTTATTATTTTCTGCGTTTCTTTCTGATCGCTGGCAGTTTTATTTTTTTTTTCAATTACTATTGAAGTCACTTCTGTTCCAGGATTGCCAACTTGAAAAAGCTTTGCTCTTGTTCTGAAGATGCATTGTTGCCCTGAAAGAGATGCCTGCCTGACCTGCTGCACACTTCTTTCATTTTCTACTTTTATTGCTTCCACAATTTTCTGTTAGATCGGGGTCGATATGTAGTTTTGTTGTTGAACCATCCTCCGTAATGCCTAATCCTAACGCTTACCTGATCATAAGAATTTTGTTTTAACTTCTCGAGCAATGTGTATTGGTTCCAAACTTGGAAGCCTTCCTTCTGCGCCAACTATAAAAACAGGAAATGTGGGCAAAAGACACTCAGCATTTATAAAAAAGAAATGTTTGGTTATGACTTTTCATGTGTAAATATGTATTTTATCAATAAATAGGTCAAGCCCCATAAATGTCTTGTTTTCTTTTTCTTTGTTTGGATGTTTGTTGATCTGCTGTAATTTTACAATAATTTTTGCTTCCATTTTATGTATCTAGCAGATGCAGTTATGCATCATATACTAATACATGCCAGTTTGTCAGGAATATGTGTATTTTGTGAACTGGATTACACCCAGAGGAATATAGAGCAACTACCAGAATTCACGACAAAGGATTTTTATGAGAATCCATTGATCATGAATCCATTGATCACAGTACAATGCCATCCGGAAAAGTAAGTGGGTCAAATCCCGTAGGAAGTTTTAAAAATTGAAATGAGTAAATCTCGGCAATCATGACCTATTCTCCTCCTTAAATTCTGCCATTTGTTTCCAAAAATTCAATATGCCTGCTAATATCCTACATTTAAGACAATGCACCATCTCAGTCCAGTCTCACTGCAGCTGAGCCTCTGTTAGCTCTTGTCTAGTTGGTAGCCCTCTGGCCCCCACCACCACCCATCCCCCCCCCCCCCCCCCCCCCCCCCCCCCCCCTTTCACCCCACCTCCTCCTGCTCTGCTTTCATTTGCAAGACAATGGGTTCAGGCCCACTTGCACAGACCTGAGAAGAAAAATCCAAGATAACACTATGGTGCAGTGCTGAGGACCTGTGGCACTGCAGAGGTGCCATCTTTTACAGGAGACATGAACTGTGGTCCTGACTTTTCTTTCAGGTGGATGGGAAAAAAAAACACAGCACCACATTGAAGAGAAGCAATTATCCCTGAATTCTTGTCCAATATTTATTGATGAAATGCCTCGCAAATGCAGATCCTTGTTTAGTTTCAACCAGCAATCCCTACGTATTAACGCTATCCTTCACGCACTAGGGCAAATGTTTACATTTACCAAGCCAATTAACCTACAAACGTTTGGAGTGTGGGAGGAAGCCGAAGATCTTGGAGAAAACCCATGCAGGTCACGGGGAGAACATACAAACTCCACACGGACAGCACCCTTAGTCAGGATTGAACCCGGGCCTCCGGTATGGCATTGTAAGGCAGCAACTCTACTGCTGCATCACTGTACCACTCCGTTTGTTGGAGTTTGGTGTCTGGAAATGCAGCTGCTATCGTTTGTCATTCCATCAATGACTACACCTACAGGCTACAAGGTGTTTTGGAATGATCTCGAGCTCTGAAAGGTACCATTGAACTTAGAAGAGGGAACAGTACAGCACAGAATATCTGTGCCACACATAATGCCAAGACCAACTCTTACCTGCCTGCACATAATCCACATTCCTCCATTCCCTGCATATCTATATGCCTAACCAAAAGTCTCTTAAACACCACTATTGAATCAGCCACAACCAGCAGCACCTTTCAGCTACTCACCACCCTCTATGTAAAAAAAAACTTGCCCCGTATATCTCTCCTTTCATTTGACCTCCCAAAGTGAAACACACATTAAACTCCATTGGCCATATCTCTGTCCATTTTTGTAGCTGATCTATAGAAACATAGAAAACTAGGTGCAGGATTAGGCCATTCAGCCCTTCGAGCCAGCACCGCTGATCATCTAAAATCAGTAAAAACCCGTTCCTGCTTTTTCCCCATATTCCTTTAGCCCTAAGAGCTAAATCTAACTATAACTCGCCTGTCCGCCTTTCTCACAGTTCATGACTCCAGCAACCTTTGTGTCACCTGCAAAATTACTAACCAACCCATCTATATTATACATCCAAGTCATTTATGTATACCACGAATAGCACAGGTTCCATCTCAGATCCCTACGGAGGTCCACCTCCAGCCTGAATATTGTACTGCTGTCTTTTATCACCAGCCCGTTCTGAATCCATATAGCCAAGTCAGTTAATTATGCACATCTTAATCTTCTGCACCAGCCTAACATGGGGGAGTTTATCAAATGCCATGCTAAAATTCATGTGGACAACATCAACCACCCTACCCTCATCAATCACCTTTGTCACCTCCTCAAAACGCTTGATCAAGCTAGTAAGACATGCCCTGCTGTGTACAAAGCCATGCTGACGGTCCCAAATTAACCCATTATCTCCCAAATGGAAGTAAATCCTATCCTGAAGAATCCTCTTTAAACATGTTCCCTACCACTGAGCAAATGAAATGCTGGGTGGCATCTAGACTCGGTGCACACTGCTAAGCAATGATTATCTTGCATTACCAGTACCATTTTAAAGTCACTGTGCATTGCTTTTGCTGCACAAGTCCTTTGATTTCCAAGGCCTAGCATAGAATCTATTCTCACTTATTTTTCATTTCACATAAAAGTGAAATGATTGCAAATCAATAGGATTCTTTTAAAAATAGAAAATATTGGAATTGCACAGCAGGTCAGTCGGTGAGTGGGGAAAAAAAGGTTAATGTTTCAATTGGGAGCCTTCAGTGTTTATAAATGTCTTGCAATTTAGTCCCCTGCTCCAAAATTTGTGCTGTGCGTAGAAATCACACACAGTTGTAAAGATCTATGTCCATCCTGGGAACTGAATTCCATTGAATCCTATCTTATAATTGGAATGTGCATGAAATGGCTTAGAAGATCACACAACTGAAGGGACTAAACGTGCACTTCCTACACCGGATGTAATTACTGGAAAGTTGGAAGCTTTATTTTCAATTTTAACCCAATGTAGCGGCAAAGAGAAACGGAATCCTTTGGGGTAGTCATCCCATTACCAAAGGAGCCTTGCCCAGGGGGAGTAGAAGGCAGGATTCAGATACAGACTGATACTATAATTTTCATGGTCAGAATACCATGAGCAGCTCACAGATGAATTGGAAACCATTGCATCTCAGTGGCTGAAGATGCATACCAAGTGCATAAAGTTGTCAATTATCCAGTGCATTTATCCAAGTGGCAAACGTGCGATCTTACATTCCCAACAGGGAATTATATTCATGGGACGTACTGTGGGGAAATTGCAGATCATGGCTTTTTCTTTTACCACCCATTAAAATCAATATATTGACATCTATGGGCAATATCTTGCAGTGGCCCGTCATGTATTTGAGTGCATCTGTCCCCTCAAACAGAAGGGAACGGTGAGTGACATCTAAAGTACTTTCTAATGGTGCAGCATCTTTTCCCAAAACATTGACCATCCCTCTGCATCTCCTTTGATCTGCTGGGGTCTTCAAAGAGTTAATTTTTTTTATTGCTGAGATCACTAAACTCGTAGAAGTTATTTGACCCCTTTCGAACTGTTCCATTGATAGCCATTGATAGTAAGATTAAATGAGAACTTACCAGTTTGAAGTTTGATCTTGATTTTATGAGGCGTTACGTTGGTGATTACGTGAAGAAGACCCATCAGGCCACATGCACGTCAATCTTCAAAGCAGCGGTATGAAATCACAAATAACAAACACCAAAGTGACATAGTAAGATGCGTGATTCGAGAACTACCAGATGATCTTTTATGAGAGAGGGTTGGGCGTGGCTTAATTTAATAAAGAAATCAATAGCAACCCCTGTAACTCAGGGGAGGCTAAAGTGGACGCAAACAGAATAGGCAAAGTCCCGGGTCAGTAACCGGCCTACGGAAAAAAAATTAAAAAATCAATTTAGTTGACCATCCTGCGGTCGCGAGGATATGGTCGATGGGCATGTCCATTGCCCTGGCCACTGAGGTTGATGCTGATCTGGTGGAATGAGATGTACAATCGTCAGTGTTAATACCTGTATAACCCAGAACCTGCTGCAGCCGCCTTGAAATAGTCTGAACCGACCTTCCTTTGTGTAGTTGTTTGTTGATTAATAAACAATGCTGATTCCATACTTCTTAGGATTCTGGTGGCCTTGATAACATAGACGTGAGACCGTGGGGTATCCAAAATGATCATAAATCATGCCACCCCTAGAATGTAAAATGTAATGGCACCCGCAGCCAATTCCATCCTATCTACCCACAGCGTTTGCAATGTTTGCTGTCGTTGTGCTGATATTAGTGTCATAACTAAGGATGTAGCTGGAACCCCTTGGTGAAGTAATGTTCACACATTTTCAATAACCAACTGCATAATATTGTAGTGGGAGAACTTGTGTCAAGATCTTTTAACAGCTCGATATCCGGGTTGAACCCGAGAGCGTAGTTCCCTTTTGTTGCAGCTGTAGTGTGTCTATAACTGAATTATTGTCAAATACCATTTAAAATGAACTGAAAAATGTCAGTAATCTGTACAGTATTAAATGTAACATTAACATTTAAACAAAAACACTTCTGATCCCCTCAATAGGAATGTACTGCTTTTTTGGGTGCTATCCCTGCACACTGCAGTGAGCACCTTCATGGCTTGATGTGACAACCTGAGGCATAAGTCAAATCCATTCAAAATGTGTAAGTCAATAATTGTTTTATTGTGCAAAGGCCGGTCTCCTGACAGTTTGAAACAGCAAGTTCTTGTTTTTTGGAATAACCGTATACCGTTGTGCCATAATGCCTGATGAAGCAGGCAACATGGACGCTTGGCCAGTCCGACATTACGAACCCAAGCGAGGTCTTGCTGACTGTTTTAAGACCCGGCTAATGAGGCAAAAATGAGGAAGACATAAAAGAACATTCCTCCTATTGAAGCGAGAATGTATTTCTCCGCACTGTTGTGCCACATATTTTTGCAATCAGTGAATAAACATGCACCAACACTTATTCTGTGTTATCATCGATCTGAACTGGATGATACACCAGTGGCAAAGGAGATTTAGGTAATTAATACAGGATACTTTTACTTAATTACCATGTGACTAACATATGTCACCATTGTGGAGCAGCAACTTGAATTTGAGCATGTGGAATATGTATATTCGCTCAATAGCCCCTTACCCATGGGGTGCATCTAGTGTATATATTTAGTTGATACCAACAATTGAAGAATTGGTAACTCATGCAATCTCCAATACCTCCAAGTAGAGATGGTATTCAGAACTCCTCATCTTAGTCAGTTAGTAATAACTGAATTCGACCGACCACACTACTGTAGCGAGTTTCAAGTTCAAATGAGTTATTGTCATGTTCAGCAATGCTGAATACTGTTACTTCATCATTGTGGCTGAGGTAGCTTCAGCTGACGATAGCATAAGGTTGTTAACAATGGTCTAATTGCTACTTACACAATATCGGTTCCTTGATTTGCTCGGCTGAAACACAGATGCTATATTGCCAATTACTCCTGATGAAAATAAAACTCAGTTTTATAACAGATTGCTATAACTCGAATCTCTTGCCACAGGGCGGAGTCAAGGCTAATAATAATTAAAGGTAAATCCCAATGACCAACGAACAGTTTATCCCATACTGCAAAGTTTTACTGTTATAGTACAGTTATATTGTCTTTGATAACCTATGTAATGGGATTTGCATAGCATGGATCTCTGACCCTTATGAATCTGTTGTTAGTCAGGAAAAATAAGTTTTCGTATTCGGAAAGTTCATATGCCCGACTCTCTCTATTCTTCATAATAACATGCCACTCCTGCCTTATTCCATGGGTGGTATGCATGAGAACGTTTGCCCAATTTCCGAACCTTAATTTTTTTTTAAATAACCCTGGCTATAATCCAACCTTGCTTGGAATGCTCCGACGTGCCTCAACCAGATGTTTTTATCCTTTGTGTTTTGTACAAAACAAATGTAAATATTACTTGTGAACGGTGCACTACCCATATTTTGAAAGTGCTAGACCCATTTTGTTGAGTATGATTGGAAAGGTGCATGGAATTTCTGAGCTATCATGCTGCCCCCAGCTCCAGTGAACCGCTTACTGCCGATGAGCGCCTGGGGTGCATTCTGAAACAATGACTTTTGCCCGCCATTGGCCTAATTGATTTGTCTGCCGGGCTTTCTTCCCCTGTTGAATAGGCCTACCTGAATTCAGCGGCTGGCTCTCACATCCCCCCCGTTGGCGCTGTTCACTGCCGGCACATATGTGCTTTAGTGTGTTCTATTGACTTCTTTAGAGGCTGGAGTCAGTTAACCTTTTATGGCTTAAACTTTGCCTTTAGCTTTTAACGTTAAGAAAAACACTATAACATACATACATTTTATTATAAAGAGAAACCCTTTGTAGCCCGACTCACCTGAGTCCAAATAGGGCTGAATGAGTCCCATTTAATTCCTTGCCTGGGGACCAACGTCTGTGAGCCACTGACCCCACTATCAGTGACTCTAGTGTTACTTCCTTGCCGTTCCAACGGCATCTCCGCAGGCTGGGAGCCGCTGACTACACTGTCAGCGACTCTGGCTTGAATTTCTTGCCGTTTCACGGCATCCCCGCAGGCTGGGAGC
This sequence comes from Okamejei kenojei, assembly GCA_035221665.1. Lineage (NCBI taxonomy): Eukaryota > Metazoa > Chordata > Chondrichthyes > Rajiformes > Rajidae > Okamejei > Okamejei kenojei. Next base: position 140,853,613 of record CM069133.1, read on the forward strand.
CGCTAACTGCCTTGTTAGCGGCTCCTTATCTTGCAACCCGATCTATTTGCCGGTTATCCGCTTCCACGGTCGGACTGTGTTTCCCCTCAGATAACCGGCACAGTCATCAGGCTGTGAAACTGGCAGGAAAACCTCTGTGAAAAGAGGCTCCTGCCTGAAAAAACCTGGTAAGTAAAAACAAACTTACCTCTAGGTTTAACTTACCGCTGGCAGGAGCTGTGTCCTGCCAGTCTGGTGCATGCGCCAGTGCGGCTGACGTACTGACGCGCATGCGGCCTGACGGGTCTTCTTCACGGAATCACTCACGTGACTCCGAAGTAAAATCTACCGTGAGGTTACACACTCATTTATTTTCCTCTAAACAATAGTTTTTAACCATGATTTAACCTTTGCAACTGCAACATTGGAAATTCCTAAGTCTAATTAACATTCTGCATTTATTTTGTGAGTTACTAAAATCTCATCTACTCCTAACATGACAGTAAGTTGATACAACATGCTGGTTAGAAATTGTCGAATACTATAATATTCAACTGGATCCCGATCCTAAATATTGGGCATATCTGAACAATACCTAAAACTGACAATAAACCAAAGAAATTTCCTGGATTATAGTATAATAACTGGGAAAAAACTAATATTAAAATTTTGGAAAAACCTTGCATCCCCTACAATTAAAATGTGGATTGTGGAGATGTCGGAGACCTTAAATCTGGAAAAAATTAGATTTGTCTTAATTGACAAACCTGAATCATTTATTAGAATATGGTCGCCGTTCATAGATTATTTGAAGGGGTAGATTGGGCCAGCGCTGAGGCTTGACGGAAGCTTGAACCCAGGACTGGACGAATAGTTTTGTTTTCTTACCTACGGACATATCTCCTAAGTTGTATTATGGATAGTTTATTTTATGTTTCTAAGTGTTTTTTTTTTCTTTCTCTTTATTTTTTCTATCTATTAAAAAAATAATAATAATTAGAGTCAATGTTAATATGTAACCGATATATGTAGACTCCTGCTACATTGGTAGTGGAGTCCTTGGAATCGTGAATATTTAATATGTAACCGTTTAACAAAGTTTGCAATGGTTTGGACTAGGATATGTACATGCCTCTAATAAAAGTTAACTATAAAAAAAAAGAAATTGTCGAATACATTCAGTGAATAGTACCAGATAGAAATTTACTCTCATCCCCAAGTTCAAAATGACTTTGATATTATGTGACAAACACAATATCAGAGACTTGCCGGTCTGATATAGAGCATGTGTAACCTTTCATTTCACTTTCATTTCACTCCTGCCATTCGGAAGAAGAAACTGTAGTGCCAAGGTTCAGGAGCAGCTTGAATGAATGAATGAATTATGCTTTATTGTTACATGTGACATGTCACATGGTTCTCCCCCAAAACAATCAGTTTATTAAACACTACCTTCAACTAGGCTCTGAAGTACATGGATTTGGGGGGGGGGGGGGTTTCCTATTAATAGTTTTTGCACTATTGTTGTTTGCTTTTTATACATTGAACCATTCTGGTGTTTATTATGGGTAGACAAAAGTGCTGGAGAAATGCAGCGGGTGTAGCAGCATCTATGGAGTGATGGAAATAGGCAACTTTTGGGCCAAAACCCTTCTTCGCTGTTCTTCTACCAGGGAGAAGGCAATTCTGGATTTAGTGTTTATCAATGAACCAGATGAGAGGGTATGGGGGGGGGGGGGGGGGGGGGGGGGGGGGGGGGCAGGGGGGGGGGGGGCAGTGGATGTAGTATATCTAGGATGTAGTATATTTCAGAAAGCCTTTGATAAGGAGATTAGTGGGCAAAATCAGACCACATGGTATTGGGGGTAGGGTATTGACATGGATAGAACATTGGTTGGCAGACGGGAAACAAAGAGTAGGAATAGTAAGATTAAATGAGCTTACCAGTTTGAAGTTTGATCTTTGTTTTATGAGGAGTTACATTGGTGATTACGTGAAGAACCCCACCAGTTCCCATGCGCGTCAATCTTCAAAGCAGCGGTATGAAATCACAGATAACAATAATCAAAGTTAACATAGTAAGATCAGCAACTTGAGAACTACCAGATGACCTTTGTGAGAGAGGGTTGGGCGTGGAGGGCACGTAATCAACTTAACTCCTCATAAAATGAAGATCAAACTTCAAACAGGTAAGTTCTCGTTTAATCTTAAACCCCTGTCTCACGGTGCGAGTTGACCCACGAGTGACCCAGAGTTGTCACTCGCGGTAATCACGTACACTAAACGTAGCGGGAACGTCGGAACTCTTGCGAGCAACTTAGCGACTTGTGGTGCTAACGGCAGGTACCCGTGAAACTTGGTAACTCGTGAAAAAAATCAAACATGTTTGATTTTTTCCACGAGTCAAATTTACAGTTCAAGTTTAAAATTGAAACATTTTAAACTCGTTTATAACGTGGTGGCCCGTGCGTTTACCTTAGTGAGTCGTGAGTCTACCATGGGCACTCTTTTAACTCAGTGTGCAGGCAGCATCTCTGGAGAGAAGGAATGGGTGACGGGATGACATTTCCAAATTTCCCCAGCCCCATGTGCTCACTTTTTTCAACTAGCATCTGCCCTTTCTTGTGCATGACATTATTTGTATCTGCAGTGCCTTGTGTCTTGGCAATTCATGATTCACACACACACAATGCTGGGGTAAAACACACACACGCGCACACACACACACACACACCCACACACACACACACACACACACACACACACACACAATGCTGGGGTAACTCACACACACACACAATGCTGGGGTAACTCACACACACACACACAATGCTGGAGTAACTTGTATAAATATGTGTGTGTGTGTGTGTGTGTGTGTGTGTGTGTGTGTGTGTGTGTGTGTGTGTGTGTGTGTGTGTGTGTGTGTGTGTGTGTGTGTGTGTGTGTGTGTGTGTTGTGTGTGTGTGTGTGTGTGTGTATCTGTGTTTATTTGTCTCTCTGTTTGTGTGTATCTCTGTCTGCTGTCGGGTCCCGGCGGCCGCTCAAAGTCAGTCACCCGAGCTGCTTCCTTCCTCGGAAGTGGCGGCCAGTTCTGCTGTCCGTGCCCGGAGCGCTGCGGCTGCCACCCAAGCTAATTCACTCCCCGGCCACAATAAAACCATATAGCAATGACAGCACGGAAACAGGCCATCTCTGCCCTTTTACTCCGTGCCGTTTACTGTCACCTAGTTCCATCTACCTGCACTCAGACTGGAGCGTGGCAAGTGGGTTACTGACCCCAATCCCCTCCTTCACAATGCCAGACTCCACAAATACTATGAACTGAGCTCTCCCCCCACCCCGGGAAATACAGTATTTAAAAACATAAAGCACCAAGAAATGTACTTACCACGTTATTGGTTGCTGGAGGGTGCGCATTTTCCCTTTGTAGGTCATATCAATAGATGTGGCAGCGCTGAAATAACTCAAAGCCACAGGATGGAGATGTATTTTAACATTGTTGCTTTATTAAAACATACCTTAATTCACGGTTGGCTCAAGAGTAACGGGAGAGGAACTTGGTAACTCGGGAGAGGAAGTTGGAACATCGCAGAAATGACATACCCGTGGGAACTCGGTTAAACACTTAAACATAAACTTGAAGTCTCGTACACAACCACGAGTCTTTCACTCGGGGTACCTCATGGGTCAACTCGCACCATGAGACAAGGCCATTACTATTTTACTCTGGAGTCACGTGAGTGATTCCGTGAAGGGTTCAAAGCTCTGTGATTTCATGCTGCAGATTCAAATCCCGGCGTCTCACTGCATCGATTGACTCAGGATGAGTGAATAATCAACAATGCATTAACCATGACATTGATACAAATGTATTAATGGTTTACGTTCATAAAGAAATCTATAGCAACCCCTCTATCTCAGAGGAGACTAAAGTGTAAGCAAAACAGAATGGGCAAATAGCCCGGGTCAGTAACTGTCCTATGGTAAAAAAATGTTTTAATTTAATTCAGTGGACAATCCTGCGGTCACGAGTATATGGTTGATGGGAACATCCATTGCCCTGGCCGCTGATGTTGATGCCGCCCTGGTGGAATGAGATGTAAATTGTCAGTGTTAATACCTGCATAAACCAGAACCTGCTGCAGCCACCTTGAAATAGTCTGAACCGACCTTTCCTTGTATGGTTGTTTGTTGCTTAATAAATAATGCTGATTCCACACTTCTTAGGATTCTATTGGCCTTGATGTAATATAGCAAGCCTGTCCTCACATGTAGACGTGAGTCCGTAAGGTATGCCAAAATATGATCTTAAATCCTGCCACCCCTGGTTTGCTCTGCTTGTGTAGATCAGAAATGTAAAATGTAATGACACCTGCAGCCAATTCCATCCTATCTAGCCGCAGTGTTTGCAATGTTTTGCAATGCCCTCGTTGTGCTGATACCAGTGTCATGTCTAAGGATGTAGCTGGAACCCCCCTGGTGAAGTATTGTTAACACATTTTCAACATCCAACTGCACATCCTTGTAGTGGGAGAACTTGTGTCAAGATCTCTTTACAACTCGATATCCGAGTTTGAACCCGACAGAGTGGTTCCCGTTTGCTGCAGCTGTAGTGTCTCCATAACTGAATTATTGTCAAGGACCATTTAAGAATGAACTGGAAGACATCACTAATCTGTACCGTATTAAATGTAACATTAACATTCAACAACCGCTTCCGATCCCCTCAATAGCAATGTACTGCTTTTTTGGTGTTATCCCTGCACTCTGCAGTGAGCACATCCATGGATTGATGTGACAACCTGAGCCGTAAGGCAGTCCATTCAGAATGTGTAAGTCAATAATTATTTTATTATGTAGAGGCCGGTTTCCTGAACCACAGTTTGAACCAGCAAAGTTTTTGTTTTTTAGGATAACCGTATACGGTTGTATTATTATGCCTGACGAAAGCAGGCAACATGGCTGCTTAGCCAGTCAGACAGTACGAAAAACCGAAAGCGAGATCTTGCTGACTGTTTCATGACCCGATTAAAGAGGCAAAATGGAGGAAGAATAAAGAAGCATTCCTCCTTTTTGTAGCGAGAATGTATTTCTCCGCACTGATCTGCTACATATTTTTGCGATCAGTGAATAAACATGAAACCCACATGTTGATATTCAATGTACCATTGAACCATACTCTCATAATACTTTGAGATCCAATACCTATTCTGTGTTGTCATCGATCTGAACTTGATGATACACTGGTGGCAACGGCGATTAGGTAAATTATTACAGGATACTTTTACTTAATTGCCATGTGACTAACATATGCCACCACCGTAGTGTAATTACTTGATGTTGAGCATGTAGACTATGTATATTCGCTCAATAGCCCTTTACCCATGGGGTGCATCTAGTGTATATGTTTAGTTGATACCAACAACTGAAGAATTGGCAACTCATGCAAATCTCCTCCACCTCCAACTAGAGATGATATTCGCAACTTCCCACCTTAGAGCTCTTAGCATCAGTTTGTAAATAACTGAAATTCGACTGCCCACACTACTGGAGCAACGCTGAATACTGTTTGTTAATCATTGTGACTTAGGTAGCTTCAGCTGGAAATAGCATAAGGTTGTTAACAATGATGTACATGTCCTTGAGAGTCGCTATTTTGCACAATGTCAGTTCTCAACTTGCACAGCTGAAGCACACCTACCATATTGCCAATTACTCTTGATAAATAGAAGTCAGTTTTATAACAGATTGCTATTAACTCCAATCTCTTGCCACTGGGCAGAGTCATAGGCTAATAAACAGTTAAAGGTAAATCTCAATGACCAACAAATAGTTTATCCCATTTATCCTATAACTGTCTATTTAAATATAATTACCCTCAACTGTTAAATAAACTAAAAAAATATATTTTATATTGGAAAACATTACCTATTTCAATGTTTGGTAGAATAAATGCTATAAAAATGATTTTTTTGCCACAATTGTTATATTTATTTCAAGCCATCCCTTTATATCTCCCTAAAATGTTTTTTTAAAAAATAGATACTTTGGTTAATAGTTTTATTAGGGACTATTAAAATCATCGAATAAGTAAAAAACATCTATGTAAATCTAAAATAAATGGTGGACTAGCACTACCAAATTTCTTATATTATTTCTGGTCAGTTCAGATTAAAAATATTAATTTTTGGTTGGTAAATTTGGATTATGAGCCAAACTGGCTAAAGATGGAAAAGGAAGACTGTTTGCCTTTTGATGTAGGTTCGATTCTTTTGGCACCAAGGGAAGTACAAAAAAAACGTATGGTGATAACCCTATAATTCATAGCAATAGACATATTTTGAAACAAATAGTTAAGACCCTACATATGGATAATTTATCACTTTATTTGCCAATTATGAATAATCCCTTGTTTAGGCCCTCTGATTTGAACAAGGGGTTTACACTGGAATGATTTAGGAATTAAAAGGATAGAACACCTTTACAAGAAAGGAAAATTTCTTTCATTTCAAGAGTTACAGGATATCTATGGATTGCAGTCAAATAACATATTTAGGTATTTACAAATTAGAAACTATATTAAGTCAAATACTGTAAAAATAGAAAACCAGGATTATTAGATGAATTGTTTAACAAACACCCAAATACAGAAAAATTAATAGTGTTTATATACAATACTATCTTGGATAGGGAAATCCCAACTTTGGAAATATATCGACAAACATGGGAAAATGAAATAGGTTTATCTATAACAAAGGAAACTTGGGAAGAAAGCCTACAATGTATACATCGTTGCTCATTAAATGGTAGACATATATTGATACAATTTAAGGTATTACATAGGTTACATTATTCAAAAACGAAATTAAATAGAATTTATTCTAACATTTCTTCTATTTGTGATAAATGTCAGAACTTGGAAGCTAACTTAACACATAGTTTTGTAACATGTATAAAACTCAACTATTATTGGACAGAAATCTTTAGAGTTATCTCTGAAGTTCTTAAAATTAAACTGGACCCAGATCCAAAATTAATAATATTAGGATTCAAATCTACTATTAACAGTAAACCAAAGAAATTTCTTGGATTACTGTTTGATAATAGGGAAAAAATTATCCCCCACAATTAAAATGTGGACAGTGGAAATGTTGGAGACATTGCATTTGGAAAGAATCAGATTTGTCCTAATGGACAAATACGAACTCTTTGAACAGATATGGTCTCCATATACAGAATATTTGAAGGGGTAGCTGTTCTTGGCATCACAACTCAATGGGTACCCGGCAGGATTAGATGAAAATAATCCTTTTTTATGGATTTGTATGCATGTCTCTATTGATATCGTTATTTGAAATTGTTATCACTATTAAGAGGATGTTATACTATAATCATTTTTTCTTTTTTCTTTTTTTTCTCTTCTCTTTCTCTCTCTATATAATCAAAATTATTATTTAATCACCATTCTTATTGATTAAATCTATTCTTTTCTTTTTCTACTTTCTAAAAAATAGAAGTTTATAAGAATTATTTGTAACATCCGTATACTTATTGAAATAAGTTGGTTGTGTATTTGAAAAGTTGTTATACCGTTGTTATGATGGATTACTTCTAATAAAAATATTATTTTAAAAAAAATAGTTTATCCCATTTAGTAATGTTTTACTGTTATTAGTACAGTTATCATTGCCTTTTGATAACCTCTGTAATGGGAACTGCATAGAATGGATCTTTGAGACCCTATGCATCCGTTGTTAGTCAGTAAGAAGTTTCCTATTTGGAAAGTTCATATGCGAGTTACCCGACATGCTCCATTTTTCATAATGAACAGGCCACCCCTGCCATTGTCCCATGGGTTGCACGATAACTCTGGCCCGATTTCCGAGCCTGTCTTAAAAGACAATCCTTTGTGTGTTGTACAAACAAGTGTAAATATTACAACTTGTGAGTGGTCCACTTACCCATGTTTAAGAAGTACCAGACCCACTTTGTTGAATAGGGCTGGTAGGGTGCGTGGAACGTCTACCCAGCTGTCATGCTGCCACCAGCTTCAGTGAACTGCTTACTGCCGATGAGCGCCTGGGGTGCATTCTGAAACGATGAACCTTTGCCCGCTGTTGGCCTTGGTTGACCCGTCTGCAAGGTTTTTCCCTGTTGAATAGGCCTTACCTGAATAGAAGATTCGACGGCTGGCTCTCATATCCCCCTGTTAGCGCTGTTCACTGCCGGCATGCCATGCCATGCTCCAGTATGTTCCCCCGACATCTTTAGAACCTGGAGTCAGTTACATCTGACCATTTGCACTCCCCTCCTCAGAGAGGGCGATTCGTAGGCAGCCCTAAACAGGCGCTGCCACAGGCCCCAGGATACCTGCGCCGATACAGCCCCATTGGACCTGTACCAGGATTGGAAATTCTGTTGGGATGGCAACTTTGTTGGCAGGAAAGGGTACCTCTGACACGTGCCCTTCATCCCTTGGGATATGCCCCACGGCCATACCCGGAGACTCGGCGTCAGCAGGACACTGACCCATCATGCTCCCCTCCTCCAAGAAGGAGACATGAAGTAGCCCTGTCCCAGGCACTGCTGGCGTGGCATGTCCCACAGGCCAGCGCTGTCACACATAAAGCAACCCTGTCAACAGGTGCTGCTGGCGCGGCTCTCCCGTGGGCCAGCGCTGTGACAGATTCGGTGTCAGCAGTACACTGACCCGACTTGGTCTCCCCCAACAGGGAGGCCTTGAGCAGCCCTTTGCCAAGTGCTGCCGGCACAGCTTCTCTTACAGGCCGGCGCTGTCACACACGAAGCAGCCCCATCAACAGGTGCTGCTGGCGCGGCTCTCCCGTAGGCCAGCGCTGTGACAGATTCGGTGTAGACGCCTCTTGTAGACGCCGGCGCTTTCATACATGAAGCAGCCCTGTCCCAGGCGCTGCTGGTGCGGCCTGTCCCATAGGCCCGCGCTATTACAGTGTTGTCTCACTAATTTAATTTTGTAGTGTGGAGCTTCACCTGTGAACGGTTAAAAGTACTACAGCATACATACAAAAAATACCCTTGTTATCAGAGAGGAACCCTTGCAGCCCGACTCACCAGAGTTCAATAGGGCTGAACGAGTTCTCTCCCCCTCCAATTTCACTCCATGCCTGGGGACCAACGTGTTTGTGAGTCACTGACCGCACTGTCAGTGACTCTGGCGTTACTCGCTTTGCCACTCCACGGCATCCCAGCAGTCTGGAAGCCACTGACTGCCTTGTCAGCGGCTGTTATCATGAAACCCGATCTTTACCGGCTATCCTCTTCGGCAATCAGAACCGGGATTTCCCCACAGCCCATAGCCGGCTCACTCGACGCGCTCTGCGATAAATCTGGCAGGAAACCTCTGTGAAGAGAGGATTCTGCTCGAACAAGAAACCCTGGTAAGTAAAAGACACTTACCTTCTAGGTTTAAACTTACCGCCGGCAGGAGCGATGCCCTGCCAGTCCGGTGCTTGCGCCAATGCGGCTGACGTAATGACGCGCATGTGAACTGGCGGGGTTCTTCACAGAATCACTCACGTGACTCCGAAGTAAAATTAACAGTTCACTTTCAGAATGGCAGGTAGTGACTCGCAGGGTGACTTGGATAGATTGGGTGAGTTGGTAGATACATGGCAGATGCAGTATAATGGGGATAAATGTGAGGTTATCCACTTTGGTGGCAAGAACAAGAAGGCAGATTATTATCTGAATGGTGTCAAATTAGGAAAAGGGTAAATGCAATGAGCCCTGCCAGTCCGGTGCTTGCGCCAATGCGGCTGACGTAATGACGCGCATGCGAACTGGCGGGGTTCTTCACGGAATCACTCACGTGACTCCGAAGTAAAATAGTAAGGTTAAATGAGAAGTTACCTGTTCGAAGTTTGATCTTTATTTTATGAGGAGTTACGATGAGGGATTACGTGAAGAAGACCCCGCCAGGCGCATGCTCGGCATACTTCAAAGCAACGGCGTGAAAAGCACAGAACCGATAGCCGGAGTAAGATAGTAAGGCTCACAAAGACTAGAACTACCAGATGATCATTTAGATTATGAGGGTCGGGAGCGGAGGGCACGTAATCCCTCATCGTAACTCCTCATAAAATAAAGTTCAAACTTCGAACAGGTAAGTTCTCGTCTAATCTTACTATTTTACTTCGGAGTCACGTGAGTGACTACGTGAAGATTTTGAAGCTCTGATTTTCATGCCGTAGATCATTCCATACGACACACTGCTTGAGTTTACACAGTTGTGAGTAAATAATATATATTGCTGAAATTATGCAATAAATATTTTAATATTTTAATACTAATAATAAAAAGAAAAGTAATAACCCCTCTATTCCAGGGGAAATTACAACAAATGATATGCAACAAAGCAAACAATTTGAACAGAACCCAAATCTCAACAGAACCCAAATTTCAGAACAGAAATCTAGAAAAGTTCCTCTTTAGACCATCCTGCGGTGTCCAGAATTTGGTCGAGCGGCATGTCCTGCACCTTTGCCGCGGACATTGATACCGCCCTTGTGGAGTGAGATTTAAACACATCAGTATCTACTCCAGTTAATCCAGAACCTGTTTATCCATCTAGAAATAGTTTGTACTGTCACTTTTTTATATGTTTCTTGTGGGTAATGAACATTGGTGTCTCACAATCTCGGAGACTCTTAATTCAATATATATTAAGCCATATGCTTAACCACACACAATGTTTAGTTGACAGAGTATGTCTTAAAGATTACATTGGTTCCAGCCTTTCTTGGCTTGCTTTGCTTGCTTAGATCATTGACATAAAACGTCATTTTATCTACAGACAACTGCATACAATGTAACCGCAACATTGTAATGTTTGTACTCATTGTGCTGATATTAATGTCAGGAGCATAACCACTTTAAATATTAACTTCTGAAAAGACAGTGACGTAATTGGAGTCCATTGCCGAAGCAATGTGAGAACTATACTGACATCCCAGATTTCTGTATATCTGGGTTTGGTAGGATTTTATTAAAATTCCTCTCATAAATCGGGATATTAACGGATGAGACCCGATAAATTGTCGTTCTGAAAATTGTCCTAAATAGGAGGACAAAGCACTCCGACCTCCATTAATGGTACTATAACTCAGGTGCAACATAGCAAGGAACTCCAATACATCCAATATGTTTGCAGTATGATAAAATATATCTGACTGTATACAAAAGATTTCCCATTCCTTAAATGAAACATATATTGTTCCTTAATGCTATCTCTCCATGCTGCAGTTATGACATCCATGGTCCTATTCGACATTCCATCAGAACCTGCAGATTAATAATTAATACAGTCATGTAATGGATGACTTCTGCTGTAACTGGATGTACGAACAATTACTGCACCTGGGATTTGTTATGAATGTCTGAATCATCATTCTGAGCACCAATGGGAACAATGACTGTGTAGTAATGGTCACTAGATAAGGGACATATCAGATATTACTGATAAGAACAGATACTACACTTGATCTTAGCCAAAAACTCCGAACAATACCAGTTTGGAACCACCAAACGCCTTTGGCGGAGACTAGCTCTATTTGGTGACACATTGCCTAATCAGGCAAAATGCGGAAAACATAAAAGACTATACTTCCCCAATGTAGCGAGAATGCATCCACCGCTAATGCTCCTGGATCTGGCTCCCATGAGACACATTTACCACTGGAGATTTAATCCAGACACAACAGATCAATATTTGGTACTCATACTGTCTGACAATCTTTTTGAACTTTTTGAATTTTAACATTCATTATGTATTGTCATTGAACTTTCGTTATCTGTTGTCTTACCACAATATTGTCTTCTCCTACAGCTGTGGTATTGTCTACTCGTAATTGAACATGCAAGTTCTTTATTGTAGAGCAACAGCTATCAATGCATAAACACCCCCAATAACTCCAAATAATTCATACCATGTGATTGGAGAATTAAATCGTCTTGGACAGTCCATCGACCACCACAACTGGTGTCGCTGTCCTTGGCTCCCCATCCGAGAGCACTCCCATCTGTCTGTAATACCACTGAAGACTGCTGAACAAGCACATTTTTACTTCTAGTAACTTGTGCAACATTGAGAATCCATCATTGCAATTCGGCTCAACCTTTCTAGTTGGTAACTGCATGGATGTAATCAATGACCTGCACACTTTCACGCTTATTCTCTGGTCTTTTGCAGACTTTGATCATGCAGAGGTCCCAATTCGACTACAGGAATGCTGCTATCACTTACCAGTAACCGTGGCTACTTCTTGGATGGTGGGATAATGCCCAAGACAAGTAACATTCGTAACATCCCCAACCTTAATTGTTGGTAAAGTTACTGACATATCAACTGTATTAATGACAACCCCCTAATAATCAATTGTTTGGGATGCCTGTAACTTACATGTTGTTTGGATGTACAGAACCTTAGCCTTTCAATAGGCTTATGGTTGCTGAACCCAGTTCTTCAGCTGTCTCCCATTTACAATTAACATATCCTCTAGATAAGTCATTACAATGTGAATCTGAGCCCTCATTAACACCAGTGCCGGTTTCAATAATTGTGTGAGCAATCTGAGGGCTGAATTTAACCCATTAGATAATTTCTTCCCATCCAATTAATTTAAGTACCTGAATAATAAGGCCTCTTTTTTAGGTCTAATAATAGCCATATAGCAGCCTTGTGATAACAACTTTGTTACAGTGTTGAAGTGTACATTTATTTTTTTTTAAATGCCTATACTGAACTACAAATTTATGTTTGTGAGTTCCAGAATGACTCTGCAACCCCCATACTTGTGTCTGGGATATATTATCTCTACCTGACGAGTTCCTGGTACATTCAAATACCAACCCAATCAGATTTAATGCACAATTACAAAACAATTGTAATCTTACAACCAACAGAGGTTGTTTCCCAGAATTCCATGTGTGATGGAATGACGTTTCTGTACTTCCGTAAATGAACCACAAGATCCCTTCTCTTAATATAGGGGTTCGTATTCAGCCTGTTTGTTTTCTCAAAGCGGGGATGAGAAGTTTTATAAGGCACATAACCTTAATTGTTTGGGCAGTTTTTTCATCAATCATAAATCTGGTTATAGCTTGCCCACATAATCCTGCATTTTGTGGGTATAATGTTAGCCAAATGGCAATTTTCATCATACAATTGGGTTCAAATATGCATTGCAGAGTAGTGCAAGCATGTCTTAAAAGTATTGGACATTATCGACCCATGTATGTCTTCCGCAAATGCAGTGATGCCAACTGAATATCATCTAGAGGACATGCTGGGACACATTTCCTGTCCTCGCATTGTTACACTCATGGGTGCCCAATTACTGAGTTACTGTTGGCACCCTGAGCGAGGCACAATAGATGGGTGTTTTATATATTTTTACATATTTTTTACTGTTTCAGTCATAACAGTTTCTTGGAGTAGGTGAGAAACCAAATAATGTTGGCTGCCAGGTTCATCCATAGCCTCACCAGTCCATACCGATATAGCAAAACTTGGTGCTACATCGGGAACACCCGGAGCATTTCTATTGTGCTCTGGTGTATACACATAGGTAGGGACACCAGCTTCAGGGTCAGTTTCATCCTGCCCTGGTACTCCCGAGTCTTTGCTCTAGGAGACTTCATCCAGACCTAAACAAGGCACTGGTGAATGAGATTCTCATTTTTCATAGGCACCATACTCATTGTATGGAAACTCATTTCGGAGCCTGCCTTAAAATCTCATGGGTCTTAAAACCCTTAATTGTTTAGAATTTTGAGCATTTTATCTCACTCTAATGTACTTCATCCAGACCTATGTTAGGCACTGGTGAATGAGATTCTCATTCTTTATAGGCACCATACTCAGTGTATGGAAACTCCTTCGGAGCCAGCCTTAGAATCTCATGGGTCTTTAGAACCCTTGATTGATTAGAGTTTGGAGCATTTTATCTTGCTCTAGGGACCTCATCCAGACCTAACTAAGGAACTGGAGAATCAGAATCCCATTTTCATAGGCACCATACTCAGCGTATGGAAACTCCTTCGGAGCCTGCTTTACAGGAAGACATACATGAGTCTTAGAACCCTTGACTAAGTCAAGTGTGGAGCATTTTCTCCATTTCCAGCCTCCCCCACATTCTTGTCCTCCCTTGGAGGAGAGTTACTTCTTTACTGTTTCGTATTTGTGCATAAACCATATATGTTTAAAATTGTAATTCTGACAGGCACATTCTGCTTGCAGAATATTTGTATTAGCCTCAGTATCACATAGGGTTATATACATTTCCATAAAGAAAACTGCATCTGGTAACATATACTCAGAGCATACTTTATTTTACAATTACTGGGTATTTGGAGCCAGCATTTAGAGCCGTTATCTGAAAACCCGATCTAAATAGCGGTAAATAGCGGGAGCAGGCTTTTAAAGCAGCCCTTATCTCCCGATCCGAACTAAATCGGAAACTGCGGTTCCAGCGCGTTCTATTCAATTACCGCAGTTTAAAAATACATTCACTCTAGCTGGCTCTGTATTTCGAGCCAGAGTTACAGTGTTTTTTTTTTTTTTAATTTCAAAATACATACTCTAGCTGGCTCTGCAGACTTACAGAGTTTAAACCCACTAGCAAGAAAGTTCAACAGTGACGTACCTGCGGGTTAAACTTACCGCTGGTGGGAGCTGCGCTCACCACCCTGTCGGTGTCACATGCGTCGACGTAATGCCGAGCATGCGCCTGGCGGGGTCTTCATGTAGTCACTCACGTGACTCCGAAGTAAAATTAACAGTTCCCTTTCAGAATGGCAGGTAGTGACTTGCAGGGTGACTTGGATAGATTGGGTGAGTGGGCAGATGCATGGCAGATGCAGTATAATGTGGATAAATGTGCGGTTATCCACTTTGGTGGCAAGAACAAGAAGGCAGATTATGATCTGAATGGTGTCAAATTAGGAAAAGGGTAAATGCAATGAGACCTGGGTGTCCTTGTACACCAGTTGCTGAAAGTAAACATGCAGGTACAGCAGGCAGTGAAGAAAGGTAATGGCATGTTGGCCTTCATAATTAGAGGATTTGAATATAGGAGCAAAGAGGTGCTTCTGCAGTTGTACAAGGCCCTGATGAGGTGCTGTCGGTACAGTGTTTTTATGTTATCCCTGTAACTGTGTGGGTTCTCTCCGAGATCTTCGGTTTCCTCCCACACTCCAAAAAGATGTACAGGTTTGTAGGTTAATTGGGTTGGCATAAATGTAAATTGTCCCTAGTATGTGAAGGATAGTGTTAATGCGCAGGAATCGCTGGTCTTGGTTGACCGAAGGGCCTGTTTCCGTGCTGTACCTCTAAAACTAAAAAAACCCATCAATTTCTAGGTATGCAAAGCAATAGATGAGTTTGCAAGAAATAATTGAAGATAGATTGAATATAAATAAGAATGATCAAGTTATTAAATGTATGTGTTTTGCATTAAAACTATTGCATTAGAACTAATTAAATATTCATAGGGTTAACAGAATTACATTTCTTCAGGCCCTGCCTCTGTTAATATGGTAATCAACTTGATAAATCCTCTTAAGAGAAAATTCCTGCTGATCAATTCTGGACATAAACTAGACTGAAAACATTAAAATGATTTTAGCTTATTCTTGAACCCAGTATAAAACTCCAAACAGTCAATCTATTTTCACTGTTCTGTCTTCAGTGTCTTGACATGTATTTTCATTATTCCTCCCACATTTATTTAAAAAATATTCTTGTCCAAGGCACCTTAGATTAATGCTTTATAATATATTTTTTAGATCTAATAAGACGCTGCAATATTTCATCAGAAGTACATTATAATGCGTCAGGTATAGATATGCAGTAAATCATGTTCATTTTGGCAAGGCAATAATCACATCTTTCCTACAATCACTCAATGTATTCAGTTCAGTGTTTGAAGAGTTAAGAAGGAAAGTCAGTAGCCATTTTCAATCCATTATCACCTGGAATGCAAAATCATATACCAATTTAAACGTGATCAATACAAAGACTGGACATAAATTTACCCTTTGACTTAAGTTCTAAACTGCTGCAGATAATTATTGACTAAATTATTAACAATGCAATCATTGCAATAAATATGATGTGGCAGATGCATTCAGGCTCTGTGAGAGATTAATAATTCTATGTAGAACAGTAATGCTCAAAACATTCTCAGAGAGACGTTTCTTAAAATTGTCAGTTTCAATATTTGCCAGAATTATCAATAAAATACTGATAAATCCAGCAGATAACAACGAGAGAAATTTCGATTTTGGGGGATTTATTGTTTTGTAATATGAAAGGATTGAATTGTCTTCTTTTTGATGAGTGCTGCTGCAATCTTGCCAGTACATGAAATGAGACAACTGCTCAGCCTAACACTGTTCCGTGCTATTCACTGGAGGCTGCTGAAATGTGCCAACAGCTCTAAAAGGATAATACCACAGTGGTATTAATGGGCGAGTTCTGAATGGGTCTCATTTTCCAGCTAGTCCGGAAAGTTAAATCACATGGAATCAAGGTTGGGCTAAACAACTGGGTACAAAATTGGCTTGGTGGTAGGAGCCAGAAGGTGGTCGTGGAGGGTTTTCATTCAAATTGAAGGTCTGTGACCAAGGGTGTTGGTGCAGGGATCAATGCTGGGTGCACTGTTTAGTTTAGTTTAGAGAAACCGTGCGGAAATAGACCCTTCGGCCCACTGACCGGTGACCCCACGCACATTAACGCTATCCTACACACTCTCGGGACAATTTACACTGATACCAAGCCAATTAACCTACAAACCTGTACGACTTTGGAGTGTGGGAGGAAACCGAAGAACTTGGAGAAAACTCACTTGGTCACGGGGTGAACATACAAACTCCGTATAAACAGCACCCGATAGAACCTGCATCTCCGGCACTAAAAATGCTGTAAGGCAGCAACTCTACTGTGGTGCCACCATGCCACCCTTTATAATCTGCATTGAAGATTTGGATCAGAATGTTGTCATGGTTAATTTTAATTTTTTTTGTCAGATCATTTCAATATCAATTCTATTTTTTTCCCCATAGCAATTACCCTATCAGTCTGCTCTGCCGTCCAAGAAAAATCTATGTGTGCTTCTCTCTCTATACAAAAGCAATTGCAAAAACTCCACAGCGATCATTTATGCTTGCAACTCTTGCTGGTTGCTAGTACTCACAGTTACTATTACAACTCGAACAACCATTCCGCCACCATCCTCATTCCTATCAGGCCAGCCGAAGTCTTCATAAAAATGGTGACCCACAAAGAAAAAAAAAACATGCACATCATCAAGACATGAAGGAGACTGCTAATCTTTTTTTTTTGGAACTGGTCCTGACAGATTTTGATATATATTGTTCTCCAGCATTTTTAAAACATTGTTAGGAAATTGCCACACCATTGGTACATCAAGAAAAAGGTATAAGTAAGGTTTTAAACCTTGTTTCCGATGAAAAATGTGTAAATGTGGCATTGCCCGGAATGTGAAGTACATTTTGTCTGAAAAATAGGAAATGGACGTTCTGCTCTCAAATTCATCAGCGACATTTCTCGTTTCTTGGTGTCTTAGCTTTGAATAAATGCACAGGATTCAGAAAATATTATTACGGTACAATACAATACGTAGAACTTTATTTATCCCAGGAGGGAAATTGATTTGCCAACACTCATAAAAACACAAGATACATGATATATGATATTAAAGTAAAGAGTGGAAAGGCCTGGGGGATGTGCATAGATTGGGGGGGGGGGGGGCAAGTCTCAGTCTACCCCATGACAGAAGGGGGAGTTGTAAAGTTTGATAGCCACAGGAAAGAAGGATCTCCTGTGGCGTTCTGTCCTGCATATAACAGGCTTCTCTTTCCACTGGCTATGAATGATACCATTTACTTTACAAGGCAGATCCAGTCCAATTCTAAAAGTTAACATTTGACAATTGATTCCAAAATTATTCCGTTCATTTCAGTTTCTGATTTTGGTTCAATGCATCTGCATTGGGCCATATTTCACAGCAACTTCACTCCCACTATCATGCACAAACATACTTCAATCCCCCTGCTACCTCAAAAAAAATGCACACCAGGAGATTGGCCTGCTGCAGCAGAACGCAAGTGAATATGGTTGCACTGATGGGTCAGTGACGATACAGTGGACCCTTTCATGCTGTGCATGGACCATAGCCTAGAACTACTTTACCCAGCACACGGAGTGCTCTTTGACTTGAAAAACTGTAGAATAATTTATTTACTCAGCATATTTACGTATAATGAACACAGTGAGGCAATTCATTACTCCGTTTTCTCATATTCATGAATTCTTACTGTCATGCTCAACAAGATAAGTTGTTTTTTGAACTAATACAGGGAGAATTCTGCATTGTGGATATAATTTCTTCCTTTACACAGCAGAAAATAAAGCAGATACTAATTTTAAAAAAAATGTCTTGGGAATGGAACGATCTGCCTGGGGAGGTGGCAGATACAATAGCAATGTTAAAGAGACATTTGGACAAACAGGGAAAAGTGCAGAACAGACCATGTGCATCATGGTTGGGCAAACATGGTGGGCCAAAGGGTTTATTCCTGCACTGTACTGTAAGGTTATAAGAAATAGGAATAGAATTGGGCCATTCAGCCCATCAATTCTACTCTGCCATTCAATCATGGCTAATCTATCTCTTCCTCCTAACCCCATTCTCCTGCATTCACCTCATAACCTTTGACACCCGTACTAATCAAGAGTCTGCCTATCTCTGCCTTAAAAATATCCACTGACTTGGCCTCCACAGCCTTGTGTAGCAAAGAATTCCAGATTCTGACTAAAGCAACTTCTCCTCATCTCCCTCCCAAAAGAACGCCCTTTAATTCTGAGGCGAGACTCCCCCACAAATCCCTGTTACAACATCTGTTACAGATTTCCAGTATTTAAAAAATATATAATCATCTTCCACCACACTCTGAATCCTACCTTCAAGCCAATTTTGTATCCAATTGGCTAGCGTGTCCTGGATTCATGTGAACTAACCTTCCAGAACAACCTATCATGCGGTACCTTGTCAAAAGCCTTGCTTAAGTCCACATAGACAACATTTATCGCTCTGCCCTCATCAATCTTCCTGGCACCTCTTCCAAAAAAGCTATTACATTTGTGAGACATGATTTCCCCTAGGCAAGCCATGCTGACAGTTCGTAATCAGCTTTGCCTTTCCAAATGCATGTGGATCCTGTCTACGGAATCCTCACCAATAATGCATTCACAACTGATATAAGGCTTACCGGTCAGTAATTCCCAGACTTTTTTAAGCACCCTTTCATAAGTTGATAAGTGATTGGAGCAGAATTGGTCAACGGGCCCATCAAGTTTACTCCGCCATTTAATCGTGTCTGAGCTATCTTTGTCTCACAACCCCATTCTCCTGCCTTGGCCCCATAACCCCTGACACCCGTACTAATCAATCGGTCAATCTCAACTTTAAAATATTCATTGATTTGGCCTCTACAGCCATCTGTGGCAATGAATTCCACAGACTCACTACCGACTAAAGAAATTCCTCCCCATCTCCTTTCGAAAGGTATGTCCTTTTTTTCTGAGGCTGTGCCCTCTGGTCCTAGACTCACTAGTGGAAACATCCTTTACACATCCTCTACACTTGGAAATCTATCAAATTATAACAGGGCAACAGAGCAGAGAGAAGTGGAAGAAGGGACTGGATGGAGAATATATGTCTGCATTTAAAACAAACTTCCCTGTGAGGATCTAATCTCTGTGAGTGCAAAGAGTGACGTGCTGATCACACCAATATTTATTATGTGGAGATTAATTATTATTAAAAATCGTACTAATCTGGTGGAGGTAAGAGTAGCCTCCTCTTACCAGGCTCATGTTGTGCTGGAGGTTCTCTCTCCCTCTCTCTCTCTCCCCTCTTTCTCCCTCTTTCTCTCTCTCTCTCTCCCACCCTTTCTCTCTCCCTCTCCCTCTCCCCCTCCCCCTCACCCTCACCCTCCCCCTCTTTTCCTCCCCTCCTGCATCTCTCTCTCTCTCTCTCTCTCCCTCTTTCTCTCTCTCTCCCACCCTTTCTCTCTCCCCCTCCCTCTCCCTCTCCCCCTCCCCTCCCCCTCACCCTCCCCTCCTCCCCTCCTGCATATCTCTCTCTCTCTCTCTCTCTCTCTCTCTCTCTCTCTTTCTCTCTCTCTCTCTCTCCCCCCTCTCTTTCCCTCCCCTCCCGCATATATCTCTCTCTTTTCATCCCCTCCCGCATAGCTCTCTCTCTTCATCCCCTCCCACATATCTCTCTTTCTCTATCTCTCCCTCCTGCACCTTCTTTCTCTCTTTTCCTCCCTTCCCGCACCCTCTCTCTCTATCTCTCTCTATCTCTCTCTCTCTCTCTCTCTCACACTTCCCTCCCCTCCTACACACCTCTCTCTCTCTTTTCCCCTCCCTCATCCCCCATCACACATACACTTTGAGTCATGCACTGTTTAAGTATTGTTCCTGAATGTAAAGCACTCTAATGCCTTTTTCACACTGGACTTCAGCCAATTTCGACATTAGGTTTACACAGATCCAATTTGGCAGTTTGCAATTTAGTTTCCGTGCAACAAAAATAGGTGCAATCCAATTTCTAGGCACTGATTTCATTGACAAGTCCTAGGTTTGTGGTTTTCTTTAGGCATTATAACAATGGAAAAGAATTGAACAAAGCTTTCAGATAATGCAGTTATTGCAAACAGCTTGATAGTGTTATACTGCTAACACAGGGTCAGGTCTCAAATGTGGCTCTGGCAGAGTTAATGTGAAACCTGAATAGGACTCTACCAGAAATCCATCAAAATCTCTTTCTATTTCCAGACATTTGGTGGCACACATCAAGTTGCCATTTGTCAATTGACACAAAGTACTATATATGTAACATTAAATCACCACACTATATTTAATTGCAAAGCTGAAGAACATTTCAAAGTTACAATAAAATGTTTCTCTAAAATAGCAGTCAAAAATATTTAATAGCCAATTTGTAACTGTGCAATTAGATATGAACAGTATTGAACTTAACAATGATATTGATTCTGGATCCATAACCCTGTATGTCAATTTTGGCTGAAAGCCATTATATATTTATCAAGTTAACTTGACTGAAGACAGGAAGAAATATATGTCTCAATATCTCAATTTCTCCGCAAGGTGAATGCAACAAATTCTCAGGATATACTAAGTGTCACATCTTTTCTCTGTCAAAACCAGGCAAACTTCTAAAAATCCTCTTGAATAGCTTGCTTTTACTTTGAGAGAAGAAGCACAGACACCCTCTGAATTATCTCAAATTACATTTCTACCAAATTATATATATATTTTTTAAAAATCCGGTAAATTAGAAGGTACTTCAGGGATCATAAATGCTACTGCTGCCAAGAGAGCCCAGCAATGTTTCTACATCCTCAGAAAGAAAAGAAATTCAACATGTTCCAATTTCTATCGATTCACCATATAAGCATACGATGCATCTGCTTAGTATGATTACTTCTCTGCCCTAGGAATTGCAGAGAATTGTGAGCTCATCCCAGTCCATCACCTAAACCAGTCTCTCCCCTATCAACTCCTTCTATACTTACACTGCCTCGGGAAAGCAGTCAACATAACCAAGGGCCGCTCACACCCCAGTCATTCACTCTTCTCCCCACTCCCATCATGCAGAAGGTACAAAAACTTGAAAGCCTGTGCCACCAGATTCAAGAACAGTTTCTTCCCACTGTTTTCAGACTCTTGAATGAACCGCTCATATGTGCTGAATTTCCCAATCTTCCCAGCTTCCTTGTTGCTGCCTTAGCACTTTCTTTTATCTGCAACTTCTCTGTAGTTGTAACACTATACATGGTCTACATTCCGTTTATTTTCTCTTTTGCACTATCTGTTGTATTCCTGTATGGTACAATTTGCCCGAATTACACATAAACCTCTACAGGTGCACGGTAGAGAGCATTCTGACTGGTTACATCATGGCCTGGTTCGGCAACCTGAACATCCAGGAGTGAAAAAGACTACAAAAGGTTGTGACCACTGCCCAGTCCATCACCGGCTTTGACCTCCCCACCGTCGAAGGGATCTATCGTAGTCGCTGCCTCAAAAAGGCAGCCAGCATCATCAAAGACCCACGCCATCCTGGCCACACATTTATCTCACCACTGCCATCAGGAAGAAGGTACAGGAGCCTGAAGAATGTAACGTCCAGGTTCAGAAACGGCGTCTTCCCCACAGCCATCAGGCTATTAAACACAATGAATAAGCTATGAGCTCTGAACTGCAAAAGACTATATTATTATTTGTTATTTGAACTATATTTGTTATTTATTGAACTTTTTCTTTTTTTTCCCCCGTTATATACAATGTTTACATATTCACATATTCTGTTGTGCTGCAGCAAGTAAGAATTTCATTGTCCCATCCGGGACATATGACAATAAAACACTCTTGACTCTTGATATCAACGTTTTTTTAAAAATTATTTTTATTAGAAGCTAATACATATTATGGGAAAAACATTCCATATGTATCAATCATATATTATTAATATTATTAATCATGGCTTCATTCTGCTTCTAATTTTTTTTTCAATAAAAAAATTAGATATCAAAGTTTTGCACTATATCTCTGTACACATAACAATAATAAACCAATAATCTATCTATCTAGATAATACTAAAAGTCTCCTCTTGTTTGTCTGTCTGTGATCTCAGGAGCTACGCCAAAACGGTACACTATAGCGCAACATTTTTTGCAGAATATTACTCAGCTTTTTCCTGTGGTTGTTGGTATCAAGTTTCTTCACATTTGATGTTATATTTCACGTTATTGATATTTAAAGTTTAAAAAAAGCCAACCTTTAGAAAAATAACTGACTGTGAGAGTGAGACTTTTCTAGCAGCTTCCAGTGATGATGTCACAATGGCATCTCACACTCCTCCAATCACAATGGGATCTCATTTACACAAGCTGCCACGAACATTCCGACAATCGAAAATGACATCACAATGTGATTTATCAGCCAATACACAAACAATGTATTTAAAAATTGTCTTCTGAGAGGGAGTGCGAAAGGGGAGAGGTGATGGAGGGAGTGACTGAGGGTAGGGAAAAGCTGAGGGAGGGAGAGGTGACGGAGAGACAATGGGATCAACAGCTTCAAGGGGAGTAAGGAGAGAGTGAGATTTTTGCCCCCCTCCATGTGGGAAGGATTTATTGGCTCAAACGTCGAGCCCATTCATTGGCCCCGGGAAGTGCCGACTGCCCTACCCCCATGTGGGAAGGAGTCATTGCCTCCAGTGAGCGCCAAGGCCAACCCAAAGGTTGTTACAAACCATTGGCTCTGGGAAATGCTCACTGCCTCTCCACCCCCCCCCCCCGGGAAGGATTGATTGGGTCAAGGGGCGCCGATACCAACCCAAAAGTCGAGTCCATTCATTGGCTCCGGGAAGCGTCGACTGCCCCCCCCCACCCTACATGAGAAGGATTGATTGCGTTGGGGGAACGGGTTGCGTTGGGGGAACGGGTGAGTGGCGGAAGTGGCGGCGCTGCCTGGCAGCTGTGGCTCACCTGCAGTCCGTCTGTTTTTTATTTTATTTTTGCCTTTTTGTGTCTGTTTTAGTGATAATTTTGGTTTATTAGGCTGTGTATGTGTGTGTGGGGAGGGGGCGTGGGAGAAACAGGGTTTTAGTCTCTCCCTTCGGGTGGATGCGATTTTTCTTGTCGTATCCCCTGTCACAGTCTCCGTCTGTGCTGAGGCTCTAATGGCGGAGCTGGCGGCCTTGGAGCTATGGCGGCCTTCCAGCTTCCAGCAGCGGTGGCACGGCTTCGGAGCTTCAGCGGCGACCTGGCTTCAGGGCTGCGGTGCTCCAGCGGCAACCTGGCTTTCGGGGCTACGGTGCTCCAGCGACAACCTGGCCTTCGGGGCTGCGGTGCTCCATCGGTGCTCCAGCGGCGACCTGGCTTCGGGGCTGCGGTGCTCCAGCGGCGACCTGGCTTTCGGGGCTGCAGTGCTCCAGCGACGTTCCAGCGGCGACCTGGCTTTGGAGCTATGGTGCTCCAGCGTTCCAGCGGCAGGCCCTGTGGCGGTGTTCCGGAATTCCGGCGACGGCGGTGGCGGCAGCCCGGCATCGGAGGCTCGGCCGCGGGCTTGGTGGACGGCAACATCGGAGGCCTGGATCTCCTCAGCGCAGAAGGTGAACAAGGAGGGAAGAACACAGAGACTCTAAGACTTTTGCTCTCCACCACAGTGAGGAGGTGCCTGGTGAACCTCCTGTGCATTTTGTTTTTTATTATATGTTATGACTGCAAAGTAACAAAATTTTGTTCAGACCGAAAGGTCTGAATGACAATAAAGGATAATTTAATCTAATTGGGTGGAATTTTGCGTTAGGGAAACAGGTCAGGGGGGTAGGGAGGGAAGAGGGGTAATGGAGGATGGGAGGCAGTGACCGAGGGTAGGGGGTGACTGAGGATAGGGGAAAGGAGAGGGAGGGTTAAGGAGGTAGTGGAGGAGGGGAGGAGAGAAGATGGAGGGGGAGGGAATGTTGGGGGATGAGGGGAAATGAGCCGCACCTGTGCAGTTTGAGGCTATGGGTGAGTGGTGGAATATTGTGTTGGGCAAACGGGTTTCATTGGGGGAACGGATGCTTGGCTCCAGGGGGCACCTATCTCTGGGGTGAGCGCTGATGCTGTGTTCGGGGACCAGCCCTCCCATGTGATGCCATGCCCCCCCCCACCCCGCATTGGTGGACAGAGCTCAATGGGTCCCACTTGGTCTAGTATACTTATAAAAGTCTCATCTTGTGTGTGTGTGTGTGTGTGTGTGTGTGTGTGTGTGTGTGTGTGTGTGTGTGTGTGTGTGTGTGTGTGTGTGTGTGGGTGTGTGTGTGTGTGTGTGTGTGTGTGGGTGTGTGTGTGTGTGTGTGCGTGCGTGTGTGTGTGTGTGTGTGTGTGTGTGTGTGTGTGTGTGTGTGATTGTATTTTTGCCAAAATGGTACACAATAGTGTCAAAATGTTTGCAGAAGCTTACTCAGCTATTTCCCGTTGTCGATGTAATAAGTTTCCATCAGATTTGATGTTATATTTCAAAGGTTATTGATATTTAAAGTTTTAAAGAAGCTAACTTTGAGAATAATAACTGCCTATGAGAGGGAGACTCTTCCAGCAGCTTCCAGTGATGATGTCACAATGGCATCTCACAGTCGTCCAATCACAATGGGATCTCATTTACACAAGCTGCCATGAAGAATTCGAAAACCAAAAATGATGATGTCTGTTGCCAATACACAAGCTATGAGAATGTTCTTACATTGTTGTAAGGAGAGGGACATAGTGGGGGAGATTTAAAAACATTTAATTGACATTTAATCGTTGCATTTCTTCAAATCTGCACAGACAGTTAGGCAGTTACGACATCACAATGCCCTACCGACTGCAATGTTTCTATCCCAGAACACTGAGTCCTTCACAATAAATTGTCCTTCACCATCCCTCCCTTTTGATGCTGCACCCCCTATTGCCTTTGGTTTGGAAATGCTAAAGCTGTGTTGCCTTTGGTTTGGAAATGCTAAAGCTGTGTTGCCTTTGGTTTGGAAATGCTAAAGCTGTGTTGCCTTTGGTTTGGAAATGCTAAAGCTGTGGTGCCAAATTAAAGTTGCCTTGCCAAATTAAAGTTGCCTTGCCTAATTAAATTTGCCTTGCCTAATTAAATTTGCCTTGCCTAATTATTGCCTTGCCTAATTAAAGTTGCCTTGCCTAATTAAAGTTGCCTTGCCATCTATATAATTAAAAGTCTAATCTTAACCACTTCCTGTTTGTGCTTTATATTGATTTTAGAAAGAATGCTACCACGTGCGGCTGTGATTTTTGGCCATCTTACTCAGAGTACCCCTCCGCTCATCAGGTGCCGAGGATTTTTCCCATCGATGAAAAACAAAAGAGTTATTAGTGTTTATAAAATGTTGAGATTCTCTCTCTTGTCAATCACGCCATGAAGGCCACGCCCCTTCTGGTGGGAGGGTCTATAAAACCCAGAAGTGTGGGCGTGGCTCAGTCTCTGCAAGATGGAGGAGGGAGAGGTCACGACTCGCTGTCTTTAGTGGCCCTGCTTGAAATGGTATGAAACTGCCCTTGAATTTGGTGGCCTTGCACCCTGCTTGAAGTGGTAAGAGACTGCACTTGAATTTGGTGGCCTTGCACTCTGCTTGAAATGGAATTTCAAGGAATAGCCATGAGTCAACTGCCAGCACACCAGCCATGAGTGAGTGAGCTGCCAGCACAACAGGCTTGAGTGACTGAACCGCCAGCCCAAGAATCCATTTGGCCCACAATGTCCATACTAGCCCTCTGGAAACCAGTCCCTTGAGCCCACAACACCCATACTAGTGCTCCAGAAAGCCCCCCACCCCCCCACCCACTGGCCACCAATATTGGAATTGGTGGCGAGGTGGAATATTGCGTGTTCCACTTAGTCTAGTAATATTCTACATTTTGCCTGGAAACAGAGTGTTTATATGCTGTATAATTCATCCAGATGACAGTCTTTATGAATATTATACCAGATATGCCCCTTCTTTAATAATTCCTTGGCAAACTGTAACCTGGCCATCATATTTTTGTGGCTAACCAGTGGTTTGCATCTTGCGGTGTAGCCTCTGTATTTCTGTTCATGAAGTCTTCTGCGGACAGTGGTCATTGACAAATCCGTACCTGACTCCTGAAGAGTATTTCTGATCTGTTGGACAGGTGTTTGGGGATTTTTCTTTATTATAGAGAGATTTCTTTTGTCATCAGCTGTGGAGGTCCAGTGCTCTCTTTCTTCTTAATGATGCTGCAAACAGTTGATTTTGGTAAGCCTAAGGTTTGGCTGATGTCTCTAAATGGCCTTGTGGTCGCGTTGAGCCGAGACGGTCGAGCGAAGGTCGGGCGCGATTACATGCGGACGCACAGCCATCTGGAGCGCGTGACGTCATTTGAAGATGGACACAAAGCTGGAGTAACTCAGCAGGACTGGCAACATCTCTGAAGAGAAGCAATGGGTGATGTTCGTGTCGAGACTCTTCTTTAGTCTGAAAAGAAGGGTCTTGACCCGAAACGTCACCC
Organism: Okamejei kenojei; assembly: GCA_035221665.1. Taxonomy (NCBI): domain Eukaryota; kingdom Metazoa; phylum Chordata; class Chondrichthyes; order Rajiformes; family Rajidae; genus Okamejei; species Okamejei kenojei. Next base: position 140,880,767 of record CM069133.1, read on the forward strand.
ATTGCTTCTCTCCCGAGATGCTGCCGGTCGCGCTAAGTTACTCCAGCATTTTATGTCTATCTTCAATTTTCTTGGCCCTGCTCTGGGAGTAGGTGGGGGCGGATCCGGACCGCAATGGCCGTGAGCCCCAGGCCGAGTTCGGCGATCGTTTGCCTACTTCTGTTGAAGGTCAGACGTTGCATCGCGCCAGGTTCTTGGGCCTGTCCCACTTTGGCCGTCAGTTCCGCGACAGACCGTTGGCGCGCGAAGATTTAGTTCGCTGCAAGAATTTCGGAGCCCCGCGTAATGTCGGGACCGGCCCCACAGGACTCCATACCCTTCCGTGCTTCTAAGGGGGACCGGCCCCGCGTGGCCATACGGTGCCCGTACGCCTCGAGTAATTTGCGAGGCAAGGACGCGTAAGTGGGACAGGCCCTTTACAGTTTTATTCTTGCTTCTCAGTCTCATAATGGCTTCTTTGATTTTCATTGGCACAACTTTGGTCCTCATGTTGATAAACAGCAATAAACGTTTCCAAAGGTGATGGAAAGACTGAAGAAAGACTGGGTGCAGAGAGCTCTCTTATACCTGCATTAAGGAGGCAATTAAACATACATGAGCAATTACAAACACCTGTGAAGCCATGTGTCCCAAACATTATGGTGCCCTGAAATGGGGCGACAATGTATAAACACAGCTGTAATTTCTACATTGTGAAACCAAAATGTATAAAAATGGCCTTTAATAAAATCTGACAACGTGCTCTTTAACCACATGTGATTTTTTTCTATTACAAATCTCAAATTGTGGAGTTCAGGGGCAAATACATAAACGGTGGGTCTTTGTCCCAAACATTATGGAGGGCTCTGTATTTTTCATTTTTCGTATTCTATTTAAGCTAACTTATATAAGGTAGCAGTACAAAAAATACCAAAAAATATAATTAGCCAAGACAAGCTAGGATGAAATTGGGCTCTTTTCAAGCAGAAAGACAAATCATTTAAATAAGGAAAAAGAATAGAAAAATACAAGTCATGCATCCCAGTCATTAATGTAATTTAAATGCCTGGTACAAATTTAGATGTTGTTCTTAACCTACCTATACTGTGTGTTGTTAAAAAATGTTATATTATAATATTACCTGAAACTAAAGGGCATTCATACATACTTAGCTTCACCTAAATTTACTCTCGCACGACAACATCACACAGCTTCACACAGAAGGCTGAGGAGGCCAAGTCCATGGATATTTTTAAGGTGAAGATTGATAGATTCTTGATTAGTACCGGTTATGGGGAGAAGGCAGGAGAATGTGGTTGAGTGGGAAAGATAGATCAGCCATGATTGAATGGTGGAGAAGACGTGATGGGCCAAATGGCCTAATTATGCTCCGATCACACACAGCTCCAAGTGACGCTATGATTTTACATCGATCTACTTTGGTACATTTATATGAACAATCGGTGATTGTTCGTGAGTGGGAAGGTAATGCTTGAGTGGAAAGTAAGCAAAGTCCCCCAATGCACTTGATGGTAGGACTTTGGAGGTTAATTTTGTGTGACAGGCAACCAGAATCTTATCAATTATTATGAATTCCTATCTTATTTTATGCATCTCACGAGCCTTCATTTGCAGTTGATGTTGTCAATAGATCTGACCAAAGGTCAGGTTTGTGAATTTGTTAAGTTGCTATTGAAGGAGACATCTAAAGGAAATAATGGGTAAACCATTTGAAAACAGTTCACATTGATGTGTGTATATCTTTTTTTTTTATTTTTGTGACTAAATGGAGAAGTACTCTGGTTTTGGTACAATGCTCCTAATTCTCTATCCCACAGCTGCATGATCAGGACTGCGAGGCAGTGCCAGGGATATGATGACTATCGCAGTCAGAGATTTAAGGAATTGTCGATGTGCATTAAGGTGACAGTGGAAAGTCCACAAGTATGAATTAGGAGCAATAAAATCTGACATTCATTTTCTGCACTAAGACCAAATGTGGGAGGACACCTGCTGTCATTACAAGGGTGGTTCTGAGGGGAATGCTGTGCAAGGCATAATAAGTGGGTTGCTTTTTGTGGTGCTAAGGAATGCTAATTCTACTGCGTGTTTAACTACATTCCCTGGATAGCAATCACATGTTTGAAGAAGGGTCTCGACCCGAAACATCACCTATCCACGTTTACCAAAGATTCTGCCTGACCTGCTGAGATGCTCGAGCAGTTTGTGTCTTGTTAATAAACCAGCATCTGCCATTTGCCAACCAGCATCTGCCATTTCTCAACCATTTCTGTATCCACACCATTGATGCAGGCTGGGGCAAGTACTCCACCATGCTTCCTGAAGTCAATAACTATCTTTCATCTTGCTGACAATTGAGGGAGGTGTTATTGTACATGCTGTGTAAGGCTAGGTCATGCTGAGGCGTGGAGTGGAGGAGCTTGGCCTGCACATCAGGATCATGACTCTTGCAAATAAGAGCCAAATGCTTCTGGGATCTCAAATAAACTTTTATATAATTTTGTTTAGAGATACAACATGGAAACAGGCCCTTCAGCCCGCGCCAACCAGCGACCCCTGCACATTAACACTACCCCACAAACACACTGGGGACAATTACATTTATACCAAGCCATTTCACCAACAAACCTGTATGTCTTTGGAGTGTGGGAGGAAAGCGAAGATCTCTGAGAAAACCCACGCGGTCACCGGGTGAATGTACAAACTCCGTACAGACATCACCCGTAGTCTGGGTCAAACCCGGGTCTCTGGCGCTGCAAGCGCTGTAAGACAGCTGTGTAGGCAGCAACTCTACCGCTGCACCACCATGTCTTGGATTAGAGTTGCAGCATGTAAAAAGGCTATTTTGCTACTGGCTCCACACGGACCATCAATCACCCATTTCTGCTAATTCTACATCAATCCCTTTTGAGTGAATCTAAAAGGCACTATTGGAGCTGTTATGGAAATATTTCTGTCATTCCAGCTATTCCATTGCAAGGTTCCACACAATGCATGGATAATGGTAATCACCGAGAGGCATTTCCTCGTAATCTAGTGAACAGATCTTTTCGTTGTTGTAAATTTGAAAGCTGGATTAGGAAAGATTGTATGTCCTCATACATCACCTTGAAGAGAAAACTGATGTGCTTCTTCATGTTTTCAAGGATATTAAGAATTTTGATCCTGGAAAATATATCTATTACTCAAAGGATTTGAACATTTAAGAAATTCAAAAGCATACAAATAAATTAGACAATGCTTTCTGGGTTAGATGATGGGTAGAATTACAAAACATATTGTGAGTGGTTGTTAAGGGCAAGAAATGGGAGACTCAAACAGAAGGCAGAAAATTCTTATTGGGGAGGGGATAAAAGGCTGTATATTTCAGAACTGCAATAAGGAAATTAATGGGAAATCGTAGAACTACTGATAATGGAAATTTGAAATAAATTCAGAAAATGCTGAAAACATTTAGAAGCACCAGGGTAATGTGACACGGAGTTAATTTTTCAGCTGAAGATCCTGGTCAGAAATCATCAGAACTAAACTGGTGTTCCAATGAAGAAAAGTAATGGATGTTATTATAAATTACAAGAGGAACGGAGAGTTCTAGACACCTACAGCATGCAATTAAGCTCTTTTTTTCCAATCGACCTTACTGACGGAAATGGCTCACCTAAGCTAGCCTCATTTGGCTGCATTTGGCCCATGTCCCTCTGACCATTTCCAATCCATATACCTGTCCAAATGTATTTTAAATATTATTGTACCTGCCTCAATTACTTCCACAGACTGATCATTTTATATACACAACACCTTCTGTATGAAAAAGTTGCCCCTCAGGTACCTTACTAAATCTATCTTCTTGCACCTTAAACCTATGTCTCTAGTTCTTGATTCCCCTACCCAGGAAAAAAGGAATGTGTGCATTCACCCTATCTATTCCCCTCATGATTTTATACACCTCTCTTTATAAGACAAGGATGTTATTAGGACTCGAGGGCCTGAGAGAGAAGGGAAGAGAGGGAGATAGAAGGTGGGGAGAAGGGGGGGAGAAGGAGTGGAGACACTTTTAAGAAGCCAGACAACTTACAATAAAGTTTAGCGGGCTTTTTACATTACCGGTCGGTTTCCTTCGTCCTGAAAACTCCAATGAGCCAATTAAAATGCCCAGTCAGTGAAGGAGATTGCCTACGGCTGCCCTCAACTGCCTATAACTACATAGCGACCCCACTCCACTGCCCTACGAGTTCAAAAGAACCATGCTGACCAATTTTTACTTACGGAAAGTTTTTCAACATGCTGAAAATTTTTCCTTGACCAAACTGAGCCCGCAAGTATGCGGGAACGTCCCTCGAGCATGACTGAGAGTTCCAGTGACCTCATAAGACCTCCTAGGACCACGTGTCGACCATGCTGCGAGTTTGAGTCGAGGTCAAACTCTTCTAAACTCGCAGATTAGGTTGACGCAGTGGGACAGCCCCTTAAGAACCAGAGGTCATAGGTTTCTAGTGAGGGGGAGGGGGTGGGGGAGATTAAATTGGATATTTGGACGTGTACATGGATAAGGTAGGTTTAAAAGGACATGCGTCAAACACAGGAAGGTGGGGCTAGTGTAAGTGGGTCATGTTGTTTGGCGTGGCCAAGTTGGGCTGGAGGGCCTGTTTCCACTCTATTATTCTATAGCTCCATGACTCTAATATTACCCCTTAGCCATCTGTGCTCCAAACCAAGAAACCTGTTCAGCCTCTCCCCGGACAGATGTGGGAAAAAAACACTAACTGTCCACAGTTGTTCTGAGTAGATATTCATAGAACATCACAAAAGGTTTGCATTTGATTGATTTGCATTTTCATTTGATTGATTTGCTTAAATTTAGGCATATAGAGTGAGACTGATGTCAACAAGAGGCCAGAGTAGCTGCATGTTGTTATTATGGGAAGAATAAATAGAGACAGGTTGACATACAGCAAAATGGTTATCACTATACAAGCAGGAAGAAAACAAGATCAGTGCCATCCATAGAAACGTAGCCAATGGTTGCTCAGAATTATTCAGCAAATATCAGCTATTGAAATAATTGTCCCGGATCATTTTAACACTGATATTATCAGCGCTCAGTTAAAAAGATGACACCAATAAAAATGACCATAACTTTTTTAATACTGAAGATATGAAAGTGAATTAGGTATCAAATTAAAGTTCTTTATTTTTGCTTTATCTGATGGGATAATCAAATTCATTATTTATTTGCACAATCATGTCATGAGAACATCTAAATCATCTATATATTGTGTTATTGTCTATCAATGATCAATATTTTCATACTAAATATCCACAGTACAGTTTTAGTCCGATGTATTGTGCAATAAATAATGATTTTGATTATCTTGAGAGTGGATGGTTCTGGATTATTTTATGTGAATTAAACATTAAATTCATAACACATCAGGCAATGCCGTGGTAGTTGGAGACTCCATTGTGAGAGGTACGGACAGGGGTTTCTGTGGCAACAGATGAGATTCGAGGATAGTGTGCTGATCTTGAGCATGGATTAATTTATGGGAATTAAACATTACATTCCTTCCATTTGTCATATAAATTCATGACAAAGTGAGATTTAAAAATCATGTTATATTGTGAATTCCTGTGTGAATGGGATCAGTTTGTTATTTGTTATTTGGATACTTAGGCTATTTAAAAATGTTAGCCTTTTCTTAAGAAATGGACAGATGTTTAGACCTTGTAATTGAATTTAGATGCATTTAATTGATTAGATGAATTTAATTGATTTGATGAAACTGATGAATATGATTTTTTTTGTTGGGTATTTACTATTTGTTTTAGCATTCAACTTCATCATTTCTACCTTTTTTCTAAAACTGCGAATAATAACTTGTTTCCGTTAATGCTGATCAGTGCTTTTTTTTCTTTACATTTTAAACAGATGTCTCCGAAGAAGAAATGCAAAATTGTCAATCCAAATGCCCAGCAAAAGAGATTGATTTAGACAGCATTCACAGAGATTATCTGAATTTGGACTACTCCAAATGTGATGATCTACAGGACATTCTTAATGGGAAAGTAGTTGGCAGAAAGGCTTGTCATGCTTAGTTTGAAGAGCAAAAGCTTGCAGTTTACAATGCCAAAATTGAAAAGTTGAGGAAAAACAAGGTGTTCAGAGTTGCTTATTGGTTACAATCTGAGGACTATGATGATGCTGCTGATTATGATATGCCAATGTACTAGCAAGCAACTGATCTTCTCCATAAAGACTTGGTCTTTTGCTAGAAATTGTAATTTATTTACTTGACTGTTACAGACTTATAGCATATAATACAATGATATTGAAGTTCTGATCTTGAGAATATCAAATTTTTTAATTTTCAAGGCAGTCTTGGTGTTTAATACTATTTCCATCACAACGGTCAATTTTGTAATTAGCTACAATTTGGTAACTAACTAATTATATGCTTTAATTTCAGGTCTTCCAAGTAAGATGTGTCATATTTGTTTCAGAATGTTTCAATCAAAATAACTGAAAATTTCATTCAGTTCTCTTAATTTTTAAGAAAGTTATGGGCTTTTGACTGTCCTCGATCACAGCTTTTGTGTTAAGTCAATGGAAAAGCAATCGGGAACAAGATGATAATTTCCGAGTATGAAAATGACCATAACTTTTTTAATACTGAAGATATGAAAGGGAATTAGGTATCAAATTAAAGTGTTTTTTTTTTTTTGCTTTATCTGATGGGATAATCAAATTCATTATTTTTGTGCACAATAATGTCACAAGAACATCTAAATCATCTATATTTTGTGTTATTGTCTATCCATGATCAATATTTTCATACTATATATCCACAGTACAGTTTTAGTCAGATATATTGTGCAAGAAATAATAATTTTGATTATCTTGAGAGTGGATGGTTCTGGATTAATTTATGGGAATTAAACAATAAATTCATACCACATCAGGCAATGTCATGGTAGTTGAAGACTCCATTGTGAGAGGTACGGACAGGGGTTTCTGCGGCAACAGATGGGATTCGAGGATAGTGTGCTGCCTCGCTGGTGCCAGGATCCAGGATGTCACAGATTGAGTGCAGAAAATCCTCAAGGGCGAAGGTGAACAGCCGGAAGTGGTAGTGCATGTTGGCACAAATGATGTCAGAAAGAAGGGGATGAATATTCTGAAGCGTGACTTTAGAGAGCTCGGAAAAGTGCTGCAAAGCAGAACCTCCAGGGTTGTTATCTCCGGTTTGCTTCCAGTTCCTCGGGCTGGCCAGAGCAGGAACAGGGAGATACAGGACCTGAATGAGCGGCTGAGGAACTGGTGCAGGGGGCAGGGATTTAGATTCAACTAAAGAACTAGACACGGCAGCAGACAGTCAGGGTGGGCAGTAGGACATCAAAAACCATAGCCGTGAGCACTGGCTCGCCCCAAGGCTGTGTCCTAAGCCCCCTGCTGTTTAGTCTGCTTACACACGACTGTACTGCTAGACTCAACAACAACTTCATCAACAAGTTCGCTGACGACACAACAGTCGTGGGTCTCATCAGTGACGATGATGAGTCGGCGTACAGATGGAGGTGGAGCTGCTCACAGGATGGTGCAAATCCCACAACCTCATTCTCAACATGGGAAAAACGAAGGAGATGGTGGTTGACTTCAGGAGGGCGGGAAAACAACGCCATACACCTCTGCACATCGATGGAGCTGATGTGGAAAGGGTCAGCAGTGTGAAGTTCCTAGGACTCCACCTGTCAGATGACCTGACGTCCACGACCAACACCACAGCACTGGTCAAGAGAGCCCAGCAGCGACTACACCTTCTCCGAAGACTACGGAAAGCAGGTCTCCCCACTGCACACCTACAAACTTTTTATAGGGGGACAATCAAGAGCACATTAACCTACGACATCACCTCCTGGTTCGGGAGCTGCAAGGCGTACGAACGGCACCAACTGGACAGGATTGTGAAGACCGCCAGCAGGATTATTGGTGCTCCACTCCCTTTCCTGCTGGACATATACAAGAAGAGATGTATCAGCAGAGCCATCTCCATCAATGACACCTACCACCCATCGCATCACATATTCTCCATCCTGCCATCTGGGAAGAGGTACAGGAGCATCAGCTGCAAAACCAGCAGGATGCTCCTCAGCTTCTTCCCGCAGGCAATTAGACTGATAAACGGACTTTGCCCCCTGCCAAAGTATCGTGCGCCAACCACCAACCTGGACACACTGAAGCAGAGCCATTGTCGTGCCGCTGCTGATTGGAACCCATGATATATGTATTTTTATTTTTATTTCTATTTATTTTTTACTGCACACTGAATGGACACTGGTTGAGCAACGTTTTTTTCGTTTCCTCTGGGTATGTAAGTACTCAGGAAAAATGATAATAAAGATATACAACAATACAACAACAATTAGGAGCAACACTAGCAAGTTTGTGGATGACACAAAGCTGGGTGGCAGTGTGAACTGTGAAGAGGATGTTAGGAGGTTGCAGGGTGACCTGGACAGGTTGAGTGAGTGGGCAGATGCGTGGCAGATGCAGTATAATATAGATAAATGTGAGGTTATCCACTTTGGTGGCAAAAACAAGGGGGCAGATTATTATCTCAATGGGGTTAGGTTAGGTAAGGGGGAGGTACAGCGAGACCTGGGTGTCCTTGTACACCGGTCACTGAAAGTTGGCGTGCAGGTACAGCAGGCAGTGAAGAAAGCTAATGGAATGTTGGCCTTCATAACAAGAGGATTTCAGTATAGGAGTAAAGAGGTTCTTCTGCAGTTGTATAGGGCTCTGGTAAGACCACATCTGGAGTATTGTGTACAGTTTTGGTCTCCTAATTTGAGGAAGGACATCCTTGTGATTGAGGCAGTGCAGCGTAGGTTCATGAGATTGATCCCTGGGATGGCGGGACTGTCATATGAGGAAAGATTGAAAAGCCTAGGCTTGTATTCACTGGAGTTTAGAAGGATGAGGGGATCTTATAGAAACATATAAAATTATAAAAGGACTGGACAAGCTAGATGCAGAAAAAATGTTCCCAATGTTGGGCGAGTCCAGAACCAGGGGCCACAGTCTTAGAATAAAGGGGAGGCCATTGAAAACTGAGGTGAGAAAAAACGTTTTCACCTAGAGAATTGTGAATTTATGGAATTCCCTGCCACAGAGGGCAGTGGAGACCAAATCACTGGATGGTTTTAAGAGAGAGTTAGATAGAGCTCTAGGGGCTAGTAGAATCAAGGGATATGGGGAGAAGGCAGGCACGGGTTATTGATTGGGGACGATCAGCCATGATCACAATGAATGGCGGTGCTCGCTCGAAGGGCCAAATGTCCTCCTCCTGCACCTATTTTCTACGTTTCTATGTTTCTATAATAAATTACAGGCTTGATTTTTAAAATCTCAAAATTTTGTAACATATCTACAATTTTGCTCCAAACCTTCTATGGGATCATAGACATGGAGTAATAGAGTGATATAGTGTGGAAACAGGTCCTTCGGCCCAACTTGCCCACACCGGCCAACATGTCCCAGCTACACTGGTCTCACCTGCCTGCATTGGTCCATATCCCTCCAATCCTCTCTATCCATAATCCCTCCAAACCACCCCGATCTCTTTCTTTGTTTCATCAATGACTGCATAGCTGCTGCTCACCTCCACCCATGCAGAGCTTGTCAACCTAATCGCCTTTTCTACTTGGTTCCATCATACTCTCAAGTTCACTTGGACCATTTTAAACACTTCTCTCCATTTTCTGGATCTCCCTGACTTCATCTCAAGGAAACATACCATCCACTGACATTGACCCATTGATTTCTACAGCTACCTACACTCTGCCACTTGCAAAGATGCCATCCCTTTCTATCAGTTCCCCTGTCTCTGTCACACCAGCTCTTGAGATGAGGCCTGCCATTCCAGGACATCTGAAATGTCCTTCTTTTGTAAAGAAATATGGCTTCTAGTGTGGTTAATGGAGCTCCTTCTCACATTTCCTCCAATTCCCTGAGTTCTATTCTCAACACATCCTCCTTCCGAAATAAAAACAAAGAGTTCCCACTCCTCACCTTTCACCTGTCTCCGCATCCAACACATCAGTATGCAGATGCAGTATAATGTGGATAAATGTGAGGTTATCCACTTTGGTGGCAAAAACAGGAAGGTAAACTATTATTTGAATGGTGACCGATTAGGAAAAGGGGAGATGCAGCGAGACCTGGGTGTCATGGTACACCAGTCATTGAAAGTAGGCATGCAGGTGCAGCAGGCTGTGAAGGAAGCGAATGGTATGTTGGCATTCATAGCAAAAGGATTTGAGTACAAGAGCAGGGAGGTTCTACTGCAGTTGTACAGGGTCTTGGTGAGGCCACACCTGGAGTATTGCGTACAGTTTTAGTCTCCTAATCTGAGGAAAGGCATTCTTGCCATAGAGGGAGTACAGAGAAGGTTCACCAGACTGATTCCTGGGATGGCACGACTTCCATATGAAGAAAGACTGGATAGACTTGGCTTGTACTCGCTGGAATTTAGAAGATTGAGAGATGATCTCATAGAGACTTACAAAATTCTTAAGGGGTTGGACAGGCTAGATGCATGAAGATTGTTCCCGATGTTGGGGAAGTCCAGGAAAGGGGTCACAGTTTAAGGATAAGGGGGAAGTCTTTTAGGATCGAGATGAGAAAATCGTTTTTCACACAGAGAGTGGTGAATCTGTGGAATTCTCTGCCACAGAAGGTAGTTGAGGCCAGTTCGTTGGCCATATTTAAGAGGGAGTTGGATGTAGCCCTTGTGGCTGAAGGGATCAGGGGGTATGGAGAGAAGGCAGGTACAGGATACTGAGTTGGATGATCAGCCATGATCATATTGAATGGCGGTGCAGGCTCGAAGGGCCAAATGGCCTGCTCCTGCACCTAATTTCTATGTTTCTATGTTTCTATCACCCTTCATCATTTATGCCAGTACCAGCCACATCTTCGCCTCCCCACCCCTTTCCACCTTCCACAGAGACCAGTCTCCACCCTGTGACTTCCTGGTCTGCTCATCGTTCCCCACCCACACTTCTGCTTCTACAATCCCCTGCATCTCTGCTTGATAATAATGCAAATCCACTAATGATGCACATTGGTCACCCAACCCAATCCTTGCGCGTCTAGCTCTTCAAAAAAAGCTTTATTTTAAAATCAATTAGAAGAACTAGGCTCAAAATATGAGTCCGTGAGCAAATTGGGTTTAGTCTTCACTGTAGAATAGCATTCCCCAAGGCCAGCACTGTTCTGATCAACATTGGCTGATCTGACGACCAGTGTTAATCAATTGCTATGTCTGAAAAAGATGATCAGTACTCACCCGGGTCATTTATCTAACTGCTCTCTTCATGGGACAAACCATGTGCATTCCAGTGCTGTACTGTTCAATATTCTATCTGAGTCTATGAAAGAACATTGCAGGTTGACATCACAAGAGAATTGCACATTGATAGAGAGATATCCTTTCTTCTTTTTGACTGTGATGGATAGCAACAAATGATGATGCCCTGTGCACTCACAAAATGACTAATAGGAAATAATCTTGCTGCTCAATTTACCTTGCTGTGACTTGATGCTGTATTTCACTAGCAATAGGCATGAATTGGGAAACCCTCAAGTGCAGTTTGGATTTAAGAAGAGTCTAAATTACCCATGACAACTTGGAAGGATTCGAATACATGAATTTGGGGCAATAGATATTTTAACAAGCAAATGTTGAATTCTACTCATGGTAAATTGCCTCCCTTTTTACTGGCACAATAATATGATGTTAGTTATCCTCTATCTAGCTGGGTAAACACAGGTATTGCATATTCTTCTGGGATCTCAGTGGCCATGAGAACTTGTCATGTCAGTCAGGATGCAGAAACCTGAAGGGTTTTAACTTAATGTAAATACGTGTGAGCAATGTAAATTGCATATAATTTGTATTTAAAAAATCAGTTCAGGGTTGGATGGGTAGGTGTTGTTAGAGGTTTCAGAGAGATATTGTGCAAAATCATATTTTGTATCGCCGTCAGTGACTAAAATAAACTGCAAAGGGAAGTATTCACAGAATGTGGCCATGACACTTAATCACATTCTGCAAGGTTTTTTTAACAATTGAATTGAATTGAATACAAAATTCATCACATGCCTCCCAATGCCTTTTGTGCGGAATGGGACTTTGAATATATAGTTCCCAGAATGTAACGTGCCTACGCACGAAGGCAGTAGACACGCAGCAGTGATATCAAGCACGTTCAGCATTGTTGTTGCAATATTGGTGCATGAATACAAGACTATAGAACAGCCTTGATGAGGAAAACACACTTGAATATAACATATCTGTCTGAAGAAGGGTTTCGGCCCGAAACGTTGCCTATCTCCTTCGCTCCTTAGATGCTGCTGCACCCGCTGAGTTTCTCCAGCCTTTTGTGTACCCTTGAATATAACAAAGTAAGTTACTCAAGGACTCAATATAAGGATGAGCATTACTGCACCATTGCTTGGGAAACATCGCAGGAGATAACCATGGAGTCGGCTCATATACTGGACTAAATCTCTCAACGTTCTCCACGCAAAGTATTCTACAGGAATTTTGCAGGAATCTCCTTTCGTAAGTGTCCAGCTCTGCCACCACAATATTTAGTTCAGTGTCATTGAAGTCGAGTGCTTAGTTCTGTGTCTCCGTGCTTGATTTGCATTCAGCTTAAGCCTTCCCACTTCTTTCAGTGGCAGATCCAGTTGCGAACCTCCACTGTAAGACCACCAGTCATCATCGGACATCAATGATAGACACGTAATGCTGGAGTAGTCAGCGGGAAAGGAGGAATGGGTCTATCTTTGGTTCAAACCAGCATCTGCAGTTCCTTCATACACTACAGGACATCATATATGTAAGATGCAGAGAAGGTTCACCAGACTGATTCCTGGGATGTCAGGACTGTCTTATGAAGAAAGACTGGATAGACTCGGTTTATACTCTCTGGAATTTAGGAGATTAAGAGGGGATCTTATAGAAACTTACAAAATTCTTAAGGGGTTGGACAGGCTAGATGCAGGAAGATTGTTCCCGATGTTGGGGAAGTCCAGGACAAGGGGTCACAGCTTAAGGATAAGGGGGAAATCCTTTAAGACCGAGATGAGAAAGACTTTCTTCACACAGAGAGTGGTGAGTCTCTGGAACTCTCTGCCACAGAGGGTAGTTGAGGCCAGTTCATTGGCTATATTTAAGAGTGAGTTGGATGTGGCCCTTGTGGCTAAGGGGATCAGAGGGTATGGAGAGAAGGCAGGTACGGGATACTGAGTTGGATGATCAGCCATGATCATATTGAATGGCGGTGCAGGCTCGAAGGGCTGAATGGCCTACTCCTGCACCTAATTTCTATGTTTCTATGTTTCTATATACCAGTGAGCAATTTACACTAGAATCTGAAAATCGCACACAGTTGATGTTCATAATTTTTCCAAAAAGCTGCAAATCACACCGTGCCAAGCATATGCAATGTACTTGGAAATTATTCCCCTGTGTCCAAAAAGAAACGAGAAGCAATTTTAACACCCATTTTCTCACAAGGTGCCATTTCTCAGCCTAATAGTTATCTTATATTTAGACATTTGACTTTGTGTCCATTTTCATACCCTTACCAAGCATATAAAATTATAAAAGGACTGGACAAGCTAGATGCAGGAAATATTTTCCCAACGTTGGGCGAGTCCAAAACCAGGAGCCACAGTCTTAGAATAAAGGGGAAGCCATTTAAGGTGAGAATTTTTTATTTCACCCGGTGAGTTGTGAATTTGTGGAATTCCCTGCCACAGAGGGCAGTGGAGGCCAAATCACTGGGTGGATTTAAGAGAGTTGGATAGAGCTCTAGGGGCTAGTGGAATCAAGGGATATGGGGAGAAGGCAGGCATGGGTTATTGATTGGGGACGATCAGCCATGATCACAATGAATGGTGGTGCTGGCTTGAAGGACCGAATAGCCTCCTCCTGCACCTATTTTCTATGTTTCTATATTGTCCTGATTTAATTTCAATGCAAAGAAATATATATTAAGAGGCTCATCTGCCATCATTGGTTTTACAGAAGTTTAAGTTATTCTTATGTTTGGAAAATAATGATGGTCCGATATTTGAGAAATGTAGAATGTAGGAGGGCCAGGTTTAATTTCTCATATTCCAATATTGCTCTAATATGTTTGCGGGATTAAGTTAACATTTCACTGCTGTAGCACATTTGGTCAGACCACAATGTGAAAATATTTCCACACCTAATTCACTGGAAAGGAGAACAAATTGTTTCTGCAAGCCATGTTGCAATTTTAGGGGTGGAAATGAATAAGGGACAATTCAATAGACAATAGAAATAGACAATAGGTGCATGAGTAGGCCATTCAGCCCTTCGAGCCAGCACCGCCATTCAACGTGATCATGGTTGATCATCCCCAATCAGTAGCCCGTTCCTGCCTTCTCCCCGTATCCCCTGACTCTGCTATCTTTAAGAGCCTTATCTAGCTCTCCCTTGAAAGTATCCAGAGAACTTGCCTCCACTGCCCTCTGAGGCAGAAAATTCCACAGACTCACAACTCTGTGTGTGAAAAAGTGTTTTGATGCTGCATGATCAGATTACATTTGGTGTGAGCATGCTGCTTTCAACAGGAACCTGTTCAACATATTAAGACAGGAAAAAAAGTATTTGGCGCAAAAAGTATTTGGACCTGCTGACACCCTCCAGCACTTTGTATTTTGCTCAAGATGCCAAATTCATGATTAGGACTTGATTTAATATTCTGTTCAATGATATGGGATTAGGTAGTAAGTAAGTAAGTAGGTAAGCTCACCCTGGCAAAGTCCCATGGCAGCATCCAATAACCTGTATACCATTTCACATGAAATCCATTACTTTACCATTGTAAAGTGAACACTTTGTGCGTGGCTCTGCATTTTTTTAGGTGATTCCATCTGTGTTTCACTTCAAGTGGGATTCTTAGCCCAAAAGGTATTGTAATAATTTTCATCAGTCTCTCACTTTAGTTGTGTCAGGAAACCAGTACAATTCCAACAACGTCGAGAGGCAGCAGCGTTAGGAGTTGCTGCCTTACAGCGTCAGAGACCCAGGTTCGATCCTGATTACAGGTGCTGTCGGTACGGAGTTTGCGCATTCTTCCCGTGATCCGTGTGGGATTTCTCCAGGATTTCCAGTTTCCTCCTACACTCCAAAGACGTACAGGTTTGTAGGTTAATTGACTTGGTATAAATGTAAATTGCCCCTAGTGTGCGCAGGATAGTGTTAATGTGCGGTGTTTGCTGGTCGGCGCGTACTCGGTGGGCCAAAGGGCCTGTTTCCGAGCTGTACCTCTAAAAACTAAAAAAGAATTGTAGCCTCAGTGTAATGTATTCATACATATTCATGTGTATGTTAATGAGTTGGTGTTCAATATAGCAGGGAATGCTGGGTAATAAATCTCTCTCTCGTGATCCAGGCAACCAGTGTGTAAGTCTCGTTCTACATTCTGCCATCCAGAATATAACAAAATTGGCGATGAGGATGAGATAGAGTTTGTGAACTCATCCTTTAAATACAGTGCAGGACAGTTTTGCAGCATGTAGTATTGCTTAACATTTTAAACAGCAAATATGGAGCTGTGTCGCAGTTGTTTGCGAACTGGACACGATAGGCTGCAGATCCTTCTATGCATGGCACTGTAGTTTAAAACAGCAGCTGTTCAAATCATTGAGAGTTTGTCAGACTATCTCTATGTTGTGTCTACGTGGCAAGATGGCGTACTTGGGATTGTATAGGATTTTAGACTGAGTTTTTTTTTGTTGAGTTCCTCAAGCTGTATAACCTTTGTACAGCTAGGTTTTAGGTGAATTGCTATACCAGAATAGTCAGGAAATCGTGGTTTTTGAGCAGACTTTAAAAAAAAAGGACACGATGGCGGTGTCCATGGGCTACATCGGAAACCTTGGCACTTTTGACAAGAGTAGCGAGCCGTTCAGCTCCTATATGGAGAGAGCGAACATGTTTTTCACGGCAGACAACATAATGGAGATTAGTGATGGAGAGATAGTGACTGAAACAAATACGGCCGTTAGCGAACGCATGAAAGCGATTCTGCTCACGGAGATCAGTCCTGAAGTGTACGGCACACTCGTGAATCTCCTTGCACCCATAAAGGCAAAAGACGTGCCATTCAATTACATTATGAAGAAGTTGGAGGAGCACTTCAACCCAAAGCCTCTGGAAACTGCAGAAAGCTATACATTTGGCACTAGAAACCAGAAGCAGAATGAGACAATCAATGAGTACATTGTTGTCTTGAAAAACTTAACTGTGCACTGTAACTTTGGAACCTTTCTCGGACGCGCACTACACAACAGATTTGTTTGTGTTCCATTGGATGAACGAATTTAGTCCAAACTCATGAACACTCCAGATCTTACATTCGAGAAAGCATGCAAGATTGCTACCACAATGAAGATGGCATCAAAGAATGCTCGCGAGTTTCGTCCACCACGGACTGCAGTGGCCATTTACAGTCACAAGGCAGTGCCTATGGCCAAACCAAGAGGCGCTAAACCAAAACCAAAGTATGGCGGGGAGCAGAGTTCAGCCAGTTGTTATCGTTGCAATGGTAATCATTCATCCCAATTTTGTCAGTTCAAAATGGCCAAGTGCAATAACTGCCAGAAGAAAGGCCATATCGCCTCAGCATGTTGGGGCAAGCTTAAAACAGGAAACCAACAATCTGCGGGAAACAAGCGAATGAACAGTTAAACTCGATATGTGTATTGACACCGGCAGCAGATTGTTCGGTCATGAGCAAAGACCTGTACGAAACAAAGTTCCCACAGATACCATTGTTTGAGAGTAAGGTCAAGCTGAGAACCTACCCGGGCGAAGTTCTGGAGACATGTGGACAAATGAACTGTAAAGTTCACCATAATGGTCAGTCAGTAACACTGCCCATCATAGTGGCCAGCTACAGAAATAAACCAACCCTCCTTGGAAAGGATTGGCTGAGTAGAATCGAGTTAGACTGGAAGAACATTTTCAGTGTCAATTTGTCCAAATTACGTCTTGAAAACGTCATGAGCAAACATGCAAACATTTTTGCTAACAGTTACACGGGAATAACAGGGTACTCTGCATATTCGACAAGCAAGATGTGAGACCTGTGTATTGTCAACCAAGACCTGTACCATATGCACTAAAGCAACCAACCAAGCAAGCGAATGGAGTACTCATGAAGACAGACCAGAGTAACTGGGCAACGCCAATTGTGGCCGTACGCAAGGCCAACAAAACTGTTTAACTATGTGGTGACTACAAAGTCACAATCAACCAAGCCACTGACTATGAACAATATCCGTTACCAACTTCGCAAGATCTCTACGCAGAACTTAGCAAAGCAAGAGTCTTCACTAAACTGGATTGGTCTCACGCTTACGCCCAACTCAATGGCGACAAGGAAAGTCAGCGACACTTGACTACCAACAAACAGACAAAGCTGATCTACAGTGTGAAATCCTCCACGAACAAATTTCAGTCTGTCATAGACAAAACGTTACAAGGCATTCCGCACTGTGTGTGCAACCAGGATGACCTACTGATATTCACAGAGGGCATGGTAGAACATCTGGAAAACCTTAAGCAAGTTCTCACACGCGACTGAACTACCACAATGTTAAACTGCGACAAAGTAAATGTGCATGCGCACAGTTAGAGGTGGTCTACCGTGGACTCAATGTAGACGCCAATGGACTTCGCCCTGTGAAGGCGAAAGTTGAAGCAATAGTGAATGCTCCAAAACCCAACATTGTGTCAGAGCTACGATCACTCCTTGGGATGATGCAGTTCTCTGCACGATTCCTTCCAGATTTAGCAACTGTGCTAAAGCCACTACATCATCTGCTACAAAAAGATGTGAAATGGACGTGGGGAAAGGAACAGCAACGTGCATATGACATCTGCAAGGAAAACTTGACAAGTGACAAACTCCTTGTTCACTACGACACGACACACGAGATGAAACTTGCTTGTGATGCTTCAAGATATGGTGCAGGTGCACTGATCTCACACGTAATGAATGACGGACAGGATAAGCCTATTGCTTTTGCATCCAGCACCCTATCACCGAGTGAACGCAATTATGCACAGATAGAAAAGGAAGCACTCAGCATCGTGTTTGGAATCAAGAAATTCCATCAGTTCCTTCTCGGCAGACCATTCACCCTGGTGACTGATCACAAGCCACTACTAGTGATACTTGGTCCCAAGTCAGCTATACCTTCCATGGCGGCATCAAGGATGCAGCACTGGGCAATTTTATTATCCCAGTATGACTACAAGGTTGAGTATAGATGTTCCAAGTGCAACGCAGTTGCAGATCCGTTGTCCCAGTTGTCCCATGAGAACTCTGACGTGGGAAGTGAGAACTCAATCTACACACTGCTAGTTGTAGATGAAGACTTTCCAGTGACTGCAACAGAAATTGCAGCAGGAACAGAGAAGACACTGTGCTGAAGTGGGTCTAGGAACAGACATTGAACGGTTGGACTGAAATCGATAGTGGATTGAACTCAGTCCTGAACTCAGAGCTGAAGCCTTTCCATAATCGACGCTATGAATTATCATGTGAGCAGGGATGCATTAAGTGCAGTTACAGAGTGGTTGTACCAGAGTCTTTTCTGAACTTCATGCCAAACATCCTGGCATAGTAAGCATGAAGTCCATTGCCAGAGGTTTTGTGTATGGGCCTGGTATTGACAGTGACATCGAGTCACTGGTGAGCAAATGTAGTGTCTGCCAAAACTGCTGGAGTAAACCACCAAAAACGCCACTGCAACCCTGGTCATGGCCACGTAGACCTTTTCAGGGAGTTCATGTAGATTTTTGTAAAAAGGGTAATGATCACTTTCTGGTACTAGTGGATAGTCATTCCAAATGGATTGAGGTTAAGCATAAGTGGTGAAGCACTACTACTAGGTGTACCATAGATGAATTGAGATCCATTTTTGCAAGCCATGGTTTACCGGAATAACTTTTCTAATAACGGGCCTCAGTTTCGTTCAGAACGGTTCAAAGAGTTCACGCAGCGGAATGGTGTTAAACACACACTTGGTCCCCCAGACCATCCAGCCTCCAATGGTGCGGCGGAAAGGTCTGTTAGAGTTGTCAAAGATGCCCTCAAGAAACGGGTTTTGCAGGGTAGTTCAAAGCTCAGCGTGAAACATCGTTTGGCTAGTTTCTTGCTGAAGTACAGAACCACACAACAGGTTACTCACCTGCATAACTGTTGATGAAGAGAAGGCTAAAAATACGCCTAAGTCTAGTTCAACCCAATTTAGCCTTGAGAGTTGAGCAAAAACAGTTAAGTCAAAAATGCCATTTTGAATCCCACAAAAAGAAGAGGAACTTCAAGGCAGATGAGCAAGTTCGTGTTCTCAGTCCTCCCAACAAGTCAACAAGTCCAGTCGAGACAAATGGGATGTTGGGAAAATAGTGGAAGTGTGTGGAACAAAAAGATACTTAGTTGAAGTTGGAGATAGGATCAAAAGTGTTCATGTTGATGAAATGATTCCAGCCAAAGATGAACCAAAAACGTAGCATCAAGTCCTAATCCCTGAGTTTTTATCTGAAAGTGAGTTGGAAGAGACCACTGTGATTGAAACACAAAGTTCAGTTAGAACAGACAAAGAAACAGATTCCTCTGGTCAAAGTCAGGGCACTAAAACAGAGCCAAACAAGCCTACAGTTGAGTCAACACCTAAACCTGTTACACCTGTTACTGTTAGACGATCATGCAGGATCCGTAAACCAGTAATCAGGTTAGATTTATAAATTAAATACCTCACTGCACAAGTAAAACAAAAATGTGTAGATATGTAAAATAAATACAAATATTACAACAACAAAATTGTAACTGAGTACTTAGATTTAATACTTTAAAAAATCTCTCTCTCGTGATCCAGGCATGCAGTGTGTAAGTCTTGTTCTTCATTCTGCCGTCCGGAATATAACAAGTGTCAAAGAAGTTTCCCGTTTTGGCTGCTGCTATCAAATGCTTAATCCTTTTGTTTCATATCAGCTAGCTTGAATGCCATGATGTTGTGTCATCTATGTCATTCCAAGCCTTCACTGGAAAAGTTTGAAGGCTATATAAATGTACCTTCAGAAAAAATTAAATTGATCAATCCTTCTGAATAATTTACTATTTGTACAATGCCAGCAGGTCTGTTTAAATCATGATAATCATCAATTATCCTAACAATTGTATCCATACTGCCAAACAGGTGTATCTTAATAGCACATCATCAATTTACTGTCTTCATTTACCTTTCATCAAAATAACTCCAAATGTCTATCGCATGTGAACAATTGCAGCTCTTTAAAGGATTTAAATTGAAATCCAAAAATCTGCAGTTTGGGACCTATCTCTGATTTGGATCTGGACCTGTAATGTTGCTGGTGCTCAAATTATAACAAGAACATACTGAGCGTGGAAGTCAGATGCAAAATGACGATTTCTCCTCCGGGCAAGGTTGAAAGTTTAGCAAAAAAAATGCTGCAAATTGCTGATGCTTCTGATCTTTTGGCAAAGGCCCCTTAATATTACCATTTCTTAGTGCATTCATGGTAAATATTTAATCTGTGCGGTATAATAAAGAGTGTTAGCCAAGAAAACTTATTTTATGCAGTCAACTTTTCTGTTCAAACCCAGCAGTACTACTTTTGACAGAATGTTTCAAAGTGAACAATTCTATGGATTCCAACATGTTGAAAGTTCCTTCTTAAACATTTTGAAAGTGCTTTTGAGCAAAATTGTTCATTGAACAAGACGTTGATCCTTAATTTGGTCCAATATCCATTTGCGTTTCACAGTGATTCCAATGGGCAACCATCCACTGAAAATGTTGGCATTCTTTTTTAAGAGTCTGAGTTATTGGATAAAATTGATAGAATTCCAGAAGAAATTAAAACGTCAGAGTTGGAAATAAGTCTCCTTCTTTGGATTTTGCTTTTAAACAGGAAACCTTTATCACACCAACCATCACTCTCCTGTTCACACACTATTTCTGTGTTATCCTACTTTCCCACATTAAGGGGAATTTACAGAGTCCAATTAACCTACAAACCCATGTGGCTTTGGGATGTGGGAAGAAACCGGAGCATCTAAAGGAATGGTCACATGGAAAACATACAAATCCATATAGACAGCACCCAAGGTCAGGATCGAAGCCGGTTCTCTTGTGGGGGACTAGGACAGAAAAGTGGAAATGAGGCCAAACTGAAATCGGCGCCAGTCTTAGTGAATGGTAAAGCAGTCAAGTTTGGTTCTAAAGCTATGCCTGTTCCTATTTTTTTAATTCTTACATATTATTTAGTGCAAACTCACCCACTGAGATGAAAGATGAGGATGGCAAGTTTTTGTTACATTACATTTTAATTCACTGAATTAAATTAATTCTTTATGGGCATTTTCTCTATTTACAAGCATATCAATTTGCTTATTATTTTTATAAGAAAGATTAAAAGCATAACCTTTTCAGTTGATTTTAAATACCTGTGCCAACTGTTAAACACTCAGTTTGGTAGCCATTAAGCTCAAGGCCACAAGTTAACTAGCTGCAAAAGCTTTTTCTTCAGCCAGGCCTTTTTGCTTCATTTGTGATTTTTTTTATCATTTATTCACAGGATGTGTATCTACTTTGAATGTTGGTATTCATTTCATCTCTATTTCCCCTTGCACCAAGAAGGCAGCAAAAGTATATTGAAGAGTTAGAAGTCACATAGGGGTCAGACTAGTCAGGAGGGTAAAGGACAAAATGCTGGAGGAGCTCAGTGGATCAGGCAGCAGCATCTGTCAAGGGAAATGGACAGACGACGTTTCAGGTCGGGACATTTCTTCAGATTGAGGAAGTGTTCCGACCTGAAATGTTCTCTGTCCATTTCCCTCCGCAGTTGCTGACTGATTGAAGAAGAGTCCTGATCTGAAACGTCTCCTGTGCATCTCTCCCCCGCAGATGGTGCCTGATCTTCCACCAATTTGATATTTGCTCATGGTCGCAGCATCTGCAGTCTCTTGTATCTCTAGTCAGCATGGTAGATTGTCATTCCTGGTTTACATTAATTAACCAGATGGGTTTTGACACCGGTTCTTCTTTAAGAAAATATATTTATTTAATTATTTAAGTATTTAATTATCCAATTATTCGAGTAATTATTTAATTATTTGAATTCCAATTCTCTAGTTTGCGCAAGGAGATTTGAACAGACATTGAGTCCAGCAATCCATATTTAAGAGTGAGTGGATGTGGCCTAAGGGGATCTATGGAGAGAACAACAATACTACTGATGTTGCTGTGAGAAGATTAGCTCCAGTAAATTAATGCTCACAATCGGGGAATTCCAGGTCACTGCGCCTTGACTTCCGTGAAATTCGACCTGATATCCTATCTCAATTTAATGGTGACTTTCTGACCCTCGGATAAAATCATTCTCATTCACTTGCATTGAACACAGTTTAGTAGCAGCTGTCTATCATGCTTCCGAAATTCAGTTCCATCAGACTTTGATAGTGAATGCAATGAATAAATTCCACAAATAAATCTTTGATCACCTTTTCTCCGAGGTCCACTAACTAGTGGGCTCCATAGACAGCACTGCCTTTGAATCAGAATAGCGTGAATACTCCTGGCACAAACTCCGGTTTGATAGTAGTACTAGTAGGATTTGGTCAGTTACATGGAGTTAAATACATACACATGGCAATAAATACACACACATAGAAAAATGGCAACTTTTGGTAAATAAGCCAATGTAGTATTAACTGTGTTCACCTTTCCCAAAATATGTAGGAGGGAACTGCAGATGTTGGTTTAAATTGAAGATAGACCAGAAAAGCTAGAGTAACAGTGGGGCAGGCAACATCTCTGGAGAGAAAGAATGGGTGACGTTTCGGGTTGAGACTATTCTTCAAACTGATTTCAGTTATTTCAGTACTTTGTGTCTATCTATTTCCAAAATTAGGGTCCACTGACTGCAGTGAAATTTCAAAAGACTCACAAGTTATAGGCCTGTCCCACTGTACAAGGTAATTCAAGAGTTCTTCCGAGTTTCCCCTGATTCGAACTCGGAGAATTACGGTAATAGCCGCTCGTAGGTACCCAGGGCTCTCGTGGACATTTTTCAACATGTTGAAAAATCTTCACGAGTCTTCACGCGAGCTTACCGCGTTTCCCGAGTACCTGCCGTTACGTTACGAGCCGCTAAGAAACGTCCCGAGCTCCGACGTACCCGCTATGTACATTCTACGTGCTTACCAGGAGTTCCATTTTTTTTTTTAACTCGGGAGAGCTCTTGAATTACCTTGTACTGTGGGACAGGCCCTTTACTGTATAGGCACACCTTTTTTACAAATGACAGAGGATACATTTCTGCTCTTCTGATTTAGTAATTCAAACACACTGAGTGCAAGTTTTTAAAAAACCTATGAAAATAATTTCCAGTGTAAAGGCAATCTCAATTGTGATCAGAATCTTAAAGCGTCCCTAATGCTTTCCTCAAAGCATAGGTGAATGTGCATCAACCAATGGGACAATTATGATTTCTTAACGAACCTCTTGAACAGAGGTGTAATCCAGACCCACATGTGCAGCAGTCTGAGCTTGCTGCCATAAACCAGTGCTTCAAGGGAACGTGGGGTTGTTTCCTCCTATGTTAATGTGAAAGCTCAAGTGAGCCCCCAGAACCTCACATGTTACGCCTTGGTTGGGCCCATCAACTTTGGGAAAGATTCATGCTGGAAAAGATGAATTCCAGACTCCATGCCAGGGCATGTGATGTAGCCAGACTCTGCCATGATTCTGGACATCTCAAGTGTGCCTTTGTTGGACCAGATAAGGCCAAACATTTCCACTTGAATAAGCAAAATACTCTATCTACTCAAATCACCCAAAATATCAAATACAATCTGTGGAAAGGGAATCTGAGCTAATTTTCTGGTCGATAACCTGTAGTCAGAAGGGATGAAGAAGTTAGAATTACTCTGGGTGGGCAATTTCAATGTCCTTAGATGGTTGAAATCTGAAATGAGAAAAGATTGAGGAACTGATTCATTCCTTGCGAGGAAGTGGAATTTGACCAGGTGCATGAAACCTCATGGAGTCTGGGGTCAAATCTGAGAGCATTCAGCTTGTCTCCTTTCTTATTATATGTCACTGAAGTCTTGCCTCTTCTTCATTTGAAATGACAATGGGACAGGGCGTAACCAAGAATAGAGATGGAGGAGACTTGGACATTGGTGGTGCTTTATGATTCTGCGAATATGCATTGTCAGTTGTCTCATTAGTTGGCAGGACAGTGTCGTTAAATTAGACGGCTTAATTTTGGTGATTTTCATCAAGTCTGAATCTGACCCTGAGGGTGATGTTGTGCTCTTCATCTGGTTTAGAAAGTAGGAATACATAATTTTTATTGGCCTTCAGCAAAAGGCAAGATGGATTCAACAGTGGCTGAATGGGAGATGTCAGAGAGTAATGGTGGATGGCTGTTTGTCAGGTTGGAAGCCGGTGACCAGTGGGGTGCCTCAGGGATCTGTGTTGGGTCCACTGTTGTTTGTCATGTACATCAATGATCTGGATGATGGGGTGGAAAATTGGATAAGTAAGTATGCAGATGATACTAAGATAGGTGGTGTTGTGGATAATGAAGTAGATTTTCAAAGTCTACAGAGAGATTTGGGCCATTTGGAAAAGTGGGCTGAAAGATGGCAGATGGAGTTTAATGCTGTTAAGTGTGAAGTGCTACATCTTGGCAGGACAAATCAAAATAGGAAGTACATGGTAAATGGTAGGGAATTGAGGAATGCTGTGGAACAGAGGGATCTAGGAATAACTGTGCATAGTTCCCTGAAGGTGGAATCGCATGTAGATAGGGTGGTAAAGAAAGCCTTTGGTGTGCTGGCCTTTATAAATCAGAGCATTGAATATAGGAGTAGGGAAGTAATGTTAAAATTGTACAAGGCATTGGTAAGACCAATTCTGGAGTATGGTGTACAATTTTGGTCGCCTAGTTATAGGAAGGATGTCAACAAAATAGAGAGAGTACAGAGGAGATTTATAGAATGTTGCCAGGGTTCCAGCAACTATGTTACAGAGAAAGGTTGAACAAGTTAGGTCTTTATTCTTTGGAGCGCAGAAGGTTAAGGGGGGACTTGATTGAGGTCTTTAAAATGATGAAAGGGATAGACAGAGTTGACGTGGATACGTTTTTCCCATTGAGGGTAGGGAAGATTCAAACAAGAGGGCATGACATGAGAATTAAGGGACAGAAGTTTCGGGGTAACGTGAGGGGGAACTTCTTTACTCAGAGGGTGGTGGCTGTGTGGAATGAGCTTCCAGCAGAAGTGGTGGAGGCAGGATTGATTTTAACATTTAAGACTAAAGTGGATAGGTATATGGACGTGAAGGGAATGGAGGGGTATGGTCTGAGTGCAGGTAGATTGGACTAGGGGAAAACAAATGGTCGGCACGGACTGGAAGGGCCGAGAGGGCCTGTTTCCGTGCTGTAATTGTTATATGTTATATGGTTAAAACACGGGTAGATTCCGTTGGTAATCTGAAAAAACATTCACTTGTAAGCGTGTTTTTTCTTTCAAATACTGAACACTCATTTAATAGACTTTTTGAAGTTAATAATGTACAAATTCGAAGCTACATGTATTGCATTTGGTAGCCACTGTATTCTCCTCTGCACACACTCCGTGCACACGCAAACAGTCTTTCCATCT
Source organism: Okamejei kenojei (assembly GCA_035221665.1). Lineage (NCBI taxonomy): Eukaryota > Metazoa > Chordata > Chondrichthyes > Rajiformes > Rajidae > Okamejei > Okamejei kenojei. The sequence continues at coordinate 140,906,576 of CM069133.1, forward strand.
TTTTACAACGTACAGTGTATTAATTGCACAATCCAAATTCAGCTCAAGATGTACGGCTCTAGGAAAATGTATCAACTTTTAGCTGTGAACTTCAAGCGTTGAAAAGTATGAGATATTCAAATGGAAACGTTAATGAGGGCATTAAAATGCACAACAGTTGATTCTGTAAATGTGTAGCATAATAACTTTTATTCTGGAGTATGTACTCTTGATATTTTGAAATTTCATTATGTAATTATTTTTCACACTAGAAATGTCAACTTTTGCAAGGATGAAACTTTCATTGAAACCTTCCCAAAAGTGAAAGGCTTGGATAAAGAGTATGTGGAGAGTATGTTTCCGCTAATGGGAGGGCCCAGGACCAGAGGCCATAGCCTCAGAATAAAAGAAGCTACCTTTAGAAAGGAAGAATTTGTTTAGTCAGAGGATGGTAAATCTGTGGGATACATTGCCACACACAGTAGGTATATTACAAAACTTACCTTCACCGGCGCTGCAGTTCTGCCACTGGCCGTGTGCGCGACTTTGGCACCTTTGGGGGGGGGGGGGGGCGTTAAAATGCGGTTTTCACCTGCCTGCTGGAGTTATATTTTCTCGGGCTGCAGGTTATGCTGAAGATTTGTTCCGACTACTGGTCTGTGAATTTTTTTTTTTAAACTACAGGATAATTTCAGCGCTGGAGTAAAATAAAAATCAGCTTCTAATGCCGTAAACGCCGACAGCGGGGACGGATTTCACGTACAGGACAGTTGAATGTAAGTCGTTTATTTTACATATAAACGTGCTTCTTAAGATGACCTTAATTCAAATTTCTTTGTTGCGAAAAGGTGATTTAGGTCCCATACGAACCGGCAGTGTTTTTCCTGCCGATATGGGGTTTAAATTCACCGCAAACCGCAACGTTCCAGTCGATCACGTTCCACAAAAACCCACTCACAAGATGATTTAAATGGCCATTAATTTAAGGGAATTAAACACTAAATTCCTTCCATTTGGCCTATAAATTAATGACAATGAGATTTAAAAATCATTTTGAATTCTTGTGTGAATGTTATTTGGACACTTTGGCTATTTAAAAATGTTGATCTTTTCTTAACAAGTGAATGGATGTTTAGATCTAGTAATTGAATTTTGTAATTAGCTACAATTAGGCAACTAACTAATTATATGCTTTAATTTCAGGTCATCCAAGTAAGATTGTTTCATATTTGTTTCAGAATGCTTCAATCTATAATAACTGAAAATTTATTTCAGTTCTCTAAATTTTTAAGAAAGTTATGGGCTTTTGACTGTCCTTGATCACAGCTTTTGAGTTCAGTCAATGGAAAAGCAATAGGGAACAAGATGCTAATTTCCGAGTATGAAAATGGCCATAACTGTTTTAATACTGAAGATATGAAAGTGAATTACGTGTCAAATGAAACTTCTTTTTATGCTTTTTCTGATGGAATAAATTGCAGACTTGATTTTTAAAATCTCAAAGTTTTGTAACATTGCTACACACAGCTGTGGAGGACGTCAACCGATATTTTTAAAGTGAAGATTGATTAGTAAGGGTGTCAAAAGTTTTGAGGAGATGGCAGGAGAATGGGGTTGAAAGGGAAATATAAATTGGCCATAATTGAATGACAGAGTGGACTTGATGGGCCGAATGCCTAATTCTGCTCCTAGAACTTATGAACTTAATAAAAATTGTGGTCTTAGAAATTATTTTGCATCAGGAAAGCTGCATTGATTCAGCAGCATACGCAGGGCCAATGCTAATTATCGTGCAAAAGCACGCAGCTACAAAATGGACCCTTGTATTTTGTACCGGGCATGGGGCCTTTTTCATGTTAGCTAAATTGTGGGGTCCAGTGTGGCAGGCAGACGTGAGGCTGGGGCAAGAGTAGTGGCAAGTGGCAGGGGTAGATTGGGGAATGAGAGACGCTAAAATTAAGTCACCCAGGGTCAGATCAGACCATCAATGGTGGGTGGCAGATACAATAATAACATTTAAAAGGCATTTGGACAAATACATGGATAGGAGTAATCTAGAGGGATATGGGCCAGGCATCGGCAAATGGAACTAGATTAGATGGAGTATCTTGTTCGCCAGGGAATAGTGGGGCCAAAGAGCCCATATGACTCTATGAATCTATGTACAGAGGCTCAGAATGGAATTCTAATGACTTTACAATAGACTCTTTTTTTTTGTACAAGGTTTTTTTAAAGTTTTAACGTTACACATAAATGACCAAATTTCTAGGCCATGACATTTAAAAATACTTTAAAACATTTTTACTCATTTGTGATCGAGTAGCTGAGTAGGTTGTATACACATATGGTGCTGAAATGCAAGTGTAAGTATATGTCACACAGTGTGGCAGCTTCAACTTTGATAAGATCTATCACTTTCTTTCGATAAAACTTTAAAAAATATTTGTTTTTTTATGTGCACTGCAACCTGGGTCAGATCACTGCCGAGCTGAACTACTAATCCAGAGGCACTGAATTCCAAAAGAGAAACAGTGGATTCAAATTTAGCTTCAAAAATTTGCCACACCTCCAGACACTTGAGACTCTTTCCACACTCGTTCCCTGAGCTATTAGGAGTTACACCTGCATTTAATCTATCACTTGGTATAAATACCTGAGATCATTACCACTTGGGTACCCACTCCGGGGCTCCAGCTGCGGCCCGACTCTGTAGCTCCAGCTGCAGATTACTACAGGTGGACTGTCAGGATATCGGGAGCTCGCGGGTCCGGGTGGGAGACCGCTCTCCGGAGCTCCCGCAACACATCTTCTCCAGCCCGTGTCGCGGGGTTGGAACGGCGCGGCTTTAATGGCCGCGGGACTTAACACCGCCCACCTGGGGCTTCGACATCGGGAGAGAAATGGTGCGGGGGGGAGAGAGAAGAACTTTGCCTTCCATCACAGTGAGGAGGAGATTCACTGTGATGGATGTTTGTGTGAATTGAATTGTTTGTGTGTTTTTTTATGAATTGTTCTGTTTGTATGGCTTGTAGAAACGGATTTTTGTTCGAGCCTCTCTGAGGTTCGAATGACAAGTAATAAAATCTAATCTAAAATCTAATCTATCTAATCAGTTCTGCATTCCGTCGGTTTGATAGCAGTTCTGATGATACCAGGTCTATATCTTCTGGTTTGGTTGGCATTTGGATTTTGGGTTTTCTTCAGTACTGCTCACTGAGCCTGCATTCGAGTCCTTTCTATTTCTGAGCCTGCTGATGGATTAGTCAGCCAGTAGGGACTCAGCAGGCAATTCTGATCGGCCTGAGCAGAGTCTTGGTGTTTCCAGTTCCAAACCTGAGGATTTACTGGCTCGGTTGTGCAGGGCTGTTCAACTTCAAGGCACCCATGAGGCTCGAATAGACCAACTTGTAGTGGCAATCCAGCAGTTGCCAAACACTGCCAGTCAGGTCCTGTCACATCTGGCAACGCCGCTAATTCCTTCCGTCTCTGCCGATGCCTCTCCGCCTCTGTCCACTTCCAGCCGTAGCCAGCTCAGTTTGGAACCAGTTCTTTCCATCCCGGAGAGGTACTATGGCAATCTTTCTACCTGCAGGTTATTCCTATCCCAGTGCTCCTTGGTATTATGAGCTACAACCGTCCTGGTTCAGTGCAGAATGCTCCACAGTAGCCTATGCCATCTCCCTGCTGTCAGGACGTGCTTCCAACTGGGGTACAGCTGCCTGGGAGAAACAGCTAGACTTCTGCCAGGACTTGAGGAAGATGTTCAACCACCCTTTGGTTGGAAGAGAGGCAGCCAAGAGGTACGCCCTGTTGCAGATTACGCTATTGATTTTTGAACCACTGCTTTAGAGAGCGGTTGGTGTGATACCACTCTACTCAGTATCTTCAACCATGGCCTCAACGAGAAACCTGAAAGCTTAGTTGGCCTCTCGGGACCTTCCCTCGGTTCTGGACGCGCTGATTGATTGACGAATAAACGGCTCGTAGAGCGAAAGCTAGACAAGTTATCAGCAGCTTTCAAACCATGTCCTTACCCATCACACTGCTCTCCTCTCAACATAGTGAGCCGATTGTCTCACTTCCCTCAGGAAGATGAAGCTCCACGCATCCCCGTCCTGATCCAGTGGAGGGGGAGCCTATGCAGGTTGGCCGCACCAGGCTGCGCGAGGCCTAGCTCCAGGGATGCATTCGGGAGAGGTGTTATCTCTACTGTGGAGGTCCCGGACACGTCACCACTGCTTGCCCAGTAAAGGCCAACGCTCCACAACAAGAGAGGGATTATGGGAGAGCAAGGTCTATTTCCCTCCTATTTCCACCAGACTAACACTGATTACGGTATGCTTTGGAGACAATCTATTGCATATTCTTCTGCAGTTGTATAGGGCTCTAGTGAGACCACATCTGGAGTATTGTGTACAGTTTTGGTCTCCTAATTTGAGGAAGGACATCCTTGTGATTGAGGCAGTGCAGCGTAGGTTCACGAGATTGATCCCTGGAATGGCGGGACTGTCATACGAGGAAAGATTGAAAAAACTAGGCTTGTATTCACTGGAGTTTAGAAAGATGAGTGGACATCTTATAGAAACTTATAAAAGGACTGGACGAGCTAGATGCAGGAAAAATGTTCCCAATGTTGGGCGAGTCCGGAACCAGGGGCCACAGTCTTAGAAAAAAGGGAAGGTAATTTAAGAATGAGGTGAGAAAAAACGTTTTCACCCAGAGAGTTGTGAATTTATGAAATTCCCTGCAACAGAGGGCAGTGGAGGCCAAATCACTGGATGGATTTAAGAGAGAGTTAGATAGAGCTCTAGGGACTAGTGGAGTCAAGGGATATGGGGAGAAGGCAGGCACAGGGTTATTGATAGGGGATGATCAGCCATGATCACAATGAATAGCGGTTCGAAGGGCAGAATGGCCTCCTCCTTCACCTATTTTCTATGTTTCTATTGAAACTTCTGTTCTGATTGACTCGTGAGGGGGGGGGGGGGGGGGGGGGGGGGGGGGCAGATGATAATTTCACTGATATCATTGTTGCTTGGAAATGTCTGATTCCCACTGTTAAAGTAGAAGTGCCCCGCTAAAGTTTTTTCTCACCTGAAAACTAAAAACAGATATACTACTTTTACAAGAGACTCACTTAAGACTGCAAGATCATAACAGACTGCGTAAAACGTGGATTAGTCAGATTTTTCACTCCAGATTTAATAGTAGGTCCAGGGGTGTGGCAATATTAATCAACAATAGAATACAGTTTACACCGTCTGACATAGTCAGTGACCCTAATGGTCGGTTTATTATAGTTTCCGGGTGTCTTTTTCAACAACCTGTCGTTTTAGTGAATGTTTATGCCCCTAATTGGGATGATGTTCACTTTGCAAATAAGGTTCTGTCATTAATACCCGATCTGAACGTGCACCAGTTAATTTTTTCGGGAGACCTGAATTGTGCTATTAATCCACTGCTTGATAGGTCTAGTTCTAAGGGAACACCTTCTGGTATGGCAAAGACCTTCTCACTGTTTATGCAACAACATGGTTATGTGGACCCCTGGAGATTTCTGAATCCAACTGCTAGACAATTCTCTTTTTTTTTTCTTATGTTCACCATTCTTTTTCCAGAATAGACTATTTTTTTTATAGATAGCCCCTTCAATCCTAGGGTTAAGAAAATTGAATATACTGCTATAGTAATATCAGATCACTCACCTGTGATACTGGGCCTAGGCTTTCCTTTAAATATTAAAGAACGATCTCTTTGGAAACTCAACCCCCTTTTGCTTTCCAATTAAAAATGTTGCAGTTTTGTGTCGGCTAACATAGACACATTCCTTGAAATTAATAAAACTGAGTCCGTATCCTTTTCTCAAATTTGGGAAACTTTAAAAGCCTACTTAAGAGGAAAATCATATCTTATACTTCATACGCCAATAAAGAATGTAAGAAGGAAATGTAAACCCTGTTAAAATCCATCTTGACCCTGGATAGGCAATATTCTGAAGCACCCACCACCCAATTATACAAAAGCCGGGCTGATTTACAATTGAAATTCAATTTTTATCTACTAATCAAACAGAACAACTAATTCTCCGGACTCGTGGTCTTTATTATGAATATGGTGATAAGGCAGGCCGGCTTATGGCTCACCAGCTGAAACGTCAATCCGCGTCACGGCTTATTCCTCAGATAAGAGACATACATCAAGACGTAACAAGCAATCCAAAAGAAATAAACAATACTTTCACAGCCTTTTATTCTTCTCTTTACACCTCAGAATTCCCCTTGGATACCATGAATACGGAAACTTTCTTAGACGATTTGGAAATACCCACTCTGGAATTAGAAGACGTAGAAAGTCTAGACCAACCCCTTGGGCAGGAAGAGATGCATTATGGCAACGTGGTAAAACCCCTGGCCCTGACGGCTACCCATTAGAATTTTATAAGAAATTTAAGGATAAGCTCACACCTGTTCTTTTAGAAATGTTTGAAGAATCTTTGGAAAAAGGTTCATTACCCCCCACTCTTTCACAGGCTTCTATTTCACTTCTTCTTAAAAAAAAGACAAGGATCCGACTCAATGTGGATCATACCGCCCCATCTCACTTTTGCATGTGGATGTAATAATTTTGGTGAAGGCGCTGGCTTGCCGTTTAGAATGCCAACTTCACAAAATAATCTCAGAAGATCAAACCGGTTTCATTAAAAATCGTCATTCCTTTTCTAATATCCATCAATTGGCCAGCGTGGTCTATTCGCCCAGTGCTTTCTCCGCGCCCAGAGGCTGTTATCTCTTTGGACGCGGAGAAGGCATTTGATCGAGTGGAGTGGCCATATTTGTTCAGAGTCATGGAAAGATTTGGATTTGGCAAAATATTTGTAGCCTGGGTTAAGCTATTATATCATTCACCCTTAGCATGTATACTGACAAATTATTTGCGATCTGATTATTTTCAATTAACACGTGGCACTCGTCAAGGCTGCCCACTGTCTCCGCTTCTTTTTGCCATTGTAATTGAGCCTCTCTCTATCACAAGCGGAGGCTTGGCGATCGTTTCGTCGAACACCTCCGCTCGGTCCGCAATAACCAACCCGACCTCCCGATGGCTCAGCACTTCAACTCCCCCTCCCATTCCGTATCCGACCTCTCGGTCCTGGGCCTCCTCCACGGCCAGAGTGAGCAATACCGCAAGTTGGAGGAACAGCACCTCATATTCCGCTTGGGGAGTCTGCATCCTCTGGGCTTGAACATTGAATTTTCTCAATTTTGTTAACCCTTGCTGTCTCCTCCCCTTCCCACCTCTCCCTCAGCCCTCGGGCCCTGGCATTCCCTCTCTCTCTATGTCTCTCCCCCACCCCAGTCGCACTAGCTTCTCATTTTCACACTACAAACAGCTTACAATGGCTTGTTCCCTTTATCATCGATACTTTTTTGCATATCTTTCATTCATTGTTCTTTATCTCTCCACATCACCGTCTATATCTCTCGTTTCCCTGATCCCTGACCAGTCTGAAGAAGGGTCTCGACCCGAAACGTCGCCTATCTCCTTCGCTCCTTAGATGCTGCTGCACCCGCTGAGTTTCTCCAGCCTTTTGTGTACCCTCTCTCTATCACACTTAGGTCAACTATATTATTCCAGGGCATTAGGAGAGGAAACAGGGAACATCGTGTGTCTCTATATGCTGATGACCTCCTTGTTTATGTGAGCGACCCTATAGCCAGTAGCCCTGCAATTGTGTCCTTGTTGGATCAGTTTGGGACTTTTTCTGGCTATAAACTAAACCTCCAAAAAAGCAAATGCTTTCCCATCAACTTAGCCCTACAGATCCAACAGGAAACCCTGCCCTTTCCCATATCTCAAGAAGGGTTTGTATATTTAGGAATACACATCACCCGCTTTTTCACATCCCTGTTTGCAGCTAACTACATGCCTCAAGTTAGCCAAATGAAGGCTGACTTTGAGAGATGGCGTAGTCTGCCACTCACTATGGCTGGGAGAGTGCAGTCAGTGAAGATGACTGTACTTCCCAGATTTCTTTACTTGTTCCAATGTTTGCCAGTTTTCCTACCCAAGTCATTTTTTAACTCAGTTAACCAATCTATAACCTCCTTTATATGGGGTAACAAGATTCCAAGGGTCAATGTGTACTCTCCAAAGAGATCGTGAAGTAGGTGGACTGGGCCTTCCTAGCTTTATTAATTATTACTGGGCATCCAATATCCAAAAGATATTATTCTGGCTCCACCGACCAGATACAGACTGGTGTCTGCTTGAATCACAATCCTGTTACTCCTCGTCTCTTCCAGTTTTAGTATATTCCTCCCTGCCATTGAAACCCTCTAGATTTACATCCAACCCTGTCGTACTATCAACCATCAACATTTTTAACCAATTTCGTTGCCATTATAAGCTTACATCAGCTTCAGTTCTGGGTCCCATTCACAGTAACCATTTATTCCCCCCTCTACACTTGACTCAACCTTTCGACAGTGGGGTTTGAATGGTCTTATGTCCAATAAGGATTTATACACTAACAACATATTTGATAGTTTCGACTACCTACACAAAAAACATGGCCTCCCACATAATCATTTCTTTAAATATCTTCAGGTTCGCCACTTTGTCATGAAACAATTTCCTTCTTTTCCTGATCTCCCTCCTGTCACAGTGTTGGATAAACTCACTCTTACCTTTGCAAATAAAGGGCTGATCTCTGCAGTATATTCTCGATTGATGTATTTAGGAGATCAGAAACCTGAACAAAGTTAAAGCTAGGTGGGAGGATGACCTTGGTATGAATCTGTCTGAGGGATGCTGGATAGAAGCGCTGAAAAAGGTCCACTCCTCGTCATCATGTGCCAGATTGGGGCTCATACAATTTAAAGTTTCACACAGGGTTCATTTAAGCAAAGCCAGGCTTGCTAACATATATCCAGGGACGGACGCTGGCTGTGACAGGTGCTCGTTCTCTCCAGCCAATCCAGTGGTTTTTAAAACCTTCAGTGAAGTCCCTTGGGGATGACAGTGAGCCCTTGCCCGCTTGTAGCTGTATTTGGTGTAGCAGATAAAACCTTGGGTTTAAATACAACCCAGTCTGATATCATTACATTTACATCACTTTTGGCCGTAGGAGAATCTTGCTGGTCTGGAAATCTAACACTCCTCCATCTGCCGCTGCTTGGCTGGAAGACGTCATGTTTTTTTTAAGGTTAGAAAAGATTAAATTCACATTGAGGGGGTCTGTGAAAAAGTTTTATTTGAAATGGGAACCCTTTTTATCATACTTTGAGGGTCTAAAGGAACAACCTGTTGACTGAGGGCACTTGACATTAAGTGGGGATCTGCCTTTATTCTGTTTTGTTACTTTATTATTGTTAAAAAAAAGTGCATTTGATTTTGTGATATATTTGGATTGTGAAAAAATAAGCTGCCAAGGGGTGTTTAGGGAGGGTGGGTTAGGATTATTTTGTTTATATTATTATGATTATTATTTATAAAAAACGAAATGGAGGAAAATGTAATGCTATACATCAGATGTACTGTGAATTTTTATTTATTTATTTTTTCCCTCCAATAAAAAACTATTAATTAAAAAAAAAAAAAAAAAAAGAAGTGCCCCGCCAAACCAGTGCACTTGATGGAAGATTAATTGGTGTGGCTTCACTCTCTACTCTCCCTCTGGAACTTTGTGTTAATGGAAACGACCGGGGGAGAATTCCGATGCACCTGCTAAATTCACCTCATGTCCCCGTCGTTCTGGGTCGGCCTTGGCTGACTTCTCGCATCCCCACCGTACACTGGCCCACTGGCAAGATCTCCACTTGGGGGGAGGATTGTCGCGTTAATTGTCTTTGCTCAGCTTGTCTTCCCCTCACCTCTGTGTCTGTTGGTCCTGGTGACAATCCTGACCTGTCCAAAGTATCATGACCTAAAAGAGGTCTTCTGCAAGTTCCAAGCCGCCTCTTTAACTCCTCGCCGCCCCTATGACTGTGCCATTGACTTATTATCCGGTACTTCTCCACCCGTGGTCATCTGTACTCGCTCTCTACTCCTGAGACCAACGCCATGGAGAGATACATTTCGGAGTCTCTGGTAACTGGTTTAATTCGTCCACCCTCCTCTCCCGCCGGGGCGAGGTTTTTCTTTGTGAGTAGGAAGGATGGTGACCTTCGTCCTTGCATTGACTGTCGAGGCCTGAATGACATCACTGTCAAAAACCGTTACCCCTCATGCCTGCAACGTGTCACCATGTTTACTGAGCTGGATCTACGCAATGCCTACTGTTTGGTTCGCATCAAGGAAGGCGATGGGTAGAAGGCAGCCTTCAACACACCCAGCGGGCATTACTAGTTCCTGACCAATGCCCCGGCTGTCTTCCAGGCTCTGGTCAATGTGGTGCTTGGGGACATGACGTACAGGTTTGTCTTCGATTACCTGGGTGACATCCTCGTCTACTCTGGCTCTGCATCGGAACATACCCGCCATGTCCGTCTCATCCTGCAAGCGGCTTTGGGAGAACCAGCCGTTCGTCAAGGTGGAGAAGTGTGAGTTCCACCAGCCCAGGTGTCCTTCCTGGGATACATCCTCTCTGCTGGCCATGCCGAGATGGATACAGGAAAGATGAGAGCAGTGGTAGATTGGCCTGGGTCTACATGTCAGAGGGAGCTACTACGCCTCCTCAGCTTTGCCAATGTTTACCGCCGCTTTACCCGCAACTACAGCATCCTGGCTGCTCTTCTCACGGCTCTAACGTCTACCTCCTTCCTGTTTGCCTGGTCCCCTGCTGCTGAGGAGGCATTCCAGGACATTAAGCAATGCTTCACTACCGCCCCCATCCTGACCCAGCCCGTTAGTTTGTGGTGAAGGTTGACGCCTCTGATGTTGGAGTTGGGGAGGAGCTTTCCCAACGCTCGTCCAAAGGCCAGAAGATGCTCCCCTGTCCCTCCTTCTCTCACCGCCTCTCCCCGGCTTAGAGATGTTATGACATCGGCAACAGAGAGCTGCTGACAGTGAAGCTGGCGTTGGAGGAGTGGAGGCATTGGTTGGAGGGCACTGAGCAGCCATTCCAAGTCTGGACGGACCACAAGAACCTGGAGTACCTGCGTTCGGTGAATCAGCTCAACCCCCGTCAAGTCTGATGGGCCCTGTTTTTCACCGTGTTTAACTTCACCTTGTCATACCATCCTGGGTCCAAAAATGCCAAGCTCGACTCCCTCTCACGCCAGTTCAGTTCCGCCCAGGACAACCATTCCCAACAACCCATTCTGCCTCCCACCTGCCTGGTGTGCTCCATCACCTGGGAGATCGAGACCACAGTTCACAATGCCCAGCGTCATCACCCGATCCCGGTTCTGGACCCCCCCCAATAAGTTATTTGTCCCGGCCTCTGCCCACTCTGAAGTACTCCAGTGGGCCCATTCCTCTAATCTCACCTGTCATCGGCCGCACCCTCTACCTGCTGCGCCAGCGGTTCTGGTGGCCCACCGTGGAGGCCGACACCCGGTCTTTCGTCTCCGCCTGCTCTGCCTGTGTACAGAATAAGATGTCCCATCAGCCACCCTCAGCGACCCACATTGCCCTGGACTTCATCACTGGCTTCATCATCGTCCAAGGGTAATACGGTTATTCTTACCACTGCGGACTGTTTCTCAAAGGCTGCTTATTTCCTTCCTCTTCTCAAATCTCAAGAAGGTCGTGCCGAACTTCTACCAACACACCACGTGTGCCACCAGGGGGGAAGGAACATTGGACCACGGCCATACGCCGTTCCGGAAGGGCTACAAGGCCGTTTCACTCCCTCCTTTAGGAAAATCTGACCACGCTGCCATTTTCCTGCTGCCGGAGTATAAACAGAGGATAGTTCGGGAAGCGGCAGTAACGAGGGACGTTAAGCGGTGGTCCGACCAGTCAGAGGCCATGTTGCAAGATGCACTGAGCGATGCCGACTGGAATATGTTCCAAGCAAGTTCCAGGGATGTCAGTGAGTTCGCGGAAGCAGTCACGGACTTAATCGCAACAATAGCCGACAACATCGTCCCCACGGTAAGGGTTAGCATCTTTCCGAATCAAAAACCCTGGGTGGACAGGTCGGTTCGTGTTGCCTTGAATGCTCGCACCGCTGCCTACAACTCGGGCCTGGCATCCGGAAACATGGACGTCTACAAGGTAGAGTCCTACCGACTGCGAAGGGCGGTGATGGATGCAAAAAGGAGGTACAGGGTCAAGATGGAGTCACAGATAGAGCAGCAGCACACCACACGCCTGCGGCACGGGCTACGGACTGCAACCAACTACCGGAGCACCCCACCCTCATCCGCAAGTGCCCGCACCTCCCTGGCTGATGACCTGAACTCCTACGCTCGTTTCGTGATGGGCAACACCACCCCAGGCTTGCCGGCTAACGACAATACCGTCGGCGGGCTGGCTAGCGAGGCTGGAGGGAGGGCCACCTTGGGGATGGGTACACACTCTCGTTGTCCGAGCACGACGTGAGAAGGGCTCTGACACGTGTGAACAAGAGGAAAGCTGTGGGCCCAGATGGCATCTCGGGGCGAGTACCTAAGTCTTGTGCTCACTAACCACTCTGCTGTCCACTTTGGACTGCTGCGGCCTATGTGGATTCATCCCACCTTCCACGCATCTCAGGTTAAGCCTGTGTCCTCCAGTACCTGGTTGACTGGGAGGGCTATGGTCCAGAGGAGAGGAGCTGGATTCCTGCGCATGACATCCTGAACCCCTCCTTGATCCATGACTTTCATCAGCAGTATCTGGAGTTACATCTGCGTTTGATTTGCTCCCCTAATCTATCACGGTTTAAATACCGGAGATCATCACTAATTGGGTGCCGATCAATCAGTTCTGCTAATAGCCGTTCTGAGTTCTGTCGGTTCCAGGTCTATATCTTTCGGTTCCATTCGCATTTGGATGATGGGTTTTCTTCAGTACTTCTCGGTGAGCTTACATTCAAGTCCTTTCTATTTCCGAGCCTGCTGACGAAAAATGACCATGATGTCTTGGTCCAACAATGTCCTTTAGGGGAGAAACCTAGCCTGGCCTACATGCGGCCACATTTTCAAATCATTGCCCTTCACTTTTATTTGCCTGAGGGAAACTAAGTTGTATTAACTCATTTCAAAAACCAGTAAGGCCACATACTCTGATGGTCTCAAATGCTCCAACAACCTTTCAGGATAAATGGTTATGGACAATCATATGGCCATGCTGCACGGAAACAAGCCCGTTGGCACAGCTTGCCCAAGATGCTCCATCTACACCAGTGCCACCTGCTCAAGTCTGGCCCAAATAAACCTCTAAACCTTCCCTATCCATACATCTGTTTAAATGCCTTTTAAATGTTGTCATCAGCGAAACGGATGATGAACATAAATGCTTAAGAAAGAACTGCAGATGCTGGAAAAATCAAAGGGAGACAAAAATGCTGGAGGAACTCAGCGGGTGAGGCAGCATCTATGGAGAGAAGGATAGATGCTCCATAGATGCTGTCTCGCCCGCTGAGTTCCTACAGCATGTTTGTCTACCTAGCAACATAAATGCGATCAGTAGCAGACTTGACTTTGTTCTTCCTGTGAATGAAGGAACACACTGAATAATTTATTTACATTTTCTCGTGATGATGAACGCAAATAGTAAACTTATTTCTGCGAAATACAAATGATCTGAAAATCCTGGTTTTCAGTTCACTGATGCATCTAGGAAGCCAATGGTGTTGCCTGCCGTTGTCGGTCATTAATAAAAAGTTGGGGAAGAAACCACATTGAGAGATGAGAGGACTCTGCCAGCGGGAAATGATGAACCACTTCAATTTTATGTCAGCCTGATTTATCTTTTCCACCTTACTAATTTGCAGAATGTGCATTGATTAGCTGTTTGTGGTCTGGGGAGAAGTGAGCATCTTACACTGCAATCCTCAGCTCCTCAGAGGTCATTTGGGGGAGATTTCATTCAGCAAAGTGCTCGGCAATTGTGAAACATTCTCGGTAAAAATGCAGCACTTAAAGATCATTAGCAAAATGGAACACAACCAGAAAAGACCGATGGGTTAGTGGGGATAGAAACAAGTGAGGTCAGAGAGTAACAAAGAGGGAATGGGAAAAAAAAAGGTTAATCAATTTGTAGGTGAAACGATAAAGAGCTTGCAGTGCCCAAGTCACTGGTTGAAGACAACTCAAAGAACGGGAGACAAAGGAAGAAAGATGCAAAGGTAAAGTAGGCAAGAGTGCATTAGAGTCACTGTGAAAAATATAAATGTAAAGTAGCAGATACACAGAGGTTAGGTGAGAGAAGCTTAAAGGATAAAACAAGAGTATAAATACACCAATAAAATTCATCAATGATGCATGGACCCTGTCTGAAATTTAATGGGAAGGCCTTTCTGATATGTGTTGTGACTTAACCAATCAATCGTCCAATCAATGGAGCAGGTAACTGCATCATTTTAAAGATAGAAGCTTGACATTTTTAAGGGGTGCATACTTTGCACCAGGCAGAACAACAACTTAGTCTTCTGAGCCATTCTTGTTTGAGTTATTCTTTCGGGCCAGAAAATGTGTAATGATATCTAGTTCAGTGAAGTAATGTATTATGTATGAAGAGGAAGATGGAGATAGCTTGAATAATTATATAAAAATGTTTCCAACATTAACCTTAATCAGGATGTCTGTACGACTAAGCTATCTGTAATTTGACCTGATATTAGTCATCGCATTTAAAAAAGCTTTAGGATGTGGGATGCACTAAAGAGAAATATCCCAGTGGTGCAGTACTTTTTTTTCCTTCTAGGTTGTTACAAGTATATTGGTGGAAAGATTTTGAACAGGCTGTAGAAAAGTAACCTACAGCCTGGCATTTGGTCTGGACTCTGAGAGTAATAACTGACCTCTAGTCTCAATAGATTGCATTTGTTTAATCCCAGTTTGCTCCCCATTTGAAAAAGTTGTTGGAGGGAAAGATATGGGATGGCAATATTTTTTCCTGGACTAGCAGGGTGAGGAGATTGTGGTGTTCAGGCATTGTATCATTAATGCAAATGCCATTTGCCTATTAACTTGAGTTAATGTATAACCGAGCGAGTGGGTACATCTAATATTTTGCTACTTGCCCATTTTACTTGCTTTGGAATCTGAGTTTATTAAGAATGGATAGTTTGGTATAATGGTATAGATTATTCCAATTTTTAATCAATTTCAGTATCAACTGCTGCAGATGTTACGCTATATTGTTAAAGTGTAAAATATCTTAATTGGAAATCATAAAATCTCAATGAGACTAATAATTAACTGGTGGTTATGATTTGTAATGAATAAGAATCGTGAAGATAGACACAAAGTGCTGGAGTAACTCAGCGGGTCAGGCAGCATCTCTGGAGAAATAGAAACATAGAAAATAGATGCAGGAGTAGGCCATTCGGCCCTTTGAGCTTGCACCGCCATTCATTATGATCATGGCTGATCATCCAACTCAGTATCCTGTACCTGCCTTCTCTCCATACCCCCTGATCCCTTTAGCCACAAGGGCCACATCTAACTCCCTCTTAAATATAGCCAATGAACTGGCCTCAACTACCTTCTGTGGCAGAGAATTCCGGAGACTCGCCACTCTCTGTGTGAAAAATGTTTTCCTCATCTCGGTCCTAAAGGAATTCCCCCTTATCCTTAGACTGTGACCCCTTGTTCTGGACCTCCCCAACATCGGGAACAATCTTCCTGCATCTAGCCTGTCCAACCCCTTAAGAATTTTGTAAGTCTCTATGAGATCACCCCTCAATCTTCTAAATTCTAAAGGATGGATGACGATTCGGGTCGGGACCTTTCTTCAGACTGTCTGAGTTACTCCAGCACTTTGTGTCTTCAGTGTGTACCAGTATCTGCAGTTTCTTTCTACACATAATAAGTGTGTTTCTCTGTCTCGTTATTTCTCTTCAAAACACTTAATGATGACTCATGTCCAAAATTGATTCCGTTCTTGCTCCAGAAGTGTAATGTTTAGGCCAAAACCCATTACAAATATCCCGCATACACTGGGAATGCATCTTATTCAGTGTAAACAACCATTTATTGAGATATTCAATCAAATATCTAACAACCATGTCCTTGGTAGCAGTGATTCCTCTTCTTTTAATTACTCGGTGAAACTTAATCAATTTTTTAGTCTTTTATTTATTTCTGTACAGCTGATGCATAGTGAACTCTCGGACAAAGTTAATACGGTAAAGCAACAAAAATATATTCCTAAATTTCTCTGGTTTGTAGTTGTTATTCTTCAACTGAATGCGTAAAAGTAACAAGAATGGCTGGATAAAATAAAAGCTTTAATAAATACTCATTGTGCACCATACAATTCACGACAGTATACAGGATGTGCATGTGTGCAACCTAAAGAGGAACAAACATTTTCAAACTAGAATCCTGAAAATGAGAGACTTGATAATAGGCTTTTCAAATATTAACATACATTCTCTTCACATACTTGCGCTAAATCCTGTTATGTATTATATTTATGCGAGTTCTGACCCCTATCAAATAAATATGTTAATGCTCCAGTTAAATTAGAGGACATAAGAATCTGATATAAAGGTATTAGCATTCATATGTTAATATTCAAAACTAATGATTTCAGGCAAACCAAACATTAAAAAACAGGACTAAATTTTGTTGAAAGATTATGTATATATGTGACTGAGAATTCATTGCAAATGGAGTCAACCCCTCATTTAACAGAACACTAAAAATGATGGTAATTGATTTAAATATTAGTTCATATTATTTCTATGGTTATAATTAATGTTCTAATGCACTGGGCAAAGGACCCAGGCATTGAAAGCTGATTAAGATTACACTGGTGTAGACTTGATAATCAATCAACGCCCTGTTCCTTAGCCCATCGTAAATTAAGCTGCAGTCTCCATTAATGGATAGAAAGCTATGTAACTGTTAAACTGCATTTTGTTCCAGGAATACAGCCTTTCCATTGACTAATGACCTCTATGTAGGCCAATAATATTTCCGAAATTCAATAAAACATCTTCTAATAGACACTAAAAAACAGTGATTTAAGTCTGTTGTTGACAGGCTAAAATTGATTCATATTCTATCAAATATGGACATAACCATCATCCGGATCTTTTAATTTAATGTGTTTATTTAATGATTAAAAGGAAACAATGACACTCTTTCACATAAATATGTCAACTAGGCAAGTTAAATTATATTGAGCAACTATTGGTGATCAATAAAATAAACACATTTAGGCTTAATTTTATGTCCATAAAACTGAAGAATATCAGTGAATGGAATCTCTTTCTGGTTACATCAACTGAGACTCCCACTTATGAATTGAAATTGATATAACTCACTGTCTGTCCCAAACATAAACCACCAAATGCTGTCCACCATCCCCACCCAAAGCTCCTATCCTCGCCAATGCCAACACCACAATTGCCACACACCTCTCTAGTTACACCCACTCCAACACTGCTCCCCCAAACTCTCTTTATCAGAGACCATTGCCAATTTATCCAGAATGAACTTTTTTTATCTTTCAACCAAGTATTCATCTAGCAGTCTTATACACTTGAAACAACCCATTACCTTTTTTTTTCCACACTTAAATAACACATTCATTTTAACCATCTTATTCTTTTGATAGTTTTAGCATTGTCTTCGAATGCGGAACTATTCAAGGTTTTAGGATGATTAATACAAAATTGAATGACAATTAGCTATTAAAATAAGAATAAGAAATTGAAATTTATTAGAAAAATATGGAAATTCACAGCATTCATCAGTATCTGAAAGCAATTATTATCTTGAGTTTAGTCCCTTCATTGTCATAATTCTGGGAATGGAATTATGATTAAAAGTTTAACCTATTATTCTTTACAAGTTAGCAGGTTGTACATTTACGGGAGCTTCTATATAATTTATTTATATAACCAAAGTATGGTGGAGTCATTTTCTGAACATGCTAAATGGTAATAAAATGGTGCTCAGTATATGTTTTCAGCTCCAATTTCTACGACAGATGAAATAATCGAACAGCAGGGCAATTTTGGAAAAATGCAGATTCAGAAACCAATTTGCTCTCAAATTGGAGAATTAAAAGAACATTGTTATTTTCCTTAGAACCGTTTTCAAAAAATTTGCCAAAGGTTCAGATTCATTGCAATCTCAATGCAAGAGCAACGGTGCAGCTGTTCATTTTTCAATTCTGCTTTATTTGGCCACTGATATGGCCGATCGGTTTAGTCTTTTTTCCTTTAGCTTAGTTTATTATTGTCACATGTTCCGAGGTGCAGCAAAAAGCTTTTTGTTGCATACTAACCAGTCGGCAAAAAGACTATACATGTTTACAATCAAGTGGTCCGCAGTGTACAGATACAGGATAAAGGCTATCACATTTAGTACAAGATAAAGTCCAATAAAGTCTGAGTAAAGATAGTTTGGTCTCCAATTAAGTTGATTGAACATCCAATGCTTTTAAAGCCTCCTCTGCATTAGGCTGTGCAGAAGTGATGTGTAGATTCTGATTTTTAAAGAAACCTGCACGAGCCACCGTTGCAAGTTAATCCGTTAGTTAGTTTAGTGACTACAGACTAAACAAACTATCTAACTAACTAAGTTGCAATAGTGGCTTATGCAAGTCTCTAAATAAACTTGTAACTAGTCCTAGAGAGAGAGGTTGCCAGCTTTTAGATACATGCGCAGAGACCTGGAAATTGTACCTGAGAAAATCAATGACAGGCAGGTCAAGTGGCTGACCAGGAAACAACTGGGCTTGCTTGACATGAGATGATAGTGCAGCTAACCTTAAGGATAACACACCATGTAACATGGAACAGTGGAGGAAAACAAGTTTCCTGACCACTTCAGATAAGTGAAGATGAGATCTCTATGACCTACGTACCATAAACTTCAATGCCATGCCCAGTAAGGCATCAGATCTTCTGTGCTTACTACAGAATGGGATTTGTTGTCTGCGAATACACATGACATTAAGAACAGGCTACTCAGCCCAGGAAGCTTGTCCTACCATTCAAACATGGGTACAGGTGATCAATGCTGGCCTCAACTCCCCTTCTGTGCCAGTTCCCATAATTATTTACTCCTCAATCTTACACATATTTATGTATCTCAACCTTAAATGTATCTAATGATCCAGCCATCACCATACCGGGTCAGTGAATTCCAGAGATTCACAAGGCTCTGAGAGAAGACATTTCTACATGCCTCAGATTTAAATGAACCACTCATTATTTTGTAGCTCTGCCCCCTTGCCTGTGACTCTCCCACTAATGGAAAATCTCAACGTCTACCTGTCACGGCCACCATGGTAGAATAGAGGGCAGTTAAGAATTCAATGTAGCATCTGCTCTGAAAGTCACGACAGTCCAAACTGCCTCTATGATGCACCTTAATGCATTAGCCTATATTTTCTGCTTGTCTGAGGAGTCAGCTTTGAACATACTTCTTGGGTGCGAGGTGCGAACCCTGACATGTAGGAACAGAGAAGAAGAAAACACGAGTAGAATGCATAGAGAGCTCATCAGGATTTGTGTGTTGAACAATCCTACTAAAACCTAAACAGGACAGCAGAATATTTACACATAACATGTAGCAACTTTCTAGAGGAGAAAAAGTACTAAAAATATCCCTTTCCTCAACCTCAATTGGGCCCAATGATGAATGCTAAATAAAATGCTCAAGCATTTTTGACCATGTTCAGACCCACTGCCTAACAGAGGATCCATGTCAGCTGCCTCCTGACTTCCTTACCGATGCCAATCTCCACCCAGTTCGACTCACTCCATGTAATATCAAGAAATGGTTGACAGCAGTGGCTCTGGGACCAGGCAACATTCCAGCTGCAGTAGAGACAATATGCATTTCAGAACTGGCTGCACCTCTAGCCAAGCATTTCCAGTATATTTATAACTGGCGTCCATCCAACAATGTGGAAAATTGCGCAGTTGTGTCCTGTTCACAAAGGAGCAGGACAAAATCAATCTGGTTAACCACTGCTCAATGAGTGTACATTCAGTCATATACAAAGTACAGAGGGCTTCATTAACAGTGCTATTAACTAGGCCTAACTCACCCAACCCTTCTTCAATGGTCCAGTTTAAGGTTCTGCTGGGATCATTTGATTCATTACTTCATCGCAGCTGACATCCAGATGGGTACCAAAGAATTGAATCCCTTGGTATGGTGACACCAGGTCAGCACTAAACTAAGTGTGGCATCAAAGCATCTCAGAAAAACTGAACTAAATGGGGAAAAAAATGTCAATTGATTAGTTGGTGCCAAATTACACACAATCATCCCAGACCTAGAATTCTCTGAGCGTTTCTCAGGGCAAAATTCTAGGCCCATCCATTTTCATCAATGGCTTTCCTTCCATTATGTGGCCAGGATTGAGGATTTTTGTTAATGATTGCACAATGTGCAGTTTCATTCACTGCTCCTCAGCAATAAGTCAGTTCGGTATTCCAAAAAGCGCAAGGAATCATGGGATTTGTCAAAGGTCAAACGATATAAATAAAAATCAAAGGAAGCGTTGTAGATTCAGCGAGTAGAGTTTGGATCTAATTTTTTGTCTTTTTTCAAGTTTGTATTTGTCAGGGTGCAGGTAGAGGGGCAGATACAAGTGGGAGGCGTGGGGGGGGGGGGGGGGGGGGGGGGACTGGACCGGATCTCGGCAGCTGCACGCACACAGATCCAAAGCCAGGATCGAACACGTCTCCCCAGCTCTACAAGCGTTGCCAAACCGCCACTGGACCTTCCACGGCGCCCCCCACCCCACTCGAGTGTCCCATCCCCACCCGAGGGGCAGCCGGAGACGTCCAGCACCGATGGGACACAGGCCCCCAAGCCCAGAGCCAGTGCAGAGAAGCACCAACCCCAGCTCACCTCCTGCCTCTCCCGCCGGGCCAACCGACCAGCCCGGACCAACGAAGCCCGGAAGCGCTCCCTCGGCACCGCCACCCCAAGTACAAGACGGAGCTGTGCCCCACCTTCCATGCCACCGGCTTCTGCCCCTATGGTACCCTCTGCCACATCATGCACAATCCCGAGGAGGAGCGAGGGCCACAGCCTTGCCCGCACCAGAGCGCCAGCCTGGGCTCAGCCTCCTCCGGCCCAGTGCTCGACCGTGCCGGGCTGCTGGCGGCCTTCAGCCTCCACCTGGAGTTGGAGCTGGCCCGGACTCTGGGCTTGTGGCTGCGCAAGGGAGGGGAGGAGGTTGCTGCTGCCGCCAGCACCGCCAACAGCACCAGCAGCTCCAGTGGGCCCCCGGCCTGCCCACGCCTGCAGGAGCCCGTCCACAGACTCTCTCTCCGACCAGGACGACTCCAGCAGCAGCGGCTCTGAGTCGCCCGTCTTCCAGCAGGGCCGGCGGCTGTCCATCTTCAGCAGGATCCCGGTGTCGGACTGAGGGGAGGGGGGGTGGAGGTGGAGGGCTGGAGGTGGAGGGCAGGCAGAGCCGAGCTGGAGCTAGCCGGCTGCAAATCCGGGGCCGACCCTCCAGCTCAGGACCACCCTGGACACCTCCGGACAGGGACGGGACACCGGGGAGGGGACGGCCCACCAGCAACTCCACAGCACCCGTAGTGACGGAGAGCCAGGCCACGGACGAAACGCAAGCCTACACACAATGTACCGCCACCGTTGCTGAGACTGTTTCTCACTTGTGACCTATGACCTGGGCAGTTGGAATACCGAACTCGTTTGTTGAGGCCAACGTGCATACATGTAGCAGGGCCTGGGTAATATTCAGGCAGGGGATGAAGAATGCCACATAATATTTGTGACAGAAAGCTGCCATGGAAATTACCATCAACATAAAGAGCATTTCATCACTTCCCCAAGAAATGCAATGGCATTATCTGGTCAAGTCCTCCCTAGCAGTAGAGTTATCGATAACCAAAAAGGCTAACGTTGCCTTTCTGGTTATGGTGTGGGCGAGTGATGGTCAGTGTGGACAGTGGGCCAAAGGGTCTGCTTCCATGAACATGAACATACAAGTCAGGTTAATGCACAGCTTGGAGAAGAACCTAGTAGTAGGAATGTTTCCATACATCTGCTGCCCTTGTTAGTGATAGAGGTTGTGGTTTGGGAAGCGCTGTTGGAAAACCATATGTGAGTAACCGGGGCAAATCTGTAGCTGGTACACACTGCAGCCATTGTGCTGTAGTCTTGGAGGGAATGAACATTTGAAGCGGCTGATGGGGTGGCAATCAAATGGGAAGGTTGGTCCGTGTTGGTGTTGAGCACCTGGAGAGTTATTGTGGCTACACGCATGCAGGCAAGTGGAGGGTATTATATCTCTAGGTGAATGATTCACCAGACTCTGAACTATTCTTTATTTATTTGGTAGTCCAGTTATAGCCATAGAGTGATACAGTGTGGAAACAGGCCTGCACTTGGTCCATGACCCTCCAAACCTGTCCTATCCATGTGCCTGTCCAACTGTTTCTTAAACGATGGGATAGTCCCAGCCTCAACTACCTCTTCTGGCAGCTTGTTCCATACACCCACCACCCTCTGTGGGAAAACGTTACCCCTCAGATTCAAATCTTTTCCCCTTCAGCTTGAACCTATGTCTGCAGGTTCTCGATTCCCCTACTCTGGGTAAAGACTCTATCTGATCGATTCCTCTCATGATGTTATATACCTCTATAAGATCTCCCCTCATCCTCCTATGGTCCATGGAATAGAGACACAGCCTACTTAACCTCTCCCTATAGCTCGCGCCCTATGTTAGTTCTATGTATAGTTCTATGTTATCCCACTTTCACATCCATTCCCTACACATTATGGGCAATTTTCCAGAGGTCAATTAACCTCCAAACCCACACGTCTTTGAGAGGTGGGAGGAAGCTGGAGCACCCGCAGGAAACCTTTGTGGCAAAATGTCCCAACTCCAGACAGCACCCAAGGACGGGATCGAACCCGGCTTTCTGGAGCTGTGAGGCAGCAGCTCTAAGAGCAACAACACTGTGTTGTCCTATCACAGATTCTTAATTGTTACTGGGTCTAAATCCTGGAACACCCCACACATAGAACAGCACAAATGAAAAATTCCAAATAAATTTGCAAATGCTGTAAATTTGAAATAAAAACTGAAGGAACCTATCAACGGAAGATTAGAGGCCCCCAACAGCGGGAGAAAGAAGGGAAGAGATTGAACTTTTTTTCGCCTTCCATCACAGTGAGGAATGTGGAGGAGTGTGTGTGGCAGGGAGCAGTAGGAGGGGGGGAGAGAGGATGGTGGGGGGAGAGGGTATATGGGGGGAGGGTGTAGGCGGGGGGGGTGTGGGAGGATGGGTTGTGTGTGGGCGGGCTGGTTGTGGGGGAGGGGGTGTAGGCAGGGGCGGTTGTGGGGGGAGGGTGTGTGTGGGCGGGGGGTGAGTGGGTGTGGGTTGGGCGGGGGGGGGTGGCGGGGTGGTGGTCCTGGGGGGGTAGGTGTGTGGGCGGGGGAGGGGGGGGGTTGTGGGGGGGAGGGGGAGTGTGGGCGGTTTGTGGGGAGTGTGGGCTGGTGTGAACGGGGGGAGAGCTCAGAGAAAAGATGGGGGAAGTGCCATGGGTGAGAGGGGGGTATCACAGGGGAGGGGGACAGGAGCCAGCAGGGGGAGGGGGGCGGCAGAGGGCAAGGGGCTGGAGCTGGCAGAGCGATGGGGACTCACAGCAGCCACTGGTCGCTGGTCGTTCTCCTCCACCGGGATCAGAATCTCCCGCTTTCCATTTGGCGACATCAGCGACATCTCCGACTGCTCTGGGCTGGGGCGCTTCCGGTCCCTCCGAAAATTATGTCCGGTTAGAGACCTCTGCCAGCCACCCGCAGCTCCAGTAAAAGAAGCATGTCACAGGAAGAGGCGGACCGTCCAGGGGAGTGACAGGAAAAGAGACTAATCCGCACGGCGCTGACTGGCAGGAGAGGATATCAATCTGCGCACACGCGGTTTTTGAGATTTTTAAACCTCACTATCTTTTACAATAAGTCACCGATCAGAGCAACACTTGGTGCACTCGCAGCACAGGAGAACGATTAGTGAGCTGGAGAAAGATCCTAGTGCTATCGTGTACCGTTTTTGCGCAAATAGAAAAACCGTGCAAACTGGAAGATAACAAGATCAGAGTTGTAGTTATGTATAGATACATAGGTAGATACTTCAAGTCCACGACCCTTCTTCAGAACTGGGAGAGAAGCAATACACTTACTCGCCTTTTCCACAAATGCTGTCTGACCTACTGAGGTTTTGCATAACTTTATGTTTTTATTTGAGAGTGGTTCAAAGCGGCACTTCCTCACCACTTCTCTATTAGGGAAGAATATTCCTTGATCTTGCCAGATCTTTTTTTTTTTTTGAATATATATTTTTTTATTAGAGTATTTAGACAGTGGATTAGCAAACATATATTATGATAGAAATATTTCATGTTCAACAAGCATACATTATTAATATTATCAGTTGTATCATTTTGACTAATAGTTTTTTTTTATAGAGGAGAACAGTAAGAAAAATAGAATAATAATCTATATCAAAGAAAATCATAAAGAAAGGAATAATTTACTATTAATACATCGTAGGAGATAAGACCAAGGAATATAAGATATAACTTTTCATCTATTCCTAAATCCAAGTTTCAGTTAGGGTTCCCTGCCGAACCATTCTACCCTTTTAAGTAATCAATGAAAGAAGACCATGGTCTAACAAAAACTTCTTGTTTGTCCATTAAGGCAAATCTGATTCTTTCCAGGTGTAGGGTCTCCGACACTTCCATAATCCACATTTTAATTGTGGGGGATATAGGGCCTTTCCAAAATTTTAATATTAATTTCTTCCCAATTATTATACTGTAGTCTAGGAAATTTCTTTGGCTTGTTGTAAGAGTAAAACTTTGTTCTGATGTTCCAAATAGAGTATTATTAATTTTGGGTCTGGATCCAGTTTAGTATTAATAACTTCAGAAGTTATTTTAAAAATCTCAGTCCAGAAATTCTTAATTTTTATACAATTTGCAAAAGTATGTGTTAAATTAGCCCCTAGATGTTGACATTTATCGCAGGTAGACAATATTTGTGGGAAGATTCTATTTAGTTTAACTTTGGAATAATGTAATCTATGTAAAACTTTAAATTGTATTAGAGCATGTCTGGAATTTAGCGAGCATTGATGTATGTATTGTAAACTTTTATCCCATAAATCTTTCGTTATGGATTGATTTATTTCATTTTCCCATGTGTGTCTATATGATTCCGTTGATGGTATCTCACTATCTAAAAGGGTGTTGTAAATATAAGTTATTAATTTTTCTGTATTAGGATGTTTATTCAGACATTCATCTAAGATTTCTGGTTCCCTATTCCTATAATCTTGTGTATTTGACCTAATATAATCTCTGAGTTGTAAGTATCGAAAAAAATTATTTGAGTGTAACCCATAAATCTGTTGCAGTTCTTGAAATGAGAGATGTGCCTTTTTTGTAAAGGTGTTCCACCCTTTTGATTCCATAGTTTTTCCATTGTATAAAGCCTTTATCTAGTATGGAAGGTTTGAATATTTACAATAGGGAGATAGAGTGGTATATTATCCAGTTTTAGAGCCTTTTTAAGTTGTTTCCAGATTCGTATACCACTATATATTATAGGGTTTTCCCCATAAGTTTTTTTGTGCAATTTTGTCGGTGCAAATATAATCGAACCGATTTCAAAAGGTAGACAGTCCTCCTTTTCCATCCTTAACCATTCTGGTTGTTGATCCATTTCTTCCAGCCAAAAATTCATGTTTTAATATAAACTGCCCAGAAATAGAACAAAAAGTTTGGTAGAGCTAAACCTCCATTAATCTTTGATTTACATAAATGTTTTTTTATTTATTCTATGATTCTTGTAGTCCCAGATGAAACTTGTAACAGTGGAGTCTACTTTTTAAAAAAAAGATTTTGGAATA
Organism: Okamejei kenojei; assembly: GCA_035221665.1. Classification (NCBI taxonomy): domain Eukaryota; kingdom Metazoa; phylum Chordata; class Chondrichthyes; order Rajiformes; family Rajidae; genus Okamejei; species Okamejei kenojei. Next base: position 140,932,518 of record CM069133.1, read on the forward strand.
TATATCGGGATGGATTGAAATAGGTACAATAATTGCGGTAGAAAAATCATTTTTATAGCATTAATTCTACCGAACATTGAGATAGGAAGTGTTTTCCAGTATTGAATATTCTTATTTAGTTTATTCATTAAAGGTAAGAAAAAATTTGATTTAAATAAAGAGCTATACCCCTTAGTTACATAAATACCTAAATATTTAAATTTTTCGTCAACTATTTTAAAAGGTGATTGTTGTAGTATGTGTATATTATGATCCGTTATTGACATGATTTCGCTTTTATTCCAATTAATTCTATATCCTGAGAAATGACCGAATTGAGTTATTAGATTTAATAAATTTGGAATGCTAATTTCCGGCTTTGTAATATATATTAGTACATCATCTGCATATAGAGAAATGTTATTCGTTGTATCTTTAGAATTGTACCCATGTATTTCTGGATTAGATCTGACATTTTCTGCAAGCGGTTCAATTGCTAAAGCGAATAATAATGGAGATAACGAACATCCTGTCTACAACCTCTGGAGAGATTAAATTTAGTTGATAACATTTGATTTGTTAGTATTCTAGCTGTTGGGTTAGAATATAACAATTTAACCCATGTGCAGTACTTCTCTCCCAATTGAAATTTTTCCATCACTGAAAATAAATATGGCCAATCTACTTGATCAAAGGCTTTTTCAGCATCTAGCGATATAATTGCTAGATCTTCATTAGCAATTCTGTTTGAATATATAATATTAAACAATCGTCTAAGGTTATAAAATGAGTGACGTTTAGGGATAAAACCTGTTTGATCAGGATGTATTAATTTGTTAATTACTAAGCTCAATCTATTAGAAAGGATTTTAGTTAATATTTTCTGATCAGTATTTAATAGAGCTATTGCTCTATATGAGGCCGGGTCTTCTAGATCCTTATCAATTTTAGGTATCAGTATTATTGTAGATTCATTTAAAGTTTCCGGGAGTTGCTGTTGAGTATAAACATGTTTATACAGTGTTTGTAAGCGTGGAGAAATCAGATCATAATTTTTTTTATAGAATTCAGAGCTTAGGCCATCAGGGCCAGCGGCCTTTCCATTTTTTAAAGATCTAATTGACTCTTCAATATCTTTGGTCGTTATTTCAGCTCCTAATAATTCCTGTTCTTGCAAATCTAAGCCTTTAAGGTTGCATTTCTGTAAGAATGCTTCCATTCCTATTGATTGTTGTGTCACTTTAGTTGAATAAAGATCTTGATAGTATTGTAAAAATCTGTCATTAATATCTTTGGGGAGTGTTAGTGTTTTTCCCTTTTCTGATCTAATCTTATGAATCATTTTTTCTCCATCCAGTTTTCGAAGCTGGCGTGCCAATAGTTTGTGTGGTTTATCACCAAATTCAAAATTTAATTGTTTTGTATGTTGATAAAGTTTTATTATTTGGTCGGAGTATATTCAATTTAATTTATATTTCAATGCAGCTATTTTATTATGTTTTACCAATGAAGGTGTTCTTGCGTTTTCTATGTCTAATTGTTTTATTTCCAATTCCAATGTCTGTTGTTTAGCTCTATTCTCTTTGTTAAGAAATGCCTGAGAGGAGATTAATACCCCTTGTGTAAATGCTTTGAATGTTTCCCAAAGAAGGGAAGCAGAGATTTCGGGATTGTCATTGATCTCGAAGAACATATTAATCTGTTTTACAAGATATTCACAACATACCTGTTCTTTTAAAATGTGAGGATTAAGTCTCCATTGTGTCTGTTTCTTGTCCATTCCATTTAGTTTAATCATAAACGTTAATGGGGCATGATCCGAAATTATAATATTATGATATTGTGATTTATAAGTATATGGAATTAGTTTGGCATCTACTAAGAAATAATCTATCCTTGAATAAGTTTTATGCATAGATGAGTAAAATGAGTATTCCCTTCCGGATGGGTTTTCAATTCTCCAGACATCCTTAATATTGGTATTATTTATATATGAGTTTAAAATTCACTTGACAGAGATTTTGACTTTCTCTGTGTTGATGATCTGTCTAAATATGGATCCAGTGTACAATTTAAATCTCCACCAATTATTAAATTATTTTGTGTACATTCCGGAATAATATTCAGTATTCTCTTGAAAAAACACCGGACTATCAAAATTAGGCCCATATATATTAATGAGAGTCACTTTTTTTGAGTATAATTCGCCAACTACTATGATATATCTACCATCAGTATCTTCTGTAGTTGATATATGTTTAAAAGGTATACCTTTACGAATTAGAATTGCAACTCCTCTAGATTTATGTGTGAATGAGGAATGATACGTTTGGGCAATCCATTTTGTTTTCAATCTGTATTGCACTTCCTTTTTAAGATGAGTCTCTTGGATGAAAATTATGTCTGTTTTGAGCGATTTTAGATGAGTTAATACTTTGCCTCTCTTAATGGGTTCATTAATTCCCTTAACATTCCAACTGCAAAATGTAATTCCTTCACCCCCAGTGTTCACTTTTACGTCTTGCATCATGATTAGGGTGGTCTATAATGGAGTAGATGATTCAGCATGTTAAACCATACCTTACACCTGGATCTCAGATAGATGCATTTCAGAACTTGTAGGTTTTCTTCTCGGTCATATCTCCTTGAATAACAATTATAATTCCATTCTAAATAAAAATTATATTGATTATAACATACTACAAAATAGAAAGAGTAAGTGGTTATTATGTTAGTGAAATGTGAAAGAAAGAAAAATACTACATCTATAGTTAGTGTAGTTAGTGATAGCCACCCTAATGTGGCTAGGCATCTAAAGACTTCCGTAGCTTTTGGTAAAAAAAAATGTTGCTAGCTCCGTTCTTTCCCTTGAAGGGAAAAAATTCAAATACAGTAAAAACTAAACTAAAGTATTGGTCCATGATTAGTCTAAATAGTATCAATATCTAGGATTAAACCTACAGCTTCTATTTTAATCATCTTATGATTCATCCTTTTAATTAATTCTGAGTTAATCCAATTAACTATAATTGATAATGATTAATTATTATGATTAATAATGGTTAGTAATAGTTAATACAATAATATAAAATATTATATAACGATGATCAATTTCATTCTAAATTCATAACAATCCTAAAGTATAGTGATTTAAAGTTCAATTTCTTCTCAATAAGGTACCGAGTCCAATATCATCGCATATATTTAGCGTTAAGTATTAATCCTCATTGTCCTCTTTTTCGCTCTCGTCCTCGCTAATTTCAATCTTTTCAGTGGCCTCAATCTTCTTTGCAAATTTAAAAGCCTCTGTGTGGTTAGTAAAGAAGTATCCTTTGTGGCCGTAGGTGATTCTCAGTGTTGCAGGGTACATCAGTCCATATCTCAGGTTATTAATGTTCTTGAGTATTCTTCTTGTATCTGTAAACAATGCTCTTCTCTTGGCAACCTCCGCCGGGTAGTCTCGAAATATGCTGATCTTATCTCCTTCAAAAACAAGATTTCTGCTGCGAACAATTTTCTTCTTCATGTCATCCAAGACATGGTCATATTGCACCTTCACTATAAATTGTCTTGGAGGGGCGTCCGCCCCTGGACGGCGTCTCAGTGCTCTATGTGCCCGAGCCAGTAAAGGTGCTTCATCCAGTTTTAAAACTTTCTTCAGTAGATCTGCAGCAAATTCACGAGGGTCCTGGTTCCCCTCTCTTCCTTCCCGGACACCGATAATTCTTAGATTCTGGCGTCTCTGTCGTCCCTCCAAGTCAATGCATTTTTCGGTTATTTTATGCAATAAGTCCGATAAACGCTTGTTCTCGGAGAGAGAGCTTGCTTGTAGTTTCAGAGCATGTTTCAGCGATTCCCTCTAGTTCGATTATGGATTGTTGTTGTTGTTCCAGTGCCTGAGAGATGGGATCCAGCTTCGAATTAAATACTGGATTCCATCAGATTCATTTTGACATTTACCTCATCAATCTTTTTATTTAGATTTTCTTCCATGATCTTCTTCCAAGAGTCCAATTGTTTCTGTACAATGACAGCAATATCTTTCTTAATTTCTTCTTTAATTTCTTCTTTAATTTCTTCTTTAATTTCTTTTTTAAAAGTTTTCAACTCAGCTTTAAAATCATTTTTGAGTTTTATAAATTCTGCCATTATTTCTGAAATTTCTGAGGCAAGGAAACTTCTTAGTTCTTCCACATCTGTCTTTCTTTCTCTTGAGATCTCTTCTTGAGATGCTGTTAAAATTGAGGCCGAGGCTTCGGTTGGGCCTGCTTCCCTGGCCCTACCGTTTTTTTTCGATTTGGGGGGAGGGGTGCGATGTGGAAACATACCGTCGGTTTTGTCGCGCGCCTGATGACGTCACAGGCGTGCTGCAGTCAGTCGGTTGCGATGTTGAGCAGGTAAGTCCCGATTTTTCCCCCCGTTTTTTCTACAGTTTTCCCGGAGCTAAATGGCGCGAGTCTGCCTACTCCATAGCGCCACCGGAAGTCGATCTTGCCAGATCTTAACAATTTTTTTTAGCGATACAGTGTCAAAAAAGGCCTTTCTGCCCACCAAGTCCACACCGACTGGCGATTCCTGCACACTACCACTATCCTACACACACTAGGAACAAATTACATTTATAGCAAGCCAATTGACCTACAAACCTGTACGTCTTTGGAAGGAAGGAAACCGAAGATCTCGGAGAAAACCCACGTGGTCACGGGGAGAACATACAAACACTGTACAGACAGCACCTGTAGTTGAGATCGAACCCGGGTATCCAACGCTATAAGCGCTGTAAGGCAATAACTCTACCACTGCGCCACTGTGCAGCCCCATTCTTATCATTCTTTTCTCATAACACAAACCCGTTATCTCTGGATCCACTGTAACGCATCTCCAATGTATTCCTTTTTTCGGTTTAAGAGGCCAAATTAGTGAATACGTCTACATGACTGATCTCACCAAGGCGGTTTATTACAATAGTTGGACACCTTTCGTGTTGTAATCAAATGATCTCATTATAAACTCAAAATTCCTAAGTTCAGCTGCACAATGGTTTTTATTAACATGAGTATAAGGATACCAATTTCCCTTTAGAATGTCAACATTAGTAAGCCACAATTATACTATTCTATTATTATTAATCCCGGATTTGGGAGCTGTAGTTTTTTTAATAAACAAAGCAGGCATAAGATGAAATCAACCATCTAGATTTCAGAAAAGGAACTAAACATTGAAGTACTGTATATAAGTAGATGTAGGGCATGCAGCGCATTGAGCCTGCCCCATCATCTATATAACTAAAAGTCTCATCTTGACCACTTCCTGTCTGCACTGTATATTGATTTTAGAAAATAACGTTACCATATATCGCTATGATTTTGGCCATCTTACTCACAGTCCTCTGCTGAGACAGCTCCGAGGATTTTTCTGATCGATGAAAATTAAAAAAGTTATGAGTGTTTAAAAAATCTTGAGATCAGCTGATTGGTCCTCTCGCCTGTCAATCACCACGATGAAGGTAATTCCCCTTCGGGGGGGGGGGGGGGGAGGACTATAAAACCCCGTATGCCTGGACATGAGTCAGTCACTCTGGAAGATCACAAGGGAGAGGCCACAACTGTCATTCTAAGCTGTGATTCAACTGAACTGTGAGTCTGCAATGTTCTTGCAATAAATGATTTGTTAGCCCTTAATGAAAATGCAATGAATTGTTTGGCAATTTGGTCACCTGCACTCTGCCTGAAATGCTATGAAATTGAATTTGGTGGCCTGCACTCTGCTTGAAATATTATGAAATTGAATCTGGTGGCCTACACACTCTGCTTGAAATGCTGTGGAATCGAATTTGGTGGCCTGCACCCTGCTTGAAATGCTGTTAAATTGTATTTGGTGGCCTGCACTCTGCTTGAAATGCTGTAAAATTGAATTTGGTGGCCTGCACTCTGCTTGAAATTTTCTGAAATTAAATTTGGTGGCCTGCACTCTGCTTGAAATGCTGTGAAATTGAATTTGGTGGCCTGCACTCTGCTTGAAATGCTATGAAATGGAATTTGGTGGCCTGCACTCTGCTTGTAATGGAATTTCAAGGAATAGCCATGAGTGAACTGCCAGCCCACCAGCCCTGAGTGACTGATCTGCCAGCCCACCAGCCCTGAGTAACTGAGCTGCCAGCCCACCAGCCCCGAGTGACTGAGCTGCCAGCCCACTAGCCCTGAGTGATTGAGCTGCCAGCCCACCAAGCCTGAGTGACTGGGCTGCCAGCCCACCAGGCCTGAGTGACTGAGCTGACAGCCTACCAGGCCTGAGTGACTGAGCTGCCAGTCCACCAGGCCTGAGTGACTGAGCTGCCAGACCAAGAATCCATTCGGCGCACAATGTCCATACTAGCCCTCTGAAAACCAGTCCCTTTGGCCCACAACGCCCATACTAGCGCTCCAGAAAGCCCATCCCCCACTGGCCACGAATATTGGAATTGGTGGAGAGGTGGAATATTGCATTGGGGGACCAGCCCTCCCGTGTGAACATGGGACCCAATGGGTCCCACTTAGTCCCACATTATTATAGTTGATCATCCATCTATACAACATATTTCTACTCTCTACCTGAACCCCATTAAAACAATATCTATTTCCTTCTTAAAAATATTCACTAATTTGTTCTTCATAGAACTCGGTTGAATTAAATTCCATAGGTCACCACCCTCTGAGCAAAACATTCTCCTCATCTCAGACTTGAATGTTTATCCCATTTCTTGAAACTGTCATCCATTATTCTAAATACTTTAAAATGGGGAAACATCCTTTTTGCATCGTCTGTACGGCATGGTTACATTTTAAATGCAGGAGTAATTCATCAGGTCAGGCGACATTTTGGGTCAGGAGCCTTCTTTGATTGTAGTAGGAAATAGAATGCTGGAAGAGAGGTATGGGTGGGTCAAAGCCAGCCAAGTGATAAGTGGATACAGGTGAAGTTGGTCGATGGGTGGACAAAGGTCAGAGATGAAAAGGAGACAAAAGGCTGTGAGATAAGGTGAAAAGAGTTGTTAAATTTAAAGCCAGAGGAAAGATTGTAGGTGGCGGGTCCCCCTGTTCCGGGGAAAAAGGGAAAGGTGGGTGGGATAGTGGGAGCAATGGGGTGTATATCCATGTGGGGCCCAGGGAAGATACGGGTGGGGTGAGTGAATGTTGAATAGTTACCTAACATTGGAGAATTCGATATTCATAGACCTAGAGGCAAATGCTGCCACTTTCACAGCACAGAAAAGCACTGTCAAACTCATTAATCCAAAAATCCTCCAGACCTTAGGGATTTTAGCTTGATTACAAATCCCATCAAGCTTATCAACTCCGAACAATCCAATATTTTCCTGTTGTAAAAGTAAATTAAGTATTGTCTTACATCAAGTGGCTAGAACAATAAGTGAATTCCTATTAGCGGGGCTCCAGCTATCATTATTTCAATGTCGTTATGCCATTACAATTCCTCGGAAACATGTTTCTGGGATTCTTTCAAATTCCCTTAATGGAAAGAATTTCATTAGCTCTATCCGATTTGAACATTTATCCTTTTTATTCTAAACAAGTAATATTTGGCCAATATACTTACACAGCAACAATGAATGCATTCCATAGTAATTCATTGATAACGTACTATATATGTCCTTAGAAACATGATAGCCTGCAATGTAAATTCCTTTTTTTTTTTAATTCCTGGCATCATGAAATATTGCACCTTCATCAGGAAGAACTATCATAATGACAAAGAAAGGCAAATTTACTGATATTCCCACTTAATGATTTTTGAAATCCATCATGATTTAATTGCTCAATTATTTAAAAGCTAATTAACAATTGGAATGATTACATTATCTATTAAATCAACAATTCCATTTTAGTTATAGTGTCATAAACATTAAAAAGATCAGAGGAATAACTCTTTGGCCTACAGTGTTTATGCCGATCATGCTGCCAAGATAATCTAATCTTATCGGCCTAATCATGATGCCTTCATTCCTTGGATATCCTTGTGCATATTTAAAAGTCTCTAAAACTATTGTATCTGCCTCCTCCAGCATTCTTGGCAGCACGTTCCAAGCACTCACTGTCCTCTATGTAAAAAACCTGCCCCATACGTCTCCATTACACTTTGCCCCTCTTGCCTTCAAGTGATGCCCTCTAATCTTTGACATTTCCAACCTGGGAGAAAAGTTTAAATCCTGTCTACCCTCTCTATGCCTCTCAGAATTGTATGTACTTCTGGCCTACCCTCAAACTCTGGTGTTCCAGAGAAAACCAGTTCAATTTCTCCTTGTAGCTAATATAACCTAATCCAGGCAGCATGCCAGTAAACCTTGTGCACTCTCTCCAAGTTCCCACATTGTTCATGTAATAGGGTGACCTTCGTAGTGCTGTAGAGCACAGAAACAGATTCTTTAGCCGAACCTATCCATGCTGACCGGCCTAATTCTATGTTTAAGAAAGAACTGCAGATGCTGGAACAATAGAAGGTAGCCAAAAATGCTGGAGAAACTCAGCGGGTGAGGCAGCATCTAGGGGGAGAAGGAATAGGCAACATTTTGAGTCGAGACCCTTCTTCAAACTGATGTTGGGGGGGGGGGGGGCGGGAAAGAGGAACAAAGTAGGCGGAGACAGTAGGACCTGTGGGAGATCTGGGAAGGGGGAGGGGAAGGAGGGAGAAAGCAAGGGTTATCTAAAATTAGAGAAGTCTATATATTTGTATTTGGCCCGTATCGCTCCAAATCCTCCCTATCCATATATCTGTCCAAATGCCTTTGCGTAACTCTTAATGGTACCTGCTTCTATAGCTTCCTCTGGCAACTCCATCAAGATATTGACTACCCTCTGAGTCAAAATAGTTGCCCCTGACTGAGGTCCTTCTTAAATCTCTCCCCTCTGACTTTAAGCCTATACCCTCTAGTTTTAGCATCCTCTTCCTCAGGAAAAGGACTGTGAGTGTTCACATTGTCCATGCCCCTCGTTATCTTGTTCACCTCAGGCCCTGACTATCCAACCTCCCTATAACCCAAGCCTGCATCCCCAAGTAACATCTCTGTGAAACTCTTCAGTACCCTTTCCAAGCTAATGATATCCTTCCTGTATCTGGGTGAGGAGAACTTCACACAGTACTCCGAGTATGGTCTTACCCAGGACTTGTACAGCTTCACCGTGATGTCCAAATCTTTGGTTTCAATACCCTTCAAATGCTGTTAGCTAATTGTCATCCAAATCATTAATGTATATAGAACAGAACAGGCACCGACCGTTGCATTACTACACTTGTCGCAGGCCTTCAATTAGAGATATAACCCTCCACAACTTTGACTCCTTCCACCAAGCCAATTTGGTATTCAATTGACGAGCAGACCTTGGATTCCAGACAATCTAACCAGCCTGGCTGACCATGCAGGACCTTGTCTAAGGCTTGGCTAAGGTCCAGATAGATAACATCCACTGCCCTGGCCTCATCAATCCGCTTGATGACCTCTTCAAAATACTCTTTCAGATATGTGCAACACAATTTCCTATGCACAAAGCCATGCTGACTATCTCTAGGCAGACCGTGCCTATCCAAACGCTGGTAGATCCTGTCCATCAGAAACAACTCTCCTACCACTGACATCGGGCTCACCAGTATATCTTGTACATTCAGTGTTGTAGATTTTTAATACATAGAGATACCACTAATGACTAATTAATATGATCCTTAAAAGCCGTAATAGCATGACATTTCCAATAAACATAATTAAAGGGGGTCTGAAAAGCAAGACATTGACCATTGAGATGAAAAACGCTTGAAAAATGTGTAGATACAAAAAAATTGAGACCACATTCCACTCAGAAACAGCTTCTTCCTCTCTGTTATCAGGTGTGAAGATCAGGTACAGTTCCGATTTTCCAACCCTGCTCACTGCAAGACTTTGTCAATGAAACTGTTACACTACAGTACCGTGAAACTATGTTCAGCTTCTCTGGTATTTCTCTCTTTGCTCTACCTGTTGTATTTGTTTTTTTGGCTTGATTGCAGTCATGTTTAGTTTTTACTGAATATCAAATGCAAACAAAACCCTTCCACTGTATCGCTGCACACATGACAATAATAAACCTAAACCTACAATGGATTTTAGCCAGTACTTAAACAAGAAATTGAAGCTTCAGTTTCAGTCTGCTGTGACTGTTTCAACTAATAATAAATTTAAGAAAGCAGCAATAGTTCACAGGGAACCTCATGCAATTTATAAACTTAAAACATAGCCAGCTGAAACATTTAATACACATCCACTACAGCGCATTTCTGACCAAAGGATTTTTACCTTCTGCTTTCAAGATCAGTCCAATTGGTGGTAAGAACATTTCTGTGAATGTTTCGCAATGATTTCCGGTGGGAACAGTGCCACAGTGCCATCTTGCTCTACTATTGCAAAAAGATTAAGGATTTAAGAAAAATATATACACTATGTCTCTAACTTGGGTCATGAAGTATTGTGACTTTTCATTGGAAATCTCTCTTAAATGACCCTTTACATTTTGGTAATCTTGCTCGATGATTATGAAAGTTGTATTTGGTTGGTGAATGGAAATGTCGTCCTTGGACTGCGAGGAGACAATAACAAAGGTATGTTATTGGAATGAAGTTACTGAAGCAGCATTTACTAACTGGCCGCAATATACCAGGAATTAGTGGCTACAGTATTTCCCATTGTACATTCATGTATGTTTTTCTATCAGTGATCTAGTTGTCCATTGAAAATAATCAGGTGGGTGCAGTTCATGGAATATTAAATGGCTTCATAAACTGCACAATATCTGTAAACATATTTGAATGAGGTCCGACGAGGAATGCAAAGGCCTGCAAGGGAAATTTATTAGGATTTGAATTTCTTAAGCTGACTGCCCTGCATTGGTTCCTGATTGACCTCTGCTTCAACCAAACTATTCCCACTTGTATTCCAATCCATTCATCCCGCACTCCTCTCCTATCTCTACAACGTTCCCTTATATCCTTCAAGAAACCTGCTTTCATCAAACGCTGCCCTTATAGATGCCTACCTTTACCTTAATCATTACTTGTGACCATCCTAAAATTCCCAAGCTGTGAAATTTCCTACGTAAATGTTTCTGCTTTATTCCCTCTCTCCTTTCCATCTTTGCCTACAGGCTGCATCTCTCTAGAGAAGGAATGGGTGACTGTCTGAAAAAGGGTCTCGACCCGAAGTGTCACCCATTCCTTCTCTCCATAGATGCTGCCTGTCCCGCTGAGTTACTCCAGCTTTTTGTGTCTATCTTCAATTTAAACCAGCATCTGCAGCTCCTTGCTACACATGTTGCTTTTTACTTATGTTTTATCTTCCTGTGTGTGCATTTTGTCACCTTTTTTAATGTCACCTATATTCGGCTCACCATACGTTTCTTTTCAGACTTTAGCTCTGTGAACTGCCTTGAGATGTTTTGTTACATGAGGTTCAATGGGTTGGATTTCAATGGACATTTACCACTTTACACAGGAAGATTTAATAAAAAAACAGATAAATGACATCTGTGGCATCTATCTATATAACTAAAAGTCTTATATTGACCACTTCCTGTCTGTGCTGTATATCGATTTTAGAAAAACGCTACCATATATCACTATGATTTTTGGCCATCTTACTCACAGTCCTCCTCCGCAGCCCTGAGGATTTTTCCGATCGATTAAAAAGAAAAAGTTATGAATGTTTAAAAAATATTGAGATCAGCTGATTGGTCCTCTCGCCTGTCAATCACCATGATGAACGTAATGCCGCTTCATGGGTGGGTGCAGGACTATAAAACCCCGGATGCCTGGACATGTCAGTCACTCTGGAAGATCGCGAGGGAGAGGCCACAACTCTGATTCTGCTGTGAGTCTACTGAACTGTGAATCTACCCTTTATGTGCTTTATGTGGTTATGTGCTTTATGTGGTTAACCCTTCATGTGCTTGCAATAAATGATTTGTTAGCCAGCAATGTACTTGCAATGAATGATGATTTGTTAACCCTTAATGTGCATACAATTAATGATTTGTTAACCCTTAATGTGCTTGCAATAAACGATTTGTTAGCCAGCAATGCGCTTGCAATAAATGATGATTTGTTAACCTTTAATGTGCTTGCAATAAATGATTTGTTAGCCCTTAATGAAATGAAATGAGTTGTTGGCCTGCCCTGTGCTTGAAATTGAAATGGAAATGGAAATGAAACGAGGTGTTTGGCCTGCCCTGTGCTTTTGCTTTTGCTTTCCCTTTACTTTGCTTGAGCTCACCTGAAATGAAAGCAAATGGATTGTATTGTTGGCTGGCCCCGCCTGCCCTGTGCTTTTGCTTTTGCTTTGCCTTAGCTTTGCTTGAGATCGCCTGAAATGAAAGCAAATGAATTGTATTGTTGGCTGGCCCCGCCTGCCCTGCCCTGTGCTTGACTTGACTTGAAATGGATTGACTTGACATGACATGGATTGTTGGCCCTGCACTCACTGTGCTTGACTTACAACACCCAGGCTAGCGCTCCAGAACCCCCCCACTAGCCACCAATATTGGAATCGGTGAAGAGGTGGAATATTGTATTGGGGACCAGCCCTCCCATGTGAACCTGGGACCCAACGGATCCCACTCATTCTAGTTTATCGTAAATTTGCTGGAAGATCATTGAACAAAGGAAGAATAGTTGAAATTCAACCCACACCAGGTGTACGTTCTAACCATTTACTACTCTCTGTGCACAGACCAAAACATTTTAATACATGAATTATGATTGAAGTAGGCAGTTTATAACTCATCGAAGGAGAAAATAATTCCAAACAATCGTGTGATAAATATAAATCACCTTAATTAAAGTTATTGCACATTGTACGAACCTGCATCACTGGTTTCAGTTGGTATTCATAATCCTTTATAAGAACGAGTCATAAAAGGCATCTGGTTCAAAAGGACTTTGGTGCCTGTCTAGCTGGAATCACCAGTGCAATGCTGCAGGAATGAATATATTGTAAACCCTGTCCAATCACTAGAAACAGGTACTTCAGAAATCCATTTGGGATATGAGCACTGACTTAGGAGAAGACAACCAACATGACCATCACAGACCTGAATATTCAGATCACCCTTTTGCATAAATCCTACATGAATCCTATTTTTTATTTTCCACTTATTCTCATGAACTCCCCTCAAGTTCTGTGATTTACGTACTCACTGTTAACTCAGACTGCAGCAGCTCATTGCAAGTCAAGGCAGTAACAATCTAAACTGTTCAGCGGTTGATTTGCTCACAAACCTCTGAAACATTAATTTACAGCCCCCCCTTCTGGAAGGGAGCACCCATCTGGCACTTTAGTGACTATGAAGGCACTGAATGTCATTGGTAGTTCAGGCAAAGGCATGTGTATATGAAATACCGGAAGAATGTGCAAAAGTGATTAGTGAACCACGATATGGTTTTGCACACCTTACTGGGACTCCAGTGATTTGCCGAGCTGGTGGCTTTCTCAATTTGTGCAGTCACTGAATGATCAGTTGACGTGGGGTTCGATCATCCAGCGTGGGGGAGCTGACACCCCCCCCCGATGCAGGTGCTGATCACCCCATCGCGGAGGGCCCGCCGCCGGCTACTGGAATCAAGATCATCCCGTCAACGGAGGGCCCGAGGCCTCCGGTCGCGGCAGATCAAAGGGAAGTGATTTAACTTTTTTTCGCCTTCCATCATAGTGAGGAATGTGGAAGAGTCACGGTGATGGATGTTTATGTTAAAATGGGTTTTGTGTGTTCTGTTGCTTTTTATTTGTATGACTTGACTTAGCAAAATAAATTCCTCGTATATGTTGCAAAACACAGTTGGCTGATAAAGTATTACTGTGATTGTGATTGTTAGGCAGGTAGGAACGTTGGAAATGGGTCACTGTGAGGACTTTCTTTATACTTATGAAACATAGAAACATAGAAATTAGGTGCAGGAGTAGGCCATTCAGCCCTTCGAGCCTGCACCGCCATTCAATATGATCATGGCTGATCATCCAACTCAGTATCCCGTACCTGCCTTCTCTCCATACCCTCTGATCCCCTTAGCCACAAGGGCCACATCCAACTCACTCTTAAATATAGCCAATGAACTGGCCTCAACTACCCTCTGTGGCAGAGAGTTCCAGAGACTCACCACTCTCTGTGTTGAAGAAAGTCTTTCTCATCTCGGTCTTAAAGGATTTCCCCCTTATCCTTAAGCTGTGACCCCTTGTCCTGGACTTCCCCAACATCGGGAACAATCTTCCTGCATCTAGCCTGTCCAACCCCTTAAGAATTTTTGTAAGTTTCTATAAGATCCCCTCTTAATCTCCTAAATTCCAGAGAGTATAAACCAAGTCTATCCAGTCTTTCTTCATAAGACAGTCCTGACATCCCAGGAATCAGTCTGGTGAACCTTCTCTGCACTCCCTCTATGGCAATAATGTCCTTCCTCAGATTTGGAGACCAAAACTGCACGCAATACTCCAGGTGTGGTCTCACCAAGACCCCTGTAACAACTGAAGTAGAACCTCCCTGCTCCTGTACTCAAATCCTTTTGCTATGAAAGCTAACATACCATTCGCTTTTTTCACTGCCTGCCTGCACCTGCATGCCTACTTTCAATGACTGGTGTACCATGACACCCAGGTCTCGCTGCATCTCCCCTTTTCCTAATCGGCCACCATTTAAATAATATTCTGCTTTCCTGTTTTTTGCCACCAAAGTGGATAACCTCACATTTATCCACATTATACTGCATCTGCCAAACATTTGCCCACTCACCCAGCCTATCCAAGTCACCTTGCAGTCTCCTAGCATCCTCCTCACAGCGAACACTGCCCCCCAGCTTAGTGTCATCCGCAAACTTGGAGATATTGCCTTCAATTCCCTCATCCAGATCATTAATATATATTGTAAATAGCTGGGGTCCCAGCACTGAGCCCTGCGGTACCCCACTAGTTACTGCCTGCCATTGTGAAAAGGACCCGTTTACTCCTACTCTTTGCTTCCTGTTTGCCAGCCAGTTCTCTATCCACATCAATACTGAACCCCTAATACCGTATGCTTTAAGTTTGTATACTAATCTCTTATGTGGGACCTTGTCGAAAGCCTTCTGGAAGTCCAGATATACCACATCCACTGGTTCTCCCTTATCCACGCTACTAGTTACAATCCTCGAAAAATTCCACAAGATTCGTCAGACATGATTTACCTTTTGTAAATCCATGCTGACTTTGTCCAATGATTTCACCACTTTCCAAATGTGCTGCTATCCCATCTTTAATAACTGACTCTAGCAGTTTCCCCACTACCGATGTTAGACTAACTGGTCTGTAATTCCCCGTTTTCTCTCTCCCTCCCTTCTTAAAAAGAGGGGTTACATTTGCTACCCGCCAATCCTCAGGAACTACTCCAGAATCTAAAGAGTTTTGAAAGATTATCACTAATGCATCCACTATTTCCTGAGCTACTTCCTTAAGTACTCTGGGATGCAGCCTATCTGGCCCTGGGGATTTATCGGCCTTTAATCTATTCAATTTACCCAACACCACTTCCCGAACTGACCTGGATTTCACTCAATTCCTCCTTTGACCCACAGTCCCCTGCTATTTCAGGCAGATTATTTTATGTCTTCCTTAGTGAAGACGGAACCAAAGTAGTTATTCAATTGGTCCGCCATATCCTTGTTCCCCATGATCAACTCACCTGTTTCTGACTGCAAGGGACCTACATTTGTTTTAACTAACCTCTTTCTCTTCACATATCTATAAAAACTTTTGCAGTCAGTTTTTATGTTCCCTGCCAGTTTTCTTTCATAATCTATTTTTCCTTTCCTAATTAAGCCCTTTGTCCTCCTCTGCTGGTCTCTGAATTTCTCCCAGTCCTCTGGTATGCTGCTTTTTCTGGCTACTTTGTACGCATCATCCTTTGCTTTGATACTATCCCTGATTTCCCTTGTTATCCACGGATGCACTACCTTCCCCGATTTATTCTTTTGCCAAACTGGGATGAACAATTTTTGTAGTTCAATCCATGCAATCTTTAAATGTCTTCCATTGTATATCCACCGTCAACCCTTTTAGAATTAATTGCCAGTCAATCTTGGCCAATTCACGTCTCATACCCTCAAAGTTACCTTTCTTTAAGTTCAGAACCATTGTTTCTGAATTAACAATGTCACTCTCCATCCTAATGAAGAACTCAACCATATTATGGTCACTCTTGCCCAAGGGGGCACGTACAACAAGACGGCTAATTACCCCTTCCTCATTACTCAAAACCCAGTCTAAAATAGCCTGCTCTCTCGTTGGTTCCTCTACATGTTGATTTAGATAACTATCCCGCATACATTCCAAAAAATCCTCTTCCTCAGCACCCCTGCCAATTTTGATTAACCCAATCTATATGTAGATTGAAGTCACCCATTATAACTGTTTTGCCTTTGTCGCACGCATTTCTAATTTCCTGTTTGATACCATCCCCAACTTCTCTGCTACTGTTAGGTGGCCTGTACACAACACCCACCAGCGTTTTCTGCCCCTTAGTGTTTTGTAGCTCTACCCATACCGATTCCACATCCTCCAAGCTAATGTCCTTCCTTTCCATTGCTTTAATCTCCTCTCTAACCAGCAACGCTACCCCACCTCCTTTTCCTTTCTCTCTATCCCTTCTGAATATTGAATATCCCTGGATGTTCAGCTCCCAGCCTACGTCACCCTGGAGCCATGTCTCCGTGATCCCAACTATATCATAATCATTAATATCTATCTGCACGTTCAACTCGTCCACCTTATTACGAATACTCCTTGCATTGAGACACAAAGCCTTCAGGCTTGGCTTTACAACGCATTTACCCCTTATACAATTTTGCTGAAAAGTGGCCCTTTTTGATTTTTGCCCTGGTTTTGTCTGCCTGCCACTTTTACCTTTCACCTTGCTACCTAATGCTTCTACCCTCATTTTACACCCTCCTGCCTCTCTGCTCCTGTACCCATCCCCCTGCCACATTAGTTTAAATCCTCCCCGACAGCACTAGCAAACACTCCCCCAAGAACATTGGTTCCATTCCATTCCAAGTGCAAAACCGTCCTGTTTGTACCGGTCCCACCTCCCCCAGAACTGGTCCCAGTGCCCTAAAAATTTGAATCCCTCCCCCTTGCACCACTTTTCAAGCCACGTATTCATTTGCATTATCCTCCTATTTCTACTCTGACTGGCCCGTGGTACTGGTAGTAATCCGGAGATTACTACCTTTGAGGTCCTACTTTTAAGTTTATCTCCTAGCTCCCTAAATTCACCTTGTAGGACCTCATCCCTTTTTTTACCTATATCGTTGGTGCCAACATGCACCACGACAACTGGCTGTTCACCCTCCCCCTCCAGAATGTTCTGCAGCCGTTCAGTGACATCCCTGACCTTTGCACCAGGGAGGCAACATACCATCCTGGAGTCTCGTTTGCGGCCGCAGAAACGCCTATCTATTCCCCTGACAATTGAATCCCCTATTACTATTGCCCTTCCCCTCTTTTTTCCCCCCTCATGTGCTGCAGAGCCACCCATGGTGCCATGAACCTGGCTGCTGCTGCATTCCCCTGATGAGCCATCTCCCTCAACAGTATCCAAAATGGTATACCTGTTTAGGAGGGAGATGACCGCAGGGGACTCCTGCACTACCTGCCTACTGCTTTGCTGGCTATTGGCCACCCGTTCCCTTCTTGTCCCTCCTACCTTTTGCCAGCGGTGTGACCAACTCACTGTACGTGCTATCCACGACTTTCTCCGCATCGTGGATGCTCCAGTATGAATCCAGCCGCAGTTCCAATCGTTCAATGCGATCTGCCAGGAGCTGCAGCTGGACACACTTCCTGCAAACGTAGTCACCAGGGACAACCGACCATCTCCCTGATCTCCCACATGTTGCAGGCTGAACAAACCACGGGGCAATCTCTACTGCCATACCTTACTCCCAAATTACTAAAAAAAACACAAAAACTTATCCTTTAAACTTTACTACTAAATACTAAATCCCTCACTCCCAGAATCCCTCACTCCCAGAAGGCAGAAATGTAAAATAGTAAACCCGGGGTTGCACCCAATCAGCTGCTTCCTCGGGTCCTCTTCCACCAATCAGCGGCTTCCTCAAAAAAACCCAAAAAAAAAACCCACCTCCAAATGGAACGTTATGGATTTCGGTAAGCCTCTGGAAACACAAGCCCCGCGCTAGATTTTAAACCTACCGGTCGGGTGTCGCTCCTCCCCCTCCTTCACTTCCACCAACGGCTCCTGTGGGCCTCTGGAAACACAAGCCCCGCGCTAGATTTTAAACCTACCGGTCGGGTGTCGCTCCTCCCCCTCCTTCACTTCCACCAACGGCTCCTGTGGGCCTCTGGAAACACAAGCCCCGCGCTAGATTTTAAACCTACCGGTCGGGTGTCCCGCTCCTCCCCCTCCTTCACTTCCTCCAACGGCTCCTGTGGGCCTCTGGAAACACAAGCCCCGCGCTAGATTTTAAACCTACCGGTCGGGTGTCGCTCCTCCCCCTCCTTCACTTCCTCCAACGGCTCCTGTGGGCCTCTGGAAACACAAGCCCCGCGCTAGATTTTAAACCTACCGGTCGGGTGTCGCTCCTCCCCCTCCTTCACTTCCACCAACGGCTCCTGTGGGCCTCTGAAAACACAAGCCCCGCGCTAGATTTTAAACCTACCGGTCGGGTGTCGCTCCTCCCCCTCCTTCACTTCCACCAACGGCTCCTGTGGGCCTCTGAAAACACAAGCCCCGCGCTAGATTTTAAACCTACCGGTCGGGTGTCGCTCCTCCCCCTCCTTCACTTCCTCCAACGGCTCCTGTGGGCCTCTGGAAAAGCAAGCCCCGCGCTCGATTTTAAACCTTACCGGTCGGGTGTCGCTCCTCCCCCTCCTTCACTTCCTCCAACGGCTCCTGTAATACTTATTACAGTTGGGGGGGATGGGTGCCACAAAGAGGTCAGCACATACCACTCATCCCTATTTATGATTAATGTTTACTTACTGATCTTCTGAATTGCTGGTGGCTTGGGAACTCCAGCACTGCTGTCAGAGGAGCAATTCTAGCATATTGAATGAGTCAATGAACGTGAATAGGAGAATTTATTTATTCAAGATGTGGCAGTACCTGAAACCTATTTTGCAAAATGCCTGAACGACAGCAGTTTTTGTCTATTTAAGTGGTGCAAGTCAATGCGTTCCCTTTAATGGGAAGAAAGCTTTGACACTTAGCTCCATTTGTTTTTTGACCAATTCTGCAAGCACTTTAGAAAAGGTGGTTTGCAGCGAGTTCAAAGTGGTTCATGGGGATGGCAGCGCAGCAGGCTACTGTGTATTTAACGAGACAAAGAATGTTCATCGTTTTTGGAGCTGCACTTGCAGAGACACCTAAAGAGCATTCTTCACCGAGTTTAAAACTGCAGAGAATTGCCTCACGACCCTAACATGAATTGTAGATGGTGGAATGGGTCTGCAAAGTGAGGAGTTGAGTCTCTCCCAAGCTTTTAACATAGTTATAGTGCATAAGTGCCTGGTTGTTGTCATTTTCTGGTCAGCAGTTCTTACCTGGCACAATATGAAAGGCATAGAGTGAATGTGGAAAGGATGTTTCCACTGGTGAGAGTCTAGGACAAGAGGTCTTGGCCTCAGAATTAAAGGGTGCTCTTTTAGAAAGGAGGGGAGAAGGAACTTCTTTAGTGAGAGGGTAATAATCTGAGGAACCCATTCCCGCAGAGGGCTTTGGAGGCTGTCAGTGAACATTTTTAAAGCAGAGATAGACAAATTATTGATTTGAACGGGTGTCAATGGTTATGGTGTGAAGGC